>OX352763.1:69274553-70474553 GCA_947095585.1 Nephrocerus scutellatus
GAATTCGTTGGACTCTTAAATTTCAACTCAAACATCTGGATTACGCTGACGACGTTTGTTAACTCTCACACAGAATTATGGAGCTGCACCAAATGACAACAAATGGAGAGGGAAGCAAATGTTGCGGGTTTGAAGATTAATACTGCCAAAACAAAAATCATCAACCTCGGCACTAATTCAGTAACTCAAGTTAACATTGCTAGACAGCCGGTAGAGATAGTAGAGAGTTTTCAATATCTTGGGAGTATTGTCTCGACCGAAGGTGGAACCGAACAGGACATTGTCAACCGAATCGGCAAAGCAAAATCAGTGATTGGAATGATGTCCATGATATGGCGAAGCAATGCGACCAGCTTAAACACCAAGCTGCGACTGTTCCGCTCAAATGTTGAATCTGTGCTGTTGTATGGGTGCACCACTTGGAAGGTGACCGCTACTATCACAAAAAGATTACAAACGTTTGTAAATAGGTGCCTAAGGAACATCGTAAGAGTTTTCTGGCCTAACCGTATCTCTAACGAACATCTTTACCAGAAAACGGGTCAGGAACCAATAGGCACAAACACCCAACGACGGAAATGACAGTGGATTGGTCATACACTCCGAAAAGGCGACAGTGCCATAGCAAACTACGCAATGCAATGGAATGCGTTATCTCAGGATGGAAGAAGAACGGGTCGTCCGAGAAATACATGGCGCAGAACAGTTGAGGAGAAGTCACGCCGATTGGGGAAGAGTTTAAGAGAGTGAAGCTCATTGCCAGCACTTCACGCGATGGCGCGTAGGCGTAGTAGAAGGCCTAGGACCCACAAGGGGATATAGGACATAAGTGAAGTAAGTTCTTCATACCATACTTGCACTATTATTTCATGAATTGCTGGATGTAATGTAGGGCCTCCTATTTTTATCAGTTCCGCTGGGATCCCATCCGATCCCCGGGCCTTATTATTTTTGAGCAGATTTATCGCTCTGCTAACTTTGTCTATGCTTGGTGATGGCTGCATAGTATGATCTTCGGTCATTAGGAACTCATGTAAGTGCTCTTCCTATCACTCTAAGATGCCTTTAAGATCGGCGACCAGATTACTCTCTTTGTCCTTGCAGTATGTGCAACGCGGTGTATATTGCGTCATACCGCGGACTCTGGTAGAAATTCCGCGCCTGGTGCGGTCCTTGCTGTCTGTACTGTTCTAGTTCACGGACGAGATTCTTCTCCCACACTGCTTTCTTTCGCCGGTAAACTGTTTTTTCATATCTTTACATTTTTTTTAGGGCGTGTCCATTTCTCTTTTACGCCTGACATCTCAGCCCCAGGACTTACTCTCCCAGCATTAAGGGCGAGTCCTATCGCTTGACCGTAGTTGTTTCTGGTCTCTTCGTAGCGAAGGGCAGCCTTGTAGACTCGAATCTGATTCGCGGATGCAGTCTTTCGTGATGATGCGATCCGCGCTCGGAGCACTATACCAAGATAGTGGTCCGAGTCGATAGTGGTCCGAGTCGACGTTGGCACCTCGGTACGTTCGTGCCGTCATCAGGTTCAGGTTGTGGCGGCGGTCTATCAACACGTGGTCTATCTGGTGTGGTGTAATGGAGTCGCTCCATCAGAATACCCAGGTGGCTTTGTGGATATTTTTACGCGCAAACCTTGTACTCGCAACGAATACTGGCTACCTACCTATTTTATCCTTCATATCCCACAGAATAATTTTTACATCATTCTGAGGGCAGACATGGAGTTCCCGTTCGACTGATTCAAAGAATTCTTCTTTTTCATCATCTGGGGAGTCCTCTGTAGGTGCGTGAACGTTTATGAGGCTTATTTGCCCCGCTCGCGAAGCGTACATAGCCGTTCATTTATTGCTTTAAAGCCGATAACTGTGGGTTTCATTCTTTTGCTGACTAGAAACCCCACCCCGAGCACATGATGTCTTGCATGACAGCTGTAATATATGTCATATTCTGATTTTTGTAAGACACCATTCCCCGTCCACCGCATCTCATGGATTGCTGTTATGTTAGCGTTATATTTAGACAGGGTATCGGCCAGCTGCTGTGCAAGCTCTATTCAGTGAGCGTACGTTCCATGAGAAAATTCTTAAACCGTTTAGCCGTTTTCGTTGCCGTGGTCGTCGTCGTTCATCAGTGTATCCGAGGCTGATTTTGGGTTATTTTTTTTTTTTATTTTTTTTTAAATCGAGACTTATTGCCAAGGGATGACTCCCTGAATGACTTACGTCACGGCAATAAGTTGGGCTAAGCCCTTTATTAAATTCAACATAAAATAAACATCGAAGGAATGTGATTTACAATATATCACATTCCTCACGTTTGTAGCCGGTTTCAATTTATTTTCTCAGAATTCTCCCTGATTCATTGGAAAAGCAATACGAAAAACGAATACGAATTTAGAACGACGCGAGTCAGGGAAAACTACAAGAAACCTTGACCAAGAAAATATTACAAATTGTATATATTAAAAAATACTGATAAACCATTTTTTTTTTTTTTTTTTTATATTAAGAAACAACTTATGAATACTTTAACCATCATCCTTCAAGAAGTTGTTAACGGCTAATTTGAACGCCTGCAGATTATAAGATTCTGGAAATACGTGTTCGACCAATTGATTCCACATCGAAGAGACTCTCGCAAAAAAGGAGGATTTAAAGTGTTGGGTTCTACATGAAAAAAGTTTTAAGGCAAATCTATGTTGATTGCACCTTAAACGAGTGTTAACGTTACTGAGAAAAGGCCCAGGAACTAGAGAACGGGTTTCTAAAGAACATTTACCGTTGTAAAATTTATAGAAAACAGATAAAGCTCCTACATTTCGTCTGTGCTCCAAAGTATCAAGAGACGAAGTAATGGTTACATTGTTTATCAAACGGATAACTCCATTCTGAACACCATCAAGATTAACCAAATGCGACCTTGGAGCACCACCCCACACATATGAATTAAATTCTAAAATTGGTCTAACATAAGATTTATATAATCTTAACACTTCATAGGGAGTGAAGTAGAAGTTACAACGTCTTATGAAGCCTAAACATTGGCTAGCTCTTTTTGAAATTTCATAAATATGTTCTTTCCAAGAAAGATCACTTGATACTTTTAAACCTAACAAGTTAAGTGAATCAGATCTCGCAATAGAGGTACCATTAATAACAGGAGGAACATAATGTTGAGTTGTCTTCTGAGAAAAAAGGCAAGACTGGAATTTATTTGGGTTAAATTCTACTCTGTTAGAAATGCCCCAATCAAGAATGATTTGAATATTAGACAGAATAGTCAAATTCATTAATTCACGCGAACCATTCAAGCGAGAATTGCATTCTTTTTGATTGACAAACTCAATGGAGGCCGATAGTGTTGTATCATCAGCAAATGAATGGATATCACAGGTTGTAGAAGACAACAGGTCGTTGATATATATCAAGAAGAGCGTGGGAGACAAGGATGATCCTTGAGGCACGCCAGAATTGATCCCATGTGAATCTGAAGATATACCATTTAATACAACTTTTATTTTACGGTTCCATAAATAATTCTCAATCCATGTAATGAGAGAGTAGTGTAAATTCAGCGCACGATTCTTATTAATAAGACAATCATGCCATACTCTATCAAAAGCTTTAGCAATATCTAAGGAAACAACGCTTGATTCACCTAGGTTTTCAATGCTTCGCTCCAAACAATGAGTCAAGCACGTCATTAGTTCGCCTGAAGATCGATTTTTACGAAATCCATACTGCACATTGGATAAAAGAACATTCGAATCCAGATAGTTCATTAGTCTGAAATTAACGATAGATTCCATTACCTTCGATAGAACCGACAACAAAGCAATAGGTCGGTAGTTCGTAGGTGCCGATTTATCACCTTTTTTCGGAACGGGTTGAATATTTGCTATTTTCCAAAATGATGGAAAAACACCTGTCTTCATTGAGAGATGAAACAATTTGCTAAGCGGTTTTGCCAAAGTAAGATAGATAGATAGATTAAGATAGATAGATTTTAGACATACTTGGGCCTAGATTCGGGAGAATTGGGGGGCTTTGATTAGTTAAAGGAAGAGTAGACGCACCAGCGAAATGAGAAACTAAGAGATTAGCTTTCTCAATATTAGTTCTATAATGAATACCATTATGAAATAAAGAAGGAATAGACGAAGTATTGTCTGCAAAGTTTCTTTTAACCAATGCAGCAAACGACCAAAAGCTTCGACTGTTTGAATCAGAATCCAAAATTTTTCGCATGCTATCTCGAATCTTAAGGTCATATATTATTTTGGACCTTTTCAATATAGCGTTTGATCTGTTTCTAGCTATTCGAAACTTTACAAGGTTTTCTTCAGAAGTGCAATTAACGTAGTCCAAATGGGCTACGCGACTGCTGACCTGCAATGTTCGTTAAACCATTTATTTTTATGAGTATTTTTCTTTTTAAATGAAGAAGGAATGCAATTTTTCATTCCTAGCAAAATGGTTGACGTGATAAGTTGTGATGCTTCATCAGCATTATTGTTGGAAAAACAGGTTGACCAATCAAATGAGCTATAAAATTGGTTCAGGAGCTCCCAGTTAGCATTTTTATAGTGCCAGAGTAGCCTTTTACTTGTAGGCTCTATAAGGGCTGGTGATATTGAAAATTTGGCTACTATCAAAGCGTGGTCAGAAAGACCTAATGGAGCAGATACATCAATTGAATATTTATCAGGCATAGTTGTAAGAAATAAATCTAAAAGGTGAGGTGATTGACCAGTAGTATCGGGATACCTAGTTGGCTTATCAACGAGTTGGGTGAAAAGATTAACATTTGAAAATAGTTCAGCGGTTTCACCTGATCGATCTCTACCATTCGAATAGGTCAACCATGAATCATTGTGGACATTAAAATCACCCAAGACTACCAATTCTGATGTTGGTGATGATTGGTAAATCTGGTCTATTATGTCTGATAAGTAATTAAACTCAATATTAGAGTCATCAGGTGACAAATTAGGCTACGATAAAGGGAACAAATAAATATCGAATGGTTTGAAATTACAATTTCAATCCATATCGTATTGAACATTGGATTACTGTTTGGAATATTAAAATTAGGTACACTAAAACTGATGTCATCTTGTATAAATAAAATAACCCCACGATGAGGAACCAAACAGTCGACACGAGAATACCCCGGACATTGAAAATCATTTGGGGTACCCATATAAGAGGCCTGTGTTTCACATAAACTTAGAACCGCAGGTTTATTCGCGTCAAGATGTGCTACGATCGAGTTGAAATAACTTTTAATGCCGCGAATATTTGTGAAATACCGAATCCGTCAAGATGATGAAAATATACGTAAAATAAGATAATAATAAAATAAAAAAATAAAAAAATATTAAAAATAACAATAATAAGAAGAATTTCTACGAACCAACCACTCATCAGTGAAAACGTTACTGATTCGTTTGTAGTACCAGGCCTAACAAACGAAAAAGGCACGCACGGCTACTGAGACAGAAAGTCAATAAAAATTCTACTTCTAAAAACTACTCAAATAAGATAAAAACTTGAATAACAATAATTTTCAACGTAACTATTTTTTTGTGCCCGAATCTTTGGTAACGTTACGATATGATGTCTTTGTTTTGATGGTATTGCTATCAGCAGTATCCACGCTTGATGAACAATATTGAAAAACGTCTGTAACCGCTGTTCGAGTACAGCAATTTTTGTCGTTAGGATTTTATTTGACTTCTTTTGGTGATTCAGTGTGATGTTCTTGTCGTTTAAATTATCCAACAGCACCAGACTCAGTGATTATAAATCGGCGATTGTTTCCGTTTTGGTTGGTAAATCTACTCCACTTTTGTAATGAATTGAACTTTTGTGTAACAACAAGTTTATGACTTATTATTGCGATCGGATGGTCAAATCGCTAAAGTCCTGCAATGGATGGAGAGATGCGGGGTGCACGTCTTGCTGATTGCTCAGGCTTAGCTCGCCGAAATGGGTGGATTCTTGCACCACCATCCTTTGCTTTCTTCACCAAAAAAAAAAATACGTGCACGAAAAGGAGGGAGGGAGAGAACAGGAAAAATCTGCTCCGCCCGTCATCGGACCCTGCTCCTGGGTGCCGTCTACCCGGCAAGTGGAACCCGGAGGCCCATCGATGAAATTTGGTTGGTTCTGCTTACATATCAAAAGAAAACACCACCTCTTTCAGTATAAACAAGAGAGGGCACTTTATTCATTAGAATTTATTTAGGCGTATCGTTATTTTCTATATATTTAATAGGCATAGTATTTTGTTATCCTAGTTTTAAGGTATGTTTTATATAGTATGCTAGTAAAAGTAATAAAGTAGCAATAATCTTTTGTTTTTTTTTGTCTTTTTTTTTCTTTTTTTATCCTAGTTTTAAGGTACGTTTTAAAAGTGGTAAAGTAGTAATAATCTTTTGTTTTATTTTTTTTTATCCTAGTTTTAAGGTATTGTATATAGCATGATAATAAAAATATTAAAGTAGTAACAATCTTTTGGGGTTTTTTTTTATTTATATATTTAAGGCATGTTTTAGTTTTAATCGCATTTCTGATATGCGCAAAAAAAGGTAGGTATGATACTAAAGTATAGAACAGTGTCATATTTTGTTATCTTAGTTTTAAAAGTAGGTTTTAATGTAAATGTAATTAAGGTATGTGCAACAAAAAAAAAGTATCTATGATACTAAAGTATGAAACAGGGTCATATTTTGTTATCTTAGTTTTAATAGTAGGTTTTATTTTAAATGTACTTAAGGTATGTGCAAAAAAAGGTATCTATGATACTAAAGTATGAAACAGTGTCATATTTTGTTATCTTAGTTTTAATAGTAGGTTTTATTTTAAATGTACTTAAGGTATGTGCAAAAAAAAGGTATATATGATACTAAAGTATGAAACAGTATCATATTTTGTCATCTTAGTTTTTAAAAGCAGTTTTTATTTTAAATGTACTTAAGGTATGTGCAAAAAAAAGGTATATATGATACTAAAGTATGAAACAGGGTCATATTTTGTTATCTTAGTTTTTAAAAGTAGTTTTTATTTTAAAGGTAATTAAGGTATGTGCAAAAAAAGGTATATATGATACTAAAGTATGAAACAGAAACAAACGGGGGTTAATGTAAATGATGGGATTTGGCCCATTGAAAGGAAAGATCCTGTCTTCTATCCTTACTCTTTCCCTCTGCTTCTCTCTCGTTTAGGCACTACACAAAACGTTTTTAACGTTTTCAAACGAACCAGGAAAGGTCCTTTTATTTCTTTTTTTTTCTTTCCTTATGACACTGTCGATAATAAGAAACCATAACTAAAAAAAACGAATATGATGCAACTCAGCGTCTCGGTGCAGGATCCTCGGCGGACTTCGATGAAGATGCTCTGGGTCAAGCTTCGGCCACATTTCTGGGCTGGCGTCTCACACGAACGATTAAAATGTCATAACTGATGGTATCCAATTTTCAGGTTCAGTTCGATTAATATTAGGCCGAAATTGAACTTAGTCGCTCTCGGGCTTCAATTTTTCTAGTAAACGCACTAATGCTAGTTGGATTTGTAGATTTTTACATAGATTTATTTTTTTCGGAGCAGTAAGACTTGAGTCGACTAGCGTGGAGTAGGCGTCGGCCATTTTCTTTTCTCGCGTCTTCACGCACACAAGTACATTACACACAGTCACGAATATTAACAACGGTATCTGGGACTAAGGATTTCTGCTCTGTCCCTCTATTACAAATATGCACTCAATTTGTTCATCCAATGAATAGTGAACTTATTCAAAGAAAAAAATATTTCACAATGCTGCACATTTTTAGATATTTTCTTTTTTTTTCAATGATTCAGAACGAAGGACATTAAGATTTTTTTCTTTCTTTGATACCGTCCAAGTGTTGTTTGTGAAGATGTAGAATAACTACGGCACTTGAATGATTTCAGTTCCTTTTGCAGGTTCGGCGAATATGTATAACAAAGTATTAAAACGATTTTAAAGAAATATCGCGCCGTGTAAAAAAAACACACGCAATTAGGTAAAACCTTTTTGGTAACCTTAATTCAACAATTAAAAAAAACAGTCGTTTTTTTGACGATAATTTCTTTCAAGCTAGACAAATCAAATTAGAGTAAAAAAAGCGCGCACAAGCTCAAGCTGTGCTGACCCGACGCTACGAATCAGTGGAGCAAACTTTTTTTTTTTTTTGTCTGAAGACAAAAGGCGACCGACCTAGGCGAGTTGTGAATTCGACTGACTTTTTCGGCTCTTCATGTCTCAGTCAACAGCTTCGTGGTTAAGTGATGCTAGCCTATGTATGTGTGTACATTATGCCGACACATATTTAGACAATGGAATGTTGGGTTGCAAACCGGTTTGTCGCCAAGGTATGTGCACCTCGCATGTTTTTGCGGCACATTTCCTGCACTGGAATTTTTAGTGACAAACGGTATGCAACCAAAAACTTTCCATACATCGCAATTTTTGTGCTCAATCGTTGGCATGCGATTCTGTCTCAGGCCCAAGAAATAGGGTGCTGCGCAAAAATATCGCCACTACAAAACAGGCTTTAAGGTGCTTCCTTAAGTCAACGAAAAGGCTGAAAAGGCGACCATTACTACCAGGACGAATCACTGTCTTAGGTCTTTAGCATGAAATGTACCTATTGCTTTGCCTTGCAGATCTTCTAGGACATAATAGCAGCTTCCCAGCTTTTCTCTGATACGTGCTTTAACGAAAGTGGGGGCTAATTTGGCGTTAAACCCCTTTTCTCAGTTTCTTTGAACAAAATTACGACGGTATATTTCTTGGCCCACTCGAAAATCTGTATGCCTTGCCCGAGTATTGTAAGCGCGTTCATTTACTAAGTATGCGTTCCGCATATTTTGCTTGGCTTTCGCTCGAATTTGCCCTAACCCATCTTCATGAAATACAAAGGTATCCGGCGGATCCAGCATATTCAGGTTACGCAACAGTTTATAACTCTCACCGTGTACTATCATATTCTGGCCGAAGGTCAAGAAATATGGAGAGAATCCGGTAGCGGTATGCACTGAGCTTCGTAGGAAACAGCTGATATGGCAGAGATTCACGTCCCATTCAGATTGGTCTTTACTGATGGAAGCCCGAATAGCAGCGATAATCGATCTGTTAACGCACTCAGAGGCATTCGCCTGTGGAGAATAAAGTGCCGTATATACATGCTCAATGCCATACGTGGTTAAGAGTTGATTGAAGATTGTGCTTTTAAATTGTACTCCGTTGTCGGTGACAATTGTCTCAGGCACTCCAAATGTAGGAAAAATGTAGTCTCGCAAGTATTCACTGATGGGTTTCGCCACAAGTTTTTTTAGCGGTAATGAAAAATGAAACTTGGTGAAATGATCTAACACAATCAGTAATCCAATGTGTCCGGACTTTGATCTCGGAAATGGCCCTATAAGGTCTATGTAGAGGCGTTGGAAAGGTCTTGTTGAAGCATTCTGACGACCCATAAGCGGTTTTAACGAAACGTTTGGGTGCTTGGTAGTTTTACAGACTTCACAGTTCAGAACGTAGTCTCGCACTTGGGCAAACATGCGTGGCCAATAGAAATTACATTTGATCCGTTAAAAGGTTTTGTTAATTCCACCATGCGAGGACGTTACCGAATCGTGTGCTTGTTGAACACTCTGGATAAGGCGTCTGGATCTTTGTTCTCAGTGCCCTTCCGATGCCGAATTGCAAATTGGAAGCCTTGCAGCTTTAAAGCCCATCGACCCAATCTTCCGCTAAGATCTGTTTGACGCATGAGCCATTGCAACGAAGCATGGTCTGTTATGACAGTAAACTCGAGTCCTTCAACAAACGGTCGGAAATGCTTGATGCTAAGCACGGCAGCAAGACACTCTTGTTCTGTAACGCTGTAGTTGCGTTGTGCCTTATTAAGCTTCTGCGACCAGTAAGCGATTGGCACTTCCGAACCATCCCCGATAGTTTGAACAAGCACGCTTCCGACTCCGGATTGACTAGCGTCGCATTGGATCATGAAGGGTTTCTCAAAGTTTTGAGTGTACAACACTGGTGACGAAGTTAACTTAACCTTCAACTCTTCGAAAGACAACTGCGCGTTACTGTTCTACTGTAAACCTTTTGACTTCTTTAGAAGATCTGTTAGGGGTGTACAAATTGATGCAAAATTTGGTACGAACTTTCTATACCACCCTGCCATTCCGAGGAACCGGCGAAGTTGGCGCACCGTAGATGGAACTGGGTATTCCCCGATAGCTTTCACTTTATCATGATCTGTTCTCAATCCACCGTTCCCAATAATGTGTCCGAGATATTTGATCTCTCGGAGGAATAATTTGCTTTTCGATATATTCAAGGTTAACCTAGCGCGTCGGATGTGTCCCGCAACCTTCCGAAGAATTTCTACATGAGAGTCGAAGTCTTCAGTAATGACTAACAAATCGTCCAGGTAGACGAAAACTTTTCCGTGTAACTCCGCAGGAATGACCTTGTCCATTAAGCGGCACATAGTTTGAGGTGCGTTACAAAGTCCAAAAGGCATAACTTTGAAGTGGTACAATGGACGATTCGGCACTGAAAAGGCGGTTTTTTCTCGAGAAGTCGCCTCTAGGGGGATCTGCCAGAAGGCATCCTTTAGATCGAGACTTGAAATAAACTCGGCACGTGGTATCCTACTCAATATTCCCTGTATATGCGGGAGCGGATAGGCATCAGTAACAGTAACGGCGTTCAGCTTTCGGGAGTCAAGGCACAGTCTAACTTTTCCTGGCTTGCGGACCAGGACCCCTGGAGAGCTCCAGGAACTTTGCGATTCCTCTATTATTCCTAGCGCTAGCATACGGTCTAGTTCCCCAAAAATTAGTTTCTCAATGGCTGGCGAGACGGGATAGTGACGTTGTTTAATAGCTTTGGAATTGCCTGTATCGATGACGTCTTCCACCAATGAAGTCTTGCCAAGGCCTTCGTCTTCAAATGACGGGAATAACTTCTTTGCGGCTGTCAATCTTTCTGCTTGGAAGCTGGATAAGTCGTGGCTGTTCCCAACGTCATTAACTACGTTGGCTTCGGTAATTTCCGACACTATCTCAGGGGCTATTTTAAATGACTTCCAAAAATCTATACCTAGGTATAGGTTTTGCGAAAGTGAAGGAACGACATACAATCGAAGTCGCTGCATCGTTCCACGAAATTCAAAGTCGGCATCAACGTAACCAAAAACATTCTGAGAGATACCATCAGTTTTGATGGGAGACGTGAAACGTTTCAATTTAACGTCGCTATCGAGTACTTCCGTGGCCAGAGATCCACCGATACAACTAATGGACGCACCGCTGTCCAACAGTCCCAAAATCTCCTTGCCCAGCAATTTTACAGAAGCGTATGGTCGAACATCGTTAGGTTGTACAAAGATATTGCTTATCAGCAATTTACGACTTTTTCGGACCCCTTTCCAAAACTGTTTCATCCTGTTGGAGGATCTACTAGGTTTGGTTTTTACGATCGAATCGACACAGTGAAAAATTTTTTCTCGTGCTACATTATATTCCTTAACGCGAAGGTGATACGGTCCGAGTGGATATAAATTTCGCTTGGTCTCAACCTTCGATGTATCGTCGTCCAGGTCTGGTTGTTCTTTTCGCATAAGGCGTACCTTGGGTGTTACAAGTTCCTGCTTACCAGCTTCGTCCAACTTGTGGGGGCTTACTAATGACGAGGGTGTGAACTGGTGGGTTTGTTCACACCCCTCGGCACGTTTTCCTGTTGGGTACAATGCCTACAGTTCGGTTTGTAGGTATTCGGTGCACCACAACCATAGCAGAAGATTTGGCGCGGCTCAAGACACACGTCAAAACTGTGACCCTCGGTATGGCAGTTCCAACAAACTACCTTGGAAAGTGCACAATTTTCTACTCTACTAGGCCACGTCGGCCTCGAACTTGAAGGAGTGGTAAAGGTATCATTGACTTTTACACCACCCGGGAACAACTCGGCAACTTGACGTCGCGGATACGTCGGTCTTACCGGTGGAAAATGACGAAATACCTCATTCAAAAATCGCTCTCGTCTTTGAACAGCTTTGCGCAGCGCGGAAACGGATGACAGGTCCAAATGGAGCATCTCGTGTCGTACGTCCGGTCGGAGATTTCTTATCAGGATTTCCACCAAATCGGATTCAGCGATGGGTGATCGTAGCCGGTCGGTTAATCGGGCAATCGACTCATAGAAATCATCAAAGCACTCTTTATCTCTTTGCTTTCGACAACGAATAGCTTCGCGAATATCGTAATCGGTTCGACTATCTTTGTACTGTTGCCGCAACCGATCGACCAAGTCATCCCACGCGAAATACGGTTGGGATCGGTGAAATCTCCAATACCATTCGCTGGCTCTACCTTTAAACAAGACATGTGCATTTCTGCAAAGTAACGCAAAATTTCCGTCCAGGCTTTGCCGTGTTAACGAATGGACTTGATAAATGAAATTATCAACGGCTAATCCTTCGGACGAACCATCAAATTGAAGGCGCCAACTCGAAATAATGTTAGCCACTTTCACCGCAGTGGTAACGTTTAGTTGAGAATGGCGAATTGGAAGGGAATCTGAGGCATGCGGCTCTCTTTGTTCAAAAGGCATATCACACGGCCAATGTATATTCTCTACGTTCGGCGTATTTGCGGGTGCTACTGGAGCTATCGGTTCAGTCTCCTGCAATCTTAAATTGCTAAAGCATTGTTCCACATTGGACTCAATCAACTGCGAAAGATTTTGTGACATTTGTTACAGCATGTTCTCTTGGATCTGACCAATCGAATCACTTACCACGCGATGAATTGTCATAACGAGATTAGACTCACGGCGGTTCTGACTAGGTTTACCAGGAAGCGAGAGCCTAGAACGGTTGTCAGAATTGATTACGGCTTCGGGATTCTGCACAGAGCATTCATCTGAAAGTAGGTTTCCCACTGGCTTCTCCTTTTGTGCTCCTTGCTGAAGTCGTACAGGAGTTTTCCTTTGAGATCTAAAACGCGTGTTATATGAACTCGTGTCTTTAGATATTTCGTTATCACTAACGACTCTTGAACGATGTGAGATAACCCACGGACGCAGAGAATTCAACGAGCATGGCAGATAACACTGCGGACAGAACTCAGAACGTTTTAGTACTTCAGCGAGGCAGTATTTATGAAACGTGTGATTGCATGTGGTCTTTCTCACACTTTCTGCGCTACCATTGATCTCTATCTGACACAACGTTCAAATTCGAGACTCAGAGACGAGAAGTTCACCAGGCAAGTTGGTATTCTTGGGACCGTCCAAGCTACGCCTTACAGCCATACTGATAGTGGACAAATCGATCGAATCAGGAAAAAAAATTCAATTTAGCAAGATACAATGATAATAGGAATAGTCGTATGTATTTGAATTACTATTTGATTGGGTTGAGAATTCAATGAGACAATTGCTATTCAAGTGTAGATATACGAAGAAACGTCGTTAAAAGATTATTCATAAGATTTGATAATTGTTACTAAGCATCGAGGTACAAAAAAACGTCGTATGCTTTTGAATCAGTAATAATAAAAAAAATTGAGCGAGATTGAGAACAAGGTCACGAAATTTTCAATTGGATAAGCAAAATTAGGAAGGAACAAATTAGTTTCAGCGCGAAACATTTCTGGGCAGATGGAAGACTGTCCAAAGAATGAAAAAAAAATTCGACTGCACAAGTATCAACGGTCAAGAAACCGGCAGTCGAGCACCAGTTATCTTGCATTTCCGGATCAGCTTGCGCAATCCATCACGCTGAAGGTACAAAAGAAGTCAGTCCCATTTGGAAACTGCTTTTAATTAAACTATTTACAACTGGAGAAAAAAGGCGGGGGGGGGGGGGAAGAATGTGGAACCAAAAGAATCCAGACAAAAGCCTGAACCATCTTCGGGTTTCCACGGAAATTGTGTGTGGAACCCAAGAAGTCAGAGACAAGTCCGATCTTCTCGAGCCACACGTTGGTCGCCATTTATGTAATGAATTGAACTTTTGTGTAACAACAAGTTTATGACTTATTATTGCGATCGGATGGTCAAATCGCTAAAGTCCTGCAATGGATGGAGAGATGCGGGGTGCACGTCTTGCTGATTGCTCAGGCTTAGCTCGCCGAAATGGGTGGATTCTTGCACCACCATCCTTTGCTTTCTTCACAAAAAAAAATACGTGCACGAAAAGGAGGGAGGGAGAGAACAGGAAAAATCTGCTCCGCCCGTCATCGGACCCTGCTCCTGGGTGCCGTCTACCCGGCAAGTGGAACCCGGAGGCCCATCGATGAAATTTGGTTGGTTCTGCTTACATATCAAAAGAAAACACCACCTCTTTCAGTATAAACAAGAGAGGGCACTTTATTCATTAGAATTTATTTAGGCGTATCGTTATTTTCTATATATTTAATAGGCATAGTATTTTGTTATCCTAGTTTTAAGGTATGTTTTATATAGTATGCTAGTAAAAGTAATAAAGTAGCAATAATCTTTTGTTTTTTTTTGTCTTTTTTTTTCTTTTTTTATCCTAGTTTTAAGGTACGTTTTAAAAGTGGTAAAGTAGTAATAATCTTTTGTTTTATTTTTTTTTATCCTAGTTTTAAGGTATTGTATATAGCATGATAATAAAAATATTAAAGTAGTAACAATCTTTTGGGGTTTTTTTTTTTTATTTATATATTTAAGGCATGTTTTAGTTTTAATCGCATTTCTGATATGCGCAAAAAAAGGTAGGTATGATACTAAAGCATAGAACAGTGTCATATTCTGTTATCTTAGTTTTAAAAGTAGGTTTTAATGTAAATGTAATTAAGGTATGTGCAACAAAAAAAAAGTATCTATGATACTAAAGTATGAAACAGGGTCATATTTTGTTATCTTAGTTTTAATAGTAGGTTTTATTTTAAATGTACTTAAGGTATGTGCAAAAAAAGGTATCTATGATACTAAAGTATGAAACAGTGTCATATTTTGTTATCTTAGTTTTAATAGTAGGTTTTATTTTAAATGTACTTAAGGTATGTGCAAAAAAAAGGTATATATGATACTAAAGTATGAAACAGTATCATATTTTGTCATCTTAGTTTTTAAAAGCAGTTTTTATTTTAAATGTACTTAAGGTATGTGCAAAAAAAAGGTATATATGATACTAAAGTATGAAACAGGGTCATATTTTGTTATCTTAGTTTTTAAAAGTAGTTTTTATTTTAAAGGTAATTAAGGTATGTGCAAAAAAAGGTATATATGATACTAAAGTATGAAACAGAAACAAACGGGGGTTAATGTAAATGATGGGATTTGGCCCATTGAAAGGAAAGATCCTGTCTTCTATCCTTACTCTTTCCCTCTGCTTCTCTCTCGTTTAGGCACTACACAAAACCCTAACGTTTTCAAACGAACCAGGAAAGGTCCTTTTATTTCTTTTTTTTTCTTTCCTTATGACACTGTCGATAATAAGAAACCATAACTAAAAAAAACGAATATGATGCAACTCAGCGTCTCGGTGCAGGATCCTCGGCGGACTTCGATGAAGATGCTCTGGGTCAAGCTTCGGCCACATTTCTGGGCTGGCGTCTCACACGAACGATTAAAATGTCATAACTGATGGTATCCAATTTTCAGGTTCAGTTCGATTAATATTAGGCCGAAATTGAACTTAGTCGCTCTCGGGCTTCAATTTTTCTAGTAAACGCACTAATGCTAGTTGGATTTGTAGATTTTTACATAGATTTATTTTTTTCGGAGCAGTAAGACTTGAGTCGACTAGCGTGGAGTAGGCGTCGGCCATTTTCTTTTCTCGCGTCTTCACGCACACAAGTACATTACACACAGTCACGAATATTAACAACGGTATCTGGGACTAAGGATTTCTGCTCTGTCCCTCTATTACAAATATGCACTCAATTTGTTCATCCAATGAATAGTGAACTTATTCAAAGAAAAAAATATTTCACAATGCTGCACATTTTTAGATATTTTCTTTTTTTTCAATGATTCAGAACGAAGGACATTAAGATGTTTTTCTTTCTTTGATACCGTCCAAGTGTTGTTTGTGAAGATGTAGAATAACTACGGCACTTGAATGATTTCAGTTCCTTTTGCAGGTTCGGCGAATATGTATAACAAAGTATTAAAACGATTTTAAAGAAATATCGCGCCGTGTAAAAAAAACACACGCAATTAGGTAAAACCTTTTTGGTAACCTTAATTCAACAATTAAAAAAAACAGTCGTTTTTTTGACGATAATTTCTTTCAAGCTAGACAAATCAAATTAGAGTAAAAAAAGCGCGCACAAGCTCAAGCTGTGCTGACCCGACGCTACGAATCAGTGGAGCAAACTTTTTTTTTTTTTGTCTGAAGACAAAAGGCGACCGACCTAGGCGAGTTGTGAATTCGACTGACTTTTTCGGCTCTTCATGTCTCAGTCAACAGCTTCGTGGTTAAGTGATGCTAGCCTATGTATGTGTGTACATTATGCCGACACATATTTAGACAATGGAATGTTGGGTTGCAAACCGGTTTGTCGCCAAGGTATGTGCACCTCGCATGTTTTTGCGGCACATTTCCTGCACTGGAATTTTTAGTGACAAACGGTATGCAACCAAAAACTTTCCATACATCGCAATTTTTGTGCTCAATCGTTGGCATGCGATTCTGTCTCAGGCCCAAGAAATAGGATGCTGCGCAAAAATATCGCCACTACACTTTTGTTGATATTCTTGATTTTCAAATTACCAATTTGTTCTTTTTAAGAATGTGGATTGCTTTCTTAAACGATCTTGACCAATAAATTTATTACTTTTAGATATGAAAAAATAATCTTAAAAAATTTTAACACAACAATAAATACTGAATGGTATTAATTACAATTTGAAATAAAGAAAAAAGTTAATTTTTAATTAAAATGAAAATATGAAAAAATATTTTCAATTATTTGAAATTAAATTTATTATAATTTTTTTAATATATTTTTTTTCTTGCGTTTGACAGAAAAGTCATATTCCAGAATTTCCATAGGAAGAAGTCTTATAATCGCATCTTAGTACTACATTCCGAGTTTCATACGAATCCCTTGAGAAATGGCTTGGTTCCAAAAACCCCAGACCCTATTGGCCAAATCCCAGAATTTCGCTATTAATTAAAAATTTTCTGCCATATAAATATGGTCGAAAGTACTACGTAGCACAAACGATTCCCAGCAGTTCTTTTTCGGTTGCTGAGTAGTTCGTCTCATGTTCGTTGAGAGTTCTACTCGCAAAATGTTAAGGACAGCGCCTAGGGCGACGCTTGATGCGTCAGTAGTCAAGGTGAATTTCTTATTGCAATTGGGGTACTTTAAAATAGGGTCGCTAACTATTAACGTTTTTATTGTATTCACCGCTTCAACATTTTTAAGACACTGTAATAAGTTCACTTGTTCAAGTGCTTGTCTGTACTCCACTACTTCAGGCAGTGGTGTTAAGTTATAGAGTTTGCCGTTGAGTTCTATTTGATTACTAACGAGGTTTATTCGCGCATTTAGAACACGTAAAATATCTATTCCCATTAAACCGTCTAGGTAATCTGAAAATTTAACTACGTAGAATTTTAAGCGTCCTTCGGCTATATCACCAGCTGGTAGCAGCTGGGCAATATTAAGCTTTTTGAATCCCATGATTGTTTTAACTGTGATTGCGGGAACATATTCAGCCTTAGATGGCAAGGTATTCGGCCTAATCAGGCTAATTGATGAACAAGTGTCTACTGCTAATTTTAGAATTTTATTCCCGAATTCTAATTCAACACTGGGGAGTTCGTGTCCATGAAAATTTTCTTCAATAGGGTCTTGCTGCATGGGTTGAGGTGGCCCGTATCTCCTGATTCTGGACTGGTTTGAGTCGTACTCCCGCTTTCTCTTATAGGGTTGGAAGGAACCTTGCTCTTAAGGCTGCTGAATTTGATAGGCCTGCGGAATACTTTGTTGAGGTTGAGGGGGACTGTGTGGGTACGTAAGATTGTTATCGAGACACTGATAACTTGGGCCTAGCAGGGGCTATGATACACTATATTGAGGCGCCATATATTGGCTCTGTTATTATTGTTTAAGAGAACAGGTTGTTGTGGATAAGGATTAGGGTTGTGGTTTTGGATATAAGATTTTGGTATAGGATTTTGTGCTAGGTAGGGCACATTTTGCTGATATTTTACATATGTTGAATTTTTGTTTCTAAAATTTCTATTTGGTTGAATTGGAGCATCTTCGAATGCCTCATTTTCTTGAAGAACTTTGACTGCTTCGTTCATGTCGCTAACATTATTCGCATTTAGCTACGTGGTTCGGTAGCTGTTTTTTAAACAATAAGAGGCATCTATTCTTTTCCTTATTAGTGTACATAGTTTTTTCGAAAGCTTGGGGAATATTTAGTTTAATCGCATCATTTATTCTACACAAGGCTTCGTTGAATTCTTTGTATAAAAATTTAACACTATTTCTAAATTCAATATTTTCTGATTTTAAGATTAAAGTAGACACTGAAATGTGCTCACCGAATTCGTTAGTAAGGAATTTCTTTAGTGCGCCCAGTCCGCGGGCTGCTCTCTTCGCACGATGTTTTGCGCTTCGCCTTGAAGCGTACGTAGTATTATGGAAAATTAGTGTTTTGTCCTCCTTGGAACATGCCGCTGTAGTGGCGATGACGGCCTCCACATTTCCAACGTAGAATGCTAGATCCTCTTTTCTTCCGTCGAAGGGTTGTATCAGCCGCAATGTTTCCTTTGCTTCCTTTGGCTCCATTCCGTTATTGTTCAACACAAGTCCACTAAGTAGTTGATTTAAAAGTTCAATTTCTTGATGCATTAACCGATGGGTTATTCTTATTTATTTATCGCGGCGTACAACAGATCGAAAACTTCGTTTCTTGAATTCGCGTTGTTAATTTATTTTTAGGTTTACGTCGCACTTAACACGTTTATAATAACTATTTCGAACTTATCACGTTGGGCACACTTTGAAACTGTTTATTCCGAAATCGATCAGTACCACTGGTGATTGTTTAAACTTATGTATAATTTAACACTATTCGAACTTTAGAGTCGCGTTCGTTTAAAATCCGACTGCGCCAATAACAAGACAAACGCGGTGTTTGAGCTTGGAGTTTACTTTATTACCTGAACTGAAAAACTTCTTAAAATTATTCTAAGTGCAGCGCTAGTAAATAAGTGCACATGCGCTGATTTGCAGGTGCAACGCGTCATATTTCCTTCGCGGCAACTTTGTTTGTCGCTGGGAAAATGCTTACGTTGCGTCTGCCCCAGCGGATGCGCTTCTTGGATTTACTTCTATCGTGGGAATGCAGCTAAGGGAGTTGACGTTATGTCACTTGTGTGTCTCCGATTAGAGAACTTCCAAGAAAAACTTTAATTTTTATGTTTTTCTTTTATGAGTGGTTGGAGTAGTTCTTTTTTAATCTTTTGTTGATTCAAATAATTTTTCTTTAAGTAAAACTTCTTTAGGCGCAACTAGGGGTAACTGAAATCATTTTGATGCGGATGTGATCTTACGGATGTAGCGGTTGGTATATATGATATTACATAGTTTGTTTTAAATACCTTGCAATGACATCTACATTATATTAGAAAACTTAATTGAAAATTTAATTGTAAGCGAATTTCAAATCATTTTGTTGCAGATTTAATGAAGCGGTTGGTGTATATGATATAACATTAATTTGTATTAAATACCTCGCGATTTACGACATCTACATTATATTAAAAAAATTTAATTGTGAGCGAATTCCATGTTGAACTCACGAAAAATATGAAACTGCCCGAACTGGATGCTTTAGTTTAATCTACGACCGCAATAATTTAGCCAAATTGGCGCTTCTTTAATACACTTTTGAGTTTTCTAAGTACGTTCTTTTTCACACGAGCATAGATGAAAATGACTGTTTCCTACGCTATTACCTACCCTCAAAGGTAGGCATTATCCACACTAGTGTGTTAACATAGAAAATACTTTTGTCATTTACTGCAGTCTCAGCGAACACACATTCCCACAGTAGTTTTGCATTGCGCATGAGCAGTTTAGCAGAGAAATTGTTTTGGTCAGGTGAAAAATAGCGTACATTACTCGCTAAAAGTGCTTATCGCGCTCGTTAGATTGGCGCACTCGGCTACCGCCTCTTGCTTCAGGCTTCTAACTCGCGCGATAAAGTCCACTTTCCTCGCTCGTTATGTAATATACTATATCGAAGTAATTGAAGAATAATAAATGGGAAACTAAATTGCAAAACTTAATCGATTTTAATTTCCTTTCATTTTATGATTTTATTCACGCGCGTTATTTTCGATACTGAATTTGTGAGTCAATATTTTATTGTAAGTGAAACTACTTTATCAATTCTGTGATATGGTCATTAGGGTTCGAAATTTGGGAACTAAGCAATTTCTTAAGCGATTAGTATGAAATTCGGTTTGTGGGATTAAGATGCGACTATAGGATTTGTTCCTGTGAACATTCTGGGATATGGTCATTAGGAACTGGAATATTGGGATCTAAGCCATTTCTTAAGCAATTTGTATGAAATTCGGTATATGACCACTTTTGCCTTTTAATTAAATCGTTATATCGGCCACAGCGTCAGCAAAATTTCACTTCAACCGTGCGTAAAGGTTAATCGCTAATTTTTTATTCTTGGTGAGACAAAGCCTAGTCTTGCAATAAAAGGGGTGAAAGAGTAAACGTGGATTTTCTTTGTCCTAGTGATAAACTTAGTCACGAGGAAAGTTTACTTCCTTTCCCCCATAATTAAACACATTTATGTTGTTTCAGCACATCGAGTAGGCAGTAAATAAATTCTTTGGGTTCTTTTCTCCCACTCGCTCACTCAATTGTTGACGATTTGATCCCTTTGCCATTTGTATTATTCCCCCAAATGCACGCAATAAAAAACTTTAATCAGTCGAATGGCGTTATAGGCAAGGACACCCCTTCATCCCGACGAGCTAAACAAGAACATCGCTTGGTATGCACGCAGCTGTGAGTCCAACCCAAGCCCTGTAGTCTTACCCTCAAGCCGTCACAATGGACTAGAGTAATTGTTGTACTATCACAGCTCAGTTAAATTTGAATTATGAAGACTAGCGCCAACCTGATAAACCTGATAATTTATAAAAAATCTTTTATTTCATAACCTTATATTCACAATTTGTTACAATTTTTAGGACAGCGTTATTCTTCAGAGAAACATTCAAGTATTATCAGATAAAGTGGAGCAAAGTAGTATATATAATCAAGCGTTTGGAAACCCAAAGCGATCAGTTAGGACTCGACGTACACGTGTTGCTGAAAAACCAAATTATCCCCTTAATTTATGGTCAATAATGAAAAACTGTATTGGAAAGGAACTTTCAAAAATACCTATGCCGGTAAACTTCAATGAACCACTTTCTATGCTGCAAAGGTATGAAAACATTGCTTAAATTTATTTATTTAATATTATCTAATTGAATCTGAACTTAAAATAGAATTTTAATTAAAAATTAAAAACAAATAATCATAGTACAAGAGATCATAATTTAATTTAAATGATTGAATCAAAAAACGGTTAAAAAATTTAAACTACTCGTGCTAATGTAAATTGTAAACCAATTGAAATAAAAGTAATTTTCGACATGACAACGTTTTACTAGAAGTTTTAAGGGGTACACGTTAAAACGTTAAATGTTTAATGTCATACTGTTATAAGACACTCTTATGTCCCATGTTAAAGTTCACACTGTTATGAGATACTGTTATGTCATGTGTTAAATGTCACTATTATATGCCTTGTTTCCTATAGTTATATTTTTTATGTATGTAACTATACTAGCTGATATACCCGGTGTTTTCACTCTACAAAAAACCACCAAATCCCGAGATTTGAACTCGTTAAAGATTAACATAAATACACTCTAACGCCATATACCGGGTCTAAAAACGGATAAACTTACCGGTGCACAAAAGAACTTATTGTGTGAATATGACTTTGTTACGGACCTACCACCTACCAGACTCAAAAAAGAGATTCGCATTTAGGATCACCAACCGAACATATGGTGTCAATTTGGCTTCAATATGTCCAGTGGTTTAGGTGTATCTCCAATCCAGCGCCAGCTACCATACCTGGTCAAGAAAAAACATAAAATTATCGGAGTACCAAGCAAAAATATGGTGTAAATATGGCTTTGATACATCCAGTGGTTTAGGCGTGATGACGTCTTTTAGGTGAGATGACATCTTGACTCCAGCGCCACATACCGGGCTCAAAAAAGAGATAAACTTATCAGAGCACCAAATGAACCTATGGTGTGAACATGGCTTTGGTACGTCAAGTGGGGTACGAGGTTTCCTCCTTTTTTTGTGTCATTTGTACACTAGGATCTGTTTTTATCGTACTGCATTTTTTTTTGTTTTGCTTTTATACGTATAGATAGTTTCTAATTAAAATTGTTTTTTTTTCTTAGACAATTTTCTTATTAATATTTTCGTTTATTTTTTTTTCTATTCTAAATGCAAATTTCTTATAAATATTTTTCCATGTTTAATTTATACTAATACAAGTTTTTTATTAATATTTTCTTTTGATTAATTAATTTTGATTAACCTATGTTACACTGAAAATGTATTTAAGTTTTGTTTTTTTTTAATACAAGTTTCTTATAAATATTTTCTTTATGGATTCTTAGTACATGTATTGTTTAAACTAGTTCATTCTTATAAATATTTTAATTTTGCGGGGGCCCTCCATTTTTTTTTATAAAACTTATAAAAACTTATATACAACACTTCGTATTGTCCTATGTAAATGGGATCTAACTTTCTTCTGTTTTCGTTTCTTAACAAAACTAAACTATCTACTTCAAAACTAGTTTGTTTACCTTTAGCTTTCCTATCGTAATCAGTTTTCCTAGCATTTTTCTTTTCTAAAAGTGTGTCTCTAGCATCCCTATGAGCGATTTGCAGTTGTTGTTTCAAATCAATTACGTAGTCCTCATAATTGTACCTTGGGTCCACCTGTTTTGTCAAATTTGAGGGTAACGTACATTCTAATTCGAATGGTGTATAGCCGGAACAAGCAGCATGCTTTACGCGGATGACTCCATCACGTATGCCGTTTCTCTCTCTCCTGAGATAGCTGCCCGAAGAGTGGAGGAACACCTCCGAAATCTTTGGGAGTACTACCTGAAGTGGGGACTGAAGATCAACGCCAACAAATCGGAACTCATCTGCTTCCGAGTACCAGCAACCAAAACAAGGATAAGAAAAATCGCAAGCCGGTGCAGAGCCTTAAAAATCACCCTTCCGGATAACACGACAATAAACACCAAGTCAGAGACTAAGTACCTGGGAATCAACTTTATGAGAGGGTCAAGTTTAACTCTCACATCGATAAAACATTGAAAAAAGCGAACTACGCTCTTCATGTGGTGCACTGCTAAGAAGACGAAACGGACTGTCCAACAACACCAGGCTGCTCATCTACAAGCAGCTCATCAGACCAGTGATAACCTATGGCTATCCCATATGGTTCACCGTCTTGCCAACAACGATGAAGAAGATCTCCCTATTTGAAAGGAAGGTACTTAGGATCTGTACAGGACTCTGGAGGGTGCCAAACAGCTATAGTTTGTGTCGACTGCAAGACTTTACGACGCGGCAAAATGGCAAAGAAATTCGTTGATGGGTTAGAAACACATCCAAGTCCAGAGATGCAAGGACTGAGAATCGAGGAAATCGAGCCCAGCTACAGCTATATAAACATCAGAGGATTCACAGATGCTAGATACAACGACATCCTTAATAATCAAGACGCCTCCTTCTACGAGAAGGCCAGCAATCAACATTACAGAGGCTGAAGATCGCCATGTTTATACCCCCTTTTATATTTTTTTTTCATTTTTATTTTATTTTAAAATTTATCGTTTAAAATTTAATTACTTTAAATATAAACATGTAGTAGATTAAGTAGTAAATAACATTGTTTAATAATAAGCAATACGAAAAAAAAAGATAACGTTAATACGTCGGGCCCCTATTGTTGAGCCTGTAAAAGGTTGTGCTGGAAAGGATCGCCATGTAAAAGGATTCGTCGTTTGAAATGAAAGTATAGCGGAACCAATGACTGACAAAGTAGATCGCGTAGTGGACTCAGCGTATAAACAACCTTTCTTAGTGAAGAGTGTTTGGCTGAGTCTGTGCAGTGACTGCAACGGACTCGTACTGCGGCTATTGCTAAGGCAATAAGCAGTACTGGACAAAGAAAAGAATAAACCTTTTTGTGTCGTGTTGAGAATCAATCTGATTTTTATTTAACAAAACTTCTTCTTTTATAGTGAAATTAACAAAGGAAATTTCTTATTTACTAAATACAAAATACATATCTAATAATCTTATCGGTTACAAAATAGTGTGCTCATTAACGGTGCACTTGAAATATTTATGCTAGAGTAGGGCACAATGCAAATGCTCTACTTGTGTATATGATTCATAATGCACTGTGTCGATATTGAATGAACAGGTCCGCTTTGTTTATACTATTGCGTAATTTATGGCTTTGTGGATTTGAATATTTATATTGAGTATTGGTGCTATTACAATTTATGTCCTTTGGGTTTTTGTTTGGTTGGTACGTATCTTATGGATATTGGTTGGTGTGTATGTTATGGATATTGGTTGGTGTGTATGTTATGGATATTCACTACAAGCCGACACTTATTAATAATAGTTATAAGTTTAGTTTTAAGTCAAAATTGTATATTACTTAAATGTTAAATAAAATATCTTAATCTAATCTAAAAAAAAATCTATGGTAACCAAGTGCACCAGTCTGTATGCTTTTCGGATACGTAGCTTCTGAGGTATGCTCCGAGAACTTTATGGGAATTTTGTAATGCTCCTATACTTTCGTGATGGTATGCTGTATACTGTAGTTGTTCTATTTTTAATATCACATATCTTTGAAAATTTTATTGATAAATTCTGTTCCTTGGTCAGAGGCTCCATATTTAAGGACCATAAGGATTTCCATGGGCTGTTTTTTGGGTGAAATATATTTAATTATCTGACAAATTGGACAATGCTTTACATAGGAAGCTATGTCATTCTGCATTCCTGTCCAGAAGTATGTCCCTAGACAACAGATCGCAAAATGATGTCGATCGGGCTGTAGTGCCATCCTTGTTCCTTCTTAGGAGAATACAATTTTTCTCTGGGATGTATGCCAAAACTCTGTTTGGTCTCAGGATTATATTAATATTTCTTGTTACATATTATTAGCTCAATTATCTTATGTCAATATTCTGGTAGTATGATAGTGGAATGAATTGCGTTGTTGTAAGTAATTTTGGTTTCTGGAGGTTATTCGTCATAACCTCCAATAACCTAAACTTAGGTTATTTTATTTACGTTTATTAAATATGGCCCTATTGAAGTCATTCTAAAATTTGGTATAAGTTAATTGTAACTGGTTTTTAATTAACAGTATTTTATTTGGAAGATAAAAGACGTGAATGCAATGGGGTGTTAATTTTTTAATATTGTTAAAAATTAAATATTAGAATTTTGTCTGTATTGTCTGTTTGAATTCTATGAAATTTTGTACGATGAGTTTGGTTTTTTTTTGTTTAGTTTTTTTTAGATAAAACCTTTGTATATAATTTCAAAATCTATTTTATTTATTTTTGAAGATGCGGTGATAGTAATAATAATTAATATGAATAAAATAAAAGAAAATATGTGTTCTACAATAAAAACGAATTCCAATATTTCTAGCATTAATAGTAAAAAAATAATGACTTAAAAATTAATAATAGTCAATATAATCTGTAATTATAGTAATAATCATAATAATAATAAATTTATTTGTAATTATATAAATTGTATGCAGCTGTTAATTTATTTATTTAAATATTTTTGTAAAAATAAAAATAGTTAATTCTAGTAATAATAATAATTATAGTAATAGTAATAAACAATACTTTCTGTTATAATTATAATTTTAATATTATTTTTATTTAGCAAAAATTAATCATTGTTGTTTTCTGTTCTTGTGAACCATCCACTGCTCCTGATGTCGAGGATGTTTTACTACATAATATTGGTTGGTTGTTGTATCATCTGAATCAGTAGCTGGAGAATTGGCAGATACCGAACCAGCAACACTTGCGGTTTGGTTATCTGATGATTCGCTGCTGCGCCTGGCCTTCCGGCGCCTCTTGATAGATTTGAAGTTGAGTCTGTGGTTGCCGTTGCAACAGAACTGGACCGATCAGGAGTATCATTCAGCTGATTTTTTGGCAGCGATTGTTGTATTATGCTTGGCTGTATTGTCTGACTGTAGTCCATTAAAAAACGACTGCATATCTCTTTCGTTCGGTAAAGTGTGATTCCGTGCTTCCCGCAACTCATTTAAGAATAGATGTGCACAAGAATAGATGTGCACAAGCCTTAAGTGGTGTAATTCTGGCAGTTGGTGTATACTCAAGTAGTAGGTTCTTCTTTAGTAGGCGGATTCTTGTTGTCCTTAGCAAATTAGGTTGTCCTTGGACGACCATTCTCTGTGAGTCGTTATTTAGCTTCATTTTCATTTTGTGCCATGTCAAGTTTTGATGGAAGACTGTCAGTACTGTTAGTTCTCATTTGGATCCCAACTATCGATGGCTGCGAAGATTTCCGCTAGGTGTGGGAATCGGTCCACCTCAGCGTTTATTTGCCTGGTCTTGTACTGACGGAGGACGTCCTCATAGTCAATCTCTTCGGTGTTCCTGTCGCTGTTGTTGTCTTGTCCATTTTTGGCTTCTGGCGATATGGACGGTTGTTGTTGTTTGGAGCTTCTTCATAGATCAAATAATGTTGAATGTAAATTTAAAAAAAAAAATGTTTGCCAAGTTAAACAAGTTAATAATTGGCAGAGTTAAAGTTTGCCAAGTTAAATTGTAAATTTTTGATGATTTACAAAAAAAAAATCTAAGTCGATTGGCAATTCAAGTTAATACTGTAAAGTTAACGTCTTTGTATCGTCACTAACGGTCGAATCTGGCAGGATCGCCATGTAATGTTATTGTACTAATGGTCGTTTCGATAACTTTAATTGAATACTACCGACTTTTATTCTAAGTTATATTTATTATTTGATAATTGTATTCAGACTCAAAACGTTAGCCGTTAGGCTGTCAACCCAGGGCCCAATACAAATTTTTTAAAAAAATTTATCTTTTTTTAAAATTTTTGGGCCTTTCGGGCTTCGGGGTCGGGTCGTATTTTACAAAATGTACCCAACTTTCTTCAAGTTTCGTATACTTATGTATCTCCGATGACAACATTTTTTGTACAAATTTTGAAGACCCCGGGGCCCGGGGTCGTGAAGCCCATACAAATTTTTTAAAAAAATAACCGGATTTTCTTCAAATTTTATATACATGTGTATTTGCGACGGACAATACTTTTTGTAAACAATTTTGGAGACCCCGGGCCCCTGGGTCATGATGCCCCATCCAAATTTTTAAAAAATTAACCCGATGTTCTTCAAATTTTATAAACATGCGTATCTCCGATGGACAACCCAGGGCTCAATACAAATTTTTTTAAAAATTTTATCCGATTTTCTTCAAATTTAATATACATGTTTATCTCCGATGGACAATCCTTTTTATAAAAATTTTGGGGACCCTGGGCCCCGGGGTCGTGAGGCTCCATACACATTTTTTAAAAAAATTAACCCAATTTTCTTTAAATTTTCTACACATATGTATCTCCGATGGACAACACTTTGTCTAAAGGTCGTGAGGCCCCATACAAATTTTTTATTAAAAAAATTAAACCGATTTTCTTCATATTCAAATGTTTGTGAAATGTTTTCAGAAAAGGTCTATGGAAATGCTTATCATCAGATATCACAATCAGCTCAAAAGACACTGAAATAAGAAGTGATGAAAAAGCATTAGCGTAGTTAACATTGACGCTCGATCCATGTGTATATACGCATATTGAAAATTGTGAGTAATCAAAAAATGTTTGGAACGCATTAAAAGCAGCGTTTGAAGACAACGTTGTTGTTAGAAAAGTAGCTCTGTTGAAACAATGGATTTCGTTGAAGTTGGATAATTGGGAATCAATGCAGGACTACGTAACACAATATTTGAAATTGTGTTCGAAAGTAAAAAGTGCTGGTTTTAACATCGACGAAAAAACAGCGGCTGGGATTATTTTGTGTGGTTTAACGGATCAAATTAAACCAAAGGAGATGACAATCGAAGCAAAAGGCAAAGAAATTTCGGTCGATTATGTGAAAAACATTTTGTTACAAGAAGTCGAATTTGAGCAAAGTGAAGAAGCAAAAGTATTTGCAGCGAAACAACGAAAGTCATTTGGCAAATTATCGACAAAGAAAATAGTAAAATGTTATGAATGCGGTAGTCCGCATTTTAAAAATCATTGTCCGAAATTAAAAAACCAAAAGACTGTTATGTACAGTTCTTTTGTTGCACAGAAATTTGTGTCGCCCGACGATTGGTCCTTTGATAGCGGTGCTACGGCACAAATGTCGAATTATGAACCGCACATTGTGAATAGGTCACAACCGCAGGTAAGAGAAGTCACAGCGGCAAAACAATTTTTTTGGATTCTGATTCAAACAGTCGAAGCTTTTGGTCGTTTGCTGCATTGGTTAAAAGAAACTTTGCAGACAATACTTCATCTATTTCTTCTTTATTTCATAATGGTATTCATTATAGAACTGATATTGAGAAAGCTAATCTCTTAGCTTCTCATTTCGCTGGTGCGTCTACCCTTCCTTAAACTTACCAAAGCCCCCCAATTCTCCCAAGTATGTCTAAAATCTATTTTCGGAAACGGGTTGTTTCAATTAACGATATTTATATGTATTGAGTCATCCTCTAAAAACCGCCTACATGTGCAATCAAGTTCTCTTACAAAAACCGGGCAAACCGCTAAAACCGGTTTGACTATATTTTTTACCAGTACATAATGATTCAAAGTGACAGGCGGTTACATTTCAAATCTCAAATATTGTAATAAGTCGTATGCTATTTTTTAGTTCTAATTTAAGTACTTATTTTTGGACGAGCCTGTACATTTTTAATTTTGATTTTAACCTACTGCGGTACTAACTACTTTTCTCAGGATCGCAGTTTGTGACGGATGGTGAATTTGGTGTGCGCGAGTTCGCTGTATTTAAAATGATATTGCGCGTATTCACAGGATCTTGAAAATTGATGATTTTTTTTTTTTAAAAATTCGTATTCGCAGGATCTTAGTTGCAGGATCGTGGAAAAAGAATTTATTTAGTGATATTTAAAAACGCGGTTTTCAGGATCGTAAATGCAGGATCGCCATGTAAAAGGTTGTGCTGGAAAGGATCGCCATGTAAAAGGATTCGTCGTTTGAAATGAAAGTATAGCGGAACCAATGACTGACAAAGTGGATCGCGTAGTGGACTCAGCGTATGAACAACCTTTCTTAGTGAGTGTTTGGCTGAGTCTGTGCAGTGACTGCAACGGACTCGTACTGCGGCTATTGCTAAGGCAATAAGCAGTACTGGACAAAGAAAAGAATAAACCTTTTTGTGTCGTGTTGAGAATCAATCTGATTTTTATTTAACAAAACTTCTTCTTTTATAGTGAAATTAACAAAGGAAATTTCTTATTTACTAAATACAAAATACATATCTAATAATCTTATCGGTTACAAAATAGTGTGCTCATTAACGGTGCACTTGAAATATTTATGCTAGAGTAGGGCACAATGCAAATGCTCTACTTGTGTATATGATTCATAATGCACTGTGTCGATATTGAATGAACAGGTCCGCTTTGTTTATACTATTGCGTAATTTATGGCTTTGTGGATTTGAATATTTATATTGAGTATTGGTGCTATTACAATTTATGTCCTTTGGGTTTTTGTTTGGTTGGTACGTATCTTATGGATATTGGTTGGTGTGTATGTTATGGATATTGGTTGGTGTGTATGTTATGGATATTCACTACAAGCCGACACTTATTAATAATAGTTATAAGTTTAGTTTTAAGTCAAAATTGTATATTACTTAAATGTTAAATAAAATATCTTAATCTAATCTAAAAAAAAATCTATGGTAACCAAGTGCACCAGTCTGTATGCTTTTCGGATACGTAGCTTCTGAGGCATGCTCCGAGAAATTTATGGGAATTTTATAATACTCCTATGCCAGAAGTATGTCCCTAGACAACAGATCGGAAAATGATGTCGATCGGGCTGTAGTGCCATCCTTGTTCCTTCTTAGGAGAATACAATTTTTCTCTGGGATGTATGCCAAAACTCTGTATGGTCTTCTGATTCAAACAGTCGAAGCTTTTGGTCGTTTGCTGCATTGGTTAAAAGAAACTTTGCAGACAATACTTCATCTATTCCTTCTTTATTTCATAATGGTATTCATTATAGAACTGATATTGAGAAAGCTAATCTCTTAGCTTCTCATTTCGCTGGTGCGTCTACCCTTCCTTTAACTTACCAAAGCCCCCCAATTCTCCCAAATCTAGGCCCAGGTATGTCTAAAATCTATTTTCGGAAACGGGTTGTTTCAAAGATTCTGAAAGAACTTGACCCCAATAAAGCGACTGGCCCCGACGCGACGGTATTCCGCCTCAAGGATCATCCTTGTCTCCCACGCTCTTCTTGATATATATCAACGACCTGTTGTCTTCTACAACCTGTGATATCCATTCATTTGCTGTTGATACAACACTATCGGCTTCCATTGAGTTTATCAGTCAAAAAGAATGCAATTCTCGCTTGAATGGTACGCGTGAATTAATGAGTATTTTTTACATTATTTTTATAATTTGTAATATTTTCTTGGTCAAGGTTTTTTGTTTTTTTCCCTGACCATGATCCATTGATAAAAGTATTTGGACTTGCGTCGTTTTAGTTTTTCGTGTTCGTTTTTTCGTATTGCTTTTTCAATGAATCAGAGAGAATTCTGAGAAAATGAATCGAAACCGGCTACAAACGTGAGGAATGTTATATATTGTAAATCACATTGCTTCGATTTTTATTTTATTTTGAATTTAATAAAGGGCATAGCCCAACTTATTGCCGTGACGCAAGTCATTCAGGGAGTCCTCCCTCTATAAAAAAACGAAAAAAAAATATAAGAAAATTGTTGCCTTATTCCCTTATTTACAATTAACGATATTTATATGTATTGAGTCATCCTCTAAAAACCGACTACATGTCCAATCAAGTTCTCTTACAAAAACCGGGCAAACCGCACAAACCGGTTTGACTATATTTTTTACCAGTACATAATGATTCAAAGTGACAGGCGGTTACATTTCAAATCTTAAATATTGTAATAAGTCGTATGCTATTTTTTAGTTCTAATTTAAGTACTTATTTTTGGACGAGCCTGTACATTGCGATTTATCTAGGATTTGAACCTACTGCGGTACTAACTACTTTTCGTTACATTACCCCCACCTTAATGCTGTTCGTCCCGAACAGATTCAGCACTGTAATGTACGCCTATATTTTGATAATTAATAAAAGTTATTAAAACCATCACCCTATTAGACAAAATAGTTGAGACTTACCACGGAAATTATCAACATCAATTTCGCTGACTCGTTGACGTTGACAGCGACGTCGCACTCTATAAATGACTGGCAAGTAGTCTATCTGTTAAATACCTGAAAAAGAAGAGAAACAAAAATACAATTACTACCAAATTCGTCTTTAAAAACATTAGCTTGAGACGCGACCCCTGCCTCTATAAATCTTTATATCCGTATTGAACACAAAAGGTCTGAAATCGCGTTTTAAGCAATAAATTGTTTCTTACCTTTTTAAAAATTCTGCTGCCGCAGACAGCAGATCTGCCTTTCACTATAGTGGCAGGATTTGTTGTTGTTGCAGCGTTTCTTTTGTTCAGCAACTCTCGTTGCCTGCCTACTTTTAATGGTAGCTGAAAACAAAGAAATAAAAGAAAAAGCAGAAGGCATGTCCTGTGCAATAATAATTCTCACTCACATGTAAATCCTGCGCAGCAGCCGATAAAAGAATGCAGCATGTTGGTAAGCTGCATCAGGTATTTCCCTGTTGACCCACTTTATTCTGAGACCAGGGGTGGATCTTTTCCCTGGCCTTATATTAACAATAAGCACATAACACACAAACACCTTGTTGAAAAAAATTAACAAATAAAACTAAACAAACAAAAATTTCTAAATAAAAACAAAACAACACAAAAGTCAGCCCACAAGATTTGACAACAAAACAATTTATTGACCAATATCTGTCAGTCGATATGTTGACATAAATCAGATGCTTAAAATTGACTGGAATAATTGGAATGGCAAAGGTTGGGAAAGCATAGGGATTTAGATAATTATCTTACTGGAGAGTGGTTTGAGTGTTTTATGTGTGTATATTAATAAGTGTTGTATGATCGTTATTCATGTTTAATGTTTATTAGTAATTGTGATTTTTAGTTTTAAAAAAAGGACAGACAGGATATAGCTTACGCGCTTTTTAAATAAGGACAAAAAGGAGAAGACAAAGGACAGAATAATATTTTGCGTCGAAATTGCTTCTAGAATGTTCGATGGCGAAAAACGGGTTGCGGTCGATGAGGGAGATAGTGAGTCGGAGATTGGATATATTAGGAAGTTAGTTGGATTTTAGCTATCAACGAAAACCCTACTGCGGTTGAGATCAAGATTTTTTTTAAAGTTTTTTTTTAACAAAAAACAGTTTTCCTTCAAAGTTAAATTGAATTATTTCAAAAAAACAATTTTCTTTCTTTATAAGTTAAAGTGAAATGCAAATAGTCATAAAAGACTTGCATAAAATTTGTGCTGGCAAAGGTGCCTTATTAAACCAAAGAAAATTCTATATTGAGGAAAATTAGTGAAACACTGATAGTGAATTGCAAATAGTCATAAAAGACTTGCATAAAATTTGTGCTGGCAAAAGTGCCGTGTTAAAACGGGAGAAAATTCATATATAAAAAAGAAATAACTGCGAAACATAAGTTTATTACGAGGGCGCTACGGAAACCAACAGTACACTTAATATAAATAAATCTCTCAGGTGAAGCTTTGTGATCTAAAAGAAAAAGAAAGAGGACTGCTTCCCAAACTACACATTTTTTTTTTGAAATTTGAGTTTTTCTTATGTATCGATTCAAAGTTGAGTTGAGTTTTTTTAATTGAATTAAGAGTTTCTTTTAATTTCGATTTAAAATTGAGTTTTTTTAATTGAATTTAGAGTTTCTTTTAATTTCGATTTAAAATTGAGTTTTTTAACTGAATTAAGAGTTTCTTTTAATTTCGATTTAAAATTGAGTTTTTTTTTTAATTTAAAGTTTTTTTTTTTAATTTCGATTTAAAATTTAGTTTTTTTAATTAAATTTAGAGTTTCTTTTGATCTCAATATAAAATTGAGTTTTTTTATCTATTTAAATAGAATTTTTTTTTATTAAAATCAGCTAATTATAACGAAATCTCGAAAACCTTTAATTGGTGTAAACTGCCAATAGTAGTGGTGACAAAATTCTTTTAATTTTCTGAGTTTCAGCACTTCAACGGCTTCTGCTAGCAGGATCTCCTTGAAGGAGCGTCAAAGAAAAGGTAAAAAGGCATTTTCTTGTTTTCCAATTATATCTGCAGTTTTACAGTATAGCATAAAATACTACTAAAGGCAGTATGCAAAAAAGTATAAATTTAAAATTTTCACAAAGTACCAATTTATAAAACAGATTTTCTTTTATTGCGAGCCCGAAGGGCGAAGTTGACATACGTACCGGGGACGCACTGCAAGAAGATAGGGCCTGGAAGCTTTGGTGCCGTCTGAGTTGAGAAAGAGTCTCCTGATCTCGGCACACGACTCTCCAGCTGCAGGACATGGTCGGACTTCGACAACAATACTTTTGGCCTGGAATGACCTTAGATCTAAATGAACTTATTAAAAACTGTGATACTTGTAAGTACATGAATCGGACAAGTAGACCACAAATGTGGGTACAGACTGTGACAGCCATTTCAGCGCCTGTACATTGAGTTTCTGGGGCCCTATCCCAGAACAAAAAATGGCAACACCCAAATTTTTGTTCTGCTTGACAAATTCAGCAAATTTGTCTTTCTTAAACAGGAACTTCGGCTGCAGTGGTCTTTGGGGTTCCAGAATATTTACACTCTGACAACGGAAAACAATTCATATCTGAATTCATATGTGAATGGTTTTCTAGTTTTCTAAAGCGCTACGGGGTTAAGCACGTGAGGACTGCGGTCCTCTCTCCGCAGGCCAATGCCTCAGAACGTGTGAACCGTAGCGTACTGACAAAGATCCGTTCTTTCCTTAGAAGTGACCAACGAGACTGGGACAAACATGTAAGCTTCGCGGCATTTTCTCTGCGAAGTGTGTCTCCCCCGAGGCCACAGGCTTAGAGCCGTATTATGTTGTCTTTGGCTTCCAGATGGCACAGAACGGATTCGCTTTTGACATCATACGACGGTTAAATCACATTAAAGAGTCAGATGATAGGACCTTAGAAACAAAGGACAAACAACAAATTAGGTACATAGAAAATTGACATTATTTATTGTTTAATTATATATTCATATTTATTTCATTGACTGAATAATTTCTGTGATATTTAGGTTTAAGTCTTTAGAATTATGTGCAATATTTTATATTAGATTTAGACTTATCGGTGATATTTTATGCATTATTTTTTATTATATTTAGATTTATCTGTGATATTTTATGCAATATTTATATGTATTATTTATTTATGGTTGACAATATATATACTTAACACATTAGCATAAGCAGTATAAGAAAAATTAGAGCATGATCTCAGGGAGTAGGCCCTTAACCAACGTTAGGTGATACGCTGTGATGTAGCTCAATTGCCACTTGAATTTAAATTACAACGTCTCTACTACATACGCTTATTTTTTACGTAACATTAAACTCGCGACCACTCATGTAATGGAGACGAGCCTGTAATGTACGCCTATATTTTGATAATAAATAAAAGTTATTAAAACCATCACCCATTAGACAAAATAGTTGAGACTTACCACGGAAATTCCCAACATCAATTTCGCTGACTCGTTGACGTCGACAGCAACGTCGCACTCTATAAATGACTGGCAAGTAGTCTATCTGTTAAATACCTGAAAAAGAAGAGAATGTAGCCACATCCGAACAACTTTCATTTTGCATATTAAATTTGACAATTAAGACGGCAGATAATGTTTTTACAGAAAGTTGCGACTTCTCACTGCTCCAATAATCATTACCTAGTGAAAATACCCTTTCAACAGCAGCATTAGTGCCTGGACAGCATAAGGAAATTTCTATTAAATCTTTTAAATTTTCATGTGGGATATGTTCTACTCTAAAATGCCGAAAGATTTCTACTTTCTCTATTCTATTTCTCATCGTTCGATTTCTTCAATTTTTCTTCATTTAAATATAAATTTACTCTTCGAATTTCTTCAAAGAGAAAATTGTCATTAATAATATCAATATCTTTTACTTCCGTCATTACAAATTCGACTGCTGAAGTAACTTCTTTCCATTCGATTTTACTATTTAGAAGGGTCCATTTGAAACAATTTAATGCTCTAAATTTCACTATCCATTCTTCGATATATTCATAGCAAATTTTATAAAAAAATTTAACTTCTTTTAAAAATTCATTTTTTTATTCCGGGATTGGAATCTTCCAAAACGGTCAGTTTATTCTTTAGAATTAGTGGTAAAAATCCATCATTAAATCTTGATTTACATTGCAGTAAGAACTCGTTTAATATAATACAAACTTCTGCTGCTGAAATTGTATCTCCTTCAATTTGTAGAGTAATTTTATGAAACAACGACGCCTGACTGTGAATAAAATAAAGCATAGGTTCTGATATATCGTTTTGAAAGAATTTCTTCAAAATTGTAGGACATTTGTCAAGGCTTAAAACATATGAACGTAGTGGATCATATAACTGCAAAACGCGTTCTAATGCTGGAGTTAAAGCAAGCCATCTGACTTTGGAATAACCAAGCAGTTTTTTGTATTGAACACCAGCCTCTTCACAAAATTCTTTCAAACTTGCTACCCGTACTGTAAACCGATTGAAATATAAATATATATTTGTAATAATTACTTCCACATCTATTGACATTGAACTTGATGCTGTATTGATGGCATTTGATATAATGTGAGCATTACAACCAATTCCCAAAATATTTCGTTTCAGAAGATCTTGTAATTTTGTGTACACATTATTAACACCTTTACGGGTGCGTCCTCCAAAATTAGTATTTGTGTTATCAGCCGAGAGCGCCGAAATTTTCTTATTCAAATTGTTGTCTGTTATAACTCGAAATAAGTGATTAGACAAAATGTCTGATGTTTCCTCTTCGATTGATTCCAAATTTAAAATCTTAATTTGAATACCGTTCTTAATATCGAAATCCCTTACTAAAATTGGATAAAGTTTTATTTCATTGTGATTCTATGCGTCTGATAGAATAGATATATATGATACAGAATCCAGATTTTCTGATAGCATTTCCTTGCAGTATTCATTAAATACGCTGGTTACGATAGACTCACATTTTGTTCACGCACAAGAAAATTTTTCGTCAGAAATTTTTTTTAATAATTTAGTAGTGCAGTCCATGCTGCGAAAACTTTGAATTTGGATTATTGTGTGAAAAGCGAAAGTACCCTCCATAACTGCCAATTTTTTTTCATTAGTTCCAAAAGTATTCCCTTTAAAAAATGTTGTCAGTTTGGATGTTGACGCTGCTGTGTCATGAGACGTTTTATGTTCTTAAGTTTAAATGTGTGCCGTTATTGCACTACGTCCATGAATTGCAATTGAAAATTCCCTATTGCAGATTGTGCATTTAACCAAGGAGTCATCATTTCGATTTTTAACTACAATGAACGGAAACTCTTTTTTAAATTTTCGTTTAAACGATTTTTCCTTCTTTTGTTATCGCTCATATTTGAATTAATAATCTAAAAATTATATTAGTAATTAATATATTTTTTATTTTGATTTTAAATAAATATTATAATCTGATATTATTTAAGTAAAATGAAAATGAAACTATAATATTAATACTTACATGCACTTCACCTTCACTAGATAAATAAAATTGTAAGATTGTAAATCGTGTGTTGGTATCGCAGATTGCAAATCATGTGTTGGCATCGCGGCGACCAAGTTGAACAATGACAGCATCGATACTCGAGAGGGTGCAGCTAGATATATTCTTTAAAAGAAGAACAAAGAAGATTATTAGAATTACAATTGTATTGTTATTTACGACTTCCGATTAGTTTTACAAAATAAATGGTGTATTATAATAGTCTAGTTTTTTAAATAAATGCTCTATTACAACTCAGATGTGGGGTACAACCGTAACAAATAAATGCTTGAAATTGGTGAAATTTTTATTTTAAAAAATTTTTAATATTCTTTTTGCGACGCCATTTTGCAATGCCGAAAACAATTAAAAATAAAAAGGAGGAAATTGTGGCTGGATCAGCAAGGATGAGCTGGCTGAATTGGATGAGACGATCATAAGTGTTCATCAAGCCGATCAACGAATCATTGTGGATGAACGAGCAGATTATGTTGAGCGCAATGAGAGTTTGTTGCGTCAGATTGAGATGTTGGAGCGTGAAAAGGAGTTATTGTTGTTGCAGCGTCAAGTGCAACAGCTACGTGAAAGTGTTCCAGCACATTCAAACGATGGTTTCATAAACGTAAATGATACAGCTAACCAATCGAGTCTTGGGGCTGTTGGTGGCACTAGGCTGGATTTTGGTGACGTTGAACACGCACTCCCAAAATTTTCAGGCGACGATCGTGCGCATGACGTGGATGAATTTTTTCGAGAGTTCGAGGAAATAATGACGCTGACTGGTGCCTCAGTCACTTTTAAACTTCTAAGCCTTCGACGTTCACTACGAAATGCTGCCAAATCTTTACTTGAAGCTAAACCGTCTGTCAATTACAATGAACTAAAATCGATGTTGATCAACGAATTCGCAACAGCAACGACACGTGAAGATATTTATCGTCTTTTACGCAATACTAAGTGGGAACGCAACGAGGAATCAATGCATAATTATCGCTTACGTATGCGAACCATTGCTAAGAGAGGCGGCGTTCCAGATGGTGAACTAGTCGGTATCATTGTCGATGGACTTCGAGATGTTTCAACTGCTCACGAATGGGACATATGAAGCCACAATGTCCATATCCAAAGCGACCAGCCGGTTCCTGCTTCAAGTGTTGGCAAATGGGACATGTATTGCGCAATTGTCCAAACCCTCGAAAGCAACTTTTTGAGATGCAAACAGCAATTCCTGCCGTCACTTCTACAGCTTCTTCGCTAACTGCCCTTTCAGCCCAGGCTGCTGCTGTTACTGCTGAGGATGAAATGGGGGATGAAATGTATCGCCATTTCGAGGTAATGAATTTGTCCAATTAGTTTCATTAAAAGATATTAAAAAAGACGAGACTTCCGAGGCGCTTTGTCAATGCGACATCTTCCGAAATGCCAGAATCTTCCGAGACAACAATAGATATTAAAAAAGACGAGACTTCCGAGGCGCTTTGTCAATGCGACATCTTCCGAAATTCCTGAAACTTCCGAGACAACAATAGATATTAAAAGAGACGAGACTTCCGAGATGCTTGGTCAATGCGACATCTTCCGAAATTCCTGAAACTTCCGAGACAACAAAAGATTTTAAAAAGGACGAGACTTCCGAGATGCTTTGTCAATGCGAAACTTTTACATCTTTCGAAATTCCTGAAACTTCCGAGGCAAAACCAGACGAGTATAATTATGAGGTGGGATGGTTGGAAGAAGAAACAGAAAACATCGATGGTCGAGGGCGACCTGAGGTCAGATTGGCCGAGTTGTAAGATTGTAAATCGTGTGTTGGCATCGCAGATTGCAAACCATGTGTTGGCATCGCGGCGACTAAGTTAAACAATGACAGCATCGATACTCGAGAGGGTGCGGCTATATATATTCTTTAAAAGCAGAACAAAGAAGATTATTAGAATTACAATTGTATTGTTATTTACGACTTCCGATTAGTTTTACAAAATAAATGGTGTATTATAATAGTCTAGTTTTTTAAATAAATGCTCTATTACAACTCAGATGTGGGGTACAACCGTAACAAATAAATGCTTGAAATTGGTGAAATTTTTATTTTAAAAAATTTTTAATATTCTTTTTGCGACGCCATTTTGCAATGCCGAAAACAATTAAAAATAAAAAGGAGGAAATTGTGGCTGGATCAGCAAGGATGAGCTGGCTGAATTGGATGAGACGATCATAAGTGTTCATCAAGCCGATCAACGAATCATTGTGGATGAACGAGCAGATTATGTTGAGCGCAATGAGAGTTTGTTGCGTCAGATTGAGATGTTGGAGCGTGAAAAGGAGTTATTGTTGTTGCAGCGTCAAGTGCAACAGCTACGTGAAAGTGTTCCAGCACATTCAAACGATGGTTTCATAAACGTAAATGATACAGCTAACCAATCGAGTCTTGGGGCTGTTGGTGGCACTAGGCTGGATTTTGGTGACGTTGAACACGCACTCCCAAAATTTTCAGGCTTCTACCCATTTTTCTCGAGTAGAATATTCTCTGGCGTAGACAGCATCACCGGACTTGAACTTGGTTGTTTTATACGATTCTTTAACATGATGAACATCTGGTAACAGAGCTGACAAAAGCGTTCGGTGCTGCCTACCATGAAGATGTTCAGCTGGAGACTTTCTTGTCTCATTGGGTGATGCACGATACGTTGATAAAAACGTCTGTAGGGCATTGTCACAGTTATCACTATTGCCCTCTTCTAAAATCTAACTTAACGAAGTTTTGAAGGTTCGAACCATTCTTTCGGCAGCTCCATTCGATTCAGGATTAAACGGAGCAGACGTTAAGTGTTGAATTGAATGCGATGAACAGAATTCATTAAATTCTTTCGATACAAACTGAGTTCCGTTGTCGCTCACAACTGTTTTTGGTAACCCCTCTATCGCAAAAATTGACTTGAGTGCGGTGATCGTTGCCGCCGACGTTGACGAACTCATTTTAATTACCCACGGGAACCTCGAAAAGGCGTCCACTACTATAAGCCACATTTTGCCTAGAAATGGACCCGCATAGTCCAGATGAATTCTTTCCCAAGGAGAGTTTGGAGTTGGCCAACTACTATACTCTTTAGATGAACGACTTGAATGCAGTTGACACGCTTTACAATTGGCAACAATCTTTTCAATATCCTGGTCTATTCCAGGCCACCAGCAATATTGGCGTGACATTTGCTTCATACGACTAACACCCCAGTGTCCTGTATGCAGCATTGAAAGAACTCTTTATTGTAGCTTGGGTGGAATAACTACTCTTGTATGCTCTGACTGAAAAAGAATAACGTTAGCACAAACACAAAGACACAATTTTCTAGTAAAATAAGGCAGGATGGCTTGATAATCATCTCTTTTATGATTGAGTTTTGTGGGCCAACCATACCGAATGTATTTAAAAACGCTTTGAAGGGTGCTGTCCTGGGCATAGGCTTCGGCTACAGTTTTGCTTGTGATCGGGAAGTTTTCCAATACCGCGTTGTACACCGTGTCAACACATACCCCGTCTTGTTCTTCTTCGTCAAATTTCGTGTCAGGCCCAACCGGCAATCTAGGTAAGCAGTCAGCGTTGCAGTGCTGTTTTGTAGACCGGTATCGTATTTTGTAGTTGTAGTTCATAAGAATTATAGCATACCTTTGCAATCTGTGGATAGTTATTTCAGGCAGTTTTTTATTTGGATGAAAAATTGTGATTAGGGGCTTGTGGTCCGTGATGAGTTCAAATTCACGACCGTACAGATATTGGTTGAATTTGCGCACGCCAAATATTATAGACAGTGCTTCTTTCTCAATTTGGCTGTCTGTTAGAGTTTTTGGGGCGAATGCAATAGGGTGTTCAGAACCGTCAGGGAGGATATGTGACAAGACCGCCCCGACCCCGTGCGAAGAGGCGTCAGTTGCTAGTGTCACCGGATAATGTTCAGAAAAATGCACCAAACAAGACACGTTCGTAATTTTATTTTTTAGTTTTTCAAACGCAGTTTTCTGAGCTTGTCCCCATACAAACTCTCGATCATTTCTTCTTAGAAAATTTAAGGGTGCGGCAAGCTGAGCAAAATTTTCAATATATTGATTATAGTAGTTTATCTTGCACATAAAAGCTTCGAGCCCTTTCACGTCTACAGGAGCAGACAAGTTCACGAGAGCCTTTACGCGATCATCAGAGGGTCTCTTGACTTTGGCGTCGATGACATGGCCAAGGTACTGTATCTTTTCCTGCGCAAATACACATTTTTCTAACTTGCAGGTAAGGCCATGCTGATGTGGTCGCTCTAGAAAGGTTTTTAGATTATGAAGATGTTCTGCATTATTTCTTCCCGAAATTATGATGTCATCCACATATGCACCACAACAATCTAATCCAGTTAATAACTGATCGATATACTGCTGGAATATAGCAGTTGAGCAAGCTGCACCAAATGGCAATATTTGATACAAACCGAACTCAGTGTTAATAACAAATATTTGTTTGGACTCATCGTCCAAGGGGATCTGCAAATATGCATCAGATAGATCAATCTTCGTAAAAAATTGACAACCATGCAGCTGATGACACAACTCTTCAAACCTTGGAAAGGGATAACCGTGTACTTCCAGTTGTGGATTTAAAGCTTTAAAATCGCCAGTTGTGGATTTAAAGCTTTAAAATCGCCACATATGCGAACTGATCCGTTAGGTTTGGGAACCACAACAATGGGAGCAGCCCATTGACACGTCTGAATTGGCTTCAATATATTTAATTCTTCCAATCGGTTAAGTTCAGCTTTGACAGCGGCCTTTTGTGAAAACGGCAGTTGACGATATTTAAAATATTTTGGTTGAGCACCTTCTTTCAAACTTACGTGAGCTTTAAATAACTTACTGCAGCCTAAAGTGTTATTAAACACCTTATGATGCCTATCACAAAGCAGCTTTGCATCAGCTTGCAATTTGTCTACCGAATTTGACGTTGATGACAAAAAGTTAACTTCATTGTCAGCTAAGCCTAAGCAAAACTTAAGCGCATCAAACCAATCGATCCCCAAAATATTACTACCTTTGGAGCTGTCAGCGACTAAAAGTGGTAATTCTGTCACTTTACCTTTCATCATCACCTTCACCTGAATTACACCACGAATCGGAATATTCTCACCACCATACGATTTGAGAACCTTTGTTGTTTTTCTACAAGTTGGCCTTCCTAATTTCTCGTATCCGTCATCACCAACAATGGAGCAGGTTGCTCCAGTATCAACTTTGAATTGCATGTGTCTGTCATTAACTGTGAGAGATATAAACATCTTATTTCCCCTTCTATCAGTCTCGGTTTGCTTATTTCCACTAAACCAAGATTCTACTGCACGACCACGGTTCATGGCGCGATGACGAGACTTTTCTCTATGCCACCTTGCCTGTCTAATTCTTTGACTACCACTTAAGCACACATTGCTTATATGACCTTTACGATTGCATAGATTACAGACTGAATCTAAATGCCTGCACTGACTACGATCGTGATTGACTCCACAGTTAACGCATGATTTGCGATCTGAATAATTTTCTGTATTTGACTTACTTTGGTTGCCGAAACGTGATTCCTTTTTTGTCACCTGAATTACTTCATGTGTTGCTGTCGCTGTTGCTTCTTTACTCGTATTCTTTATTATGTTTGATGCTATTTGTGTTTCTTCGAAGGCAGCTGCTATAGCCTCCACTTCTTCCAACGTAGGGTTTTTCTTCTGCGTCGCTGCTGATCTGACATGATCATGGGGGGTCTAGAATGTAATCATATCTCTTATCATGAACTCCGCATATGATTTTTTGCAGCTCTCATTTGTGCAAATAAAACTGCACTGCCTTGCTAGCCCTCTAAGATCAGCTTTCCAGTCTCCATATGACTGGCCCGACGTCATTTTGTGCCGTAAGAAATTACAGCGAGATACCAGCACGTGTAATTTTTGTTCAAAGTGTTTTGTTAGTTTACCAATTATGTCTTTAAATGAATGTGTACTTACGCTATCTGTTTCCATTAATTTATTGAGCAACTCATTGATAAAAGTACCACATGAGGAAAGAAAATGTGCTTTCTTCAAATTATCGTGTTCGATGCCGTGAGCAGAAAAGTGCTGTTGGAGCTGAAAGATGTAAGTTTCCCACTTATCTTTCTGTTCATCAAAAGCTCGATTGCGGAATTGCGTTGGATGACACCATCGTCTTCTTGTTGTCCTCCATCAGCTTTTCCATCCATTCTTGCTGTTGCTTAAGAACTCTTTTAAGCGCGTTTTCGTCCATAATCCTCGTCGCCAAATGTTATGATTTTAACTTTATTATATATTAGGACTTAGTAAGACTTAAAACAAATTGAATGAAACTTTAACAAAAGGTTGAGTTGAAATATATGATGAAGAATTCAGATGCGTGTTTCTATGCAGCCAAAGTAGAAGTGCCCGCTCGTATCATCAAGATGCGGTTGTGCTACCATAGCCAGCTTAATTTTGTTTTAGCATCGCATAGTTGGTAGCATTGTACTTTATAGGGTGCATCAATCACCAAAGAGCTGACAGGTGGTCACCGCTCTAGCCAACATCCGGTGAAAGGCCTAGATGGTGCACTACTCGTTTCAGATGATGATCAGCTTAAGCGATGGAAGGAGCATTTCTCTACGGTCCTTAACCGTGTATTTGCTAACGATATGCACCCAAATCAAACGGAGCTGCCGGAAGTAACAATTTCCGTAATTCGCACCTCAACTCCCAGTAAAGATGAAATCGCTACCGCGATCAACGCCCTAAAAAACAACAAGTCGGTAGGACTAGATGGTGTACCCGTAGAGCTTCTGCATGCCGCTCCAACGACATCAGCAGAGATTTTATATCCTCTTGTGGAGAGAACTTCGGAGGCAGAAAGTTTCCCCGACGAGTGGAAGAAGGGAATGATTGTCAAGCTCCCTAAAAAAGGTAGTCTTATGGAGTGCGAAAACTGTAGAGGCATTTGCGTTCTTCCTGCAGTTGCAAAGGTAATAGCCACAGTAGTTCTTGAGCAACATCGGGAAGATACACTTGATGCCGAACAAACAGGTTTCCGCATTGGATCCTCCTGTGTGGACCACATAAACACCCTGCGGATCATTATTGAACAGGCGTTGAATTCTGGTCATCACTGCACCTGCTGTTCATCGATTTTGAGAAGGCGTTTGACAGTGTCATCAGACAGTTTATCTGGCTCGCCTTGCTCAAGAGAGGTATACCCGAAAAGCTGTCAGATGAATTCGAGATCCTAAGTGGGGTACGATAAGGTTACATTCTATCGCCTATACTTTTTTGTTGGTCATTAGCTATTTACTTCGCGCAGCTTTATCTACTGGAAACGGAGAAATTCGTTGGACTCTTACATCTCAACTCAAACATCTGGACTACGCTGACGACGTTTGTTTACTCTCACACAGAATTATGGAGCTGCACCAAATGACAACAAATGTGGAAAGGAAGGCAAACGTTGGGGCTTTGAAGATTAATACTGCCAAAACCAAAATCATCAACCTCGGCACTAACTCAGTAACTCAAGTTAACATTGCTGGCCAGCCGGTAGAGAGAGTAGAGAGTTTCCAATATCTTGGGAGTATTGTCTCGACCGAAGGTGGAACTGAACAGGACATTGTCAACCGAATTGGCAAAGCAAAATCAGTGTTTGGAATGATGTCCATGATATGGCGAAGCAATGCGATCAGCTTAAACACCAACACCAAGCTGAGACTGTTCCGCTCAATTGTTGAATCTGGGCTGTTGTATGGGTGCACCACTTGGAAGGTGACCGCTACTATCACAAAAAGATTACAAACGTTTGTAAATAGGTGCCTACGGAACATCTTAAGAGTTTTCTGGCCTAACCGTATCTCTAATGAACATCTTTACCAGAAAACGGGTCTGGAACCAATAGGCACGAACACCCAACGACGGAAGTGACAGTGGATTGGTCATACACTCCGAAAAGGCGACAGTGCCATAGCAAACTACGCAATGCAATGGAATCCGTTATCTCAGGATGGAAGAAGAACGGGTCGTCCGAGAAATACATGGCGCAGAACAGTTGAGGAGAAGTCACGCCGATTGGGGAAGAGTTTAAGAGAGCTGAAGCTCATTGCCAGCACTTCAGGCGATGGCGCGTAGGCGTAGTAGAGGGCCTAGGACCCACAAGTGGATATAGGACATAAGTGAAGTAAGTTCTTCATCCCATACTTGCACGATTATTTCATGAATTGCTGGGTGTAATGTAGGGTCTCCTATTTTTATCAGTTCCGCTGGGATCCCATCCGATCCCCGGGCCTTATTATTTTTGAGCAGATTTATCGCTCTGCTAACTTTGTCTATGCTTGGTGATGGCTGCATAGTATGATCTTCGGTCATTGGTGGAGCCTTCAATTCCTCAGTTAGCTGGCCATTTAGGAACTCATGTAAGTGCTCTTCCCATCACTCTAAGATGCCTTTAAGATCGGCGACCAGATTACCCTCTTTGTCCTTGCAGTATGTGCACCGCGGTGTATATTGCGTCATACCGTGGACCCTTTGGTAGAACTTCCGCGCCTGGTGCGGACATTGCTCTCTGTACTGTTCCAGTTCACGGACGAGATTCTTTTCCCAGGCTGCTTTCTTTCGCCGGTGAACTGTTTTTTCATATCTTATGAGCACTTTATATTCATCTTCGCGTGCCCGCGTTCTATGAGAACCAGTTACGACTACTGCCTAAGATGGAGTCAGCAGTGCTAATGACAGTATTTTTAAGGCGTGTCCATTTCTCTTCTGCGCCTGACATTTCAGCTCCAGGACTTACTGACTGATTCGCGGATGAAGTCTTCCGTGATGATGCAATCCGCGCTCGGAGCACCATACCAACAAGATAGTGGTCCAAATCGACGTTGGCACCTCGCTACGTTCGTAGATCTCATCATTATAGGGTCTCCGGAATCGTCCTTCCTCACATACGTGGCCAACAATTATCCGTAAGACTTTTCTCTCGAACGCGGCTAAGAGGTCAGAATGCTTTTAGCTAAGCACCCAAGTCTCGGATCCATATGTAAGTACTGGTATGACCATTGTCTTATATATCAGCAGCTTGGATGTTATGGTTAAGTTCCTGGATTTGAAGAGTCTTGACAGGCTATAGTAGGCTTTTTTGGCTTTAAGCAACCGTGCGCGTATTTCTGGTTCCATGCTGTTATCGGCTGCTATAGTTGACCCGAGATAGTTAAAGGATTGCACTACTTCAAATTCGCGCTCCACTATTTGAATTAAGGGACCAATGTTGGATCTTCTACTTGCAGACGTGGCCACCATGAGCAAACTTTTTTATGTGCAGCCCCAGATCTCGTGCCGCCTGCTCTATCTGGATGAAAGCTTCCTGTACAGCTCTTTGGTTTCTACCAACGATGTCAATAATCTCTGCGTAAGCCAGTATCTGAAGAAGGACGCAGGCCAGTCCATCCCCTTGTCGGAGCCCGTTATAGATGTTGAATGGGCTTGATAGTGATCCGGATATTTTTACTTGGCTTATAACATTGGTCATGGTCAACCTACATAGTCGTGTCAGTTTATTTGGGATGCCGAATTTTCTCATGGCTTTATAAAGCTCTACTCTGGCTATGCTATCGTAGGCGGCTTTAAAGTCTACAAAAAGATGGTGTAGTGAGTTTTGAAACTCTAGACAGTTTTCCATCACCTGCCTTAGGATGTAAATCTGATCAGTTGTTGATTTGCCTGGGATGAAGCCACACTGGTATGGACCAATGATGACTTTAGAATATGGAGCTATCCTGTCTTGAAGGATAGAGAAGAAAATCTTATACGCGGTACTCAACAACGTTATACCACGATAATTGCTGCATTTTGTGATATCTCCCATCTTATATATGGGACACAGGATGCCTCTTCGCCAGTCTTCTGGAATAGCTTCTTCATCCCATCCCATTTTTTGGGGATCTGCATTGCGATTAATCGGGAAACTACTGGCTGCTCAAAACTTGGTTTGAGCCAGTAGCGCAACAATCAAGTTGGTGGTGGTCCCGTGCAACTATGTGTATAAATCCTTATATATGTAGGCTTAAACTGCAAGTGCGAACGGTCTAGCGTTTCGAGTCTAGGTAACATGGGCTAGCACCCTGCGGTACCGAAAAATGGTTTCTGGAACGTGAAGACGCTCTTTGACTCAGGGAGTGAAGGACCTCAAAATGCCAGATTTCTTCAACTGGAACGTTAGTTTCTTCGATATAATTTGGACATACTGGGAGTGAGTGAAGTAAGATGGTTCGACGGAGTACGGTGCGTTACGATCATACAGTGTTACGCCCCAACGAATCCTTCGACTGAGGATAAAAATGATAATTTCTACAATCAACTAAGCGCTGTAGTAAACGCAACGCCGAACGGAGATATCGTCATCGTGATAGGGGACTTCAATGCTGAGGTTAGAAACGACAATGAAGGACTCAAACATGTGATTGGGAAGCACGGCCTCGGCGAACGAAATGACAATGCTGTAAGATTTGTTGATTTCTGCAACACCAACAACCTTGTCATAGGAGCCACCATGTTTGAGGCTAGGTGTGAACTGACAGGCAATCATCATCCAACCAAATCGACCATGTGGTGATCAGCTGACGTTTTAGGAGCTGTCTTTTAGACGTCCGAAGCAGACGAGGAGCCGACATGGGTATGGTACGTGATCATCACCTTATGGTAGATACTGTCCAGTTACGTACTGCATCCGTTCAAAGAATCCGCAATACCATTCGAATGCCTAGGTATAACATCGACCAGCTAAAGATCCCCTCAGTACGCCAACAATTAAGGGATCATTTATCGCTAGGAGTGGAAGCAATCAGCAGCTCACTGCCGACAACCATCGAGGAACATTGAAAGGCTGTGAAAAATGTTTTCACATCTAGAGCGGAAAGTATTGTTGGTAGAAGCCAGGCAAGGCACAGCACGTGGCTTACCGAAGATACCTGGAGGCGGATTGAAGAACGTAAGCTACTTAAAGCTCGTATTGTAGATATCCGAGCAGCAGCGAGGATCGAGCTAGAGTCCATGTATCGAAGAAAAATGAGAGAAGTGCAGCGTAGTGTAAGACGTGACAAGCGTAACTATATTAACAACCTGGCCTCAGAAGCAGAGGAAGCAGCGAGCAGGTGCGATAGCAGAACCGTTTAAAGAGCACCGCTCAAGCCAACATCCGGTGAAAGGTCTAGATGGTGCCGTACTTGTTTCAGATGAGAATCAGCTTAAGCGATGGAAGGAGCATTTCTCTACGGTCCTTAACCGTGTATTTGCTAACGATATGCACCCAAATCAAACGGAGCTGCCGGAAGTAACAATTTCCCGAATTCGCACCTCAACTCCCAGTAAAGATGAGATCGCTACCGCGATCAACGCCCTAAAGAAAAACAAGTCGGTAGGACTAGATGGTGTACCCGCAGAGCTTCTGCGTGCCGCTCCAACGACATCAGCAGAGATTTTATATCCTCTTGTGGAGAGAACTTCGGAGGCAGAAAATTTTCCCGACGAGTGGAAGAAGGGAATGATTGTCAAGCTCCCTAAAAAAGGTAGTCTTATGGAGTGCGAAAACTGGAGAGGCATTTGCGTTCTTCCTGCAGTTGCAAAGGTAATAGCCACAGTAGCTCTTGAGCGAATTAAGGAACATCGGGAAGATACACTTGATGCCGAACAAACACGTTTCCGCACTGGATCCTCCTGTGTGGACCACATAAACACCCTGCGGATCATTATTAAACAGTGCGTTGAATTCTGGTCACTGGTATTATTAAAGCAACCTATGATGGCTCTAAATGTCATGTGCTGCATAAAGGAAAGCTGTCAGAGGAATTCGAGATCCTAAGTGGGGTACGACAAGGTTGCATTCTATCGCCGATACTTTTTTTGTTGGTGATTAGCGATGTACTTCGCTTAGCTTTATCTACTGGAAACGGAGGAATTCGTTGGACTCTTAAATTTCAACTCAAACATCTGGATTACGCTGACGACGTTTGTTAACTCTCACACAGAATTATGGAGCTGCACCAAATGACAACAAATGGAGAGGGAAGCAAATGTTGCGGGTTTGAAGATTAATACTGCCAAAACAAAAATCATCAACCTCGGCACTAATTCAGTAACTCAAGTTAACATTGCTAGACAGCCGGTAGAGATAGTAGAGAGTTTTCAATATCTTGGGAGTATTGTCTCGACCGAAGGTGGAACCGAACAGGCTTATAACATTGGTCATGGTCAACCTACATAGTCGTGTCAGTTTATTTGGGATGCCGAATTTTCTCATGGCTTTATAAAGCTCTACTCTGGCTATGCTATCGTAGGCGGCTTTAAAGTCTACAAAAAGATGGTGTAGTGAGTTTTGAAACTCTAGACAGTTTTCCATCACCTGCCTTAGGATGTAAATCTGATCAGTTGTTGATTTGCCTGGGATGAAGCCACACTGGTATGGACCAATGATGACTTTAGAATATGGAGCTATCCTGTCTTGAAGGATAGAGAAGAAAATCTTATACGCGGTACTCAACAACGTTATACCACGATAATTGCTGCATTTTGTGATATCTCCCATCTTATATATGGGACACAGGATGCCTCTTCGCCAGTCTTCTGGAATAGCTTCTTCATCCCATCCCATTTTTTGGGGATCTGCATTGCGATTAATCGGGAAACTACTGGCTGCTCAAAACTTGGTTTGAGCCAGTAGCGCAACAATCAAGTTGGTGGTGGTCCCGTGCAACTATGTGTATAAATCCTTATATATGTAGGCTTAAACTGCAAGTGCGAACGGTCTAGCGTTTCGAGTCTAGGTAACATGGGCTAGCACCCTGCGGTACCGAAAAATGGTTTCTGGAACGTGAAGACGCTCTTTGACTCAGGGAGTGAAGGACCTCAAAATGCCAGATTTCTTCAACTGGAACGTTAGTTTCTTCGATATAATTTGGACATACTGGGAGTGAGTGAAGTAAGATGGTTCGACGGAGTACGGTGCGTTACGATCATACAGTGTTACGCCCCAACGAATCCTTCGACTGAGGATAAAAATGATAATTTCTACAATCAACTAAGCGCTGTAGTAAACGCAACGCCGAACGGAGATATCGTCATCGTGATAGGGGACTTCAATGCTGAGGTTAGAAACGACAATGAAGGACTCAAACATGTGATTGGGAAGCACGGCCTCGGCGAACGAAATGACAATGCTGTAAGATTTGTTGATTTCTGCAACACCAACAACCTTGTCATAGGAGCCACCATGTTTGAGGCTAGGTGTGAACTGACAGGCAATCATCATCCAACCAAATCGACCATGTGGTGATCAGCTGACGTTTTAGGAGCTGTCTTTTAGACGTCCGAAGCAGACGAGGAGCCGACATGGGTATGGTACGTGATCATCACCTTATGGTAGATACTGTCCAGTTACGTACTGCATCCGTTCAAAGAATCCGCAATACCATTCGAATGCCTAGGTATAACATCGACCAGCTAAAGATCCCCTCAGTACGCCAACAATTAAGGGATCATTTATCGCTAGGAGTGGAAGCAATCAGCAGCTCACTGCCGACAACCATCGAGGAACATTGAAAGGCTGTGAAAAATGTTTTCACATCTAGAGCGGAAAGTATTGTTGGTAGAAGCCAGGCAAGGCACAGCACGTGGCTTACCGAAGATACCTGGAGGCGGATTGAAGAACGTAAGCTACTTAAAGCTCGTATTGTAGATATCCGAGCAGCAGCGAGGATCGAGCTAGAGTCCATGTATCGAAGAAAAATGAGAGAAGTGCAGCGTAGTGTAAGACGTGACAAGCGTAACTATATTAACAACCTGGCCTCAGAAGCAGAGGAAGCAGCGAGCAGGTGCGATAGCAGAACCGTTTAAAGAGCACCGCTCAAGCCAACATCCGGTGAAAGGTCTAGATGGTGCCGTACTTGTTTCAGATGAGAATCAGCTTAAGCGATGGAAGGAGCATTTCTCTACGGTCCTTAACCGTGTATTTGCTAACGATATGCACCCAAATCAAACGGAGCTGCCGGAAGTAACAATTTCCCGAATTCGCACCTCAACTCCCAGTAAAGATGAGATCGCTACCGCGATCAACGCCCTAAAGAAAAACAAGTCGGTAGGACTAGATGGTGTACCCGCAGAGCTTCTGCGTGCCGCTCCAACGACATCAGCAGAGATTTTATATCCTCTTGTGGAGAGAACTTCGGAGGCAGAAAATTTTCCCGACGAGTGGAAGAAGGGAATGATTGTCAAGCTCCCTAAAAAAGGTAGTCTTATGGAGTGCGAAAACTGGAGAGGCATTTGCGTTCTTCCTGCAGTTGCAAAGGTAATAGCCACAGTAGCTCTTGAGCGAATTAAGGAACATCGGGAAGATACACTTGATGCCGAACAAACACGTTTCCGCACTGGATCCTCCTGTGTGGACCACATAAACACCCTGCGGATCATTATTAAACAGTGCGTTGAATTCTGGTCACTGGTATTATTAAAGCAACCTATGATGGCTCTAAATGTCATGTGCTGCATAAAGGAAAGCTGTCAGAGGAATTCGAGATCCTAAGTGGGGTACGACAAGGTTGCATTCTATCGCCGATACTTTTTTTGTTGGTGATTAGCGATGTACTTCGCTTAGCTTTATCTACTGGAAACGGAGGAATTCGTTGGACTCTTAAATTTCAACTCAAACATCTGGATTACGCTGACGACGTTTGTTAACTCTCACACAGAATTATGGAGCTGCACCAAATGACAACAAATGGAGAGGGAAGCAAATGTTGCGGGTTTGAAGATTAATACTGCCAAAACAAAAATCATCAACCTCGGCACTAATTCAGTAACTCAAGTTAACATTGCTAGACAGCCGGTAGAGATAGTAGAGAGTTTTCAATATCTTGGGAGTATTGTCTCGACCGAAGGTGGAACCGAACAGGCTTATAACATTGGTCATGGTCAACCTACATAGTCGTGTCAGTTTATTTGGGATGCCGAATTTTCTCATGGCTTTATAAAGCTCTACTCTGGCTATGCTATCGTAGGCGGCTTTAAAGTCTACAAAAAGATGGTGTAGTGAGTTTTGAAACTCTAGACAGTTTTCCATCACCTGCCTTAGGATGTAAATCTGATCAGTTGTTGATTTGCCTGGGATGAAGCCACACTGGTATGGACCAATGATGACTTTAGAATATGGAGCTATCCTGTCTTGAAGGATAGAGAAGAAAATCTTATACGCGGTACTCAACAACGTTATACCACGATAATTGCTGCATTTTGTGATATCTCCCATCTTATATATGGGACACAGGATGCCTCTTCGCCAGTCTTCTGGAATAGCTTCTTCATCCCATCCCATTTTTTGGGGATCTGCATTGCGATTAATCGGGAAACTACTGGCTGCTCAAAACTTGGTTTGAGCCAGTAGCGCAACAATCAAGTTGGTGGTGGTCCCGTGCAACTATGTGTATAAATCCTTATATATGTAGGCTTAAACTGCAAGTGCGAACGGTCTAGCGTTTCGAGTCTAGGTAACATGGGCTAGCACCCTGCGGTACCGAAAAATGGTTTCTGGAACGTGAAGACGCTCTTTGACTCAGGGAGTGAAGGACCTCAAAATGCCAGATTTCTTCAACTGGAACGTTAGTTTCTTCGATATAATTTGGACATACTGGGAGTGAGTGAAGTAAGATGGTTCGACGGAGTACGGTGCGTTACGATCATACAGTGTTACGCCCCAACGAATCCTTCGACTGAGGATAAAAATGATAATTTCTACAATCAACTAAGCGCTGTAGTAAACGCAACGCCGAACGGAGATATCGTCATCGTGATAGGGGACTTCAATGCTGAGGTTAGAAACGACAATGAAGGACTCAAACATGTGATTGGGAAGCACGGCCTCGGCGAACGAAATGACAATGCTGTAAGATTTGTTGATTTCTGCAACACCAACAACCTTGTCATAGGAGCCACCATGTTTGAGGCTAGGTGTGAACTGACAGGCAATCATCATCCAACCAAATCGACCATGTGGTGATCAGCTGACGTTTTAGGAGCTGTCTTTTAGACGTCCGAAGCAGACGAGGAGCCGACATGGGTATGGTACGTGATCATCACCTTATGGTAGATACTGTCCAGTTACGTACTGCATCCGTTCAAAGAATCCGCAATACCATTCGAATGCCTAGGTATAACATCGACCAGCTAAAGATCCCCTCAGTACGCCAACAATTAAGGGATCATTTATCGCTAGGAGTGGAAGCAATCAGCAGCTCACTGCCGACAACCATCGAGGAACATTGAAAGGCTGTGAAAAATGTTTTCACATCTAGAGCGGAAAGTATTGTTGGTAGAAGCCAGGCAAGGCACAGCACGTGGCTTACCGAAGATACCTGGAGGCGGATTGAAGAACGTAAGCTACTTAAAGCTCGTATTGTAGATATCCGAGCAGCAGCGAGGATCGAGCTAGAGTCCATGTATCGAAGAAAAATGAGAGAAGTGCAGCGTAGTGTAAGACGTGACAAGCGTAACTATATTAACAACCTGGCCTCAGAAGCAGAGGAAGCAGCGAGCAGGTGCGATAGCAGAACCGTTTAAAGAGCACCGCTCAAGCCAACATCCGGTGAAAGGTCTAGATGGTGCCGTACTTGTTTCAGATGAGAATCAGCTTAAGCGATGGAAGGAGCATTTCTCTACGGTCCTTAACCGTGTATTTGCTAACGATATGCACCCAAATCAAACGGAGCTGCCGGAAGTAACAATTTCCCGAATTCGCACCTCAACTCCCAGTAAAGATGAGATCGCTACCGCGATCAACGCCCTAAAGAAAAACAAGTCGGTAGGACTAGATGGTGTACCCGCAGAGCTTCTGCGTGCCGCTCCAACGACATCAGCAGAGATTTTATATCCTCTTGTGGAGAGAACTTCGGAGGCAGAAAATTTTCCCGACGAGTGGAAGAAGGGAATGATTGTCAAGCTCCCTAAAAAAGGTAGTCTTATGGAGTGCGAAAACTGGAGAGGCATTTGCGTTCTTCCTGCAGTTGCAAAGGTAATAGCCACAGTAGCTCTTGAGCGAATTAAGGAACATCGGGAAGATACACTTGATGCCGAACAAACACGTTTCCGCACTGGATCCTCCTGTGTGGACCACATAAACACCCTGCGGATCATTATTAAACAGTGCGTTGAATTCTGGTCACTGGTATTATTAAAGCAACCTATGATGGCTCTAAATGTCATGTGCTGCATAAAGGAAAGCTGTCAGAGGAATTCGAGATCCTAAGTGGGGTACGACAAGGTTGCATTCTATCGCCGATACTTTTTTTGTTGGTGATTAGCGATGTACTTCGCTTAGCTTTATCTACTGGAAACGGAGGAATTCGTTGGACTCTTAAATTTCAACTCAAACATCTGGATTACGCTGACGACGTTTGTTAACTCTCACACAGAATTATGGAGCTGCACCAAATGACAACAAATGGAGAGGGAAGCAAATGTTGCGGGTTTGAAGATTAATACTGCCAAAACAAAAATCATCAACCTCGGCACTAATTCAGTAACTCAAGTTAACATTGCTAGACAGCCGGTAGAGATAGTAGAGAGTTTTCAATATCTTGGGAGTATTGTCTCGACCGAAGGTGGAACCGAACAGGCTTATAACATTGGTCATGGTCAACCTACATAGTCGTGTCAGTTTATTTGGGATGCCGAATTTTCTCATGGCTTTATAAAGCTCTACTCTGGCTATGCTATCGTAGGCGGCTTTAAAGTCTACAAAAAGATGGTGTAGTGAGTTTTGAAACTCTAGACAGTTTTCCATCACCTGCCTTAGGATGTAAATCTGATCAGTTGTTGATTTGCCTGGGATGAAGCCACACTGGTATGGACCAATGATGACTTTAGAATATGGAGCTATCCTGTCTTGAAGGATAGAGAAGAAAATCTTATACGCGGTACTCAACAACGTTATACCACGATAATTGCTGCATTTTGTGATATCTCCCATCTTATATATGGGACACAGGATGCCTCTTCGCCAGTCTTCTGGAATAGCTTCTTCATCCCATCCCATTTTTTGGGGATCTGCATTGCGATTAATCGGGAAACTACTGGCTGCTCAAAACTTGGTTTGAGCCAGTAGCGCAACAATCAAGTTGGTGGTGGTCCCGTGCAACTATGTGTATAAATCCTTATATATGTAGGCTTAAACTGCAAGTGCGAACGGTCTAGCGTTTCGAGTCTAGGTAACATGGGCTAGCACCCTGCGGTACCGAAAAATGGTTTCTGGAACGTGAAGACGCTCTTTGACTCAGGGAGTGAAGGACCTCAAAATGCCAGATTTCTTCAACTGGAACGTTAGTTTCTTCGATATAATTTGGACATACTGGGAGTGAGTGAAGTAAGATGGTTCGACGGAGTACGGTGCGTTACGATCATACAGTGTTACGCCCCAACGAATCCTTCGACTGAGGATAAAAATGATAATTTCTACAATCAACTAAGCGCTGTAGTAAACGCAACGCCGAACGGAGATATCGTCATCGTGATAGGGGACTTCAATGCTGAGGTTAGAAACGACAATGAAGGACTCAAACATGTGATTGGGAAGCACGGCCTCGGCGAACGAAATGACAATGCTGTAAGATTTGTTGATTTCTGCAACACCAACAACCTTGTCATAGGAGCCACCATGTTTGAGGCTAGGTGTGAACTGACAGGCAATCATCATCCAACCAAATCGACCATGTGGTGATCAGCTGACGTTTTAGGAGCTGTCTTTTAGACGTCCGAAGCAGACGAGGAGCCGACATGGGTATGGTACGTGATCATCACCTTATGGTAGATACTGTCCAGTTACGTACTGCATCCGTTCAAAGAATCCGCAATACCATTCGAATGCCTAGGTATAACATCGACCAGCTAAAGATCCCCTCAGTACGCCAACAATTAAGGGATCATTTATCGCTAGGAGTGGAAGCAATCAGCAGCTCACTGCCGACAACCATCGAGGAACATTGAAAGGCTGTGAAAAATGTTTTCACATCTAGAGCGGAAAGTATTGTTGGTAGAAGCCAGGCAAGGCACAGCACGTGGCTTACCGAAGATACCTGGAGGCGGATTGAAGAACGTAAGCTACTTAAAGCTCGTATTGTAGATATCCGAGCAGCAGCGAGGATCGAGCTAGAGTCCATGTATCGAAGAAAAATGAGAGAAGTGCAGCGTAGTGTAAGACGTGACAAGCGTAACTATATTAACAACCTGGCCTCAGAAGCAGAGGAAGCAGCGAGCAGGTGCGATAGCAGAACCGTTTAAAGAGCACCGCTCAAGCCAACATCCGGTGAAAGGTCTAGATGGTGCCGTACTTGTTTCAGATGAGAATCAGCTTAAGCGATGGAAGGAGCATTTCTCTACGGTCCTTAACCGTGTATTTGCTAACGATATGCACCCAAATCAAACGGAGCTGCCGGAAGTAACAATTTCCCGAATTCGCACCTCAACTCCCAGTAAAGATGAGATCGCTACCGCGATCAACGCCCTAAAGAAAAACAAGTCGGTAGGACTAGATGGTGTACCCGCAGAGCTTCTGCGTGCCGCTCCAACGACATCAGCAGAGATTTTATATCCTCTTGTGGAGAGAACTTCGGAGGCAGAAAATTTTCCCGACGAGTGGAAGAAGGGAATGATTGTCAAGCTCCCTAAAAAAGGTAGTCTTATGGAGTGCGAAAACTGGAGAGGCATTTGCGTTCTTCCTGCAGTTGCAAAGGTAATAGCCACAGTAGCTCTTGAGCGAATTAAGGAACATCGGGAAGATACACTTGATGCCGAACAAACACGTTTCCGCACTGGATCCTCCTGTGTGGACCACATAAACACCCTGCGGATCATTATTAAACAGTGCGTTGAATTCTGGTCACTGGTATTATTAAAGCAACCTATGATGGCTCTAAATGTCATGTGCTGCATAAAGGAAAGCTGTCAGAGGAATTCGAGATCCTAAGTGGGGTACGACAAGGTTGCATTCTATCGCCGATACTTTTTTTGTTGGTGATTAGCGATGTACTTCGCTTAGCTTTATCTACTGGAAACGGAGGAATTCGTTGGACTCTTAAATTTCAACTCAAACATCTGGATTACGCTGACGACGTTTGTTAACTCTCACACAGAATTATGGAGCTGCACCAAATGACAACAAATGGAGAGGGAAGCAAATGTTGCGGGTTTGAAGATTAATACTGCCAAAACAAAAATCATCAACCTCGGCACTAATTCAGTAACTCAAGTTAACATTGCTAGACAGCCGGTAGAGATAGTAGAGAGTTTTCAATATCTTGGGAGTATTGTCTCGACCGAAGGTGGAACTGAACAGGACATTGTCAACCGAATTGGCAAAGCAAAATCAGTGTTTGGAATGATGTCCATGATATGGCGAAGCAATGCGATCAGCTTAAACACCAAGCTGAGACTGTTCCGCTCAATTGTTGAATCTGGGCTGTTGTATGGGTGCACCACTTGGAAGGTGACCGCTACTATCACAAAAAGATTACAAACGTTTGTAAATAGGTGCCTACGGAACATCTTAAGAGTTTTCTGGCCTAACCGTATCTCTAATGAACATCTTTACCAGAAAACGGGTCTGGAACCAATAGGCACGAACACCCAACGACGGAAGTGACAGTGGATTGGTCATACACTCCGAAAAGGCGACAGTGCCATAGCAAACTACGCAATGCAATGGAATCCGTTATCTCAGGATGGAAGAAGAACGGGTCGTCCGAGAAATACATGGCGCAGAACAGTTGAGGAGAAGTCACGCCGATTGGGGAAGAGTTTAAGAGAGCTGAAGCTCATTGCCAGCACTTCAGGCGATGGCGCGTAGGCGTAGTAGAGGGCCTAGGACCCACAAGTGGATATAGGACATAAGTGAAGTAAGTTCTTCATCCCATACTTGCACGATTATTTCATGAATTGCTGGGTGTAATGTAGGGTCTCCTATTTTTATCAGTTCCGCTGGGATCCAATCCGATCCCCGGGCCTTATTATTTTTGAGCAGATTTATCGCTCTGCTAACTTTGTCTATGCTTGGTGATGGCTGCATAGTATGATCTTCGGTCATTGGTGGAGCCTCCAATTCCTCAGTTAGCTGGCCATGAAAGTGCTCTTCCCATCGCTCTTAGATGCCTTTGAGATCGGCGATCAGTTTACCGTCTTTGTCTTTGCTGTATATGCACCGCGGTGTATATTGCGTCATACTGCGGACTCTTTGGTAGAACTTCCGCGCCTGGTGCGGTCCTTGCTGTCTGTACTGTTCTAGTTCACGGACGAGATTCTTCTCCCACACTGCTTTCTTTCGCCGGTGAACTGTTTTTTCATATCTTCTGAGCTCTTTATATTCATATTCGCGTGCCCTCGTTCCAAGAGATTGTTGCATTGCTCGGTACACAACATTCTTACGTTCAGTCGCTAGCTTACATTCGTCATCGAACCAGTCGTTCCGATCTCTACGACTACTGCCTAAGATGGAGTCAGCAGTACTAATGACAGTATTTTTAGGGCGTGTCCATTTCTCTTTTACGCCTGACATCTCAGCCCCAGGACTTACTCTCCCAGCATTTAGGGCGAGCCCTATCGCTTGACCGTAGTTGTTTCTGGTCTTTTCGTTGCGAAGGGCAGCCTTGTTGACTCGAATCTGATTCGCGGATGCAGTCTTTCGTGATGATGCAATCCGCGCTCGGAGCACTATACCAAGATAGTGGTACGAGTCGACGTTGGCACCTCGGTACGTTCGTACCGTCATCAGGTTCAGGTTGTGGCGGCGGTCTATCAACACGTGGTCTATCTGGAATCAAAGAATTCTTCTTTTTCATCATCTGGGGAGTCCTCTGTAGGTGCGTGAACGTTTATGTGGCTTATGTTTTTAAATTTGCCCCGCACGCGAAGCGTACATAGCCATTCATTTATTGCTTTAAAGCCGACAACTGTGGGTTTCATTCTTTTGCTCACTAGAAACCCCACCCCGAGCACATGATGTCTTGCATGACAGCTGTAATATATGTCATATTCTGATTTATGCAAGACACCACCACCAACGCATCTCCTGGATTGCTGTTATGTCAGCGTAATATTTAGACAGGGTATCGGCCAGCTGCTGTGCAACTCGAGCTCTATTCAGTGAGCGTACCTTCCATAAGAAAATTCTTAAATCGTTTAGCCGTTTCGTTGCCGTGGTCGTCGTCGTTCATCAGTGTATCCGAGGCTGATTTTGGGTTCCGTAATAATAATTTTTTACAGGCGAGGATATTAGCCTTGCGCCAACCTCTTTTGAAAAGACTAGCCCGATCATTCAGCTTTTCCTGCTTCCACCAGTCAGAGATAGTTACGGCCACCTGTAATTCTAAAACATTCTGTGTTGTTCCCCCTATTCTGCTGATGGCTGACTGACCGAACGATTGTCCAACCGGGTCTCAAATTATTTAATTTGTCCTTCAAGACCTTTATGTTCGTCTCGAGGGTTTTCACTTCCTCTTGTATTTCATTTATCTCACCTTTAAGCGATGTTTGAGCTTCATTCATTTCTTCTTTAAGCAATTCCAGCTTCTGATTTTGTTTATCAAATTTGGAGCTAAGCTCTTGACTTTGCTGATAAATTTCTTTCTTTAGGTCTTGTGTTTGCTGACTAATTTCTTGCTTCAGTTCCTGGCTTTGTTTCTGCGATTGTTGAATTTGCTGTTCAAACTTAACGGTCAGTTTGTAATTTAACTGCTGATTTTTGTGATGCAATTCTTTCTTTAGTTCTTTGCTCTGCTGCTGATTTTGTCGACTCAGCTTTTGGCTTTGCTGTTCCAACTTGTCACTAAATTTGAAAGTTCAAATCTTGATTCTGCTGGTCGAACTTCTCGTTTAGCTTGGAACTCAATTCTTGATTCATTTGTTTATTCTCCTGACTCTGTTGGTGCGATTGTTCACTTTGCCGCTGCATTTGTTCACTCTCTTGGTCAAACTGGCTATTTATTTGTTGCATTATAACTTGCAACATCGCTTCCATACTTGACGCACCACCCTTTTCTTCCGAAGTAACCGTTTTTCGCTCCAAAACACTTCACCAGCTTGCTGCTTTTCCCCTTTGATGACTTGTTGTAAACGGAGAAATAACTCTTGCTTATTTCCAGCGGTACTTAGACCTCCTTCCAAGCTCTTCTTTAAGCTCCTGGGAACTATAGGATTTTATTATTTACTGTTAATCGGTTTGTAAAGTTTCACTTAATTTGTTTACTGTCTCAAGGTTTGGAAAATCACAAATTTATTTATTGTCCAATGATTTGCAAAATTTTATTGTCTCTCAAATTACACGATTTGCAAAATTTAATGTCTCACAATTTGCAAAATCCCACTTCTGACACCAATTGCTACGAAATTCAGGATTGTGAGTTCGTAAAGGATTTTGCAAATAAAACACAAGTTTGTAGCGGCCGGTATCAGAAATTTTAAAATATGTTGGCTAACACTGGTTACTTTATGAACTCCGAAAAAAAAACAAGCAGAGAACAAAGGGAAGGAATATAAAAACAAGTTTTCATCGTCACCAACAAAAAATGAACAAAGAAAGAAAGAAAAGTTACTACTACGTGAACTGCCGCTATCGTCGGATCTAGTTTTTGGTTTTGTATTCCTGTGTGTATCTATAACGTAAAATTAATTAAACTTAAAAATAAATAAAACTTAGAAATAAATTTTATATGTTATCCGAGCATCTCTTTTTATTTTGGTTGTGTGATTATCAACAAAAATCGAGCGTCTATCCCCATATCAGCAGCGACTTGATAAGTGGTGACCTAAACGTGATACAGCCAGACAAAAAAAAAGCGGAACGCCTGATTAAAATTTGGCCGGACATAGATAACAGCAGTTTATAATAATATTTAGAACACGTGCTATTACAGCTGAGGCGACAAAATTTGACTATGTTCTCAGCGCACTTACTTCAGACACAGTTTCTGGGGTTATTGATATCGTAAAGGATCCTCCCAAGGGTACAGAATATACTGCATTAAAAAATGCGCTCATTTCGAGATACGAACTTTCTGACAGGCGTAAATTGGAGCAAATTTTGTCGAAAGATGATATCGGAGATAAGAAACCATCTGAATTTTACCGTCAAATGGAGACAAATGCCGGTAATTCACAAATGTATACTAAGGATCTCCTTAAAGAAATATGGCTCAGCCGACTGCCCAGAGACATATCCACAATTTTAGCTGGCCTCGATTGCCTTGATATCCAATCTTTAGTCGCTAGGGCAGATAAAATTTGGGAATTGTCTAGCCCATCAGTATCTTCGGTAGTTGGTAATCTTAAGCCAAGATCTACCCAAGCAAGCCCAATTAGGTCGAACAAGGTGCCTTATGCATCAAATTACGAAATTGACAGTTTAAAGAACGAAATTTCTGAGATTAAAAATATGTTAAAATCCATGAATATGTCATCTCACGGTCGCTCACCAACACGGTCAAATCGATCGTTTCGAGGACGTTCACATAGCCGTGGCAGAAGACAGCAGAATATGAATGAGGATTTTTGCTGGTATCATAACAGATTTGGCGAACGGGCTACAAAATGCACACAGCCATGCAAATACCCTTCTGATGCCTTTGCGTCAAAAAAACCAAGCGAACCGACCTTAAATGCGGCTCCTAATCGGTTCGGCTCTAAACGCCGCTTATTTGTCACCGATTTAATATCTAAAATTCATTCATTCATTCATTCATTTCATTTCATTTCATTTCATTTTTGGTGGACACGGGCGCAGAGATATCAGTAGTTCCCCATTCCATGTTTACAAGGATTAAGAAGAAGTCAGATTTCTTGTTGTCAGCAGCTAATAGTAGTTCCATTGTTACTTATGGTACGCAACTACTTAGCGTGGATTTAGGCTTCCGCCGCGACTTTGTCCATCCTTTTATTATTGCCTCGGTTACCTAACCGATAATAGGGGCTGACTTTTTAACTAAGTTTGGGATCCTCGTAGACATGAAATCTAAGAAATTAATTGATGCGAACACATTATTAACCGTAAATACCGTCGTTATTAATACAGAAGTTTTACTCCCCAAAAATTTTAGTGTCGAGAAGGCAGATTACGCGTACATTCTTAGCGAGTTTCCTACACTAACACAGGCACCCAACTTCAGGCATCCGGTAAAGCACAATGTGGTACACCGAATAGTTACGAACGGTCAGTTGCCTTTTTCCAGGCCGCGTCGGTTAGATCAGGTACGTCACCATGCAGCTAAATTAGAATTCAATCATATGGTGCAGCTGGGGATATGTAGACCATCATGTTCACAAGTGTCTTCTCCGCTGTATATGGTGCACAAAAAAGAAGAAAATGATTGGAGGCCCTGTGGCGAGTAAATGAGGTGACCGTCCCGGATCGTTATCCTATTCCCCATATACAGGATTTTTCTTCACACCTTCATGGCTGTTCGGTCTTTTCAAAAATAAATCTCATTAGGGCATACCATCAAATCCCTATCGCCTCCGAAGATATTTTCAAAACCGCAGTAACTGCACCATTTGGCTTATATGAAATTTTGAGAATGTCGTTTGGTTTGCGCAATGCGGCGCAGACCTTCCAGCGATTTATGAATGAGGTATTGAAAGATATCGAGTGCGTTTTCGTTTATATCGATGATATTCTAATCGCCAGCAGATCAGAGCAAGAGCACGCCCAACATCTCAGATTAGTTTTCCAGCGGTTAGCTGACTTTGGAATAAACATTAAGCTGTCAAAGTGTATATTCGGAGTGCCTTCATTGAATTTCTTGAGCCACGAGATAAGTAGGGACGGCATTTTACCTTCGAAGGATCGGGTTGAGGCAATTATTAATTTTCCATCCCCGGCATCAATTAAGCAGGTTCAGAGGTTTATCGGGATGATAAATTATTATCATCGTTGTGTCGCGAAAATCGCCGATTTATTGACACCCATTCATAATCACCTCACTGGCCTCCTTGCGCTGAAGAAAACTAAGAAAATGTTTACTTGGCCCGAGGTATGTCAGAATGCATTTACTGACGCAAAACAGGCATTAGCTACTTGTACATTGCTAGTGCACCCAGATATTAAAGCCAAATTTAGCATAACAAGTGACGCATCGGAAACGGCAGTAGGCGCTGTACTGTAACAATTTAGCAAGGAGACTTGGCAACCTCTAGCCTTTTTCTCTAAGAAGTTGGTTCCATGTGAAATACGGTACTCCGCATTTGACCGAGAATTGTTGGCAGTGTACCTTGCAGTGAAGCATTTTCGGTACTTCGTCGAGGGTCGGCAGTTTGTGATTTTCACAGATCACAATCCATTGACAACGGCTATCTCATCGAAGACCGAGCGTAGCATCTCGATTTTATTTCACAGTTTTCTACGGATATCCGTCATATCAGTGGAAAAGACAACGTGGTCGCTGACTCTTTATCTCGCGCATTAGCGAGCATGCAAACCAATTGAAGGTTCGGGTGGGTCAACTGATTATGTCGAAACCTTGGAAAATCGCAAGTTGGATGTGAAAATACTAGTAGCACAGCAAAAATCGGACGATGAATTGGCTGTTATTTTATCCAACTCGTCAAATAGTACCAATTCCTCTTACAGGCTTAACCTTATCAAATTGCCCGACAACAGTCTTAGATTTTTTTGTGAAACGGCAACTGGGGTTAACCGCCCATACTTACCCAACAAACTGAGACGAATCGCTTTCGACGAACTGCACAACCTGTCACACCCAGGTATACCGTCGACGAGGAAGTTGGTCGCATCAAAATTTTTCTGGCCCCACATGAACAAAAATGTGATCGAATGGGCCAACGCATGCGTTTCCTGTCAAAAATCAAAGATTTTCCGTCATACCCAAATCAAATACTCCAAATTTGACATTCCTAGTGGTAGATTTGAGCATGTCTATTTGGACAGTTGGAAAATTACCGCAGTCGAATGAATTCACGTATATTCTCGCGTTGGTCGATAGATTTACTAGGTGGCCTGAGGCTTATCCTTTAAAGGATATAACCGCACAAACGGTCGCGAAAACTTTTGTCAATGAGTATGTCTCGAGATTTGGCACCCGATCGTGGCAGGCAATTTGAGTCACGTTTATTTTCGGAGCTCACAAAGCTTTTAGGAGTGCACCGAATCCACACAACTGCATATCATTCGCAAGCCATAGTAGAGCGGTTTCACAGGGACCTCAAAGCCAAACTTAAAGCTCGAATGAATACCATTAACTGGGACAGCGAACTTCCATTTGTCTTGCTCGGAATTCGGACAACCATTAAAGAATATCTCCAGTGTACGCCTGCCAATCTAGTATATGGGCAACATCTGAAAGTACCAGGCGAAATTTTTGTAGCAACTCCAAATGCACACCCTTGTGATCCAACTGATGTGGTCGATAAACTGCGTAATGTGATGCAGAACTTGCAACACACAGAAACGCGCCAGGCAACTCCAAATAAGACATACGTTCCGAAGACACTGGAAAATTGCGAACACGTTTTTGTTCGAGTGGATAAGGTGAAAATCGGTCTCAGTCATCCGTACGATGGGCCTTTTAAAGTAATCCGCCGAAATTTTTTATCTTGGACATAAAAGGCATAAACACGAGCGTTTCAATAGATCGCCTCAAGCCCGCATTTGGGATTTTAGTTATTTCCAACGATTCTAGCAAGCCAATGGTAGGTAAGAGAGTGAATTTTGTTACGAATTCGTAAGCCGGTGTGTTTTTGCAGTCATATATAAGTTTAATCAATCTGTAGAGCAAAGAATATATTTCCGTTCTTTAACGCTGTCGCTGGGGAGTGAGTGTGGTAGTGGCTAACACTGGTTACTTTATGAACTCCGAAAAAAAACAGAGAACAAAGAGAAGAAATATAAAAACAAGTTTTTATCGTCACCAACAAAAAAAAGGAACAAAGAAAGAAAGAAAAGTTACTACTACGTGAACTGCCGCCATCGTCGGATCTAATTTTTGTTTTTGTATTCCTGTGTGTATCTATAACGTAAAATTAATTAAACTTAAAAATAAATAAAACTTAGAAATAAATGTTATATGTTATCCGAGCATCTCCTTTTATTTTGGTTGTGTGATTATCAACAAAAATCGATATGGGGATAGATATCAGCAGCGACTTGATAAATTTATTAATTTACAAATAATATTTTTTATTCACAAACAATAAAACTATCACAGGTTTACAATTTATATTGGTGATTACTTTTAAATGCACACAAGAACACTTATAATACTTGTACTTTACAATAATTCTCTTAGGAGATAGCAGTAATACTTTACAAGAACTTCTACAACTTCACTGGTTAAAATCCAAATAACTCTCTGCAGTGAACGCCACCTTTTACACTGATTGAAAATCTTTCAGAAACTTCCAATATTATAGACAGAAATATCGAGAAAATACCAGAAAATTGTTGCCTTATTCCCTTATTTACTATTTACTTATTTACAACTAGCGATACTTATATGTAATGAGTCATCTTCTAAAAATAGATTACAAGTTCAATCATTTTATATACATTATATTATATATATAATTATTATGTACATATGTATCTACGATGGAGACTAGACTTTGTCTAACAATTTATTCAAAAAAAACCAAAAATTTTATTCAAAAACCGGAATTGTACGTTTGTTCGAAAGGACTTGGCCAACATACGAAAATCCACAAACCAGAATTTTGACAAGCCTTTCGGATCGATAGTTGTGCGTGCCCTTTTCCTTTGTAAGGCCTGGTAATACAGACGGATCCGGCACGTTTCACTGTTGAGTTGTTGGGATTCAAGAAAGACGTCAAGTTGCAGAAGAATAGATTTTTACTACAGTCTAGAGAGGTTCCAAGAAATTTGAAAGCTCAAGTAAGTAATTATTTGTAATATTTTCTTGGTCAGGGTTTTTTTGTAGTTTTCCCTGACCATGATCCATTGAGTAAAGCATTGGCCTCACGTCGTTTTTAGCTTCGTAATCTTTTTCCGTCTTGCTTTTTCAATGATTCAGAGAGAATTCTAAGAAAATAAATTTAAACCGGCTACAAACGTGAGGAATGTGACATATTGTAAATTACATTCCTTCGATTTTTGAATTTTAATAAAGGGCTTAGCCCAGTAAGTCATTCTCCCTCGCAATAAGTTAATCAATAAAAAAAAATAACCCATCAAAATTTAAATTTTTCATGTTAATTCTCTAATAGGAGATACATATTATGTGTTTAAAATTTGAAGGAAGTCGAGCTCATTTTTAAAAAAATGTACATGGGCACCACTCGGGTCTCAGGGCCTGAAATTTTTACAAAAAGTGTTGTACATTGGAGATACACATGTGTATAAAATTCAAAGAAAATCGGGTTATTTTTTTAAAAAATTTTGTAGGGAGCTCACGATCCCGGGGCCAGGGGTCTCCAAAATTTTTACAAAAATTGTTGTCCATTGGAGATACACATGTATATAAAATTTGAAGAAAATCGGGTTAATTATTTTAAAAATTTGTATGTTGCCTCAGTGTCAGTGTTGTCAATCGGATATATACATGTGTATCAAATGTAAAGAAAATCGGATTAATTTTTATGGAGCCCCACGACCCCGGGGCCCGGCGTTTGTATGGGGCTCAATGATCTCGGGGCCCGGGGTCTCTAAATTTTTTACAAAAAGTGTTGTCCAACGGAGATACACATGTGTATAAAATTTTAAGAAAATCGGGTTAATTTTTATTTTGAATTTGTATGAGGCCCCACGACCCCGGGATCTGTATAGGCCCCATGATAATTTAAATAATTTTAAAAAAAAGGATAGGACTCCCGACCCCGGGGCATCGCGATCCCGGTGCCCGTGGTCTCCAAAATTTTTACAAAAAGTGTTGTCCATCGGAGATACACATGTGTATAAAATTTGAAGAAAATCGGGTTAATTTTTTAAAAAATATGTATGGGGTCTCACGACCCCGGGGCCCGGGGTCTCCAAAATTTGTACAGAAAGTGTTGTGCATCGGGGATACACATGTATAAAAAAATTTGAAGAAAATCGGGAAAATTTTGTAAAATATTTGTATGGGAGCGGCCCCACATTTTAATAGATAGTGTTGTCATCGGAGATATGCATGTGTTCAAAATTTTATATATATAGACTAGCTGACCCGACAGACGTTGTGCTGTCTAAATTTCAATAAATTTGTTTGTGATCGTTTTGTGAATTTGTGAAAAGCTACTTAAAATGGTTAATCAATGTTTTATTTTCATCAATTAAATTTGAAATCACAAAGAATCTCAAGGTGTTTTTTTTTACATTTCGATTTCGATTGCCATATCATAGCAAACCAAACCAGTGTCGTTTGGTGGTCTTTTGGGAAGTCTTATGACGATCTCTTAAAGGTCTTTTGGGGGGTTTGTGAGGGTCTTTAATGGTTTGGGGGGTTATCTGGGGGTCTTTTGAGAGTTTTTTTTTAGTTATTTTTGGGATATTTTGAGAATTTTTCGGAGGTCTTTTGATGGTCTTTTTGGGTCTTTTGGAGGTCTTTTTGCTCGCAACATCAAAAAAGTTTCACTTTAACCGCGCGTAAAAGTTACACGCACTGTTTTTTATTTGTTTTGTCGTCTGCCACGTCTTTCCGACACTGGAACAGGAGACATACAATTGACCATGCGAGAAGCCTGGATTTTCAAGTTTAATGCCGCAAACACTCAATCAATACCCTTGTAATTTTGGTATTGTAAATGCAAGCCGTACCCGAAACTGCAAGCGCTTAAAGTCTAATGGCATGTCGCTCGGAATCATTGGGATGCGTTGACAGATCGAAAAAGAAATACCGTGCAAACGAATCAGTTGTCAAACGATATTTGCGCACGTAGCGCCAGCTATTGAAATCTATTGGAATAGAAATGAAATAACGAATTTTATTTGAATTTAGGCTGCAATGCGTCTTTCCAGATTTTTCATTTGACCAAAAACATGCAATTGAGTTATTTTCTCAAAAAATATCCAATTTATCGTTTTCCAGATTTTCCTTCTTTCTTTTGTAACTTTTCCTAATTTTCTTTTGATAAAAATTTCTCCGGGAGCATAGCGAACAAAACAAAAAACGAATCCACCAAATATTTCGTTCCTATCGTCAGTTATGATCGACAGCGCAAAAATTATGATTTTTGCTGTTTGTCCGAATTTTTCGACGTTCCCTTGTAATTGTCTTCTTTACCAGGACTATAACGAACGAGTTCATAGAAAACAGAAATTTTTTTCCAGCATAAACCTTATTCGGACTATGGCCAATATCTATCTATCTATATATATAAAGTAGAGAATTTATTTGTATATTTGTATATGTATATACTTGTGCCTAACTAGCTCTGGAACGCCTTGACCAATTTCAACCAAACTTGGTATACATATTATTTACTATGTGGAATCAAACATAGGGGGTGTGGGGTAGTAGGTGTTGGGGGAGACGTGGCAGGCGATTTTATGGTCGGACCCACCGGAAACGGTGGGGGGGGGGGGTGACCGATATTAGTGTAGATTATATGGTTTTCGGGGTCGCTGAGTTGAATGGTGATGGTAAGACAGCTCTAGCGGGATGGTGTCGATTACTGAGGGGGGGGGGGGGTTATCGATATTAGTGTCGATTCTATAGTTTTCGTGGTCGCTGCGGTGAATAGTGATGGTGATGGAGGGGTGTCGATATTACTGTCGATCCCATAGTTTTCAGGATCGCTGAGATAAATAGTTATTGTAAGACACCTCTTTGCTGATGGGGTCAGGGGGGGACTATTTGGAGGCGATATTAGCGTCAAATTTTACACCCGTGCAACGCCGGGCACTCAACTAGTTTTAAAATAAAAATGCGACAACTCGTTTCAGTCGTTCTCAAGTGATGCGGTTACCAACGACTATTCAAAGCAGCTTGTCACATTTGGTTATCCAATAGTTCTGTAACTATAAAGTGGATACAAATAAATTACACAGTAATCAAGAATTACACATAATAATATTCTACCTTAGTTAAGTTTTCATAGTATTTTAAATTTTAAATCGGTCAAATAAAGTGACATAAATAAATTGTTTAAACAAATTTTTATCAATTTCTGAATAGTCAGAATAATTATTTATAATTGTCTGCCTTGAAAATGGTCCGAAAACCCGAAATATTGGCTTAATTTTTTTAAATAATCTATATTAACTTTGCGTGTCCGTGTGTTGTTTGTTTGTTTGTCTTTAACCCACTTCCCAAAGTCTGATTTCATTGAAATTTTTTTTTATATTAAAATTTTGGATCGGGCCTCGGCCTCGGGGGGCTCCCATACAAATATTTTACAAAATTTACCCGATTTTCTTTAAATTTTACATTTATGTGTATCTCCGTTGCACAACACTTTTTGTAAAAAAATTAAGCCACGGCCCCGGGGTCGTGAGGCCCCATAAAAATTGTTTAAAAAAATCAACCCGATTTTCTTCAAATTTTATATACATGTGTATCTCCGTCCCCGGGATCTGTATAGGCCCCATGATAATTTAAATAATTTTAAAAAAAAGGATAGGACTCCCGACCCCGGGGCATCGCGATCCCGGTGCCCGTGGTCTCCAAAATTTTTACAAAAAGTGTTGTCCATCGGAGATACACATGTGTATAAAATTTGAAGAAAATCGGGTTAATTTTTTAAAAAATATGTATGGGGTCTCACGACCCCGGGGCCCGGGGTCTCCAAAATTTGTACAGAAAGTGTTGTGCATCGGGGATACACATGTATAAAAAAATTTGAAGAAAATCGGGAAAATTTTGTAAAATATTTGTATGGGAGCGGCCCCACATTTTAATAGATAGTGTTGTCATCGGAGATATGCATGTGTTCAAAATTTTATATATATAGACTAGCTGACCCGACAGACGTTGTGCTGTCTAAATTTCAATAAATTTGTTTGTGATCGTTTTGTGAATTTGTGAAAAGCTACTTAAAATGGTTAATCAATGTTTTATTTTCATCAATTAAATTTGAAATCACAAAGAATCTCAAGGTGTTTTTTTTTACATTTCGATTTCGATTGCCATATCATAGCAAACCAAACCAGTGTCGTTTGGTGGTCTTTTGGGAAGTCTTATGACGATCTCTTAAAGGTCTTTTGGGGGGTTTGTGAGGGTCTTTAATGGTTTGGGGGGTTATCTGGGGGTCTTTTGAGAGTTTTTTTTTAGTTATTTTTGGGATATTTTGAGAATTTTTCGGAGGTCTTTTGATGGTCTTTTTGGGTCTTTTGGAGGTCTTTTTGCTCGCAACATCAAAAAAGTTTCACTTTAACCGCGCGTAAAAGTTACACGCACTGTTTTTTATTTGTTTTGTCGTCTGCCACGTCTTTCCGACACTGGAACAGGAGACATACAATTGACCATGCGAGAAGCCTGGATTTTCAAGTTTAATGCCGCAAACACTCAATCAATACCCTTGTAATTTTGGTATTGTAAATGCAAGCCGTACCCGAAACTGCAAGCGCTTAAAGTCTAATGGCATGTCGCTCGGAATCATTGGGATGCGTTGACAGATCGAAAAAGAAATACCGTGCAAACGAATCAGTTGTCAAACGATATTTGCGCACGTAGCGCCAGCTATTGAAATCTATTGGAATAGAAATGAAATAACGAATTTTATTTGAATTTAGGCTGCAATGCGTCTTTCCAGATTTTTCATTTGACCAAAAACATGCAATTGAGTTATTTTCTCAAAAAATATCCAATTTATCGTTTTCCAGATTTTCCTTCTTTCTTTTGTAACTTTCCCTAATTTTCTTTTGATAAAAATTTCTCCGGGAGCATAGCGAACAAAACAAAAAACGAATCCACCAAATATTTCGTTCCTATCGTCAGTTATGATCGACAGCGCAAAAATTATGATTTTTGCTGTTTGTCCGAATTTTTCGACGTTCCCTTGTAATTGTCTTCTTTACCAGGACTATAACGAACGAGTTCATAGAAAACAGAAATTTTTTTCCAGCATAAACCTTATTCGGACTATGGCCAATATCTATCTATCTATATATATAAAGTAGAGAATTTATTTGTATATTTGTATATGTATATACTTGTGCCTAACTAGCTCTGGAACGCCTTGACCAATTTCAACCAAACTTGGTATACATATTATTTACTATGTGGAATCAAACATAGGGGGTGTGGGGTAGTAGGTGTTGGGGGAGACGTGGCAGGCGATTTTATGGTCGGACCCACCGGAAACGGTGGGGGGGGGGTGACCGATATTAGTGTAGATTATATGGTTTTCGGGGTCGCTGAGTTGAATGGTGATGGTAAGACAGCTCTAGCGGGATGGTGTCGATTACTGAGGGGGGGGGGGGGTTATCGATATTAGTGTCGATTCTATAGTTTTCGTGGTCGCTGCGGTGAATAGTGATGGTGATGGAGGGGTGTCGATATTACTGTCGATCCCATAGTTTTCAGGATCGCTGAGATAAATAGTTATTGTAAGACACCTCTTTGCTGATGGGGTCAGGGGGGGACTATTTGGAGGCGATATTAGCGTCAAATTTTACACCCGTGCAACGCCGGGCACTCAACTAGTTTTAAAATAAAAATGCGACAACTCGTTTCAGTCGTTCTCAAGTGATGCGGTTACCAACGACTATTCAAAGCAGCTTGTCACATTTGGTTATCCAATAGTTCTGTAACTATAAAGTGGATACAAATAAATTACACAGTAATCAAGAATTACACATAATAATATTCTACCTTAGTTAAGTTTTCATAGTATTTTAAATTTTAAATCGGTCAAATAAAGTGACATAAATAAATTGTTTAAACAAATTTTTATCAATTTCTGAATAGTCAGAATAATTATTTATAATTGTCTGCCTTGAAAATGGTCCGAAAACCCGAAATATTGGCTTAATTTTTTTAAATAATCTATATTAACTTTGCGTGTCCGTGTGTTGTTTGTTTGTTTGTCTTTAACCCACTTCCCAAAGTCTGATTTCATTGAAATTTTTTTTTATATTAAAATTTTGGATCGGGCCTCGGCCTCGGGGGGCTCCCATACAAATATTTTACAAAATTTACCCGATTTTCTTTAAATTTTACATTTATGTGTATCTCCGTTGCACAACACTTTTTGTAAAAAAATTAAGCCACGGCCCCGGGGTCGTGAGGCCCCATAAAAATTGTTTAAAAAAATCAACCCGATTTTCTTCAAATTTTATATACATGTGTATCTCCGTTGCACAACACTTTTTGTAAAAATTTTGGACACTCTGGGCGCCGGGGGATGTTAGGGCCCATACAAATTTTTTAAAAAATTAACCCGATTTTTTTTCAAATTTTATACACATGTGTATCTCCGATGGACAACACTTTTTGTACAAATTTTTGAGACCCCCGGGCCCGGGGTCGCGAGACCCCATACAAATGTTTTTAAACAAATTAACCCGATTTTCTTCAAATTTTATACACATGTTTATCTTCGATGGACAACACCTTTTGTATAAATTTTGGAGGCCCCGGACCCCGGGGTCGTAAAGCCCCATACAATTTTAAAAAAAAAATTAGCACGATTTTCTTCAAATTTTATATTTATGTGTATCTCCGATCGACAACACTTTTTGTATAAATTTTGGAGACCCCGAGCTCCGAGGTCCGGGGTATGAAGTCCATACATATTTTTTATAAAAATTAACCTGATTTTCTTCAGAGGCGCCATTTTTATTATTATTATTGTTTGGTGGGCTGAAAAGCCTGGTACACTGCGACCTAGAGATCTATTGTTCATCCCAGATGATTACCACTTTATGTGGTGGCTTAGTTCCTTAATGAATGCCATTACGTCTGACAGTTCGATTGAAGTGACATTCTGTCCTGGGACTGTGTAAGCCTTGAGGTACTTGAGTCTTTTCCTTATAAGAGCTTCACACATGAACAATATGTGTTCTGGCAATTCTTTTGCCTTGTTGCAGAACCGGCAGCTGTCCGTCTGGGATTTTTCCATTTTCAATAGGTGTCTGTTGAATGGGCCGTGTCCCGTTATGTACCAGACTAGAGATCTGAGTGCATGACGGTTAAGTTTAATTGCCTTGTCTATATGTACAATGTTGTACTTGAGAAGTCTTTTGGTATGTTTCATCCCTGTTGACGATGCCCATTCCGCTTCGATGGCATTGTTGGCCCACTCTTTAATTTTGTTTTTTAGGTGGCTAAGGGAGTAGGCAATGCTTGGTTCCGGCCCAATGAAGGTACCTTCTGCGCCTTCTCTTGCGCAGAGATCTGCTGCCTCGTTCCCTGCAATGCCTGAGTGCCCTGGGGACCTCATAAGGGTGATTTTATTAGTTTTGGCCAATTGTTTTAAGTGGCAGTAGCAGCTCCACGTTGTCCTGAGGATTCTACACCCTTGTTTCTGGCTTGTGATTGAATCACTTCGAAGTTAGTGTTGTCAAATGCGCCTTGAATGTCTACGAAGGCACATATTAACATTTCTTTGTTCTGAAGTGTATCTTCGATTTCGTCTGTCAGCTCGTGCAGTGCAGTTTCTGTTGATTTCCCTGTCTGATATGCATGCTGCCTGGGGTTTAGTGGGTTAATTTGGAGTTCATTAGATTTTATGTGGTGACATAGTGTCTTCTCCATGGATTTGAGTAGAAATGAAGATAGGCTGATTGGTCTGTAGGACCTTGTATCTTCGGGAGATTTTTTACCAGCCTTTGGTAGGAAAATATCTCGCACTTCTCTCCAGCACCTTGGAACGTATTCTAGGCTATAGCTAGAGTTTCACGAGCAAAAATTCTATCTGATGGAGCCCACATTGCATCAAAATTGGGTAGACCCCGTCACCTCCAGGGGATTTTAGTGGGCCGAATGAATTTACAGCCCAGCGGACTCCTTCAATGGAAAATATATTTTTTGAGCGCCTGTAGGCCTCGATTGGTATGATATAAGGATGTGATTTTATGTCCTCGTTTTCCTTATCGTTACCCAGTATTAAGCAGTCTGGGAAGTGGCTTTTTACCAGGAAGTTGAGTGTTTCATTTCTTGGGGTTGTCAGTTCTCCGTTAGGTTTTTTGACAGACCCGAGTGGATTTGTGTGGTCGAGGGATAGAGCCTTGTGAAGTCGACACGCTGTTGGTAGTTTGTCGATGCTTTCACAAAATTCTCTCCAGCTGTTACGTTTGCTGCTTCTTAGTGCCGCGTTGTATTTTGTGAGAGAAGTTCGATAGGCCGTCCAAATGTTTGTTCGTTTGGCCTTGTTGAACATTTTTCGGACTTCTCTTCTCTTAGCCTCGAGATCATGGTTCCACCAGGGAACGTCTCTTGTACCTTTGACTCGGACTGCAGGACAACTTGTGTGATAGGCATTTATGATTGCCTCGGTAAGGTCGTTTGCTGTGGAGTCTAAGTCGGCTATCGAGTTTATTCGGGTACTAATACCAGTCAAGTTTAATTGCAGTGAGTCTTGAAAGACTTGCCAATTGATGTGTTTGGGGGTTCTTATAATGGATTCAACCCTATTGGGAGTTTCTACATTAAATTTTATGTACATGTGGTCTGATAGCGATGCCTCTTTCATAACATGCCAATTACGGATTGCGCTGGCCGTACCCTTATCCGATAGAGTAAGGTCCAGAACTTCTCTCCTTATGGCGTTTATAAAAGTTGCATCACTTCCCACGTTGTTTATAATTACGTTAGTAGATAGACAGTAATTAAGAAGTAACTCACCTCTTGTGTTAGTGTCGGTGCTTCCCCAGACTTCGTGGTGTGCGTTTGCGTCGCATCCGATCAAAAATTTTTGGTTATTAGCTATGCAGTATTCAACGAAGCTCTGTGTTGTTTTTGGTGGCGATTCTTCATCGTCTCCCGGGAAATAGGCAGCGGCAAAGTTATGCCTCTGGAAATAGATTGATTTATAGAGTAGATGTTGTATTGGTGGCGACATAGGATAGCTGTCCTTGGTCTCTCGTCACCTTTGCTATAGATCAACTTACCTATTTTATTGGGGATACCCTTACCCTGGATTCTACCTTTGTTGGTCCATGGCTCCTGAATAAGAGCGATGTCCCAGTTATGAGCCGCAAAGAGGTGGCAGAGGTTGGCAGTGGCTGCCTTTGACCTATGAAGGTTTATCTGCACGCAATTCAACTGATTGTTTGCAGTTGGGACTTTTTGGTCTATCATTCGGTCCCTGTGTGGTTGGAGTTGCAGCCGGCTTGATGGGTTTTGCTGTTTCTAGGCCGTGTTTTTTGCATATTTTGGTCTGTAGTGGTTTGCTTATGCCATGAACCGACTGGCCGGGCTTTGGTAATTGGGTCTTAGGCTTGACATTGTTGACGGAGGTTTTTGGGCAATGGAGCGGCTTAGCAGACGGGTTTTTCTTTACTGTTTTTGACTTGTTGCTGTCGGGTCTGAATCCCGCTGAATCTTTTTTACTTTTTTCATCTTTCTTCAGTCGGAAGTAGACCGACCCGAAGAGCCAGTTGACCCTGTAGTTGGAGCCTTTTAAGTTCTCCGCTATCTTTGGCGATGCTGAAACAGTCAGTTGGAGATATTCGTTTTCTCTATCTTTGCGCGAGAGAATCTTCCAATCTGCGTTTCTAAGCTTCTTATTTTGGACCACCAGGCGCCTGCTTATCTTTTCATTCGTCTCGTTCCTTCAGTGGGGAAGATATACGAAAAATATTTGGTTTTGGGGGATTTCATCCTCCCTGACTATTTTAATTTTGGCGTTGTCCCACGGTTTGAGGTTTGGCACTGTATTAGCAAGCCATTCAGCCGTTACTGCATCTGCGCAGCTTACTGATAGCCAACCTTCTTGTGTCGGCATCCCAGAAAATTTGGGCTGATACCGTCAATAGGGAGCTCTGCCACTGCGTCCATTATGAGGCCTTGGGTTTTGGACATCTGTGCCGTGTCTAGTTTGTCATCGGGAAAGCTTTGGTCGATGATTGCCAACCTGATTGCCTTCACGATCTCGCTGTAGTCTGGCACTGTCCTTGACTCTTTTTCGCCTGGGCCCGATATGGGCGTGGTATTTGTCGTTTCGGCTACTTTTAGAGTAGGAGCTTGCCTCTCTCGTTTGGGGGGGTTTTTGAGACTAGAGTCGTTCGATCGTCCTCGTTTGACAGTCATTTTTTCAGTCCTGTCTCTGATTTTTGTCAGGCACTGTGCTAGTGCCTCGTCATGGGTGAGCCCCTTTTGCTTTAGGAAAGCTAGTCTTTTCCTGGCTGCTCCACTAAGGTGTTGTCGCTGTTTCTTGCTGTCCTCAAGTGCTAGACTATTAAGTCCGTCTCTTAGGTCAGTGGTTGTCGATGTGGACGTGTTGTCCAAGCATAATGGCACGTTGGAGCCTTGTGCAGGACGTAGTCCACGGTATTGTTTGACGAATTTGATCTATCGTCGTAGTTTAATTTTTCAGTCTCAGAAGTAGGACCTAGGGGGTCCTTGGCTTCTGAGATTGGTGCGTTTGGAGGAGCACCGCCCTCAGGTTTTATTTCTTGTTCTCTATCCATGAACTTTGTTTTGTGAGGAAATGAGGTCCACCACAGTAGAGCCTCTTGCTGTAGTAAGGCAGTTTGAAGCCGGAGGTTACCAGGTATCCGGAGTTCCTTGCTAGCGACCAAAATCCTCATGGCCATTCATCCCTCGGCGCACGTGTCTCACCTTGGATTGAGGATTTTTTATCGAGGTTCTCTCCTCTAGGTCCGTTGAATTCTGCTAGACAGGGTCACCTCGGGTAGGATGGGTTTGAAAACCCCGTTCAACGATCTTGCAGCGAGAGAGGCTTTGTGTTGCGCATCATCGTTGCCTGAAACCTGGGAGATATCGAGAAGTCTCTGCTCCTCCCAGGCGTCCCAGCTCCAACCCAACGGCCCACAGAAGCCAGCCAGACAGTTCTAGCTGATTTCTATGTATCCCAGAGTCAGAGCCCTGACGCCCGAAAAGTTTCAAGCCCTAGACCTCTCGGGTCTTTCCCGAGTTATCTTAACTTAACTTATCTTATCAGAGGCGCCATACAATTTTTTAAAAAAAATTAACTCGATTTTCTTCAAATTTTTTATACATGTGTATCTCCGATTGACAGCACTTTTTGTACAAATTTTGGAGACCCCGGGCCCCAGGGTCGTGAAGCCCCATACAAATTTTTAAAAAAAAATTTACCCATTTTCATCAAATTTTATACACATGTGTATACACAACAACTTTTTTGTAGCAATTATGGAGACCCAAGGCCCCGGGGTCGTGGGGCCCCATACAAATTTTTAAAAAAATTAACTCTTTTTTTCAAATTTTATATACATGGTGGATCGATCGACAACACTTTTTCTAAAAATTTTGGGGAGCCCCGGCCCGGGGTCGTGTGGCCCCATATAAATTTTTTAAAAAAATTAATCCGAATTTCTTCAAATCTTATACACATGTGTATCTCCACTGGACAACTTTTTTTGTAGAAATTTTGGAGACCCAGAGCCCCGGGGTCGTTTGGCTCCATACAAATTTTTTTTTTAAAAAAAAAAACAACCCATAAAAATTTTTCTTGTAAATTCTCTAATCGGGGATACACACACACACACTGCGTGCTCGTTTTGTGGGGAAATCATTCACCAAATGACGCAGCGGCAGCGAACAGCGCTGCTCACAAAGCACAGAGCTCAGACTTTGCCGTGATCTGATGCGATATAGTGATATTTAAAAATTGTATATTGGGGTCCCCAAGGGGCCGATCGATCCAAATTTTTACAAAAAGTGTTTTCCATCGAAGACACACATGTGTACAAAATTTAAAGAAAATCGGGTAAATTTTGAAAAATATTTGTATGGTGGCCCCTGACCCCGCGGCCCGAGGGGCCTCAAATTTGAATAGAAAGTGTTGTCTTGGGAGATATACATGTGTGCAAAATTTCAATAAAATCGGGCTGTAGGAAGTGGGTTAAAAATTGATCACAAGATTTGGCCAGCCAGCCACAGGCAAGTGAATTTAATATAGAGAATTTTATTAACCCGATTTTCTTCAGATTTTATACACATGTGTATCTCCGATGGACAACACTTTTTTAACAAATTTTGGAGACCCTGGGCTACGGGGTCGTGAGACCCCATACATATTTTTTAAAAAAATTAACCTGATTTTTTTCAAATTTTATATACATATGTATCTCCGTTGCACTACACTTTTTGTAAAAATTTTGGAGACTGGGCCCCGGGGTCGTGAGGCCTCATACAAATTTTATGTACAAATTTTAGAGACCCCGTGGTCGTGGGGCCCAAAGGAAAAATACCCGGGGCAGTGGACTGTATAATTTTGTATAATTTTGGTTTTTTTTTGGTACTGGGCAATATTAAAAATTCTCTGTTTGTATCTTTGAGGGACCAACGCCGCATACTAATTCAAATAATAAACCAACGCCGCACAATAATTCAAACAATATTATTTACTAGATTTCTAAATCGATGTTGGTCGCTTGGTGGTTGATTGAAAAAGCCACTTACAATAGAATACAATACGAAAAATTACACGAATACAACAATATTACATTTTGCTCTTCGTCTAGACGAAACCTTTGTGTGCGCTGCAGAACGAAAAGATCACAAGAATGACGAGAATTACGGTTTTCCTTGTTTAAGTCAGACGAGTTGATACGGTACCACGTAGATTAACGTTTTGCCAAGACTTTGTTGTTGTTGTTTTAGATAAGTATACACGACGACCCAGTTATGCGTCGATGATGTGATTTTATTTCTTCATAGCATCAACACCCAACAGGGCTGGAACGGTACGCCCTTAACATACTCCGCCACCTTGAATCGTTGATTCAAAATATTTTATGGTTGCAATAAATTAGTTACTGCCTTGAGTTGAGATCCGTGGTTTATTATGGATGTGATGTTTTACGTGTTGATGGGTAACGTTGTGCAATAGAATGCATGATTGCTGTATTGTCGCATTTAGCTGGACTCTTATGATATATAGATGGGCTCATTTCTATCTACATCATATTTCAGATGATGATTGGTTGTTAGATGATGCAATTGTGAAGGTATCACTACACAAGTGTGCTCCATTAATTTTTTTTGTTTTTTGTAGGTTTGTATTTTATTAAACAAGAATGAAATAAAATTGTTTGTATTGGTAATGGACATAACTTATGTATTACTCTCTGAGTTTCGCCATCAGCCGTCTTCAAGGTTACCAAACGAACCTTTCCATCTCTTCCAGTATGCAGTTTCAGCACCTTTCCCAGTCTCCAATCATTTACAAATGGATTGTCGTCTTTGATCAACATAATTTGATCCACCTTTACGTTTGGCTTCTTCCTTCAATTTGAACTAGAAGCGTGTGAAGTTCTTCATTAGAAATAACTCGTTCACCAGTTACACGTTTCAGTTGAGTTTTAATTGCTTTTACACCGGCCTCCTAGAGCCCTCCGAAATGCGGAGAGTATACCGGAATAAATAGGCCACCGAGGTTTTTGCTTTATAAACTGGACACAACTGTGAAATATGCCTCTAATAGTACTTCGAAGCCCCAATATCCAATATTTTCTTCGCAGCAAGTGTAGCAAATATGATGGGCCGCAATGGAAATTGTTGATATGTTGTTCCACTATAATTTTTGCACTATCGGATCGTGTTTTGGTAAAATGATTGGATGACATTGTTCATACTGAATCGGTGCATGCTCTATTCGCCCTCCAACTCGTAGCACCCCGACGTCGTCGATGTATGGATCCAAGGTTAAGGTTTCCCGCATAATTCGTTTGTCAGCTCGCAATTTCTGTAGTTCTGCTCCAAACGCTTTACACTGAACTGCTCGGTAGACTCTCGACATTGCTTGATTTAACTAAGCCAGTCTACCCCCTGTCTCTTTCCTCTAGCAATATCTAATACCCTATGAATGTAAGCCAATACCGCAAATTCACTTCGAGATTTTGCCTATTTATCGTCATTGCAGACATTTCTGCTCTGCTATTGCGTTTTTTAGGTTCGAACGGACAATGTTGGGCCACTGATCTCTTGATTGTAGGATATAGTCAGGACCATGCTACCATAAATGAAAACGTTGTAATTCACTGGGAGAGAGTCCGCATGTGGCACAGTCAGCCGGATTTAGGTTGGATGGAACGTGATGCCAATAATCTTTCGGTAGTATGTTTAAAATTTTGATAGTATGGTTTGCAACATACGTTTTCCATCTCTGCGGTGTATCGGATAGCCAGTGTAGTACAATAGTGGAATCGGTCCATGCCACCATATTGTCCTTTGAAATTTCCAAAATCTCGCCAACTTGCTTCATTAGTTTTGCTAGTAATAGCGCTCCGCATAATTCTAGTCTGGCTACTGATACCGTGTTAGTTGGTTCCATCTTTGTTTTTGCGGTGATTAATTGCGCATTAGATATCCCGTCGGTTTCAGTACATAAGTACACAGCTGCCGCATACGCTCTTTCACTGGCATCCGAAAATCAGTGTATTGTAGCATTACGGTTTGTAATGCCTAGCCATCGCCTAACATTGACTGCTCTCAGGTGTGGAATTTCGCGTCTTAATGTTAACCATTCATGCTGCTCTTTTGGTGCTAACGGCTCATCCCATGTTACTTTCAATAGCCATAGTTGCTGGAACATTATTTTAATCTTTATTATAAATGGGGAGATTAAACCCAAAGGATCGAATATCCTGCTAAACTCTGATAACATCTTGCGCTTCGTAAAAGATGGCGTTTCGTTTAACTGAATTTGATATGTGAATGTATCAGACGCCGGCATCCATTGAAGTCCTAGAACCTGCGTTGCTTCCGTTGTTTTTAATTCTATTGGTGATTGTACATCTGTTTCGGCACTCGTAAATCCGTCAAGAAACTGTTGTGAGGTGGACCGCCACTTCCGTAATATCATACCGGCGGTCTTTAACATAGCATCGACTTCAAGACACAATTTTGTTGCATTTGCGACCGATTCGCCGCTTTTCAGATCATCTATATACATTTCACTCTTTATGGTTTGGGCGTGTGGCCAAAAACGAGGACGAAGCCATATCATAAGTTACGGTATTCAACTCGTATACCTGAATAGGTTCCTCAGAGTTCTCGCGCCATAGTATTCGCTGATATTTACGATCAACGGGATGAATCACAATTTGGCGGTACATCTTCTCGATGTCCGCGGTAAATGCTATCCGATGCTTTCGAAATGTTAACAGTATGTGGTACAATGAATTTTGTATGTTTGGTCCTACTTCCAATATGCTATTCAACAATATACCAGTAGAGGTTAGAGCTGACGCATCAAAAACCACTCTCAATTTTGTGGTCACGCTTGATTCCTTGATAACGCCGTGATGTGGCAAGTAAACAGCATTTTCGATTTCTGGATTTTCAATACGGGTCATGCGATTTAACACTTGGTATTCCCTTATAAACGACTGATAGAGGCGATGAAATCTTTCATTTAATTTTAACTTTCTTTCCATGGAAAGCAACCTGTTCTTGGCGACTGCATACGAGTTTCCCAATAATTGAACATCATCTTTGAATGGTAATTTCACAATAAAACGACCCAGTTCATCCCGAGAATGGTTCTAAATAAAATGTTCCTCGCAGGGATTGTATTCGATCGGTTTCTCTTCCTTTTCGATTTCTTCGTTCTCCCAAAACTTGAGAAGCACTTGTTCAATCCTTTCGTCTACACTCAATGACATAACCGATGGGGATCGGTTGGTGTTAAACGTTCCTGCTATTAACCATCCCAGTTTGCTTTTTTGTCCGATGACCTTGTTGCCTTCTCGTAATTGTCCCTCAGCTAGCAAATACCAAAATTGATCAATTCCTATTAAGATATCATTACACGTCTTCACTCCGAGATAGTCCCAGCCTCTGTACACATCCCACTGATATAAACGATGTTTCGGCACCGGAATCCAATAGTACTCTGCATAACTGCCAACTACCAGCACGATCTTGTATTCGAACGAGAGCTGTTGGTAACACTGATATGGTTCCCGTTGCGAGGTCAGTCAACTTCGTAGACATCAGGTTTAGGGGCTCCGAAGTAGCCACAGTGCATATTTGTGTTTCGACGTTACTGGAACCTAGCCCCGTTGTATTACTGTATACTTTCGTTGGTGCGGTCTTATCTGGTGATGCAGAATTATATAGCTCGTGCACAAGTGTGATGGCGTCGTTGGCAATGCTTGCATCGTCGATATAAGCAGCATTCCCTTACTGAATGGTTTCTGCCAAGGCAATTGAAGCATCTATTCTCTTCCTTGATAATCTTGCGACGTTGTTCAATTGTCGTCTCGGCACTTATAAATTGGGTGATCCTCTTTTTTGCAAATTGGACAGTTGTTTAGGACGCTCGTACATGCTTTCACTGATGGTTTCGTATTAATATTCGAATTTGAACCTCTCGGCCTTTCCTCGTGTATTCTGCCTCCTTGATATTCTAGCGCATCCGCTTGATTAGTAATGAACTTGAAAAATAAATCTAAGCTGGGAAATTCCATTTGGACCGAGCGTTGCATCCATAACGTACGAGTGTCATCATCTAATTTCGTTACCAAAATGTACAGCAACCAGACATCACGACCATTTGCCTCGTTACCTAAACCTTGCAGACCACGCACTACTTCATCGGAAATATCGACCATCTTCCTTAAGTTTTTTTAAGTTAATTTTGACACCGCCGGTTGATTCAAAAACATTTGGATGAACTTGTTTACGGTGTGGCGCTTGCGGTCGTATCTATCCTTTAGTTTGTTTAGTGATATAATTGGTTTCAGTAATGTCGAATTAGTCGTGCAGGTTCATCATCAAGTGAATTAACCAGGAACTTGCTCGTGCTCGAAAATAGTTGGTATAACGTCTGCCATTCCGTGTAATCGCCATTAAATTTTGGCACTCGTAATCCTGGTAGCAGCTCGGTGTCCTACCATCTTGTCATTCAGCGTCGATTCGACTCCGCCCGGGGTCATCTGTTTCTCTCATTCGTTTAAACCTGCTAACAATGCATAATAGGTTTCTTCGATGGTCTCGTGCTGTGATATATCATCTATATTTATCGCATAGATCTTTTCTTCCACCTCTACAAATTCCTTATATAACTGCTCCGTGTGTCTTATCCGAATTCTTATTTCTTCACTTTTGCGTTAGTTAGCGATAAATTAGCTATGTAAGTTTTCACGTTGGTAAAACTACTTTTGATGTGTGACCGCTTACGCAGAAGTATTTCTATTGGGGTAGCCATTATTTAACTCGATAGATATTGCACCGGTTATACGCAAACAAAATAAAATCAATGCAAGCACGAATTCTCATAAACTATACAGCACGTTTTTCAAATCAACAATTCTCAAAGATGGCTACCAACCAATTTACACTATATTTCACTCAATTCTGCGTCGTTTTATTAACACGATTAATCGCAAATCACACCAATAATTCACAAATTTTGTGTCACGATGAATTGGCCTTTTTCACACTTTCGAATAGTAATGATCAATAATATTTTACTTGCTGTTTTTATTCTTAAGTGGCGGTGGATCTCGGTTCGAAGGACCATGAAAAAAACCCGGGGCAGTGGACTGTATAATTTTGGTTTTTTTTTGGTACTGGGCAATATTAAAAATTCTCTGTTTGTATATTTGAGGGACCAACGCCGCACACTAATTCAAATAATAAACCAACGCCGCACAATAATTCAAACAATATTATTTATTAGATTTCTAAATCGATGTTGCTCGCATGGTGGTTGATTGAAAAAGCCACTTACAAAAGAATACAATACGAAAAATTACACGAATACAACGACGACCCAGTTATGCGTCGATGATGATTTTTTGATGTGATGGACAACACTTTTTAATACAATTTTTTTTAAAAAATTAATCCGATTTTATATACATTTGTATCTCCGATGGACAACACTTTTTCTACAAATTTTGGCGACCCCGGGGTCGTGAGGCCCCATACAAATTTTTTTAAAAAAATTAACCCGATTTTCTTTACATTTTATATAAATGTGTATCTCCGTTGCACTACACTTTTTGTAAAAATTTTGCAGACTCTGGGCCCCGGGGTCGTTAGGCTCCATACAAATTTTTTAAAAAAATTAACCCGATTTTCTTTAAATTTTACATACATGTGTATCTCCGATGGGCAATACTTGTTGTCGTGAATTAACCCGATTTTCTTCAAATTTTATATACATATTTATCTCCGATGGACAACTTTTTTGTAAAAATTTTGGGGGCCCCGGGGTCGTGAGGCTCCATACAAATTTTATACACATGTTTATCTCCGATGGACAACACTTTTTGTAAAAAATTTGGATTCATCGGGCCTGGGGGTCGGGAGACACCCATAAAATTTTTATAAAAAAAGTACCCGATTTTCTTCAAATTTTATAAACATATTCTCCGATGGACAACACTTTTAGTACAAATTGTAGAGACCCCGTCGTTTGGTCCTATACAATTTTTTTTTAAAAAATAACCCGATTTTCTTCAAATTTTATACATATGAGTATCCTGATGTCCGAGGGTTGCCCATATAATTTTTTAAATTCTCTATATTAACTTCACTTGCCCGTGGGTCGGTCGTCGGTCGTCTGTCGTGGAATCTTGCGATCAATTTTTAACCCACTTCCCATGGAAGTTGAAATTTTGCACACATGTGTATTTCCGGAGACAACACTTTCTATTAAATTTTGAGGCCCCTCGTGCTGCGGGGTCGAGGGGCTCCCATACAAAAATTTTAAAAAATGTACCCGATTTTCTTCAAATTTTACACACATGTGTATACCCAATAAACAATACTTTTTTATCGGGTCCCGGGTTCGGCCGCAAGGCCCTTATACATTTTTTAAATATCTATACTGGCATCAGATATTCGTCGCCCTTATGGACTTAAAAATTAAAACCGATAAACGAAATGGAGAATTTATTCAAAAACTTCATTTGAAACTATTCATTTGACCAAAAACATGCAATTGAGTTATTTTCTCAAAAAATATCCAATTTATCGTTTTCCAAATTTTCCTACTTTCTTTAATAACTTTTCCTAATTTTCTTTTGATAAAAATTTCTCCGGGAGTATAGCGAACAAAACAAAAAACCAATCCACCAAATATGTCGGTCCTGTCGTCAGTTATGATCGAGAGCGCAAAAAATTATGATTTTTGCTGTTTGTCCGAATTCATAGTTCATAGGAAACAGAACTTTCAGTTATTCACGTAATTTTCAATTTTCCGAGCAACTATTTAAATTTTTTTCCGCAAAACCTAATTCGGACTATGGCCAATATTTTAAAATAAAAATGCTACAACTCGGTCCAGTCGTTCTCAAGTGATGAGGTTACCAACGAACAGCAATTTATTTTTGTATATAGATATCAAAAATTTTAATGTTACTAATCAGCTTGTTACTTTTTATTTAAAAAATTATAACATAATTATAACTTTAGATTAAGAAAACAAGAAACATAACATAAACGACTATTCAAAGAAGCTTGTCACATTTGGTTATCCAATAGTTCTGTAACTATAAAATGGATACCAATAAATTACACAGTAATCAAGAATTACACTTTTAATAATAATCTACCTTAGTTACGTTTTCATAGTATTTTAAATTTTAAATCGGTCAAATAAAGCGACATAAATAAATTGATAAAACAAAATTTTATTAATTTCCGAATAGTCAGAAAAATTATAGTGCTCTCGGGCCTCGGCGTCTGGGGGCTCCCATACAAATATTTTACAAAATTTACCTGATTTTCTTCAAGTTTTATATGCATGTGTATCTCCGATGGACAATACTTTTTGTAAAGAATTTGGAGACCCCGGGCCCCGTGTTCGTGTGGAATTCGTTGTAAAATTTTTGGAGTGAACGGGCCCTGAGGCCCGAGTGGTGCCCATAACATTTTTTTAAAAATAAGCCCGATTTTCTTCAAATTTTTATACACATGAGTTAACACCATACATTGTGGTAACTTGTCAGAGTCAACGGCGCACATCTTTTTATCTTCAAATTACAAACAACAAGATATCCACTGCGACACAAAATATCCACTACTTGTGCGCACTAGAGACATTTCGCTGACGCATCTATGTCTGCGATCTCATTTGGGTTTTTCAAGGGAAAAACGTGAGTCTAAAAAAACCTGAAGCAGCTTTAATACATCACTGGGGACCTCATGGAGCTCCGCCTGCATTTCGAAGATATCGGTTCCAATAAAATACATTAAGTGATTGCAACGACCTCAAGAAGCTCAAGTGCATCACCGAGGACCTCGAAGAGCTTCGCCTGTATTTTATATTTTTTTTTTGCAAGGATCCCACTAACAGGTGCAGCCTGCAGTGGTTGCTTAACAATAAGTTTGGTACTCGGACCCCCAGTAGCAGAAGCAAAAAGGACAACCCCGACCCAGCAGGAGCAAGATGAAGATAATCATCGTCTTTGCGTAAGATTTAAGTTTTATATTATTAAGAAAATGTAATTACAATTCAAATCAAAAGTGAAAAATTCTTTTTTTTAAAAAAGAATACAAATACAAAAGAAATTAAATATTGAAACAAGTGAAAAATAAATAATCTATACAAAGAAAAAATTTAAATATTTTGAAATTTAAATATTTTGAACTATTGCTAAGAAAGAATCAATTTAAATTTATTTAAAAGAGAGAAAATATTAAATCAAGATTAAAACTGAAAATAAAATAATTTCAATTAAATTGCATGAATTTTAAATTAGAATAAGAAATTTGAAAAATTTATTTAGTATTTTTAATATTTTTACAAAAAATTTAATTTTTTCATTCAAAAATAATTATTTGCAAAAATGACTAACGAAAATTTATTGCGACCAGCTGTCCTTAATACAGCCCAAGACCAACCCCAGGTTCAATACCAAATTAATGATCCGACTGCAATTTCTAAATGTCTTACTCTACATTATGCCGTCAAACGAGACATTGGTACACTCGAGTATCAATTGACTTTACTAGTACAGGGAATTAATACTATCCAAGAATTTTACCAATCTGTGTATAGGCATCTCTCACTTATCTTAAATAAAATATCGTGCATGGAAGTAAGTGGCGAAGCACTGGGATTGTTAACAACGACATATCGTGACAAGGCGTTAGACACCTTTGTTCGAGGTTTGAGAGGTGATTTACCTAGATTGCTAGCAATGAAAGATTTAGTAGATTTACCACATGCATTACAAACTTGTCTTAAATTAGAGAACCAACAATATAGATCACAACACGCCAATACTAATCAACCAATGTTCAGAAAGGTAAACCATTTATTACCACCAAGAAAGCAGAATAATATTCCACAAGCCCAAAAATGTTAAAAATGTTAAAAAATTTCCTTACTTATTCACAGACCCCGATGAAAACATCACTTATACAACAACAGTAAAAGGAGAAATCAGAACCACGACAAATGACCCTATATTCAAAACACTATCCATATCCTATGTCTCTTAAAGACTATGTAACGAATGAAATTAAAACCCTAATTAATCATCCGACCATCTAAATCTCCTTACAATTCACCTGTGTGGATTGGACCCAAAAAACTGGACGCATCCGTTGAAAAAAAAATAGATTGTTCATAGATTACAGAAAACTAAACAGTGTGACAATTCCCGACAGATATCCCATTCCAGAGATAAATGAAGTTATAGCTCAACTAGGAGGAAATAATTTTTTTACTGTACTTGACTTGAAAAGCGGATTTCATCAAATACCATTAAAGGAATCTGACATTGAAAAAACTGCATTTTCTGTTAATAACGCCAAATTTGAGCTTACACGACTTCCATTCGGTCTGAAGAACGCTCCTGCAATTTTTCAGGGTGCTCTCGACGACATATTGCGTGAACATATCGATATGATATGCTACGTATATATAGATGACATTATTATTTTCGGAAAAGACACATTTACAAAACTTGGAAAAAGTTTTCAAATCCCTTTGTGACGTAAACATGAAAGTTCAACTCGATAAAAGCGAATTTTTGAAAACAGAAGTTGAATTTTTAGGTTTTATAATCTCATGCACAGGAATAAGAACAAACCCAAAAAACTAGAGGCCATTACAAATTTCCCACTTCCTAAAACACTTAAAGAATTGAGATCGTACCTTGGTCTGTCATGATACTACAGAAGACTTATAAAAGTTATGCGAAACTCGCAAAACCCCTGACAGCCCTTTTAAGAGGGTAGGACGGACGTGTCTCCAAACACTCTTCAGTTAAAAAACTTATAAAAATTACCCCCGAAGCAATAGACGCATTTGAAAAAGTAAAAAATCCTTTCATACCCATCTTTCGATAAAGAATTTCACCTCACAACAGCCGATAACATTCATCTCTCGTACTCTCTCACAAACCAAAGAAAATTATGCTGCTAATGAACGAGAATTGCTAGCCATAATTTGGGCACTAAATAGCCTTCGAACATATTTATATGGAACTTCAAAAGTAATAATTTTCACAAACCACCAACCACTGACTTACGCGCTCAGTAATAAAAATACAAACAGTAAAATAAAAAGATGGAAATGTGCACTAGAAGAATATTAGGTACAAACCAGGCAAATCAAATGAAGTCGCTGACGCACTCTCTAGACCTCATTACATCAAGAAATTAATTTCGCACTCTCTAGACCCCGATTTTATCAAGAAGTTGAAAACAATACATCCCATCATCCTCTTCATCCTTACCTTTCTCACGAAATATCCCAAATAAAGGAGTACCTACTTAGACTTAGACCGAAACAACAATACAAACGATCATTAGATTTTCTTGGAACAGCCTGGAAATGGTTAGCCGGTAGGCCCGACCACAATGACTTAAAAATAAATATAAATAATATAACTAAAATAACAAATAACATATTAAATATGATAAAGAATAATGAAGAATTTAAAGAAGAAGTAATATCTATATTAAAGTATAAAATTCAAGTAATTAAAGAAGAATTGGTAAATGTAATTCATGCTATAAATTGGGCAAAGGCCAATATTGCAAACTCTTTTGTCTTATCAAATCTAGAATTAAGAATGAATCTTTTCCATTTATAAATGTTGAAGAACTATTGGAATTTGCTAAAATAAAAATAAATTAATTTATATTATCAGCATACCAACAATTTATAAAGAAACGTGCGAAATATTATTAATTAAACCAGTTAAAAGAAAGAACATTATCAATAAAACAGATTTTGAGAAAATTTTAAAATGTAACAATAAAGTATTTGGAGTAAACAATTTTTGTGAATCGCACAATAAAATAACTATATGTAATGATGAGAATATTATAGATCTAAGAAATAATTCTTGTATACCAAATTTATTAAAAAGCCACCCAAGAGATTGCTCCATTATAAATAACTAGTACATCCCCGATATCGAAGAACTAGCACCAGGAATTCTTAAATGATTTTAAGGATACCATCTCAGTTGACAATAAAACCATTTCACTTACTGGATCCTACATAATTCAATTCTACAATTTCACAATTAAAATCAGAAATAAAATATTTTCATCAATAGGAATTCATGGAATAAAATCTCTCCCGGCAATAATTTAACCTACAGCAAATCAAAGCATAGTAGAGGAAATACTTTCATTACAAATGATGAAAGAATTACACATCAATAATACCAACCGAATCAAATTCATAGACCAAAACGATAAGATCGGTACTTCAATAAATTTCAGCATTTCAGCCTTTCTATATTATTATTATTGATCCTGATATTCATAACCTGGAACCTATGGAAAAATAAAAAACAGATAAATACACCACTGGTCATGGAAAAAATAGAAGTCCCAGAAGTTAACAAACAAAAAATTTTCTATATCGCTTCCGAGGACGTCAGCAATAAGACGGGAGGAGTTAACACCATATATTGTGGTAACTTGTCAGAGTCAACAGCGCACATCTTTCAAATTGCAAACAACAAGATATCCACTGCGCAACAAGATATCCACTACTTGTGCGCACGAGAAACATTTCGCTGACGCATCTATGTCTGCGATCACATTTGGGTTTTTCAAGGGAAAACCCCACTGGTAAATTAAGTGCTCTGAGTAATATTTCGCTGCATGTGCGCACTTAGATATTTCTGCAGACGCAGTCTCATCCCTATTTCATAATGGCAAATTCTGTATAAATATCCGTTCATGTCTTAATACAATGATCAGCATCTCCTCTAGGCACACATACTGTGTGGTTGGAGGGGATTTTAACGCTAGTCATACCCGATGGTAAGATGAAGTGTGCAACATTCAAGGAAAGGCTATTTCAGATTGACTGGATTCAAATCCTCATCAGCATACCATGGCTGTAGTTTCACAGCCCCGGAAGACGTGCCCCGGACACCGTCAACTATGGATTTCTTTCTGGCAACTACAAATTTTATAATATGCTTCCAGAATTAAGAAATTATTCCTGTTTGGCGCACGATAGCGACTCGGATCATATGGCCATAGATCTTGGAGTGAGGTTGAATCAGCGAATTGTGAAAGACACACCAACATCTGAACTACGACTGCAGAAATCTGGAGAATAACGAAATTGATGATTCTATCAGAAATTTCGAGAATGCAGTAAACACAGCCATCGATCGGCAAAAAACAATACGCACCAGCAGGGATCACTTCCAATATATGCTCACAAGCAACGGCTGAGGAAGCGCCTGCAGAGAGCAGCTCATCAGGCCAGTGATAACCTATGGCTATTCCATATGGTTCACCGTCTCACCAACAACGATGAAGAAGATCTCCCTATTCGAAAGAAAGGTACTGAGAAGAGAAGTACTGGACTCTGGAGGGTGCCAAATAGTTACAAATTTGTCTCGAGTGCAAGGCTTTACGAAGCAGCAGGTCTGCTGCCAATAACCGACCACTTGTTCCAAATGGCGAGGAAATTCGTCGACGGATTGGAAACACATCCAAGTCCTGAGATGCAAGGACTGAGAAGCGAAGAAATCGAGCCAAGTCACCGGTACATACACATCAGAGGAGTCACAGATGCTAGATTCGACGACATCTTTAATAATCAAGACGTCTCCTTCTACGAGAAGGCCAGAAACCAACACCACAGAGGCTGAAGTTCGCCCTGTTTATAAGCCGTTTTTTATTTTCATTTTTATTTTATTTTAAAATTATTGTTTAAAATTAAATTCCCTAAAAAAACATGTAGTAGATTAAGTAGTCAAAAATATTGTTAAATTATAAGCAATACAAAATAAATTAAAACAAAGTAAATACGTCGGGCCCCTATTGTTGAGCCGACACTTATTATTACTAGTTATAAGTTTAGTTTTAAGTCAAAATTGTAAATTTCGAATAATAAAAATTTCCTAATCTAAAAAAAATACAATGATCAGTTTAATTAAGAACTCATTCTGTTCAGTTCTAAGATGTAGTTCTAAGTGTTCAGTTCTTGTTCGTAGTTCTAAGTTGTTAGTTCTAAGTTTAATATTTTAAAATAAAGATCAGAGCTCTGCTCTGAAAAGTGTTTTTACAAATTGAAATTATAATTTAATAATTTAACTCATGTGTATCTCCGATGGACAAAATTTTTTGCAATTTTTTGGGAACTAAGTCATTTCTCAAGGGATTTGTATGAAATGCGGTGTATAGGACTATTTTTGCCTTGTTTCTACCGTTCGTAAAAATACAATGATATATAATCTGAAGAAGTTTCACTCGTCATACTCGTACCTCGGACTCTTTGATAGAACTTCCACGTCTGTTACGGTTCTCTCTCTATGTACTGTTCGAGTTCGATTTTAAGTTTTGTCTTTGTAGCTTCTGATTAGGTGCAACTCAAATCAGTTATTGAAAAGAGTATAGGTACTTAAACCAATACTTTTGGCGCCACTAAACGTAGATGTATTTCGTACCAAGTATAGGCACTTAAACCAATACTCAAACTTAACTTAAACGAATCTATATATATAAAAATGAAACTTTGTATGTATGTATGTATGTCCGGTATGGACTGCCAAACCCTTCAACCGATCGCGTTCTTACTTTGCATATAGGTTTTCTACCATAATAGGCACTTAATAGGCATATTTTGAAAGTGGTCAGATTCCTAGGTCAAGGGGTCATCATACGAATTTTTTTTTATTGTTTTTACAAATTGCATGTCAGACTTCTGAGTAAAAGGGTCTCCATAACAATCGATTGTTTCACAAATTGCAAGTTTTTATCAACCAATCGAGTTCAAACTTTGCGTAGGGGTTTTATACCATTATAGGCTCTAAATAGGTATATTTTGAAAGTGGTCAGACCTGGGTCAAGGGGTCACAATTTCACAAATTGCATACAGGCGTTTTTAAAAAATTAACCCAATTTTCTTCAAACTTAATTCACGAAAACTGCAATTGTTTGATTAGTAGTTATTTTATTTTACATACAGGGAAGATAAAATGTTAATATCAGCCAAATTTTTAAACTGAATTTTATGAAATTTTTAAGATATATTATTGGCAGGTAGGGGAAAGTTATAGGTATAGATGGAAAAGGAGAAAGGTACAATTTTAACATGAGACTTACAAACGTAATTTTAAAAAAAGAGTATAAGTCTTTAAAGAGTATAATTTGAAAAGACATTATGCACAAAAACATGCTTCCAAATTCGATGCATATCAAGGAATGTCTCGCAAAGACCTGTTAATGGACCTTTTTTTATAGCTCTTACATCTCAACAAACGTTTTTCAGCACAATTTAGACAGAATCATTTCTGAAGGCTAGTTATGTAGGCGCAAATTTTACCGCCAAAAAATCGAAACCATTTTCTGATGGCGAGTTTATTAAGGAATGCATGGAAAGCGTAGTGGTATTTCTAAAATCAAATTAACCCAATTTTTTTCAAACTTAATTCACGAAAACTGCAATTGTTTGATTAGTAGTTATTTTATTTTACATACAGGGAAGATAAAATGTTAATATCAGCCAAATTTTTAAACTGAATTTTATGAAATTTTTAAGATATATTATTGGCAGGTAGGGGAAAGTTATAGGTATAGATGGAAGGGGAGAAAGGTACAATTTTAACATGAGACTTACAAACGTAATTTTAAAAAAATGTCAACGTAAATTATTGGCAGGTGAGGGAAGGTTATAGTACTTCCGTCACCCCGGGGGTTTATGTGTGCGGGTAGCAAAGCGCCCGGGAACAGCTAGTACTCAATATAATCAGTATTTTTTTTTTGCCAGAAAACGACATTAACGACCATTGCATCTTTTTTAATAAAAAACCAATAAAATGAAAATTTGTGACGAACAATGATGATAAACACAAGCGAGTCATCAGCTAAAGGCAAATATTTGTGTTTCTACTTCTTATTTTAAATATTGACTTGGAACATTAACCCACTTCCTAAAGCCCAATTTTATTCAAACCTTGCACACTGTATATTTCCCATGAAAACCTTTTCTATTTAAATTCCGTGTGCCTCGGATTACAAAATTTACCAGATTTTCTTAAAATTTTTTGTAAAATTTTTGTGGTGATCGGCGCCTGAGACCGATATCCGATGTTCAAAACTTTTTGTAAAATTTTTAGAGTGATCGGGCCCTGAGGCCTAAGGGGTGCCCGATTTCCTTCAAATTTGAAACACATGTGTATTACTGATGGACAAAACTTTTTGTTCATTTTTGGGAGTGATCGGTGATGTTTTTTAAAACATTTACCCTATTTTATTTAAACATTGCACATTGTGTATCCCCGATTAGAGAATTTACACGAAAAATTTTAATGTTTATATAGTTGAGATATTTATGAAAATGTGTGTTTATGGTTGGATTTGAGTTGAGATATTTTTTTTTGCACACATGTATATTTTCGGTGGCAATACTTTCTATTAAAATTTGATAGTGATCTGGCTGCGGGGTCGGTGGGCTCCCATACAAATTTTTTCCCCCATATAGCGCTGCTTGCTTTACAATTGTTGTTGTTTTGTTGTTGTGTTGCAAATTTGAAATTTTGCACCTTGTGTGTGATTAGAGAATTTACACGAAAAAATTTTAATTTTTATGGGTTGTTTTATTATTTACACAAACAACACTTATCTTCACCATAACACAAATAACACTGATCTTTCTATTGCAAATAGTCTTGTTCAGATCCAGTCGATTTCTTAACTTACTGCCACGTAGCAACAGGGCTATTTATACCTAATTCTTTTCCCTTTGAACAATCTAGCAAGTACAAGAACATACAGGTAAATTCTTTCATATGACTCACCAACTAACAAGTATATAAAAGTAGATATTTCAAATGGAATAAGCATTATAAGTTCAACTACATATATAAGTACATACAAGTGCAACTACTATTGGAACAGCACAACATATAACTACATGAAACTCCATATTGGAATAGTACATATAATATCTAAGAATAAGTTCCACATAATTTTATAAATAATATTACGGTTACTGAGCCACAGTATTGTACGTATTTCGTAATAATATTAATCGTTGAAGATGGTGCACAACATCGAAATATATTAATATACTTGTAAAGACTTGAAATTTTTGCATATTGTGCCTATGAAAATCTTCACCCAAGTAGCAAAATATTCATCTGCTATTAAGAGTTTAACTATAGATTTCTGTATGACACGAGCACGACAGATGAAAGCTTCTATTTTTTCCTAGAATTGTAACGGAAACCACAAATTAGCCGCACTCAATGTCAAAAACAGCGTTGGTACACCAAGTTGTAAAACCATTGCTTCTAGTTCCATTCACCGAGACTACCAATATGGTCCTGTACCTGTTATTTTAAAGAAAAGAAAGAAGTAGTCGTTTCAATACTTCACGTAAAAGTTAATCAACTGTGCCTGGAAAATTGTAAATGTATGTGTAAATTGTTTCTTTTTGAAATGCATTATGTCTTTTAATTGTATTTAAACAGACTGTCGTCATATTAAAGCATTTAATACAAGGTTAACCAGCGACCAGCGTGCCGCATGTGGCCCAACGCAAGTAGCAATGCGGCCCGAAAATTTTTAAAGTGTTACTGAAGCATTTTAATTTTTCTGAGGAATGATTTGTGCACTGTGTTGACTTGCAACAATCAACAGAAACAGGAACAAACCAGGCACATAACAGATAGCTCTTTCTTCTCTTTCTGCTTAATTTGTCGTGCTTCAATACCTGTCTTTAAAGAGTATAATTTGAAAAGACATTATGCACAAAAACATGCTTCCAAATTCGATGCATATCAAGGAATGTCTCGCAAAGACCTGTTAATGGACCTTTTTTTATAGCTCTTACATCTCAACAAACGTTTTTCAGCACAATTTAGACAGAATCATTTCTGAAGGCTAGTTATGTAGGCGCAATTTTTACCGCCAAAAAATCGAAACCATTTTCTAATGGCGAGTTTATTAAGGAATGCATGGAAAGCGTAGTGGTATTTCTAAAATCAGTTTGTCTCATCAAACTAAAAGTACTGATGCTACTGATACGGTTCAATTTTCCATTTTTATTAGAGGTATTAATGACGAAAATAGTGTAACTGAAGAAATGGCATCTTTAGTGCCATTAAAAGACACGAATAAACAAATAGATTTATATGAAGCAGTAAAAAAAACATTAACGCGATTTTCTTTGTCACTTTCCAATATATCTGGGGTAGTTACGGAAGGTGCCCCAGCTATGATCGGTAAAAAAGAGGGGCTTCTAAAATTAATAGAAGACGATGCCATTGATGTCGAAAACTCTCGTTTGATGAAGTACCATTGTATAGTACACCAAGAAAATCTAAGCTTTAAAAATGGATCATGTTATGCAAATCGTCGTCAAGACAGTACATTTTATAAGAGCCCGGGGATTGAATTTCTCAAAAATGTTGATGCTGAGTATGGCGACATCGTATACTTTACAGAAGTAAGGTGGCTCAGTCGAGGCCTAATGCTTAAAAGATTTTATGACGTACTTAATGAAATCAAATCTTTTATGACATCGAAAGCTAAATCTATGCCAGAACTTGACGATGCCGACAGGCTTACAGATTTAGCATTTTTGGTGGATTTTACTGCTCATTTAAATGATTTAAACACGCGTCTTCAGGAACTTATCAGTACGATGTTTCAAACACTAATCGCCTTCTAAGTAAAACTAAAATTATGGCAGGCCCAATTAAATGCAAACAAGTTTTTGCATTTCCGCACGTTGTCAAAACATATTCCTATGCGGTCTTACTTTTAGACTTGATACAAGAACTCAAAATAGATTTCAGGATTTTCGGACAAATAATCAAAATGTTTGTATTTTTGCAACTCCTTTTACAGTTGATATAGTTATGCTGCCAGCAAATTTTCAAATGGAATGCATAGAGTTGCAATCTGAAATCCAACTTAAGGAGAAATTTGATCACGTCTCTTTGTTGGACTTTTTTAAATCATACCTGCCCAGAGACAAATATCCCGCACTGCACAGTCATGCGTTATTCATGTCATCATTGTTTGGAAGTACGTACATAAGTGAACAACTATTTTCAAGAATGAAACATAATAAGTCTAAAATTAGGACAAACATGTTGGATGCACACCTTGAGGACAGCCTGAGAATTGGAACCACGTCAATCGAACCAGATATTGACGCATTAGTCTCTCAACTTCAATGCCAAGTATCACATTAATTTTATGATATGGATTTATACATAAAATGAATAAAACAATGTTTCATAATGAAAAAAATCATAAACTAATAAATTTTGAATTACTAAACATTAAAACTATATATTTTACGTTTTTTTCGCTCATCAGCTATGGTAATATACTTGTGGCCCAAAACACATTGTCTTCTTCCAATGTGGCCCAGGAAAACAAGAAGGTTGGACACCCTTGATTTAATACTTTCGTTTTCTTACTTGGAAATCAGTATAAACTTCCATCCCTGCACTTCATACTAAAACAGTTGCAAGTTCTTCTGGCAATAAATGTAAGGAGGTTGATATAGATTGAATATCTTGTTCAATGTTCAATGTCATTACTTTACCATAAAACGAAGTCATGATTCGTATATCTGCTGAACCCTTTTAGCTTCAACTGCTCCTGCCGTTCTTCGAATTGTAATTTCAACGGCATAACGTTTGCCGGCCAATTCGACGTCTGCGTTGTGGAGGCATTAGTGTGCTGTCTCTAAAAAAAAACCTTCGTATAAAGTCAGTATTTTTTCGTTAATACCTTGAAACTATGTACTATTAAATATTTATAGTTCACGTCAATATTATGTTAAATTCTAAGTAAAATATTTCTTTAAATAATTAAAATTCCAAGATTTTTACTTGATTTTCATTGATAATTTAGAAAAGGCACTCGATTTTCTTAGGGGATTTTTTCATCGACAGTTTTGTTTAGTTGCGAGTATAATTTTTTAATTAATTAACAATTAATTCAAAATTCCATCACGACCTTCGTACATTTAAACTTTATAAATATTAACAAACAGAATTAAAATCGGTTAAGAATCCGCGAAGTTATGCTTGTCGTAACAAACCGCATAGAAATGATACCAGGTATTGAAATTGTACAGCTAACAAATCTATTTTGCTACCGTGTGTACCTATTTGAATAAAAAAATATTTTTATATCTTAAGATCTTAAGCCGGCCGTTGGCTTTTTAAATTCTCTATATTAACTTTGCGTGCCTGTGGCTGGCTGGCTGGTCAGATTTTCTGATCAATTTTTAACCCACTTCCCAAAGCCCGATTTTATTGAAATTTCGCACACATGTATATTTTCGGTGACAATACTTTCTATTAAAATTTGGGGCACCCATATAAAATTTTTAAAAATTAACCCGAATTTCTTTAAATTTTATACACATATGTATCTCCGATGGACAACACTTTTTGTAAAAATTTTGGACACCACGTCGTGGGGCCCCAAAAATTTGTTTTTAAAAATTAACCCGATTGTTGTCATGTGAAACTCCGATGACAACACTTTTTGTAAAAATTTTAATTTTTTCCAATTTAACCCGGTTCAAACTTTGCACACATATGTATCTCCTATTTGAGAATTTAAATGAAAAATTTTAATTTTTATGGGTTGCTTTTTCTCTGCCCCGTTTTAAATCCTTTTTTTAATGTACGACTAGTTTTTTAAATTCTCTATATTAACTTCGCGTGCCCGTGGCTGGCTGGCTGGCAGAATCTTGTGATCAATTTTTAACACACTTCTTAAAGTCCGATGTTATTCAAATTTTGCACACATGTGTATTTCCCATGACAATACGTTCAATTAAAATTTGGCACCTGGGGCCTCGGGGTCAGGGGGCTCCCATACACATTTTTTAAAAAATTTACCCGATTTTATTCAAATTTTATACGCATGTGTATCTTCGATGGACAACACTTTTTGTAAAAATTTGGGAGTGATCGGGCCCCTGGGTCGGGACTGTGTTCTGTGTGCGCTGATGAGCGCAAGCAGCGCAGCTTATTTTACGATTGGGGTTGTTTTTTTGTTGTGTTGCAGCAGAGAGTATAGAGATATCAAGAGGAAGGTAGAGCAAATATTTTATACAAAACTGAATGGTTCCGCAACTGAAATGTAATGTACACTCAGTTGTGTGAGTGCATTCTTAATTTGTGTTTTGTACAATATTACGAGTATATGAAGAACTGGTTATGCACTCACATTGCTACAGCTTAACTCCACTCAAAAGAAAGAATTTTAGTGGTACTTCGTACGTCGTTGTGTGTACGTCGCATCAACCGTGCGTGGCTGCTATGTTTTCAGTACAAAATTGAATATCCGATCAGAGAATTTACAAGAAAAATTTTAATTTTTAAATTCGCTTGCCCGTGGCACCTCTGTCTGTCGGTCGGTCGGTCTGTTTGTCGTGGAATCTTGCGATCAATTTTACACCCACTTTCCAAAGCCCGATTTTATTAAAATTTTGCACACATGTGTATTTCCGGAGACAAAACTTTCTATTAAAATTTTTAAAAATTAACCCGATTTTCTTAAAATTTTATATATGTGTGTATCTCCGATGGAAAACACTTTTTGTAAAAATTTGGGGATCCCGGGCCCGGGGTTGTGGACCGCATACAAATTTTTTAAAAACATCAATCCGATTTTGGTAAAATTTTATACAAATATGTCTCTCTGATGGACAAAACTTTTTGGACATTTTTTGAGCGAATTCGCCCTCTCGCCCGAGGGTTGGGGAGGGAGGAGTTTCAACATATGTTTATCCCAGTGGAAAAAAGTTTTTGTAAAATTTTTGGAGCGAATGCCCTAAGGCCCGGGTGCGGGGCCTTAATTTTTTTTTAAAAATTATCCCGATTTACTTTAAATTTTAAGCATATGTGTAACTCCGATAGACCGAACTTTTTGTAAAAATTTTTGAGTTTTTGATTTGAATTTTTCCCATACAAATTTTTTTACACAAGTTTATCTCCGATTTAGGTGAGAACAGTTTTTGTTCCAAATTTACCCGGTTCAAACTTTGCACACGTTCCTATTAGAGAATTTACATGAACAATTTTAATTTTTAGGGTTGTTTTTTTTAAATGTTATTTTTTTTTAAAGCATCATTACAGTTCAACGCTACAGTTTTCGAAGTTTTTAAAAATGAAACTTTGTCTGTGTGTCTGTTCGCGATTACCTAGAAGACCGTTCAGCCGATATATCTGAAACTTTTGGTCGTGGTTGGGATGGTTGATGTGGATGTTTGTACGGGATTGGTGTGATGATGGTGTTAGTGGGTTGACATGGTGGGTAGCTCGGTATAGTTTGTATTAGAATGCCTCGAAGACCGTGCATTTGATGATCTTGGAGTGGGTTTTAGAAGGCCTTGGTAGTCAGTTGGCTGGGTGTTGTGAGCTAAGGACAGAGTGGTGGAGGCATCCAGGCAACTCTGTTAGTTTCAGCTAGTTTTAAATAAAAAGACAAAATAATTTTTTTTTTGTTGCTTGAACGCCTTTAACGTAAAGATGAAAGGCAAACAGATGTTTTGGTGTATAACTCTTAATGTAAGAAACTACAAGCTTTGTTTGTTGAACTTGTAGGTAACACTGATAAATCAAAGCCAAAATAAAAAGCTCCATGTTAATTACGGTATTTTTTAAAAGATGCATTTTTACAAAAAATTTAATTTTTTTCTTTTTTTTAAATTTAAATGTTATAACCTTCGAATAAAATCAAGACTGTTAATAACGTTTTTTAAAGGTATTGATCTCTTATTCTTACGATAGTTTTTTTTGGTGGCTTTTATTATTATTATTATTATTATTATTATTTATTTAACATGATATCACTTACAATGAAGATTTAAATAATATTATAAGTTTTGTAAGGCTTAAAAATATTTAGAAGGATATGGTTTAAAAAAGAAAGAAAATATAACATGCATAGATATAATAACAGAAAGATAATTATTATTATTTAAGAGCCAATCGAAAGTAAAGACAGAAACGATGTAAATATCAAGGAGACATTATGAAGTTAAATGATATAGGCATGAAATAATGTACGTTTAAAATAAGCTTAAAGATAATAAATCAAGTATTATTCTATTGTGTGGCCAGATGTGAAAGAAGAGAATTTTTAAATTTGTTTGTGTTTTCAATTCGTCGAAGCTTTATTGGCAGAGAGCTCCACAATCGAATAGTTTGAACAAAAAATTGACGTTCGGACAGTTGACATGAGTACCCAGGTTGAGCCAACATGACGGACCTCCGAGATTGAAGAGGATGCAACTTATCATATGGCTGCTGCGTTTTCAATATGTCGCTTACTAAACACAGTGACTTAAATCTTAGAAAACGGTACACCCACTTATCTGCTTAGCGAGTCTCGAAACATGGTCACCATATTTCAGACTAAAAATATACCTTGCGATGTTGTTATACATAACGTTTAGTTTTTTCTTACTCTTGTAATCGGGACTCATAAAAATTTCGCATCTATAAAGTAAGACTGGTTATAGAAGAGTTTTTGCCAGCATCAACTTGGTTTTTATAGGTAGAAAATGCTGACTATTATAGCACTATTTATATGTGTGTCCCAAGAAAGAGTACGGTTAAAGATCAGTCCTAGGTTTTTAGCTGTATCCGCCCACTTAATCGGATTATTTCCGATTTTAACCGATTGGAATTCAGATACATCAAGACCTCTACGATGTATAGCTAGTGCCTGGGACTTTTTTAGGTTTAAACGAAGCTCATTTTTTGGGGACCCGTCATTAACGCTTGACAAATTCTCCGTTTATTAGATGAATAGTGTCATCAATCGCATTCATAGGACAACTTATGAAAAGTTGAACATCGTCCGCATACATGTGAACTGAGCAATGTCTAATAACTTTAGGTAGTTCGTTCACATACAATGAGAAGAGTGTTGGGCCTAGGATTGATCCTTGCGGTACATCGTTTGAGACATTACGAAAACGTAAAGTCTTGTCACCAACTACCACGCGTTGTTGCCTTCCTTCTAAGTAGGAGGAGACTAGTTTTGCAGATGAAAAGGAAACCCTTAAGTCCTGCATTAGCTTATTGCACAGAATCGAGTGATTCACTGTGTTAAATGCTTTCGAAAAATCTAGAAGAATTAGAAAAGTAGGATTATTATTATTCAAAGACTTCCGCGCCGTTTTACAGCCTCGCTTTGGTCTAAATCCTGATTGATTTGAGCACAGAAGTTGATTTTCTGAAAGATATCTATGGATTTGTGACAATATAATTTTTCTAGAACTTTTGACAGAAAATGGAGAATAGCAATTGGTCTATATTCCGTCATTCTTTGGTATAGGAATAATTTTGGCTCTCTTCCAATCGGATGGGAATACGGACATTGTTAGCACAGAGTTAAAGAGATACGTTATAAACGGCAGTATGATGGGCAGAAGAATTTTGACAAACTTAGGATTTAATCCATCTAGACCAGTAGCGTTAGAGCTAATACTCGGAAGAGCTTGCACAACATCTTCATCAAAGACCCTATTAAAGCGAAAAGACCTGATGTGGCCATCTTCAGCATTACCCTCTAAGTAAGAGGTGCTAGTCGGAGCGCTACAAGAAGCAATGAATTCAGCGTTTACCTTATCGCAATCAATATCATCTGAAATTATTGGGTTTTGCTTACCAAAACCAAGTTGGTGAAGCTGTTTCCACAGTTTTTGTCCCGATCCCGAATTATCTAACTGATTACTGTAGTAGGCAGTCTTTGCAGATCTAATTTTGGAGATAACTTTATTTTGTAGAACACGGTAATTTTTTAAGAAGGCATCAATACGGTATTTTTTCCATTCTCTGTAAACATTGTCACGTTTTTGCATGAGTAATCGAATATCAGTGCTTAGCCACTGTGCTGAAGAAGTATTCTTCCTTCTTGTTTCTATGGGAACATATTTATTAAATAGGCTTAGTATCACTTGTTGTAAGAACACACTTTGTTCGTTCACTGAAACCATGTAGTAGATAGGATCCCAGTTAGTTCGTCTAGCGTCATGTAGGAGGCCTTCGAAGTTTATATTACGAAAGTCCCTAAATTGTATTTCTGGTTCCTTGTTACAAGTGTTAATAGCAAGGGTTAAATATATAAGGTCATGTTTAGAGAAACCAGAAAGTTGACTGTACAGCAGTGTTTTATCACAGTGGAATAGCTTAGAAGTTATGACTTAATAACTCTTGTAATTAGTGTGAGTATTCTAAAGGAGCTCTTTTGAATTCCCTTTAACTCAGTAGTAACCTTAATAACAATAGTTTACTTAAAATTAGTCAAGGAATCTTGCCTTAATAGATTAGTATCCCAAACTTGAGCACCCTATATAAAAAGTATCATGTCTTTATTTTGCTCTGCTGGGAAACTTAAATAAGTTTCATTAAAAATAATGAAAAAAAGAGTATGCAACCAGATTAGAATATGCCCTGATAAATTTCTTTTTATTTACAGATTAACTGAAGATTATGAATATTCTGATTTGTTAGACAGTGCTACGTTATGTTCTGATCCCTGTGAACAATTAGCATACGTTGCAGCCTTTACTATATCGAGTTATTCAACAACCGCAAATAGAACTGGGAAACCATTTAATCCATTACTTGGAGAGACGTTTGAATGTGACCGACTTGACGATTATGGATGGCGGTGCATTGCTGAGCAAGTTTCCCACCATCCACCAATGGCTGCAATTCATTGTGAAGGAAAAGAGTGGAACTGTTGGCAAGAATTTACAATGACTAGTAAGTTCAGGGGAAAATATTTGCAAGTGATTCCTTTGGGAAATGCCACTGTCGAATTTAATTCAAGTCGTAATAAATATACTTGGAGAAAGGTAATATTTTGTGTTTTTTATTTTTATATCTAAAGTGACATTAGTGATCTTAGGTAACAACTACGGTGAATAATATAATAGTTGGTAAACTTTGGGTGGATCAACACGGAGATATGGAAATCAAAGGACAGAATTCAGCTAATGGTGTTAAATGTCACTTAAAATATATTCCCTATTCATATTTTTCGAGAGATATTCAAAGAAGAGTAAAAGGTCTTGTTATGAATGAAAATAATGAAGTTAAGTGGGTTTTAAGAGGCACATGGGACAGTAAAATAGAAATTGCAGCTGTACTGTCTACATCGGGTTCAATTGAAAATCCAATGTATAAAACAGGAAACTATAAAACTATATGGACTAGAAGACCTGCACCCCCAGATAGTGAGAAGTAAGATAAATTAAAAAACAGATTAAAGCAGAATTAATAAACCAATCGGTTCATATTAGTTACTACAACTTTACTATTTTGGCTTGCCAATTAAACGAATACGAAGAAGGCATTGCACCAACAGATTCACGACTGCGGCCTGATCAACGGCTAATGGAAGAAGGGAAATGGGATGAAAGCAACAAAGAAAAAATAAGGTTTAATCAATACACCAAAATACCTTAACAAATAGTAATTAAATTATTTTCTTTAGGCTAGAAGAAAAACAACGTATTAACAGAAGAGCTAAAGAAGCACAAGCCGAAATAGCTGCTGTTGAGGGTAGAACCTACCAGCCCTATGAACCTATTTGGTTCAAAAAGGAAAAAGAAGAAGGAACTGATAATCTCATTCATGTTTACAAAAAAAACTATTGGGAGCACAAAAAGGAGCAAAACTGGTCTATGTGCCCAGATCTTTTCTAATACAAAAGTACGAGTATATATATTTGTTACTACTGAAAATAAATACCTTGCAATTAAAATCCTTAAAATTATTAACAGTACTAAATCTATAAAAGACTAAGGTGTAATTGTTTATAGTTCAATGTGTTGGCAATATAATAAGATGTAAAATTTACTATGTATGTTTTTGGTGGTTAAGGCCAGGACCAGGCCTGACCGGTTCATATTTTGAGTCGATTTCATCAAGTTTGACATACCTAAACTCTGGGTGTCCTGGTCTATGCTATCCTTAAAGCATAGACTTTGACTTTTTGAACAGGATACTCTTCGCTCATGCAAACTGGTTGTCCTGCTCATCGGAACCTTTTGAGCTGAATTCTCTACATGATGTCGACATACAGGTGATGCTCGTAGATCTCATCATTGTGTGTTCTCAGAATCGTTGTTCCTCACATACAAGACCAACGATTCTCCGTAAGACTTTCAAGCGCGGCTAAGAGATCAGAGCATTCAATGCTCGGATCCATATGTAAATACTCTACCATTGAAACCCTGATTGTACTTTTAGGAATATTTTACTTTATTTGCATTGAAAATAATTATAAATTAAACAAATGGTAGTCCGCTTGCTGGTTGAACCGCAACCTCTCATGATGCGAAACAAAAAGGAAGTGAGTGACTTAGCTGTCGATGGTGGAAAATTATTGCACGACGTGAAGGTGGTTGCGGCTTGCTCGCACCATATAGTACCAAGAATGTTCTAGTTGATTGAATCGCCCCAGATGGCGCGAACATTACCGGCACCCTTGGTGCACTGTGCCAACAAGCTACAAAACGATGAATCTCTTATTATAATATATTAATGCAACGTAGTTAAATAATTCAAAACAACATACATATTTATATATTTATAACTATAATCCAAAACAATTATATATTTCAGTGTTCACTTAGAAGTATTGTATTCTAGTTTGACTGAAGGTCTAAATTGGTCGTTTTGTTAGTTACTCTATCTGCTTACTATACAATGTAAAATAAAGACCGCCGGAACAAAAGAAAACACTACGCTTGCGAGTTGAACAACGAACAGTAACTGAGTTTATAGCTTCTCAGCTTTTATTTTACTTTTTTATTATATTATTATACTTTTATATTACATTCAAATGCATGTATGTTACATGGAAGTATAAGAATTATAAAAGTAAGTATATGTATGAAATTATAAATGTGTAATGGTCGCAATTCGCAACGTGTGTGTTTCGTGTATGAAAGTCTCAGGCCACGTATAAACGAATCGAGCATTCGCAAATAGGAAGGGTGAAGTTAGCGACGAAAAGATAAGATCGAGACTCGAGAGACTCGTGCTGTTCTTATTTTTGCAATAAAAAAAGTCTTAGGAGATGCGTTTCCGGCCTTGGGTAACTTGGCACGGTAGGAGACAGACGTGCACGTGGACTTGTCTCAGTTCGTGATTTTGCTCGAAAAGGCGCACTACAAATTTTGCATTTTGGGTTCGGCCATTTTAGCGAAACGCCCGCAAACCAAAAGAAAAGTGTTCGTGATTTTGCTCGAAAAGGCGCACTACAAATTTTACATTTTCTGTTCGGCCATTTAAGGGAAGCGACCGCTAACCTACAAATTTTGTTCATGGTTTGGTTCGGAAAGTTGCATTACAAATTTTACATATTTGCTGTTCGGCCATTTTAGCGAAGCGCCTGCAAACCAAAAGAAAAGTGTTCGTGAATTTGCTCGAAAAGCCGCATTACAAAGTTTACATATTTGTTGTTCGGCCATTTTAGCGAAGCGCCCGAAAACCAAAAGAAAAGTGTTCGTGATTTTGCTCAAAAAGGCGAACTACAAATTCTACATTTTCTGTTTGGCCATTTTAGCGAAGCGCCCGCAAACCAAAAAGAAAAGTGTTTGTGATTTTGCTCGAGAAGGCGCACTACAAATCCTACATTTTCTGTTCGGCCATTTTAGCAAAGCGCCCACTAACCTACAAATTTTATTCATGGTTTGGTTCGGGAAGTAGCATTACAAATTTTACATATTTGCTGTGCGGCCATTTTCGCGAAGCGCCCGCAAACCAAAAGGAGAGTTTTCGTGTTTTTGCTCGAGAAGGCGCACACAAATGCTACATTTTCTGTTTGGCCATTTTAGCGAAGAGCTCGCTAACCTACAAATTTCGTTCATGGTTTGGTTCGAGAAGTTGCATTGCAAATTTTGGGTTTTGTATTCGGCAATTTTAGTGAAGCGCCCACAGACAAAGAAAAAAGGTGTTCGTAGTTTTGTTCGAGAAGGCACACAAAAAAACAACAAAAAAAAAAAACCCAAATCCGAATGGTCACTCTCTTCGATATGTATTCAATAGAAATTGATTTTATTTTTAATTCTTTTTTTTATAAATATTAATTAGTTTTAGTCTTATTTTTTTTCCTCCCTGATTATTTTTTTTGGAAAAAAAAGATTTAAAAATTGATTTTAGTTTTAATTATTTTCTTATAAATAATAATTAGTTTTATTCTTTCCCTCCCTAAAAAAATTATAATTAGTTTTAGCCTGATTATTTTTTTTGAAAAAAAAAAAAATTTTAATAATTGATTTTAGTTTCAATTCTTTTCTTATAAATAATAAATTATTTTAGTCTGATTTTGTTTTCTCTAAAAAAAATTATTAATTAGTTAGTTTTAATCCTTTTCTTATATGTTAAGCGGTGTTTTTCCTGAGGTTCTCAAGAAAGCTGTTGTAGTACCACTAAAAATAGGTGATTCCCTCAAATTGGGTAATTATCGTCCAATTTCGTTACTTTCAGTTTTCTCTAAACTTTTGGAGAAAATAATCAAAAAACGTTTACTTTCATTTCTTGCAAAATGCAATTTTTTTCAAATAGTCAATTTGGCTTTAGACAGGGTAAAAGTAATGAGGATGCACTGCTAGAGCTTGTAAATCTTATTGTATTGTCGCTGAATAATGATCAATCTGCTGTAGTAAATTTTATAGACATTACAAAAGAATTTGACACTGTGGATCATGAATTATTATTAATAAAGTTAGATAAAGTTGGAATTCGCGGCATTGCGAATGACTTGTTTCGTTCTTATCTTTCAGATAGACAACAAGGGGTCAAAATTTCGAGCTGTATTGGCGATTTTAAAAAAGTAAAGTGCGGAGTGCCGCTGGGCTCAGTTTTAGGACCAATCTTATTTCTGATTTATATCAATTCAATTTTCCAATTGAAATTAGAAGGCCATTCAGTTGGCTTTGCTGATGATGTGGGATTGGTTTATAGCTCCAAGAGTAGTGATGTTAATACTCAGAAGATTAATAATGATCTTCGCATTCTTAGACGCTGGTTTGACCTACATTATATGGTCCTTAGCTCTAAAACGAATATTATGAATATCAAATTGTCTGGAATAGCAGCAAACATCAATAATGTTATATATCATTCCTCTGACTTTATAACAATTTTACATGTTCTGATTTTTGAAATGTGCTTGACGTTGTTGGCTCTTTTAAATATTTAGGAGTAACGATTGATAATCGATTTAGTTTTAAGAGTCATGTGGAATTATTGCAAAAGTACTTATTACCTTGTAATCGACAACTATACCTACTGCGCGATATTTGTCCCGAAGCGGTTCTTAGATCTATCTATTTTAGCCTTGTCCAGTCAAAGCTTCAATATGGTGTAAGCTGTAGGGGTGTTATATATTTTTCCAACCTAAAGCCCTTAATAGTAGCACAAAACTATTGTAAGAACAATATGTCGTCAACCGAAACTAACTTCTTCATTACCTTTATTTAGGAATTTAAACATTCTTCCTTTGAGATATTTATACGTATATAAAGTTCTAAAAATGTTCTTTATACGTAGTGGTCACAGAGATCTAAAAGTAACTAGTTTTTCATTACGTAACTCTAATCACGTTAACTGTCCACCAGCTAGAAAAGAACATTTTAAACGATTTTTTACCTCTGTGGCACCTAAAATTTATAATCAGCTACCTACGAGTTTAAAACAAATTCCCGATCGTTCATCCTTTTTGAGGGGTGTAATATCATGGCTTAAGAAAATAGATGATATTGAATTTCTTTTTCTCACGTTGAAATGAATGTGCTTTCATATTATTTTTACATAATTTGATAAGTTTATCTGTTAAAATTTATGTTTATTTTTCATTTATATTGATAAATGCATTTGAAATTGTATATTGTAGAAATGTGTAGCAGTTTCCCCACTGCTTCCTTTCAATTTAATATGCTATGTGGTGATATCGATACTGATCCTTTGTGATCACAGATATCATCTAATTCTCTTCTTGAATATACAATTCCGGTATAATAAAAGTAAGTAAACAACAATCTAATTCAGGATAAGAGATTACAACTGTAATATGACCACAAATTTTGGATTTTCATTACTTAATTGAATATTTATGTTACAGTTAAATCTTAAATGTTTATAATTGGCTCTTTGTTGTTGTTAATTAAATCTTTATATGTAATAATTTATGTGTAATGTATTCAAGAAAATAAATAAATAAAATAAAAAAAATATTTGACATCTTTTCGGTGGTTCACTCAGATAATTTATAACTTGATTTAATTTCTTTAAATTTTTTTCTTGCACATAACTATATATATTTATATCTAATCTTAGGAGTCATTTGTTAACTAGGTTAAGGACAGAAAAGAAAAAAAAATAATAAAGAAAAATGAAATATTGCTTATTAATAGAAATAAAAAGATTGTTGTTGGTTAAACCACAAAACTAAAAATGATAACTCTTAATTAATTTATATCTGGCATGCCTGGGTGAGACAGCAGATAGTCGGCGAATGGTGCCCCTGTGAACCATCTTTAAGTGATCTGGGGTCAATTTTTCTATTCCTTTGTTTTCTCCACTTTAGTTGGTAGATCCGTCCGTCCGTCCGACAGGCTAACAGACGGTCCGGTCCGTCCGAAGCAGTTGATTGCGACCCTAGTCCAACCAAAACATTTCCGTTTTTTTTTCTCTAACGCACGCATAAAATTTTTGTAATAACCAGTTTCGACGCAAGTGGGCACAACCCTCTCCCATTTCCCCTGAGCTAGATCAGCGCGCAAAGCTAGGCGTGCATCAGCCTACTGCCGAGGAATTAATAAGCAAAAAGGTAAATTATTAAAAAATGGCGCCCAACGTGGGGCCCATTCAGATTCAATGGATGGTCCGCATTATACGACCTGTTAGGCTTTGAAGGTCACACCGGTTTTTTTTTCTCTTATGAGCTTCGTTTGAGTTGATGAGATAGATCCCATAGTGAATTGTGACTTTAGTGGGGAACTTTTGTTTATTCCTACTCAGTCAACCTAGAGGAGCGTCTTGTCAAGTACAAACGAGTCATACTCAAGTGTTAAGTTTGATTTTCTTTTCTTACTCGTTAAAATGTAGGTCCCTTGCGTTATCTGGTGTACCATTCATAATAACTAATTGGAATTGCGAAGGGTGGCATTAAGTTACTCCTATCGACCATTAGATTTTCTTTTGCAAAGTCTACCCAAGTAAAGGTGATCGACAAATACGGAATGGTGACTTTATTCCGTTGCAGTAAACTAGTAGAAACATAAATTTTTTTTATGGTTCGCAGGAGGATGCTAGTGTCGGAGTCGGTTGAAATCTCAGGGCATGCTACTAATTTTAAATCACATATAACTAAGTATTAACATATTAGATTTTTTTTATATATATATAGGTATATTCTTTCTCTCACATTAATTCGGTGGGCTTATTTTTTTTTGTTTAACCATTACGTATGTGCACTTTGTTGTGAAGGTCTCGGCGACCACCTTGAGTTGGTTTCGACAAAGTGTAAAAACGTGTTTCACAAATCCTGCATATCCGACTACTTACAGAATGACACTTCCTGTCCTCAGTGTGACTGCAGCATAATATAACACAGTTATGTTGCAGGACTTAAAGCGACAGATTAAGAAACGGTTTACTCCAAAGGGAGGAACGCTGATTAGCAAAATATAAGGAGTGGCTTAAAGGCGAAAGCCAGGTAAGCCCGGGGCTCAATCACCAACTCCAACCACGACTTCATGTCCTCAGTGTAAAGAAAATATCAATTCAAAGTCTCTTTCTCGGTACGATCTTAACAGACCCACAACCCGAAGTACTCGGCACACGGTTACTTCGATAAGTGATCAAGACCTTTAAGGGGGTCAACTTAATGAAGTATGTAACCTAGCGGCAGCGTTGACCAAAGACAGCACTCTACCTCATGCGCTAAACAATGACATAAGGCAGGCTCCGATCCAGCCCACGTTTCCGTTCAGTTTAATCGAAAACAATCCGGCTACTGCAACAATCAGTGGAATTAACGCTACTGATTTAAGCGTAGGGATTTTCAAAATAATAGACGAACGGATCCAGTTAGGTTTTGTACAAATCCAACAATCCATCTCCACATTGAGTAATGGTCTACAACAATTGGCCGTGCAGCGCATGAATCCGGAAGTTCGTACGGAACCGGCCTAAAGAAAACTTCCCGTCCTTGTCGCCAAATCACCGATCCTTTTTGAACTTACCGTCGCGAGAAGCTAATCGTCAATCGAGCGGTTCGGCCCCATACCACGTGGGATTGCGAGCCAACGAACCTGTTGGAAACAATGAGTTACCTCGGCTTTCGGGATATGCTTTGGGCAATACGAGCCGGGTTTCTAGCATTATTCAGGGATGGAATGTTACTTTTAATGGTACAGGGACATCAGCAGGGAAATTTATATATCAGACCAACTCATTGACACACGATAGCTTAGGAGGTGATTTTCGAACGCTAAGTGAGCATAGCCATTTACTCTTTAACGGGAAAGCCAAGGAGTGGTATTGGAGATATAGGCGAACCGTAGATAGAATTGAGTGGCATTCTCTTTGTGAAGCGTTTAAACTACACTTCCAAAATCACCTGACTGACACCGACATTAGGGAAATTATAAGGGAAATGATGAGGGATAGGAAGCAACAGGATAGAGAGCCTTTCGAGGTATTTTATAGTTCGATACTAGAACTGAATGATCGCTTGCGTTATCCTTCAGCCGAAATGGAATTGGTGGAGATCTTGAGAAGGAACTTGCGACCGCAACTTCGACGGGAATTATTTTACTTAGACATTAACTCCGTTTCTCAACTACGGCATTTGTGCTTGCGGAGAGCAGCATTGGGTGGTGATTTAGGAGACAATGGTCTCATTCTCGACCCTATCGTAGACAAATCAGTGAAGTATCGGACGCGGAAATGGTTATCAGCGAAACGAGCAAAACGCGTGAGGAACCTAATTCGACAAAAGTTTGCTGGAATTATCGTAAAGAGGGTCATCGCTATTTCGACTGCTTGGCGGAGAGTACGATTTTCTGTTATGGGTGTGGATTGCCAAGGGTGTACAAGCCTAATTGCGTCAGATGTAACCCGGAAAACAGTCAGTCGGGTTTGAGCAGGAAGAGCAGCAACTTCCGCCCGATACTAAAGTAGACGGCTGCCATTTGACGGACCAACTCAAAGATCTTTCCCATCCCCCCAAAACTGACTTCCTAAGTAACCACAGGCCGCTAGCAGTTATTCCCAAAATTTTGGTCAAAAGGGAGCCGTTCAGTTGGACGAAAGACGGTTTTCCCATTAGTATTAAACCCTATCATGTAAGACTTAGGGAATGCCAGGAAGCAAAGAGTCGAATATTTTTTGAGAATCAGTTGAATTCAGTTGATATTGTCTGTAAGTTACCTGATTTGAAATCCCCAAAACGATCAACAAGCAGACTTAGAAAATTTTGGTCGAGAGTACTCCGCAGTCGCAAGGTACTAAAGGAGGCTATATCCACGATCTATAAACGCGAGGACGACATACGTCCTTATGCGAAAGTGCGGTTGCTTGGTAGGAGTATGTCTGGACTGTTGGATACTGGCGCGTCGATCTCGTGTCTGGGTGGCAAGGCGGCCAAAACCTTTCTGGAGGAGAGGAAGCCGTTTGCCACATGTCGTACCTCTGTAACGACCGCCAACGGAACAATTCAAAGCATTCATGGCAGCTTTATGGCCGATGTAACCTTCCGCAACCAAACGAAACCGGTAAAAATTTTCCTAGTTCCAAGTTTAGCACAGGATCTCTATTTGGGAGTAGATTTTTGGGTAACGTTCGATTTAGCTTCCGACATCGTAGGCGAATTAGCGGTAGACACTAGATCCAATTTAGTCGATTCACACTCACTATTGTGTCAGCAATCATTCCGTTTACAAAGTGTCGTAGCGTTATTTCCCTCATTTGCGAAACATGGCTTAGGGAAGACCGATGCTCTAGAGCACGTGATCGAGATCAACAAAGGAGCTAGACCCATTAAACAAAGATTTTTTCAATTTCTCCTGCAATAGAGAGATTGACACATGCAGAAATCGATCGCATGCTCGAACTAGGTGTAATCGAGGAAGCTCAAAGTTCTTGGAGCAGTCCAGTGGTTCTGGTCAGGAAACCGAATAAAGTAAGAATATGCCTTGATTCTAGGAAGGTCGATAATGTTACCGTGAAATATGCCTATCCGCTCCCACAAGCGATGGCATTTTAAGTCGCCTACCGCAGGCTTAATTAATTTCCTCATTAGATCTAAAGGACGCCTTTTGGTAAATACCTCTGGAAAAAAACTCGCGAGACAAGACCGCTTTTACAGTACCAAATCGTCCCCTCTACCCGTACACAGTGATGTCATTCGGGCTCTGTAACGCTCCGCAAACTATGTGCCGCCTTATGGACCGAGTTATTCCGCCTAAACTGAAAGATCGGGTGTTTGTCTATCCGGATGATTTACTTCTCATATCAGAAGATTTTTACAGTCACATTGAGCTGCTAATAGAAGTGTCAGGGCAAATACGTAAGCAGGTTTGACATTGAATATCGACAAGAGTAAGTTCTGTTTGCGCGAAGTAAAGTATCTCAGATACATTGTAGGCAAGGGATGTTTACGAACAGACCCGGACAAGGTTTCGGCGATTTCCAATTATCCCCCCCTAAAACCGTTCGTCCGTACGACGTTTTTTGGGAATGGCTGGATGGTACCGGCGATTTATCGGGAATTTCGCGGAACTGTCAGCACCTTTAACCGACCTACTTAAAAAGGCCAAATCCTTTAAATGAACGGACGAAGCTCAGCTTGCCTTTGCGAGGTTGAAGGAAAAACTTACAACTGCTCCAGTGCTATCCAATCCTGATTTTAATCGACCATTCGTGATTCAGTGCGATGCCAGCTAAATAGGAGTAGGAGGCGTCCTTCTACAAGTAGATCAAGATGGAGTAGAAGTACCAGTGGCGTATATGTCGCAAAAATTAAACAGCGCCCATCGAAACTATTCTAATGCCTAATGTCTAATGCCCTCACCAATAAGGCAATCACTAGCGCACACTGTCCACCAACCTCGGCTCATGGCGGGATCTCAAAAACGTTAGAAAAACTGAAAAGAAACCTTTTTTGGCCGGGTATGACCAAAGAAGTATGAGATTTCGTCCTAAAATACGAAGTTTGCAAAGAGACAAAAGCCCGTAAAACAATTTTGCGTCCCCCGATGGGTAACCAAGCGACTTCTGGCCGACCTTTTCAAAAGCTTTTCATGTATATTTTGGGGCCTTATCCCAGATCCAAGAGCGGTAACATCGGGATTTTAATTGTCTTGGAACACTTAACAAAGTTCCCGTTACTGAAACCACTGCGGAAGTTCTCCTCGAACGGCATATGTAAGTACCTGGAGGAACACGTCTTTAACACATTTGGTGTGCCCGAGTACGTGTTAATCGATAATGGGTCACAGTTCAGGTCCGTGATGTTCAATAGTTTCCTAAACAGATATGGGATAGTACACAATTACACGGCAGTCTACTCACCCCAATCAAACGAATCAGAGAGGGTTAATAGGTCAATCATAGCTGGGATTAGGGCTTACCTTGGGAAGGACCAACGAGAATGGAATAAACATCTCAACCGTATTGCAGGGGCATTCCGTAGTTCCCTGCATCAGTCCATCGGGTGTTCCTTACCTACCGGGACAAGAGATTTTTAGAAGGAACTTAGCTTTAAGTAAAAAAACTACCCATAAAAATTTTTCATCTAAATTCTCTAATCGCAGAAATTGATATGGGAGCCCCTCGATCCTGGGTAATTTTTTTTTATTGTAGGAGAAAATCATCGAAAGAGACATTTGACATCAGATGTCAAATTTGAAAATGCTCAGATCATTTTATTCTGAGCACTTGGAGCACGCTCATACTCTGAGCAAATAGGAAACACGAGCATTTTTCTTGAGAACTCTTTGACTGCTCTGAACTAATTTATGAAAACACCAAATGACAGAATGACGCCAAATGACAGAATATTGTGAAAACTTGTTCTATCTGTAATTTGATATCGACAACAAAAAAAAACGACATCAATAAAAATACAATTCAGTAAAGTTGAATTAAGCATAAAACATTTATGTCTCGTTTCATTTGCTGGGTTCATTTGTGCGTGAGCTAAGATTTCTCTCTCTCTCTCTCTACCACCAAAACCATGCCGACTGCGCAGCACACACCGCACACAATCATTAAAGTACGACGGATATTTAAAAAAATGTTCGGGCCGTCCGAACCCGGGGCCCAATCACTACCAAATTTGAGAAAAGGTAATGTTTATTGGGTATACACATGTGTGTAAAATTTGAAAAAAAATCGGGTAATTTTTATTATAAATTTGTATGGGAGCCCTACGAACCCGGGGCTCGATCACTTTCAAATTTTAAAAGAAAGTATTGTCACTAGAAATACACATGTGTACAAAATTTCAGGAAAATCGGGTTTTAGGAAGTGCGTTAAAAATTGATAATTAAAAAAATAAATTTGTATGGGAGCCCCCTGACCCCGGGGCCCGATCGCTTCAAAAAATTTACAAAAAGTTTTGTCCATCGGAGATACACATGCGTATAAAATTTGAAGAAAATCGGGAACTTTTTTCATAAAATTTGTATGGGTGCCCCCTCGACCCAGGGACCCGATCCCACCAAAAATTTTACAAAAAGTGTTTTCCATCGGAGATACACATTTGTATAAAATTTTAAAAAAATCTGCCTTATGAACCGAGTTATTCCTGCTAAACTGAAAGATCGGGTGTTTGTCTATCCGGATGATTTACTTCTCATATCAAAAGATTTTTACAGTCACATTGAGCTGCTAATAGAAGTGTCAGGGCAAATACGTAAGCAGGTTTGACATTGAATATCGACAAGAGTAAGTTCTGTTTGCGCGAAGTAAAGTATCTCAGATACATTGTAGGCAAGGGATGTTTACGAACAGACCCGGACAAGGTTTCGGCGATTTCCAATTATCCACCCCCTAAAACCGTTCGTCAAGTACGACGTTTTTTGGGAATGTCTGGATGGTACCGGCGATTTATCGGGAATTTCGCGGAACTGTCAGCACCTTTAACCAACCTACTTAAAAAGGCCAAATCCTTTAAATGGACGGACAAAGCTCAGCATGCCTTTGTGAGGTTGAAGGAAAAACTTACAACAGCTCCAGTGCTATCCAATCCTGATTTTAATCGACCATTCGTGATTCAGTGCGATGCCAGCTAAATAGAAGAAGGAGGCGTCCTTCTACAAGTAGATCAAGATGGAGTAGAAGTACCAGTGGCGTATATGTCGCAAAAATTAAACAGCGCCCAGCAAAACTATTCCGTCACAGAGCAAGAGTGTCTAGCCGCCATACTAAGTATAATGAAAATTCGTGCATATGTCGAAGGACACTCATTTAAGGTCGTAACAGATCACGCCAGTTCGCAATGGCTAATGCGTCAATCGGATCTTAATGGGAGGCTCGCTCGGTGGTTGCTTAAGTTACAGGGGTTTGATTTCTCTACAGAACATCGCAAGGGTAGCTTGAACGTGTTTCCGGACGCCCTTTCAAGAGTCAGTATCGAGCCTATCATAGAAAATTTAGCACCCGAGATAGATCTCGATTCCATTGAATATACGAATTTGCGCGAGAATATACTCCGGAATAAGAGCTGTGTACCTGATATCAAGGTAGTGGACAAATATATCTATAAGAGAACAGAATTTGCGACGGGTAACCACGGGTAAAAGAGGCATCTGCTTGGAAACTTTGGTTGCCTAATGCCCTTACCAACAAGGCAATCACTAGCGCACACTGTCCGCCAACCTCGGCTCATGGCGGGATCTCAAAAACGTTAGAAAAACTGAAAAGAAACCTTTTTTGGCCGGGTATGACCAAATAAGTACGAGATTTCGTCCTAAAATGCGAAGTTTGCAAAGAGACAAAAGCCCCTTTCACAATTTTGCGTCCCCCGATGGGTAACCAAGCGACTTCTTGCCGACCTTTTCAAAAGCTTTTCATGGATCTTTTGGGGCCTTATCCCAGATCCAAGAACGGTAACATCGGGATGTTAATTGTCATTGGTAATTGGCAGTCTACTCACCCCAATCAAACGAATCAGAGAGGGTTAATAGGTCAATCATAGCTGGGATTAGGGCTTACCTTGGGAAGGACCAACGGGAATGGAATAAACACCTCAACAGTATTGCAGGGGTATTACGTAGTTCCCTGCATCAGTCCATCGGGTGTTCCTTACCTACCGGGACAAGAGATTTTTAGAAGGAACTTAGCTCTAAGTAAAAAAAACAACCCATAAAAATTTAAATTTTTCATCTAAATTCTCTAATCTAATCGATCCTGGGTCATTTTTTTTTATTGTAGGAGAAAATCATCGAAAGAGACATCAGATGTCAAATTTAAAATGCTCAGATCATTTTATTCTGAGCACTTGGAGCACGCTCATACTCTGAGCAAATAGGAAACACGAGCATTTTTCTTGAGAACTCTTTGACTGCTCTGAACTAATTAATGAAAACGCCAAATGACAGAATATTGTGAAAACTTGTTGTTCTATCTGTAATTTGATATCGACAACAAAAAAAACGACATCGATAAAAATACAATTCAGTAAAGTTGAAATCGGGTTTTAGGAAGTGCGTTAAAAATTGATAATTAAAAAAATAAATTTGTATGGGAGCCCCGACCCAGGGGCCCGATCCCTCCAAAAATTTTACAAAAAGTGTTTTCCATCGGAGATACACATTTGTACAAAATTTTAAAAAAATCCGCCTTATGGACCGAGTTATTCCGCCTAAACTGAAAGATCGGATGTTTGTCTATCTGAATGATTTACTTCTCATATCAGAAGATTTTGACAGTCACATTGAGCTGCTAATAGAAGTGTCAGGACAAATACGTAAGGCAGGTTTGACATTGAATATCGACAAGAGTAAGATCTGTTTGCGCGAAGTTAAGTATCTCGGATACATTGTAGGCAAGGGATGTTTACGAACAGACCCGGATAAGGTTTCGGCGATTTCCAATTATCCACCCCCTAAAACCGTTCGTCAAGTACGACGTTTTTTGGGAATGTCTGGATGGTACCGGCGATTTATCGGGAATTTCACGGAACTGTCAGCACCTTTAACCGACCTACTTAAAAAGGCCAAATCCTTTAAATGGACGGACGAAGCTCAGCATGCCTTCGTGAGGTTGAAGGAAAAACTTACAACAGCTCCAGTGCTATCCAATCCTGATTTTAATCGACCATTCGTGATTCAGTGCGATGCCAGCTAAATAGAAGAAGGAGGCGTCCTTCTACAAGTAGATTTAGATGGAGTAGAAGTACCAGTGGCGTATATGTCGCAAAAATTAAACAGCGCCCAGCAAAACTATTCCGTCACAGAGCAAGAGTGTCTTGCCGCCATACTAAGTATAATGAAAATTCGCGCATATGTCGAAGGACACTCATTTAAGGTCGTAACAGATCACGCCAGTTCGCAATGGCTAATGCGTCAATCGGATCTTAATGGGAGGCTCGCTCGGTGGTCGCTTAAGTTACAGGGGTTTGATTTCTCTACAGAACACCGAAAGGGTAGCTTGAACGTGGTTCCGGACGCCCTTTCAAGAGTCAGTATCGAGTCTATTATAGAAAATTTTTATTAACAGATATGGGATAGTACACAATTACACGCCAGTCTACTCACCCCAATCAAACGAATAAGAGAGGGTTAATAGGTCAATCATAGATGGGATTAGCGCTTACCTTGGGAAGTACCAACGAGAATGGAATAAACACCTCAACAGTATCGCAGGGGCATTACGTAGTTCGCTGCATCAGTCCATCGGGTGTTCCTTACCTACCGGGACAAAGATTTTTAGAAGGAACTTAGCTTTAAGTAAAAAAACAACCCATAAAAATTAAACTTTTTCATCTAAATTCTCTAATCGCAGAAATGGATATGGGAGCCCCTCGATCCTGGGTCATTTTTTTTTATTGTAGGAGAAAATCATCGAAAGAGACATCAGATGTCAAATTTGAAAATGCACAGATCATTTTAACACATGTGTGTTAAATTTGAAAAAAAATCGGGTAATTTTTATTTTAAATTTGTATGGGAGCCCCCTGACCCCGGGGCCCGATCGCTTCAAAAGTTTTACAAAAAGTTTTGTCCATCGGAGATACACATGCGTATAAAATTTGAAGAAAATCGGGAACTTTTTTCATAAAATTTTTATGGGTGCCCCCCCGACCCAGGGGCCCGATCCCTCCAAAAATTTTACAAAAAGTGTTTTCCATCGGAGATAGACCCCGTGGTCCGAGGGGCCTCAAATTTTAATAGAAAGTATTGTCACCGGAAATATACATGTGTGCAAAATTTCCATAAAATCGGGCCATGGGAAGTGGGTTTAAAATTGATCAGAAAATCTGACCAGCCAGCCACGTGCACGCGAAGTTAATATAGAGAATTTAAAAAGGGAAATAATTTTAATGCCAAACTGGCCCCGAAGTTTATTAAGCCGCGGATAACTAGGAAAATAGGGAATAGTTACTATGAGTTAGAAGATTTAGGTAGGAAGAAAATAGGGATCTACCATGCTAAAGACATCCGAAGGTAACTGGACCATCTCTCAGTTTATTCTGCAGTAGCAATCATAATAATCTGTTTTGTAATGGTCGCAATTCGCAACGTGTGTGTTTCGTGTATGAAAGCCTCCGGCCACGTATAAACGAATCGAGCATTCGCAAATAGGAAGGGTGAAGTTAGCGACGAAACGATAAGATCGAGACTCGAGAGACTCGTGCTGTTCTTATTTTTGCAATAAAAAAAAGTCTTGGGAGATGCGTTTCCGGCCTTGGGTAACTTAGCACGGTAGGAGACAGACGTGCACGTGGACTTGTCTCAGTTCGTGATTTTGCTCGAAAAGGCGCACTACAAATTTTGCATTTTGGGTTCGGCCATTTTAACGAATCGCCCGCAAACTAAAAGAAAAGTGTTCGTGATTTTGCTCGAAAAGGCGCACTACAAATTTTACATTTTCTGTTCGGCCATTTTAGGGAAGCGCCCGCTAACCTACAAATTATGTTCATGGTTTGGTTCGGGAAGTTGCATTACAAATTTTACATATTTGCTGTTCGGCCATTTTAGCGAAGCGCCCGCAAACCAAAAGAAAAGTGTTCGTGATTTTGCTCGAGAAGGCGCTCTACAAATTCTACATTTTCTGTTCGGCCATTTTAACGAATCGCCCGCAAACTAAAAGAAAAGTGTTCGTGATTTTGCTCGAGAAGGCGCTCTACAAATTCTACATTTTCTGTTCGGCCATTTTAGCGAAGAGCCCGCTAACCTAAAAATTTTGTTCGTGGTTTGGTTCGGGAAGTGGCATTACAAATTTTACATTTTGGGTTCGGCATTTTAGCGAAGCGCCCGCAAACCAAAAGAAAAGTGTTCGTGATTTTGCTCGAGAAGGCGCTCTACAAATTCTACATTTTCTGTTCGGCCATTTTAGCGAAGAGCCCGCTAACCTAAAAATTTTGTTCGTGGTTTGGTTCGGGAAGTAGCATTACAAATTTTACATTTTGGGTTCGGCATTTTAGCTAAGCGTCCGCAAACCAAAAGAAAAGGTTCGTGATTTTGCTCGAGAAGGCGCACTACAAATTCTACCATTCCCGTTCGGCAATTTTGGCGAAGCGCCCACAAACAAAGAAAAAAGGTGTGCGTAGTTTTGTTCGAAAAGGCACACAAAAAAAACAAAACAAAAAACCAAATCCGAATCGATATGTATTCAATAGAAATTGATTTTAGTTTTAATTCTTTTTTTTATATAATTAATTTTAGTCTTATTTTTTTTTCTCCATTAAAAAAATAATAATTAGTTTTAGCCTGATTATTTTTTTTTGGAAAAAAAAAAAAGATTTAAAAATTGATTTTAGTTTTAATTCTTTTCTTATAAATAATAATTAGCTTAAGTCATATTTTTTTCCTGCCTAAAAAAATAATTTTAGCCTGATTTTTTTTTAGAAAAAAAATAAAAAAATTTATTTTAGTTTTAATTCTTTTCTTAAAAATAATAATTAGTTTTATTCTTATTTTTTTCCCTCCCTAAAAAAATAATAATTAGTTTTAGCCTGATTACTTTTTTTGAAAAAAAAAATTTAATAATTGATTTTAGTTTCAATTATTTTCTTATAAATTATAATTAATTTTAGTCTGACTTGAAAAAATTAATCTATAACTTATTTCTTAATCCTTTTTCTAATATTTGACATCTTTTCGGTGGTTCACTTAGATAATTTATAACTTGATTTAATTTTTTTAAATTTTTTTCTTGCACATAACTATATATATATCTAATCTTAGGAGTCATTTGTTAACTAGGTTAAGGACAGAAAAGAAAAAAAATAATAAAGAAAAATGAAATATTGCTTATTAATAGAAATAAAAAGATTGTTGTTGGTTAAACCACAAAACTAAAAATGATAACTCTTAATTAATTTATATCTGGCATGCCTGGGTGAGACAGCAGCAGACAGTCGGCAAATAGCGCCCCTGTGAACCATCTTTAAGTGATCTGGGGTCAATTTTTCTTTTCCTTTGTTTTCTCCACTTTAGTTGGTAGATCCGTCCGTCCGTCCGACAGGCTAACAGACGGTCCGGTCCGTCCGAAGCAGTTGATTGTTATTAAAAATGTAAGTATAAATAACAAAAAATAAAATCAACATCTTCCGCCCGGCAAATTAGTTGGCAGCTCTAATGGATAAAGCAGTTGAACGGGTCTTCTAAAAATGCTTCCGTCTGAACAACGTACCTCACAGGCACGCCATCTCTACCCAAGTTGACCTCTCGAACCATAACCATTTTCCAATTAATGCGAGGCATCGCCGAATCAAATAACAGAACGATATCACCTTTTTTTAGCTGCGACGACGACTTCAAATTGCTGTGATGAAATTATCGTAAGAGTTGCACATATTCTAGTCTCCATCTTCTAGCTAATTTCGCGGTGTTTTTCATTATTTGCTTCCAAAGCTCTCGGAAATCTATAGAATCATTACGATCATGCCTGATGACCTCATTTTATTCAGCATAGCCCAAAAGAAATTTGGCCGGAGTAAGAGGTCCCGAGTCCAACGGATCGTTGGATACATATGTCAAAGGGCGATCATTGATAATGGCTTCGGCTTCAAATATAATGGTCTGCAGCTGATCAAGAGTGAGTCTTGCTTTGTCAATGACAACCTTTAGCGTATTCTTAATGGTTCTTATGATCATCTCCCAGAAATCGCCCCACCAAGGGGCTCTTTTAACAATAAAGTTCCACTTTATTCGTTTGAGGCATACGAAGTCTTGAAGGTCTTGGTCTTCCAGAATTTTTGCACACAGTTTTATTGATGCTCTTTTAAAGGTTTTAGCATTGTCCGAGAAAATAGCTTTCGGAATTCCGTGCCTAGCCATAAAACGCCTTAAAGCCATAATGCAGCTCTCCGTTGTTAAATTTAGAGTCACCTCCAAATGTATAGCGCGAATGGCAGCACAGGTAAACACGAGTATGTATGCTTTTTGCATGGCACCTTTTGCAGAATCCAGAAAAAATAGTGGCCCAGCGAAATCAATACCAACATTATCAAACAGCTTATTAAACGTAATTCGCTGGAATGGTAGCGGAGCGAAGGGCTGGGAGGCTGGCTGACCGAAATTTTTGGCAAATAATACAACCCTTGATCCTTTTTTTTAATCAGCTGGCGCCCCTTGATTATACAAAAACGTTCCCTTATTTTGGTAAGTACAAGTTTTACTCCGCCATGAATGGTTGAACAGTGGTAATCATCAATGATAATTGATGTAATGTGATGCTTGGCAGGCAATACTATGGGGTGTCTGATGCTAAACGGTTCGTCTAGAAGTTGCAGTCTTCCGCCTACTCGCAATATGCTGTTTTCATCCAGAAAAGGGCGTAATTCAACAAGTTTTGATGAACCCAGTAGTGCCTCCTTTTTCTGTAAATGGCGTATATCGTTAGCAAAATAATACAATTGAACATACCTGAGCCAGTAACGTTCAGCCTCTTCAAGTTCCGTTGGAGTTAAATATTCGGTACATCTAGTCGACTTGCATCTACAATTTTTAACAAATCGAAGAATCCAATTGTTGACACCGGTAGAACCTTAGCTCGCTCAGTAACATCTAGCTTATCGAAATTCTTAAGCCACTTGGGACCTTCAACCCATAATGACGATGCCTGCAACTTATCCCCCCTATTCCTCTTGTTATTAAATCAGCAGGATTGTCCTTTCCACTGCAGTAACTGCATTTGTCCATAAATCCATTGAATAGTTATTTTTGAGTCCGTCCAGAGAAAATGTTTTAGAACTTTTATCTTTAGATGCTGTTTTAAGTACGTCAGCTCATCAGTTCCATCTTCTGTCAACGGCGCGATTCGGCTTTTATCATATAAGAAGGATGTGGCTGCGAGGTCTTCTAAATCAACTGTTCGTATAAAGGCTACGCCCCATATGCCTTTAGGCTTGCATCAGCGAAAATATGAACCTGAATTTCCTTATAGTCTGACAATCGCCGATGCAACACTGATCTTGTAACGTTCATATTTTCTAACTGCGAGATATTATTGATGCATACGTTCCATTCAAGTCCTAAATCAGCTGGCAAAGGTTCGTCCCACGTCAATTTTAACCTCCATGCCGATTGAAACAGCATCTTAATACGAACCACCGTCGGAGAAACTATGCCTAGTGGATCATATATCCTTGCCAAAACTTGAAGAATATTTCTATTTGTACCTCCAGAACGATTTTATTCCAGAAATTGTTGCACTGGTATGTCCAACTCATCAGTGGGGACGCACCACGTGAGTCCTAATACCTTCTGGGATATCGGAAAATCTTTACAGGGAATAGACTGACATACCTTTCGTTGAGTTCCACTTCCTCAATATCATTGAAGCTCGTTCCATTATTGCCATGGACTCCTTAAAAACCTTGCTTCCATCGTCCTCTGTACCCACACTTAAGACAAGATCGTCCATATAGAACGATTCAGACAATAACTTGCTGGTGCTAGGATATCTGCTTTCTTCCTGTTGCAAGTGAGCCTTGATTGTTGCGGAAAGCAAGAATTGACTGCAGCGAACCCAAAAGTGACGCGAGCCGTGCGATATTCTTGATACTGGCGTTCATTTAAAGACGTGAGCCAGATAAAACGATGGGAGTCCCTGTGGGATTCGTTCAGCATAATTAGCAAAAACGCCTTTTCAATATCAGCTACGATTCCAACTAAGCCGAGCCGAAAATTTAACAAAATCCTTAAAATGTCCGGCAAGAGATTTGTGCCTGTGTGTAAGTGGTCATTTAGCGACCCAATGCCATCGATGTAGCTTGAAGCATCAAAAACTATGCGCAATTTTGTTGTTGTGCTCTCGGTCTTGTACGCCTGTGCGGGAGATAAAAAATTCTATTTGGATTATAATTAGAGTTACCATCTACCTTTTCCGCCACTCCGTCAAGAATTAACTGCCGCACTGCCGCATCATAATCCTCAAGTTTTTTTTTTTTTTGATATTTCGAAAGATTTCGAATTAACCCTTGCAAACGGTTGAGGGCATGTCTTCTGCTCTATATAAAACCCATCTCAGCGTTTTTCCAAGGCAATGCAGCGATATATCGAGGTCCACATTTCTTGATGCAACCTTCTATCATTGCCTGAGTTGCCTATATTTTCCTCTTCTGCTTCGCCTCTGATGCTTATAGATTCTAAATCCCATATAGCTGACAACTTGTGATCCTCCGAAACGCAAAAAACATACAAACATTACTGACGTCGGCTTCGGCAGAACGAGCTAAACATGCGCCTTGCAAGGTCCATCCAAAAATAGTTGCTACTGCTCGAAGACGTGGTGATAACTTCTGCTGTTTTCTATTAACAACTGCCCAATAGAAGTCTGCGCCGATTAGAATACTTAGCCCCTTTCTTCTGCCATGTTGACGTGCAAGCTATTTGCCAATTCTAATTTTTTCATCGACACACAAGACTCATCAGGCGCTTTCGGCACATCTACACAAATTTCGGGCACTACTACTGCTTCGAGTACGATCTCTTTGTCGTCAAATCGGCTTCTTAATGTTACTTTATCCTTTTTAAATGTTTTTGGTCATTTGAATTCATTCATTTTGCACAATAATTTTAATTTTTTGCCAAACTTTCGCGTATGAAACTGTGCTGACTAGCGCCGTCAATGACTACACGAACAAGACTGTGTTTATCATATCCTCTAGCTATACAACGCGCTGTTTTTAAGAAAATATTTGAAGTCCTCGAGCTATGTGCACAGAGCTTTCTTTGCAACATACGTATCGTTGGTTTCTTTTCCCGTTAGAACATTGAATTTAGTTTTCCTAAATGCGGGGACACACATTTATGTAAGATGCTTGCCATCACATTTGTTGCATTTGAGAAATCGCAAACTTCTACAATTTCTCGACAAATGTCCCGTTTTCGCACACCTAAAACATTGGTTGCCCTTCGAAAGGATTTCTCTCTTTTGCTGCAGCGTCATTTTTGTGTCGCACTCCTTTGTTTGATGCAGCGTAGAGCTGCAAAGATTTAAGCATAACATCATAATGTTGCGATGGTATTTTTGGAGCAACTGGGCGCAATCCAATTAGTTTTTGCATGTGTTCGTCTACCAGTTTTTCTGTATTACCGTATTGTTCTTGAAGCAACGAGACAGCAGATTCGTAACAACTTGCTGAAGCAGTAAATCCCGCTATCAACTATTTTGCTGCTCCATTCAAATCTCCCTCCAAATAATGAAATTTTTCAGCTGCACCTAACTGTTCATTTTGATGCACCGCTATGTTAAACTGATCCCAGAATGGAATCCAGACTCTGATGTCGCCATCGAATTTTTTCCACTGCAATTTCGGTAATTGCGTGTTACCTTTTTGACATAGAGTTTCCATTTTACTTGGGGTTTCTGGTGCATTCCACCTTCAGATTTCCTTAGTTTTCGTCTCAGTTTCTGCAAACGTAGGTTAAGTCTCGCTAGAGTCGATATAGCTGAATCGCTGTATTCTGCTACTCTTTCGCACTCCTTGTCCATTTCCTCCGGTTTGATAAGTTTTTTGGAAAACACTGCCTGATCCGCAGTTCTTACACTAGCATGAACTGCACTTAAACGTTGAATGAGCGTTTCCAATTCTTCTTCTAATTCCTTCATTCTTCTTCATTTGCAGCCGTTATTTGCGAAGAACTCGTGTCTAAAAGCTCGATTGCCGTCTTTATAATTTTTTTAACTGCGCTCCAAATGCGGCTCGAGAAGAAATTTTCATTTTATCGGTTCCCGGTTTCGGCACCAAAATGTGAGAAATAAAATAAAGAACGCCGGAACAAAAGAAAACACTACGCTTGCGAGTTGAATAATGAACAGTAACTGAGTTTATAGCTTCTCAGCTTGCAACTTTTATATTACATTCAAATATATGTGTGTGTATACATGGAAGTATAAGAATTATAAATGAAGGTATATGTATGTAATTATAAATGTAAGTATGTATGAAATGCAGTAAGGAAAGAAGATAACAAAAAATAAAATCAACAAAGACTCCATCTGAGAATACGTCATAGTTAGTTTCTTAAAACAGTACATGAGGTCGCGCTCTCTACGGGTAGACGGCAAAGTTGTTCTATCGGTCGACTTACTTCACCGCGCTGGGTTTTAACTATAACCACGCGAACTCTTCCATCACTTCCGGTATGCACTTTGGTAACACGGTCCATACGCCATTCTGAAGATGAAAGGTTTGCGGAGCCCCAGGGGGTATAAAATTCTAATTCAAACCTTGGACTTTGTACTTAGCAGCCGTTAAATTCGGTAATGAATTTAGCAATTTCTGAAATTCCTTCTGAAGTAACAAATCCGTCCCAAATTAGTGGCGTGGTCTGAGTTCACCTTTTTTAAAAAACCTCTCCTAGAAATTAATCGGACAAGGGCCGCCATGAACACCTCAGAGTCTATTCTCGTATGGGTGAAAGGAGGAGAAAAATTATATATCTTTGATGGTAGCGCTGCCATTAGTTGTTGACGTAATTGCTTCTTGTGACAGGTTTTACAATTGTTAATGCAGGCTTTGACAAGATTTTTTAATTTTGGGATCCAATAAATTTGGCGAATGACGCGCATCATTAACGCATTGTAGCCATGTAGTGTTAAATCGTGCACGAACTTCACTAGAAGAGAAGAAAATCGAGCGGCATACGGTAAAATGAGGAGTTGCGCTCGTTATAGGAGGTATTTGCGTTAGCAAGACGGCCATAAACTTTCAGCAGGCGATTTGTTTTGTGGGATTAAAAGGTAAAATGGTGTTTTTAGAATGAATGGCTAGGTTCTGTGAGAGGGTTTGATATTCACGAGCAAAATGTGAGAGCTTACACAAATGGATAAGGCGATTTTGAATGAATATGATCTCAGACTGAGAAATGAGATGAGACGCATGAGTGCCGGGAACTCGGTCTTCATTGAACCACGGATAAAGCGAAAGAAAAGCTTCCGTAAATGAATTCCATTGTAAAAGAGTGGAAGGTTCGATGGTTTCATCTATCTATCTATCAAGATCCTTTGCATCAAGATCTTTGCCGAAACGATAATTGGAGCAATCCAACTGGCAGGGTCAAACAGGCGTTATATTTCAGAAAAGATTTCTCATTTTGTAGGAAAAGCAGATAATTTGAGCGGTTCGATCGAGAAATAAAAGTTGTCGTCCTTTCCATTCCACCGAATCCCTAAAGGTTGGTTGTGATATCCGAATCAATTTGAAGGAACTCTTCATTTAAGATGTGTTGGCAGATGATCTAATAGTGATGAAGCATTTGACGTCCATTAACGCAAGGGGAAACCGGCTGAGTCGAGTACCTCGATAATTTCTTCGCCGTTAGAAGATCGTGCGTACCCGAAAGGAGATCATCGACGTAAAAGTCTGACTCAATAGCTTTGCATTCGAGAGGATGCTTTGACTGAGCTTCCATATCCAACTGCTTGAGAGTGCAAATGGCAAGGTAGGGAGCACACTCGACTCCAAAGGTACGGTGTTCAAAATGTTTGATGCTTTCCCCCGTCGACGGTCTGAATAAAATTCGTTGCCATTTAGTGTGGTCAGGGTGGACTAAGATTTGGCGGTACATCTTTTCGATGTCTGCGTTAAAGACGAATGGGAAAAACCGCCACTTGATGAGAAGTGATGGCAAATATGTTTGCAGAACTGGGCCGGAATGAAGACAGTCATTTAGACTGATACCCGGTGTGGCATGGAAGATAAAACGTGGGTAATAATGTTGTAGCATTTCTGTAATACGGAGACACTTCCCGCAAATAATCCAACGTAGGATACTCGGAAAGAACTCTGCCGTACTGTGATTGTAGATCTGGTTTTTTTTATGGTTGCGTTCAATTCGATAGAACTTCTAAATGGCATTGTTTCTCAAATCACCGAACTTGCTGAGGGTATCATCAGTTTTGAAAGGGAGTCTGACGACATATCTTCCGTGCAAGCATATAGGTTGTTTTTTTAGATATTCGCAATACCTATCTGATTCTTAAGCCTTTGATCAGGAAGCTCTTCCCAAAACTTTTGGACTTGTAGATCAAGCGAGCTACTTTCCGGCTCTTGAACGGATTTCACATAATTACTTGGGATGGGTCCCGATAGAGTCCACCTAAAAATGGTTTGTTGCGCTACCAGGTGCTTAAAATGGATTTGACACCTTCGCTTATAGTGCTAGCGTATAGATCAGCTCCTATGCTCTAACTATGCTTACTCCATACCTTCCAAGGCTTGAGGATCAAAGGTAAGCTGCAGGTTAATTTCTTCCGCACATCTGCCTGAACAAAGATTGGCTCCCCAGGATTAACGTTATTTACGAGGGAAAAACCGACATGGGTCGATCAATGCTCGAATAGTATGACTGCCCTCCTGACCACGAATCTTTACCAAGGCACTGGCTTACAAAATCAGACCGTTTCTACGCACTAACGATCGTGAAAAGGTTGGGTCTGCTATAGATTCTAGGACCTCAACTCGGTTGCATAAAAAGGCATACAATTCACCCCAACTAGGTATGTCAGTCGGCTTCTTCAATGATTGTTCCCGTGTTCTTCCGTGACTGTTGGGGCAACGAACGTTGCTTTTGTCCCAAGAAAGGAATGGGGATGCAATTGTGAATTTGCCTTTATTAGGTTGATTTTTATAACAATAAACAATCAGAAGAATTCTCCGTTTTCACTATTTTCTTTTGTAACCTCTTACTAGAGGCTTGAAATTCCTGTGCACTATTCCCGTTTACACAATTCGTCCGTTTACCATGTAACAATGATGGGTTTTTAGAAAAGACACATTTCGTATTTTGCACGAATTAAACACAAATTAAATAAATCTTAAGAGCATATAATTATAATAAGAATTACTGTATTTCACAAAAAAATATTTGATTCCTTTAATCGCAAGTGAATTTCTCTTGCCGTGTCGCTCGTCTCGCGGTCAGAACAAAAAGAGGAAGCGCATGTTGCGTTTTGTGATGTAGCTGAAGTTGGACCCGCTGAGTGGTGAACTGAACTGCATTTTTCGAGCTGAGGTTCGATCGATGAAATGAACTGAACAGTGACGTTAGGTAGATTGAATAATATTTTGATTTGGTTATTAACTAGTATTCGCTTATTCTCATAAGTTGATCGTAGCCAAATAAAAACGCGATTTAGTCCGTAAATAGTGCGTAAGCCATGTCTTATTTCTGTCTTTTTTTAAACTTAAAAATTACAATTACTAATAAACATTAAACATGAATACCGATCATACAAAACTTAAACAATTATTGATATACACACATAAAACACTCAAACCAATTTCTAGTAAAATACCTATCTAAAATACACCTACGCTATCAAAACACCCTTTGTCGCTGAACAGCACAAGAATTAATTTCCCCCGAATGTGGTAAATTATTTTGGGAAGTTGAGAGAGCTACTCGATGAATGCTTATGTCAAATCAAGATGTTCAGTTTTTCAGATGTTCAGTTTAGTTTGTTGATTTTCGTTTTTGAGATTTGTTTTCTCTTTTTTTTTTTTGGTTTAAATTTATCACTTAATAAATATTGCGTGTGCAACGTTTAAATGTGTATAGTGTGGATAGGGCTGGGGGAAAATCATGCCCCTAGCCCTGAAATAAAATTGCAATGCATTTTACATGCATGCTGAAGTAGTGGCAAAATCCACTGTGCTGTGCTGCGCTGTGTAAGATCAACAGGTAAGTGTAAATCTATGATATAGAGGCGTGATTTCTGCCTTTTCAAAAAAAAAAAAGGAACATTTATTTGGGAAATAGATATCGCGTCTCAGCTTTATAGTCGACGTTGACGTCAGCTGAGGATTATCTCTGTGTACAGGTTTTTTTTAGATTAGATTAAGATATTTTTATAAAACATTAAAGTAATATACAATTTTGATTTAAAACTAAACTTATAACTAATATTAATATGTGTCGGCTCAACAATAGGGGCCCACGTATTTACATTGTCTTTTTTTGGTATTGTTTATTTTTAAACAATATTTTTTACTACTTAATCTACTACATGTTTATTTTTAAGGTAATTAAATTTTAAACAATAATTTTAAAATAAAATATTAAGCGGCGTATAAACAGGAGGAGACGTCTTGATTGTTAAAGATGTCATAGAATCTAGCATCAGTGAATCCTCTTATGTGTATGTACCGGTGACTTGGCTCGATTTCCTCGATTCGCAGTCCTTGCATCTCAGGACTTGGATGTGTTTCCAATGCGTCGACGAATTTCCTCGCCATTCGGAACAAGTGGTCAGTTATTGGCTGCAGACCTGCTGCTTTGTATAGTTTTGTAGTCGACACAAACTTATAGCTGTTTGTCACCCTCCAGAGTCCTGTACAGATCCTTAGTACCTTTCTTTCAAATAGGGAGATCTTCTTCATCGTTGTTGGTGAGACGGTGAACCATATGGGGTAGCCATAGGTTATCACTGGCCTGATGAGTTGCTTGTAGATAAGCAGCCTGGTGTTGTTGGACAGACCGTTTCGTCTTTTAAGTAGCGGGTGCACCAAATGAAGAGCGTAGTTCGCTTTTTTCATTGTTTTGTCGATGTGAGAGGTAAACTTGAGCCTCTCAGTAAAGTTGATTCCCAGGTACTTAGTCTCTGACTTGGTGTTTATTGTTGTGTTATCCGGAAGGGTGATTTTTAAGGCTCTGCACCGGCTTGCGATTTTTCTTATCCTTGTTTCGGTTGCTGGTACTCGGAAGCAGATGAGTTCCGTTTTATTGGCGTTGATCTTTAGTCCCCACTTCAGGCAGTAGTCTCAAAGATTTCTGAGGTATTCCTCCACTCTTCGGGCAGCTATCTGCTGTGTAAGTGAAATTTATTTAAACGAAGTTGAGATTCTGCTTTTGTTTTTCTCTTCCTTTTCAGTTACCATCGATGCAATGCTGCCTCGCTGCTGACGTCAATTATTGGGATTTAAAAGAAGGTGAGTGTTTATAAGATATTAAGTATTTTTTTTTCTGTTAATTTTGTGTTGGACGTGGACATGACATGTTATACGTGGACGTAACATGACAGGGCCAATTGTCTGCTGATTGGACTAACCAGTGAGGCCCCTTCCACCACAACTTGTGAGATGCAAGGTTCGTTGGTGATAGACAACGCGAGGCACAGTTCGCCTCCGTGATGGCAATATGACGAAGCAATGTTACGGGCTCTCCGCGCAATAGTCCCTTTAGGTACTGAAATTTCTGTACGGGGTTCAGTGAGTGTGACTCATGGATCGTGGTGCAATACAGGTCGAAGAACGATAGCCATTCCATATATTCTCCTGAAAATGTGGGAATCAGCGTGTCCTGCAGCTGAAAAAGTCATGTTTACTGAAGAGTTCGGGTTTTGGCTGTTGCTCGTGCTCGGTGCGTTTTCGCGAATCCAGTTATTGAGTCCACTGATGGCTTGGTAGTAACTTTCTTCGTATTCGAAGTCAGATTCTTCTTCAGGATCGACCGAGAATATCTTGGCCTCAATTGCTGTGAACTCGGACATCAACACCTCAACACGCATGAGGCCAGTTTTAATATCTTCGATTGACGTTTGGGCGTTGCTACGATTCACGAAGTTGACTATTTGGGTCAATCTTCCCTTGTTTGAAGCTCCTGGTATTCAAGCATGAAGCTCTGATACATTTTTTGAAATTGTGGATCACGAATGAATCGGCGTTCCATGCTCCTTCTCTTCAGGAGATTCTGGTTTGATGAAGGAGAGACTGATTCTATCTCCCAAAATCGTTTCAAAGCTCGATCATTATCTGCAATTGCCCAAGTGTCGACTGATGCCATCAGAGAGACTCTATCATTTGTTGTGATGCCGTTAGCCCTTCCCGACGCAACCCAACCAAATACCGATTTTTGAAGCACTGCTCCTTCGTTGTTTGAACATATTCTTCCATCCTCCAAGAATCCGAAGAAGTAGTTGGCGCCAATCAAGATGTCGATGTCGCCGGACACATGAAATTTAGGATCTGCTAATTTGATTCCCTTATGACAACTTGCTTTGATGTCAAGGTTCTGGGATGGTAGCCTCGTGGTGATTTTTGGCAATACCAGCGCTTCGATGATAAATTCTGAGCCACCCTCAGTTGTGATCTTGAGCTTGACAGCTCCCTTTGTGAATCCTGCATTGGACCTTCCAGGCCAGAAACGGCCAAGTGAGCGTTTCTTCAGTTGAGACTTAGTCTTTGTGAACATGCTTCTGTGATGAAACTAGCCTGAGACCCTGAGTCCAAAAGAGCACGGCAACTATGGACGATACCAAATGCGTCCAGTGCCTTAATAATTGCTGTTGGCATAATGGTTTGTGGTGACGAGCCTTGCAGACCGGCAGCCAATCCATTTACCCCGGTTGCAGGGCCTTCCTTGGTTGTGCATGGGTGTTTGTCACCCCCCTCTTCTATGTGTAGCGAACTATGGTGTTTGCGATTGCATCGTTGACAACGGTGTGGTGACTTACATTATTTGAAGACTGGCTATTTGAGACTCAAACGATTGTAGCATCGCTGAGTTGTCTTGGCCCAGTGTCTTCGGTGCGGTTCATTTCGTTGAATTTTTTTGCATTCAAAGAGCGAGTGCTCTGAACTGCAGAAACCACACTTGGGTGTGGCGCCTTTGGTTGCGACATGGCCCATCACGCTTGACTTGGGGCTGTGCCGCCTCAAAGGGATTGTGATTGAATCGAGCGTGTCGATTCGATGCCTCGGACTACTTCATCGGAAGTATCCATAACTTTCTTGATGTTGGCTGCGTTTGCTGCATGAATCGCTGGTTGATTGATAAACGTCTGAATGAACGAGTATATAATTGGTTTCTTGCGATTATATCGTTCCTTCAATTTGTTCAAGGCTCCCAATTAATTCGCCTCCGTGATGGCAATATGACGAAGCAATGTTACGGGCTCTCCGCGCAATAGTCCCTTTAGGTACTGAAATTTTTGTACGGGGTTCAGTGAGTGTGACTCATGGATCGTGGTGCAATACAGGTCGAAGAACGATTGCCATTCCATATATTCTCCTGAAAATGTGGGAATCAGCGTGTCCTGAAGCTGAAAAAGTCATGTTTCCTGAAGAGTTCGGGTTTTGGCTGTTGCTCGTGCTCGGTGCGTTTTCGCGAATCCAGTTATTGAGTCCACTGATCCACTTCTTCAGGATCGACCGAGAATATCTTGGCCTCAATTGCTGTGAACTCGGACATCAACACCTCAACACGCATGAGGCCAGTTTTAATATCTTCGATTGACGTTTGGGCATTGCTACGATTCACGAAGTTGACTATTTGGGTCAATCTTCCCTTGTTTGAAGCGCGCTGCCTTTTGAGAGATGCTAAGGTTAGCATGATGAGTGTTCAGCCTAGGAAATACTTTTCCTTAAACTGACTATTATATCATCCGCTTGCCGTGGGTCGGGGCTTGACGAAGATATTAATTCGGCGATAGCTTTTTTTGAACTATATTTTATTGGACTAAAAGAAGGGTTTATATACAAAATTACAAACTATCTAACAATATCTAATGACAATAATTTCTTATCTCTAACACGTACAATATGCAAAATGCAGAATTGCATTTGCGTGTGAATATGCTGCATTGCATATTCACATTAGTAATATCGTTATATTAAGGTAAAGAACAAATATGTGCACAAACAAAATATCTAGTAACAAATTTCAAGGTGAATATGTGTGGGAATATGCTGAATTGCATATATACAGTGATAAAAATAATTTGTTTTACACCCTACGTTTGGCAGCTTTGGGTTTCTACATTTTATCACCTACGGTAGGTACCTTTGGTCTTCACTATGTTCCCGAACAATGAGTGTTGGTAAGTTACTTTATGAGATAGATGAGTCTGCGATTTCTTGGATCATGCGCTTATTTTAGTTGCGGGTGATAGTCTTGTTGCCACTGGCTGACCATGACACCATTTACACTCGTAGATCTTTAGGTCAACCCCTCGGAAAGAATCTGCTTATGCAAGTGGAATTGTGGAAGATATCTCAATTAGTGTTATATTTGCAAGCAAAAATAAAATGGCGATGCAGAAACAAATGCACTGAACCTTTTCCTTATTTTTGTAAGTGTCTTTAACAATTGGATTGTTGAGAAAACAATTTGATGGTTTACAAAACGCACGAGGAAATCCAAATCTAGCACAATTTTGCAAAATTTATGCCGCCATTGCACTGTGTAAATGCATGAATGATCGAAAGCGAGGAAAACACGATGCTGCAAACGTTTGTTCTTTTCACACAATTTTTTAATTCGTGTATCAATTCACTTTCATGCACAAGAAAATGGCGAAAAATTGCAAACACATTCTAAATGAAAATGACCCGGAGTTTCAGGTCCCTGCTCGGGCGCAAAATGTTGCTTTTGTCCCAAGAAAAGAATGGGGATGCAATTGTGAATTTGCCTGTATTAGGTTGATTTTTATAACAATAAACAATCAGAAGAATTCTCCGTTTTCACTATTTTCTTTTGTAACCTCTTACTAGAGGCTTGAAATTCCTGTGCACTATTCCCGTTTACACAATTCGTCCGTTTACCATGTAACAATGATGGGTTTTCAGAAAAGACACATATCGTATTTTGCACGAATTAAACATAAATTAAATAAATCTTAAGAGCATATAATTATAATAAGAATTACTGTATTTCACAAAAAAATATTTGATTCCTTTAATCGCAAGTGAATTTCTCTTGCCGTGTCGCTCGTCTCGCGGTCAGAACAGAAAGAGGAAGTGCATGTTGCGTTTTGTGATGTAGCTGAAGTTGGACTCGCTGAGTGGTGAACTGAACTGCATTTTTCGAGCTGAGGTTCGATCGATGAAATGAACTGAACAGTGACGTTATGTAGATTGAATAATATTTTGATTTGGTTATTAACTAGTATTCGCTTATTCTCATAAGTTGATCGTAGCCAAATAAAAACGCGATTTAGTCCGTAAATAGTGCGTAAGCCATGTCTTATTTCTGTCTTTTTTTAAACTTAAAAATTACAATTACTAATAAACATTAAACATGAATAACGATCATACAAAACTTAAAGAATTATTGATATACACACATCAAAAACTCAAACCAATTTCTAGTAAAATACCTATCTAAAATACACCTACGCTATCCCAAAACCATCTGTCGCTGAACAGCACAATAATTAATTTCCCCCGAATGTGGTAAATTATTTTGGGAAGTTGAGAGAGCTACTCGATGAATGCTTATGTCAAATCAAGATGTTCAGTTTTTCAGATGTTTAGTTTTGTTTGTTGATTTTCGTTTTCGTGATTTGTTTTCTCTTTTTTTTTGGTTTAAATTTATCAATTAATAAATATTGCGTGTGCAACGTTTAAATGTGTATAGTGTGGATTGGGCTGGGGGAAAATCATGCCCCTAGCCCTGAAATCAATTTGGACACAAAAATTGCAATGCATTTTACATGCATGCTGAAGTAGTGGCAAAATCCACTGTGCTGTGCTGCGCTGTGTAAGATCAACAGGTAAGTGTAAATCTATGATATAGAGGCGTGATTTCTGCCTTTTCAAAAAAAAAAGGAAAATTTATTTGGGAAATAGATATCGCGTCTCAGCTTTAAATTTTGTCGTAATAGAATATGATATCTATTTTTCTTGTGTTATTTTCTCGGCATATGCATTCGGCACATGCATTCTACACATGCATTCGACGTTGACGTCAGCTGAGGATTATCTCTGTGTACAGGTTTTTTTAGATTAGATTAAGATATTTTTATTAAACATTAAAGTAATATACAATTTTGATTTAAAATAAACTTATAACGAATATTAATATGTGTCGGCTCAACAATAGGGGCCCGACGTATTTACATTGTCTTTTTTTTGGTATTGTTTATTTTTAAACAATATTTTTTACTACTTAATCTACTACATGTTTATTTTTAAGGTAATTAAATTTTAAACAATAATTTTAAAACAAAATAAGAATGAAAAATATTAAGCGGCGTATAAACAGGTCGAACTTCAGCCTCTGTAATATTGGTTGCCCGCCTTCTCGTAGAAGGAGACGTCTTGATTGTTAAATATGTCATCGAATCTAGCATCAGTGAATCCTCTTATGTGTATGTACCGGTGACTTGGCTCGATTTCCTCGATTCGCAGTCCTTGCATCTCAGGACTTGGATGTGTTTCCAATGCGTCGACGAATTTCCTCGCCATTCGGAACAAGTGGTCAGTTATTGGCTGCAGACCTGCTACTTTGTATAGTTTTGTAGTCGACACAAACTTTTATCTGTTTGTCACCCTCCAGAGTCCTGTACAGATCCTTAGTACCTTCCTTTCAAATAGGGAGATCTTCTTCATCGTTGTTGGTGAGACGGTGAGCCATATGGGGTAGCCATAGGTTATCACTGGCCTGATGAGTTGCTTGTAGATAAGCAGCCTGGTGTTGTTGGACAGACCGTTTCGTCTTTTAAGTAGCGGGTGCACCAAATGAAGAGCGTAGTTCGCTTTTTTCATTGTTTTGTTGATGTGAGAGTTAAACTTGAGCCTCTCAGTAAAGTTGATTCCCAGGTACTTAGTCTCTGACTTGGTGTTTATTGTTGTGTTATCCGGAAGGGTGATTTTTAAGGCTCTGCACCGGCTTGCGATTTTTCTTATCCTTGTTTCGGTTGCTGGTACTCGGAAGCAGATGAGTTCCGTTTTATTGGCGTTGATCTTTAGTCCCCACTTCAGGTAGTAGTCTCAAGGCACAGTTCGCCTCCGTGATGGCAATATGACGAAGCAATGTTACGGGCTCTCCGCGCAATAGTCTCTTTAGGTACTGAAATTTCTGTACGGGGTTCAGTGAGTGTGACTCATGGATCGTGGTGCAATACAGGTCGAAGAACGATTGCCATCGACCGAGAATATCTTGGCCTCAATTACTATGAACTCGGACATCAACACCTCAACACGCATGAGGCCAGTTTTAATATCTTCGATTGACGTGTGGGCGTTGCTACGATTCACGAAGTTGACTATTTGGGTCAATCTTCCCTTGTTTTGTATTCAAGCATGAAGCTCTGATACATTTTTTGAAATTGTGGGTCACGAATGAATCGGCGTTCCATGCTCCTTCTCTTCAGAAGATTCTGGTTTGATGAAGGAGAGACTGATTCTATCTCCCAAAATCGTTTCAAAGTTCGATCATTATCTGCAATTGCCCAAGTGTCGACTGATGCCATCAGAGAGACTCTATCATTTGTTGTGACGCCGTTAGCCTTTCCCGACGCAACCCAACCAAATACAGTTTTTTGAAGCACTGGTCCTTCGTTGTTTGAACATATTCTTCCATCCTCCAAGAATCCGAAGAAGTAGTCGGCGCCAATCAAGATGTCGATGTCGCCGGACACATGAAATTTAGGATCTGCTAATTGATTCCCTTATGACAACTTGCTTTGATGTCAAGGTTCTGGGATGGTAGCCTCGTGGTGATTTTTGGCAATACCAGCGCTTCGATGATAAATTCTGAGCCACCCTCAGTTGTGATCTTGAGCTTGACAGCTCCTTTTGTGAATCCTGCATTGGATCTTCCAGGCCAGAAACGGCCAAGTGAGCGTTTCTTCAGTTGAGACTTAGTCTTTGTGAACATGCTTCTGTGATGAAACTAGCCTGAGACCCTGAGTCCAAAAGAGCACGGCAACTATGGACGTTACCAAATGCGTCCAGTGCCTTAATAATTGCTGTTGGCATAATGGTTTGTGGTGACGAGCCTTGCAGACCGGCAGCCAATCCTTTTACGCCGGTTGCAGGGCCTTCCTTGGTTGTGCATGGGTGTTTGTCACCCCCCTCTTCTATGTGTAGCGAACTATAGTGTTTGCGATTGCATTGTTGACAACGGTGTGGTGACTTACATTATTTGAAGACTGGGTGTTTGAGACTCAAACGATTGTAGCATCGCTGAGTTGTCTTGGCCCAGTGTCTTCGGTTCGGCTCATTTCGTTGAATTTTTTGCATTCAAAGAGCGAGTGCTCTGAACTGCAGAAACCACACTTGGGTGTGGCGCCTTTGGTTGCGACATGGCCCATCACGCTTGACTTGGGGCTGTACCGCCTCAAAGGGATTGTGATTGAATCGAACGTGTCCATTCGATGCCTCGGACTACTTCATCGGAAGTATCCATAACTTTCTTGATGTTGGCTGCGTTTGCTGCATGAATCGCTGGTTGATTGATAAACGTCTGAATAAACGAGTATATAATTGGTTTCTTGCGATTATATCGTTCCTTCAATTTGTTCAAGGCTCCCAATTAATTCGCCTCCGTGATGGCAATATGACGAAGCAATGTTACGGGCTCTCCGCGCAATAGTCCCTTTAGGTACTGAAATTTCTGTACGGGGTTCAGTGAGTGTGACTCATGGATCGTGGTGCAATACAGGTCGAAGAACGATTGCCATTCCATATATTCTCCTGAAAATGTGGGAATCAGCGTGTCCTGAAGCTGAAAAAGTCGTGTTTCCTGAAGATTCCGGGATTTGGCTGTTGCTCGTGCTCGGTGCGTTTTCGCGAATCCAGTTATTGAGTCCACTGATGGCTTGGTAGTAACTTTCTTCGTATTCGAAGTCAGATTCTTCTTCAGGATCGACCGAGAATATCTTGGCCTCAATTGCTGTGAACTCGGACATCAACACCTCAACACGCATGAGGCCAGTTTTAATATCTTCGATTGACGTTTGGGCGTTGCTACGATTCACGAAGTTGACTATTTGGGTCAATCTTCCCTTGTTTGAAGCGCGCTGCCTTTTGAGAGATGCTAAGGTTGGCATGATGAGTGTTGGTAAGTTACTTTATGAGATAGATGAGTCTGCGATTTCTTGGATCATGCGCTTATTTTAGTTGCGGGTGATAGTCTTGTTGCCACTGGCTGACCATGAGACCATTTACACTCGTAGATCTTTGGGTCAAACCCTCGGAAAGAATCTGCTTATGCAAGTGGAATTGTGGAAGATATCTCAATTAGTGTTATATTTGCAAGCAAAAATAAAATGGCGATGCAGAAACAAATGCACTGCACCTTTTCCTTATTTTTGTAAGTGTCTTTAACAATTGGATTGTTGAGAAAACAATTTGATGGTTTACAAAACGCACGAGGAAATCCAAATCTAGCACAATTTTGCTGGTGCAAAATTTATAACGCCATTGCACTGTGTAAATGCATGAATGATCGAAAGCGAGGAAAACACGATGCTGCAAACGTTTGTTCTTTTCACACAATTTTTTAATTCGTGTATCGATTCACTTTCATGCACAAGAAAATGGCGAAAAATTGCAAACACATTCTAAATGAAAATGACCAAGAGTTTCAGGTCCCTGCTCGGGCGCCAAATGTTGCTTTTGTCCCAAGAAAGGAATGGGGATGCAATTGTGAATTTGCCTGTATTAGGTTGATTTTTATAACAATAAACAATCAGAAGAATTCTCCGTTTTCACTATTTTCTTTTGTAACCTCTTACTAGAGGCTTGAAATTCCTGTGCACTATTCCCGTTTACACAATTCGTCCGTTTACCATGTAACAATGATGGGTTTTCAGAAAAGACACATATCGTATTTTGCACGAATTAAACACAAATTAAATAAATCTTAAGAGTATATAATTATAATAAGAATTACTGTATTTCACAAAAAAATATTTGATTCCTTTAATTGCAAGTGAATTTCTCTTGCCGTGTCGCTCGTCTCGCGGTCAGAACAGAAAGAGGAAGCGCATGTTGCATTTTGTGATGTAGCTGAAGTTGGACCCGCTGAGTGGTGAACTGAACTGCATTTTTCGAGCTGAGGTTCGATCGATGAAATGAACTGAACAGTGACGTTATGTAGATTGAATAATATTTTGATTTGGTTATTAACTAGTATTCGCTTATTCTCATAAGTTGATCGTAGCCAAATAAAAACGCGATTTAGTCCGTAAATAGTGCGTAAGCCATGTCTTATTTCTGTCTTTTTTTAAACTTAAAAATTACAATTACTAATAAACATTAAACATAAATAACGATCATACAAAACTTAAAGAATTATTGATATACACACATCAAAAACTCAAACCAATTTCTAGTAAAATACCTATCTAAAATACACCTACGCTATCCCAAAACCATCTGTCGCTGAACAGCACAATAATTAATTTCCCCCGAATGTGGTAAATTATTTTGGGAAGTTGAGAGAGCTACTCGATGAATGCTTATGTCAAATCAAAATGTTCAGTTTTTCAGATGTTTAGTTTTGTTTGTTGATTTTCGTTTTCGTGATTTGTTTTCTCTTTTTTTTTTTGGTTTAAATTTATCAATTAATAAATATTGCGTGTGCAACGTTTAAATGTGTATAGTGTGGATTGGGCTGGGGGAAAATCATGCCCCTAGCCCTGAAATCAATTTGGACACAAAAATTGCAATGCATTTTACATGCATGCTGAAGTAGTGGCAAAATCCACTGTGCTGTGCTGCGCTGTGTAAGATCAACAGGTAAGTGTAAATCTATGATATATAGGCGTGATTTCTGCCTTTTCAAAAAAAAAAGGAAAATTTATTTGGGAAATAGATATCGCGTCTCAGCTTTAAATTTTGTCGTAATAGAATATGATATCTATTTTTCTTGTGTTATTTTCTCGGCATATGCATTCGGCACATGCATTCTACACATGCATTCGACGTTGACGTCAGCTGAGGATTATCTCTGTGTACAGGTTTTTTTAGATTAGATTAAGATATTTTTATTAAACATTAAAGTAATATACAATTTTGATTTAAAATAAACTTATAACGAATATTAATATGTGTCGGCTCAACAATAGGGGCCCGACGTATTTACATTGTCTTTTTTTTGGTATTGTTTATTTTTAAACAATATTTTTTACTACTTAATCTACTACATGTTTATTTTTAAGGTAATTAAATTTTAAACAATAATTTTAAAACAAAATAAGAATGAAAAATATTAAGCGGCGTATAAACAGGTCGAACTTCAGCCTCTGTAATATTGGTTGCCCGCCTTCTCGTAGAAGGAGACGTCTTGATTGTTAAATATGTCATCGAATCTAGCATCAGTGAATCCTCTTATGTGTATGTACCGGTGACTTGGCTCGATTTCCTCGATTCGCAGTCCTTGCATCTCAGGACTTGGATGTGTTTCCAATGCGTCGACGAATTTCCTCGCCATTCGGAACAAGTGGTCAGTTATTGGCTGCAGACCTGCTACTTTGTATAGTTTTGTAGTCGACACAAACTTATATCTGTTTGTCACCCTCCAGAGTCCTGTACAGATCCTTAGTACCTTCCTTTCAAATAGGGAGATCTTCTTCATCGTTGTTGGTGAGACGGTGAGCCATATGGGGTAGCCATAGGTTATCACTGGCCTGATGAGTTGCTTGTAGATAAGCAGCCTGGTGTTGTTGGACAGACCGTTTCGTCTTTTAAGTAGCGGGTGCACCAAATGAAGAGCGTAGTTCGCTTTTTTCATTGTTTTGTTGATGTGAGAGGTAAACTTGAGCCTCTCAGTAAAGTTGATTCCCAGGTACTTAGTCTCTGACTTGGTGTTTATTGTTGTGTTATCCGGAAGGGTGATTTTTAAGGCTCTGCACCGGCTTGCGATTTTTCTTATCCTTGTTTCGGTTGCTGGTACTCGGAAGCAGATGAGTTCCGTTTTATTGGCGTTGATCTTTAGTCCCCACTTCAGGTAGTAGTCTCAAGGCACAGTTCGCCTCCGTGATGGCAATATGACGAAGCAATGTTACGGGCTCTCCGCGCAATAGTCTCTTTAGGTACTGAAATTTCTGTACGGGGTTCAGTGAGTGTGACTCATGGATCGTGGTGCAATACAGGTCGAAGAACGATTGCCATCGACCGAGAATATCTTGGCCTCAATTACTATGAACTCGGACATCAACACCTCAACACGCATGAGGCCAGTTTTAATATCTTCGATTGACGTTTGGGCGTTGCTACGATTCACGAAGTTGACTATTTGGGTCAATCTTCCCTTGTTTTGTATTCAAGCATGAAGCTCTGATACATTTTTTGAAATTGTGGGTCACGAATGAATCGGCGTTCCATGCTCCTTCTCTTCAGAAGATTCTGGTTTGATGAAGGAGAGACTGATTCTATCTCCCAAAATCGTTTCAAAGTTCGATCATTATCTGCAATTGCCCAAGTGTCGACTGATGCCATCAGAGAGACTCTATCATTTGTTGTGACGCCGTTAGCCTTTCCCGACGCAACCCAACCAAATACAGTTTTTTGAAGCACTGGTCCTTCGTTGTTTGAACATATTCTTCCATCCTCCAAGAATCCGAAGAAGTAGTCGGCGCCAATCAAGATGTCGATGTCGCCGGACACATGAAATTTAGGATCTGCTAATTGATTCCCTTATGACAACTTGCTTTGATGTCAAGGTTCTGGGATGGTAGCCTCGTGGTGATTTTTGGCAATACCAGCGCTTCGATGATAAATTCTGAGCCACCCTCAGTTGTGATCTTGAGCTTGACAGCTCCTTTTGTGAATCCTGCATTGGATCTTCCAGGCCAGAAACGGCCAAGTGAGCGTTTCTTCAGTTGAGACTTAGTCTTTGTGAACATGCTTCTGTGATGAAACTAGCCTGAGACCCTGAGTCCAAAAGAGCACGGCAACTATGGACGTTACCAAATGCGTCCAGTGCCTTAATAATTGCTGTTGGCATAATGGTTTGTGGTGACGAGCCTTGCAGACCGGCAGCCAATCCTTTTACGCCGGTTGCAGGGCCTTCCTTGGTTGTGCATGGGTGTTTGTCACCCCCCTCTTCTATGTGTAGCGAACTATGGTGTTTGCGATTGCATTGTTGACAACGGTGTGGTGACTTACATTATTTGAAGACTGGGTGTTTGAGACTCAAACGATTGTAGCATCGCTGAGTTGTCTTGGCCCAGTGTCTTCGGTTCGGCTCATTTCGTTGAATTTTTTGCATTCAAAGAGCGAGTGCTCTGAACTGCAGAAACCACACTTGGGTGTGGCGCCTTTGGTTGCGACATGGCCCATCACGCTTGACTTGGGGCTGTGCCGCCTCAAAGGGATTGTGATTGAATCGAACGTGTCCATTCGATGCCTCGGACTACTTCATCGGAAGTATCCATAACTTTCTTGATGTTGGCTGCGTTTGCTGCATGAATCGCTGGTTGATTGATAAACGTCTGAATAAACGAGTATATAATTGGTTTCTTGCGATTATATCGTTCCTTCAATTTGTTCAAGGCTCCCAATTAATTCGCCTCCGTGATGGCAATATGACGAAGCAATGTTACGGGCTCTCCGCGCAATAGTCCCTTTAGGTACTGAAATTTCTGTACGGGGTTCAGTGAGTGTGACTCATGGATCGTGGTGCAATACAGGTCGAAGAACGATTGCCATTCCATATATTCTCCTGAAAATGTGGGAATCAGCGTGTCCTGAAGCTGAAAAAGTCGTGTTTCCTGAAGAGTTCGGGATTTGGCTGTTGCTCGTGCTCGGTGCGTTTTCGCGAATCCAGTTATTGAGTCCACTGATGGCTTGGTAGTAACTTTCTTCGTATTCGAAGTCAGATTCTTCTTCAGGATCGACCGAGAATATCTTGGCCTCAATTGCTGTGAACTCGGACATCAACACCTCAACACGCATGAGGCCAGTTTTAATATCTTCGATTGACGTTTGGGCGTTGCTACGATTCACGAAGTTGACTATTTGGGTCAATCTTCCCTTGTTTGAAGCGCGCTGCCTTTTGAGAGATGCTAAGGTTGGCATGATGAGTGTTGGTAAGTTACTTTATGAGATAGATGAGTCTGCGATTTCTTGGATCATGCGCTTATTTTAGTTGCGGGTGATAGTCTTGTTGCCACTGGCTGACCATGAGACCATTTACACTCGTAGATCTTTGGGTCAAACCCTCGGAAAGAATCTGCTTATGCAAGTGGAATTGTGGAAGATATCTCAATTAGTGTTATATTTGCAAGCAAAAATAAAATGGCGATGCAGAAACAAATGCACTGCACCTTTTCCTTATTTTTGTAAGTGTCTTTAACAATTGGATTGTTGAGAAAACAATTTGATGGTTTACAAAACGCACGAGGAAATCCAAATCTAGCACAATTTTGCTGGTGCAAAATTTATAACGCCATTGCACTGTGTAAATGCATGAATGATCGAAAGCGAGGAAAACACGATGCTGCAAACGTTTGTTCTTTTCACACAATTTTTTAATTCGTGTATCGATTCACTTTCATGCACAAGAAAATGGCGAAAAATTGCAAACACATTCTAAATGAAAATGACCAAGAGTTTCAGGTCCCTGCTCGGGCGCCAAATGTTGCTTTTGTCCCAAGAAAGGAATGGGGATGCAATTGTGAATTTGCCTGTATTAGGTTGATTTTTATAACAATAAACAATCAGAAGAATTCTCCGTTTTCACTATTTTCTTTTGTAACCTCTTACTAGAGGCTTGAAATTCCTGTGCACTATTCCCGTTTACACAATTCGTCCGTTTACCATGTAACAATGATGGGTTTTCAGAAAAGACACATATCGTATTTTGCACGAATTAAACACAAATTAAATAAATCTTAAGAGTATATAATTATAATAAGAATTACTGTATTTCACAAAAAAATATTTGTTTCCTTTAATCGCAAGTGAATTTCTCTTGCCGTGTCGCTCGTCTCGCGGTCAGAACAGAAAGAGGAAGCGCATGTTGCGTTTTGTGATGTAGCTGAAGTTGGACCCGCTGAGTGGTGAACTGAACTGCATTTTTCGAGCTGAGGTTCGATCGATGAAATGAACTGAACAGTGACGTTATGTAGATTGAATAATATTTTGATTTGGTTATTAACTAGTATTCGCTTATTCTCATAAGTTGATCGTAGCCAAATAAAAACGCGATTTAGTCCGTAAATAGTGCGTAAGCCATGTCTTATTTCTGTCTTTTTTTAAACTTAAAAATTACAATTACTAATAAACATTAAACATAAATAACGATCATACAAAACTTAAAGAATTATTGATATACACACATCAAAAACTCAAACCAATTTCTAGTAAAATACCTATCTAAAATACACCTACGCTATCCCAAAACCATCTGTCGCTGAACAGCACAATAATTAATTTCCCCCGAATGTGGTAAATTATTTTGGGAAGTTGAGAGAGCTACTCGATGAATGCTTATGTCAAATCAAAATGTTCAGTTTTTCAGATGTTTAGTTTTGTTTGTTGATTTTCGTTTTCGTGATTTGTTTTCTCTTTTTTTTTTTGGTTTAAATTTATCAATTAATAAATATTGCGTGTGCAACGTTTAAATGTGTATAGTGTGGATTGGGCTGGGGGAAAATCATGCCCCTAGCCCTGAAATCAATTTGGACACAAAAATTGCAATGCATTTTACATGCATGCTGAAGTAGTGGCAAAATCCACTGTGCTGTGCTGCGCTGTGTAAGATCAACAGGTAAGTGTAAATCTATGATATAGAGGCGTGATTTCTGCCTTTTCAAAAAAAAAAGGAAAATTTATTTGGGAAATAGATATCGCGTCTCAACTTTAAATTTTGTCGTAATAGAATATGATATCTATTTTTCTTGTGTTATTTTCTCGGCATATGCATTCGGCACATGCATTCTACACATGCATTCGACGTTGACGTCAGCTGAGGATTATCTCTGTGTACAGGTTTTTTTAGATTAGATTAAGATATTTTTATTAAACATTAAAGTAATATACAATTTTGATTTAAAATAAACTTATAACGAATATTAATATGTGTCGGCTCAACAATAGGGGCCCGACGTATTTACATTGTCTTTTTTTTGGTATTGTTTATTTTTAAACAATATTTTTTACTACTTAATCTACTACATGTTTATTTTTAAGGTAATTAAATTTTAAACAATAATTTTAAAACAAAATAAGAATGAAAAATATTAAGCGGCGTATAAACAGGTCGAACTTCAGCCTCTGTAATATTGGTTGCCCGCCTTCTCGTAGAAGGAGACGTCTTGATTGTTAAATATGTCATCGAATCTAGCATCAGTGAATCCTCTTATGTGTATGTACCGGTGACTTGGCTTGATTTCCTCGATTCGCAGTCCTTGCATCTCAGGACTTGGATGTGTTTCCAATGCGTCGACGAATTTCCTCGCCATTCGGAACAAGTGGTCAGTTATTGGCTGCAGACCTGCTACTTTGTATAGTTTTGTAGTCGACACAAACTTATATCTGTTTGTCACCCTCCAGAGTCCTGTACAGATCCTTAGTACCTTCCTTTCAAATAGGGAGATCTTCTTCATCGTTGTTGGTGAGACGGTGAGCCATATGGGGTAGCCATAGGTTATCACTGGCCTGATGAGTTGCTTGTAGATAAGCAGCCTGGTGTTGTTGGACAGACCGTTTCGTCTTTTAAGTAGCGGGTGCACCAAATGAAGAGCGTAGTTCGCTTTTTTCATTGTTTTGTTGATGTGAGAGTTAAACTTGAGCCTCTCAGTAAAGTTGATTCCCAGGTACTTAGTCTCTGACTTGGTGTTTATTGTTGTGTTATCCGGAAGGGTGATTTTTAAGGCTCTGCACCGGCTTGCGATTTTTCTTATCCTTGTTTTGGTTGCTGGTACTCGGAAGCAGATGAGTTCCGTTTTATTGGCGTTGATCTTTAGTCCCCACTTCAGGTAGTAGTCTCAAGGCACAGTTCGCCTCCGTGATGGCAATATGACGAAGCAATGTTACGGGCTCTCCGCGCAATAGTCTCTTTAGGTACTGAAATTTCTGTACGGGGTTCAGTGAGTGTGACTCATGGATCGTGGTGCAATACAGGTCGAAGAACGATTGCCATCGACCGAGAATATCTTGGCCTCAATTACTATGAACTCGGACATCAACACCTCAACACGCATGAGGCCAGTTTTAATATCTTCGATTGACGTTTGGGCGTTGCTACGATTCACGAAGTTGACTATTTGGGTCAATCTTCCCTTGTTTTGTATTCAAGCATGAAGCTCTGATACATTTTTTGAAATTGTGGGTCACGAATGAATCGGCGTTCCATGCTCCTTCTCTTCAGAAGATTCTGGTTTGATGAAGGAGAGACTGATTCTATCTCCCAAAATCGTTTCAAAGTTCGATCATTATCTGCAATTGCCCAAGTGTCGACTGATGCCATCAGAGAGACTCTATCATTTGTTGTGACGCCGTTAGCCTTTCCCGACGCAACCCAACCAAATACAGTTTTTTGAAGCACTGGTCCTTCGTTGTTTGAACATATTCTTCCATCCTCCAAGAATCCGAAGAAGTAGTCGGCGCCAATCAAGATGTCGATGTCGCCGGACACATGAAATTTAGGATCTGCTAATTGATTCCCTTATGACAACTTGCTTTGATGTCAAGGTTCTGGGATGGTAGCCTCGTGGTGATTTTTGGCAATACCAGCGCTTCGATGATAAATTCTGAGCCACCCTCAGTTGTGATCTTGAGCTTGACAGCTCCTTTTGTGAATCCTGCATTGGATCAGAAACGGCCAAGTGAGCGTTTCTTCAGTTGAGACTTAGTCTTTGTGAACATGCTTCTGTGATGAAACTAGCCTGAGACCCTGAGTCCAAAAGAGCACGGCAACTATGGACGTTACCAAATGCGTCCAGTGCCTTAATAATTGCTGTTGGCATAATGGTTTGTGGTGACGAGCCTTGCAGACCGGCAGCCAATCCTTTTACGCCGGTTGCAGGGCCTTCCTTGGTTGTGCATGGGTGTTTGTCACCCCCCTCTTCTATGTGCAGCGAACTATGGTGTTTGCGATTGCATCGTTGACAACGGTGTGGTGACTTACATTATTTGAAGACTGGGTGTTTGAGACTCAAACGATTGTAGCATCGCTGAGTTGTCTTGGCCCAGTGTCTTCGGTTCGGCTCATTTCGTTGAATTTTTTTGCATTCAAAGAGCGAGTGCTCTGAACTGCAGAAACCACACTTGGGTGTGGCGCCTTTGGTTGCGACATGGCCCATCACGCTTGACTTGGGGCTGTGCCGCCTCAAAGGGATTGTGATTGAATCGAACGTGTCCATTCGATGCCTCGGACTACTTCATCGGAAGTATCCATAACTTTCTTGATGTTGGCTGCGTTTGCTGCATGAATCGCTGGTTGATTGATAAACGTCTGAATAAACGAGTATATAATTGGTTTCTTGCGATTATATCGTTCCTTCAATTTGTTCAAGGCTCCCAATTAATTCGCCTCCGTGATGGCAATATGACGAAGCAATGTTACGGGCTCTCCGCGCAATAGTCCCTTTAGGTACTGAAATTTCTGTACGGGGTTCAGTGAGTGTGACTCATGGATCGTGGTGCAATACAGGTCGAAGAACGATTGCCATTCCATATATTCTCCTGAAAATGTGGGAATCAGCGTGTCCTGAAGCTGAAAAAGTCGTGTTTCCTGAAGAGTTCGGGATTTGGCTGTTGCTCGTGCTCGGTGCGTTTTCGCGAATCCAGTTATTGAGTCCACTGATGGCTTGGTAGTAACTTTCTTCGTATTCGAAGTCAGATTCTTCTTCAGGATCGACCGAGAATATCTTGGCCTCAATTGCTGTGAACTCGGACATCAACACCTCAACACGCATGAGGCCAGTTTTAATATCTTCGATTGACGTTTGGGCGTTGCTACGATTCACGAAGTTGACTATTTGGGTCAATCTTCCCTTGTTTGAAGCGCGCTGCCTTTTGAGAGATGCTAAGGTTGGCATGATGAGTGTTGGTAAGTTACTTTATGAGATAGATGAGTCTGCGATTTCTTGGATCATGCGCTTATTTTAGTTGCGGGTGATAGTCTTGTTGCCACTGGCTGACCATGAGACCATTTACACTCGTAGATCTTTGGGTCAAACCCTCGGAAAGAATCTGCTTATGCAAGTGGAATTGTGGAAGATATCTCAATTAGTGTTATATTTGCAAGCAAAAATAAAATGGCGATGCAGAAACAAATGCACTGCACCTTTTCCTTATTTTTGTAAGTGTCATTAACAATTGGATTGTTGAGAAAACAATTTGATGGTTTACAAAACGCACGAGGAAATCCAAATCTAGCACAATTTTGCTGGTGCAAAATTTATAACGCCATTGCACTGTGTAAATGCATGAATGATCGAAAGCGAGGAAAACACGATGCTGCAAACGTTTGTTCTTTTCACACAATTTTTTAATTCGTGTATCGATTCACTTTCATGCACAGAAAATGGCGAAAAATTGCAAACTCATTCTAAATGAAAATGACCAAGAGTTTCAGGTCCCTGCTCGGGCGCCAAATGTTGCTTTTGTCCCAAGAAAGGAATGGGGATGCAATTGTGAATTTGCCTGTATTAGGTTGATTTTTATAACAATAAACAATCAGAAGAATTCTCCGTTTTCACTATTTTCTTTTGTAACCTCTTACTAGAGGCTTGAAATTCCTGTGCACTATTCCCGTTTACACAATTCGTCCGTTTACCATGTAACAATGATGGGTTTTCAGAAAAGACACATATCGTATTTTGCACGAATTAAACACAAATTAAATAAATCTTAAGAGTATATAATTATAATAAGAATTACTGTATTTCACAAAAAAATATTTGATTCCTTTAATCGCAAGTGAATTTCTCTTGCCGTGTCGCTCGTCTCGCGGTCAGAACAGAAAGAGGAAGCGCATGTTGCGTTTTGTGATGTAGCTGAAGTTGGACCCGCTGAGTGGTGAACTGAACTGCATTTTTCGAGCTGAGGTTCGATCGATGAAATGAACTGAACAGTGACGTTATGTAGATTGAATAATATTTTGATTTGGTTATTAACTATATAGTATTCGCTTATTCTCATAAGTTGATCGTAGCCAAATAAAAACGCGATTTAGTCCGTAAATAGTGCGTAAGCCATGTCTTATTTCTGTCTTTTTTTAAACTTAAAAATTACAATTACTAATAAACATTAAACATAAATAACGATCATACAAAACCTAAAGAATTATTGATATACACACATCAAAAACTCAAACCAATTTCTAGTAAAATACCTATCTAAAATACACCTACGCTATCCCAAAACCATCTGTCGCTGAACAGCACAATAATTAATTTCCCCCGAATGTGGTAAATTATTTTGGGAAGTTGAGAGAGCTACTCGATGAATGCTTATGTCAAATCAAAATGTTCAGTTTTTCAGATGTTTAGTTTTGTTTGTTGATTTTCGTTTTCGTGATTTGTTTTCTCTTTTTTTTTTTGGTTTAAATTTATCAATTAATAAATATTGCGTGTGCAACGTTTAAATGTGTATAGTGTGGATTGGGCTGGGGGAAAATCATGCCCCTAGCCCTGAAATCAATTTGGACACAAAAATTGCAATGCATTTTACATGCATGCTGAAGTAGTGGCAAAATCCACTGTGCTGTGCTGCGCTGTGTAAGATCAACAGGTAAGTGTAAATCTATGATATAGAGGCGTGATTTCTGCCTTTTCAAAAAAAAAAGGAAAATTTATTTGGGAAATAGATATCGCGTCTCAGCTTTAAATTTTGTCGTAATAGAATATGATATCTATTTTTCTTGTGTTATTTTCTCGGCATATGCATTCGGCACATGCATTCTACACATGCATTCGACGTTGACGTCAGCTGAGGATTATCTCTGTGTACAGGTTTTTTTAGATTAGATTAAGATATTTTTATTAAACATTAAAGTAATATACAATTTTGATTTAAAATAAACTTATAACGAATATTAATATGTGTCGGCTCAACAATAGGGGCCCGACGTATTTACATTGTCTTTTTTTTGGTATTGTTTATTTTTAAACAATATTTTTTACTACTTAATCTACTACATGTTTATTTTTAAGGTAATTAAATTTTAAACAATAATTTTAAAACAAAATAAGAATGAAAAATATTAAGCGGCGTATAAACAGGTCGAACTTCAGCCTCTGTAATATTGGTTGCCCGCCTTCTCGTAGAAGGAGACGTCTTGATTGTTAAATATGTCATCGAATCTAGCATCAGTGAATCCTCTTATGTGTATGTACCGGTGACTTGGCTCGATTTCCTCGATTCGCAGTCCTTGCATCTCAGGACTTGGATGTGTTTCCAATGCGTCGACGAATTTCCTCGCCATTCGGAACAAGTGGTCAGTTATTGGCTGCAGACCTGCTACTTTGTATAGTTTTGTAGTCGACACAAACTTATATCTGTTTGTCACCCTCCAGAGTCCTGTACAGATCCTTAGTACCTTCCTTTCAAATAGGGAGATCTTCTTCATCGTTGTTGGTGAGACGGTGAGCCATATGGGGTAGCCATAGGTTATCACTGGCCTGATGAGTTGCTTGTAGATAAGCAGCCTGGTGTTGTTGGACAGACCGTTTCGTCTTTTAAGTAGCGGGTGCACCAAATGAAGAGCGTAGTTCGCTTTTTTCATTGTTTTGTTGATGTGAGAGTTAAACTTGAGCCTCTCAGTAAAGTTGATTCCCAGGTACTTAGTCTCTGACTTGGTGTTTATTGTTGTGTTATCCGGAAGGGTGATTTTTAAGGCTCTGCACCGGCTTGCGATTTTTCTTATCCTTGTTTCGGTTGCTGGTACTCGGAAGCAGATGAGTTCCGTTTTATTGGCGTTGATCTTTAGTCCCCACTTCAGGTAGTAGTCTCAAGGCACAGTTCGCCTCCGTGATGGCAATATGACGAAGCAATGTTACGGGCTCTCCGCGCAATAGTCTCTTTAGGTACTGAAATTTCTGTACGGGGTTCAGTGAGTGTGACTCATGGATCGTGGTGCAATACAGGTCGAAGAACGATTGCCATCGACCGAGAATATCTTGGCCTCAATTACTATGAACTCGGACATCAACACCTCAACACGCATGAGGCCAGTTTTAATATCTTCGATTGACGTTTGGGCGTTGCTACGATTCACGAAGTTGACTATTTGGGTCAATCTTCCCTTGTTTTGTATTCAAGCATGAAGCTCTGATACATTTTTTGAAATTGTGGGTCACGAATGAATCGGCGTTCCATGCTCCTTCTCTTCAGAAGATTCTGGTTTGATGAAGGAGAGACTGATTCTATCTCCCAAAATCGTTTCAAAGTTCGATCATTATCTGCAATTGCCCAAGTGTCGACTGATGCCATCAGAGAGACTCTATCATTTGTTGTGACGCCGTTAGCCTTTCCCGACGCAACCCAACCAAATACAGTTTTTTGAAGCACTGGTCCTTCGTTGTTTAAACATATTCTTCCATCCTCCAAGAATCCGAAGAAGTAGTCGGCGCCAATCAAGATGTCGATGTCACCGGACACATGAAATTTAGGATCTGCTAATTGATTCCCTTATGACAACTTGCTTTGATGTCAAGGTTCTGGGATGGTAGCCTCGTGGTGATTTTTGGCAATACCAGCGCTTCGATGATAAATTCTGAGCCACCCTCAGTTGTGATCTTGAGCTTGACAGCTCCTTTTGTGAATCCTGCATTGGATCTTCAAGGCCAGAAACGGCCAAGTGAGCGTTTCTTCAGTTGAGACTTAGTCTTTGTGAACATGCTTCTGTGATGAAACTAGCCTGAGACCCTGAGTCCAAAAGAGCACGGCAACTATGGACGTTACCAAATGCGTCCAGTGCCTTAATAATTGCTGTTGGCATAATGGTTTGTGGTGACGAGCCTTGCAGACCGGCAGCCAATCCTTTTACGCCGGTTGCAGGGCCTTCCTTGGTTGTGCATGGGTGTTTGTCACCCCCCTCTTCTATGTGTAGCGAACTATGGTGTTTGCGATTGCATCGTTGACAACGGTGTGGTGACTTACATTATTTGAAGACTGGGTGTTTGAGACTCAAACGATTGTAGCATCGCTGAGTTGTCTTGGCCCAGTGTCTTCGGTTCGGCTCATTTCGTTGAATTTTTTTGCATTCAAAGAGCGAGTGCTCTGAACTGCAGAAACCACACTTGGGTGTGGCGCCTTTGGTTGCGACATGGCCCATCACGCTTGACTTGGGGCTGTGCCGCCTCAAAGGGATTGTGATTGAATCGAACGTGTCCATTCGATGCCTCGGACTACTTCATCGGAAGTATCCATAACTTTCTTGATGTTGGCTGCGTTTGCTGCATGAATCGCTGGTTGATTGATAAACGTCTGAATAAACGAGTATATAATTGGTTTCTTGCGATTATATCGTTCCTTCAATTTGTTCAAGGCTCCCAATTAATTCGCCTCCGTGATGGCAATATGACGAAGCAATGTTACGGGCTCTCCGCGCAATAGTCCCTTTAGGTACTGAAATTTCTGTACGGGGTTCAGTGAGTGTGACTCATGGATCGTGGTGCAATACAGGTCGAAGAACGATTGCCATTCCATATATTCTCCTGAAAATGTGGGAATCAGCGTGTCCTGAAGCTGAAAAAGTCGTGTTTCCTGAAGAGTTCGGGATTTGGCTGTTGCTCGTGCTCGGTGCGTTTTCGCGAATCCAGTTATTGAGTCCACTGATGGCTTGGTAGTAACTTTCTTCGTATTCGAAGTCAGATTCTTCTTCAGGATCGACCGAGAATATCTTGGCCTCAATTGCTGTGAACTCGGACATCAACACCTCAACACGCATGAGGCCAGTTTTAATATCTTCGATTGACGTTTGGGCGTTGCTACGATTCACGAAGTTGACTATTTGGGTCAATCTTCCCTTGTTTGAAGCGCGCTGCCTTTTGAGAGATGCTAAGGTTGGCATGATGAGTGTTGGTAAGTTACTTTATGAGATAGATGAGTCTGCGATTTCTTGGATCATGCGCTTATTTTAGTTGCGGGTGATAGTCTTGTTGCCACTGGCTGACCATGAGACCATTTACACTCGTAGATCTTTGGGTCAAACCCTCGGAAAGAATCTGCTTATGCAAGTGGAATTGTGGAAGATATCTCAATTAGTGTTATATTTGCAAGCAAAAATAAAATGGCGATGCAGAAACAAATGCACTGCACCTTTTCCTTATTTTTGTAAGTGTCTTTAACAATTGGATTGTTGAGAACACAATTTGATGGTTTACAAAACGCACGAGGAAATCCAAATCTAGCACAATTTTGCTGGTGCAAAATTTATAACGCCATTGCACTGTGTAAATGCATGAATGATCGAAAGCGAGGAAAACACGATGCTGCAAACGTTTGTTCTTTTCACACAATTTTTTAATTCGTGTATCGATTCACTTTCATGCACAAGAAAATGGCGAAAAATTGCAAACACATTCTAAATGAAAATGACCAAGAGTTTCAGGTCCCTGCTCGGGCGCCAAATGTTGCTTTTGTCCCAAGAAAGGAATGGGGATGCAATTGTGAATTTGCCTGTATTAGGTTGATTTTTATAACAATAAACAATCAGAAGAATTCTCCGTTTTCACTATTTTCTTTTGTAACCTCTTACTAGAGGCTTGAAATTCCTGTGCACTATTCCCGTTTACACAATTCGTCCGTTTACCATGTAACAATGATGGGTTTTCAGAAAAGACACATATCGTATTTTGCACGAATTAAACACAAATTAAATAAATCTTAAGAGTATATAATTATAATAAGAATTACTGTATTTCACAAAAAAATATTTGATTCCTTTAATCGCAAGTGAATTTCTCTTGCCGTGTCGCTCGTCTCGCGGTCAGAACAGAAAGAGGAAGCGCATGTTGCGTTTTGTGATGTAGCTGAAGTTGGACCCGCTGAGTGGTGAACTGAACTGCATTTTTCGAGCTGAGGTTCGATCGATGAAATGAACTGAACACTGACGTTATGTAGATTGAATAATATTTTGATTTGGTTATTAACTAGTATTCGCTTATTCTCATAAGTTGATCGTAGCCAAATAAAAACGCGATTTAGTCCGTAAATAGTGCGTAAGCCATGTCTTATTTCTGTCTTTTTTTAAACTTAAAAATTACAATTACTAATAAACATTAAACATAAATAACGATCATACAAAACTTAAAGAATTATTGATATACACACATCAAAAACTCAAACCAATTTCTAGTAAAATACCTATCTAAAATACACCTACGCTATCCCAAAACCATCTGTCGCTGAACAGCACAATAATTAATTTCCCCCGAATGTGGTAAATTATTTTGGGAAGTTGAGAGAGCTACTCGATGAATGCTTATGTCAAATCAAAATGTTCAGTTTTTCAGATGTTTAGTTTTGTTTGTTGATTTTCGTTTTCGTGATTTGTTTTCTCTTTTTTTTTTTGGTTTAAATTTATCAATTAATAAATATTGCGTGTGCAACGTTTAAATGTGTATAGTGTGGATTGGGCTGGGGGAAAATCATGCCCCTAGCCCTGAAATCAATTTGGACACAAAAATTGCAATGCATTTTACATGCATGCTGAAGTAGTGGCAAAATCCACTGTGCTGTGCTGCGCTGTGTAAGATCAACAGGTAAGTGTAAATCTATGATATAGAGGCGTGATTTCTGCCTTTTCAAAAAAAAAAGGAAAATTTATTTGGGAAATAGATATCGCGTCTCAGCTTTAAATTTTGTCGTAATAGAATATGATATCTATTTTTCTTGTGTTATTTTCTCGGCATATGCATTCGGCACATGCATTCTACACATGCATTCGACGTTGACGTCAGCTGAGGATTATCTCTGTGTACAGGTTTTTTTAGATTAGATTAAGATATTTTTATTAAACATTAAAGTAATATACAATTTTGATTTAAAATAAACTTATAACGAATATTAATATGTGTCGGCTCAACAATAGGGGCCCAACGTATTTACATTGTCTTTTTTTTGGTATTGTTTATTTTTAAACAATATTTTTTACTACTTAATCTACTACATGTTTATTTTTAAGGTAATTAAATTTTAAACAATAATTTTAAAACAAAATAAGAATGAAAAATATTAAGCGGCGTATAAACAGGTCGAACTTCAGCCTCTGTAATATTGGTTGCCCGCCTTCTCGTAGAAGGAGACGTCTTGATTGTTAAATATGTCATCGAATCTAGCATCAGTGAATCCTCTTATGTGTATGTACCGGTGACTTGGCTCGATTTCCTCGATTCGCAGTCCTTGCATCTCAGGACTTGGATGTGTTTCCAATGCGTCGACGAATTTCCTCGCCATTCGGAACAAGTGGTCAGTTATTGGCTGCAGACCTGCTACTTTGTATAGTTTTGTAGTCGACACAAACTTATATCTGTTTGTCACCCTCCAGAGTCCTGTACAGATCCTTAGTACCTTCCTTTCAAATAGGGAGATCTTCTTCATCGTTGTTGGTGAGACGGTGAGCCATATGGGGTAGCCATAGGTTATCACTGGCCTGATGAGTTGCTTGTAGATAAGCAGCCTGGTGTTGTTGGACAGACCGTTTCGTCTTTTAAGTAGCGGGTGCACCAAATGAAGAGCGTAGTTCGCTTTTTTCATTGTTTTGTTGATGTGAGAGTTAAACTTGAGCCTCTCAGTAAAGTTGATTCCCAGGTACTTAGTCTCTGACTTGGTGTTTATTGTTGTGTTATCCGGAAGGGTGATTTTTAAGGCTCTGCACCGGCTTGCGATTTTTCTTATCCTTGTTTCGGTTGCTGGTACTCGGAAGCAGATGAGTTCCGTTTTATTGGCGTTGATCTTTAGTCCCCACTTCAGGTAGTAGTCTCAAGGCACAGTTCGCCTCCGTGATGGCAATATGACGAAGCAATGTTACGGGCTCTCCGCGCAATAGTCTCTTTAGGTACTGAAATTTCTGTACGGGGTTCAGTGAGTGTGACTCATGGATCGTGGTGCAATACAGGTCGAAGAACGATTGCCATCGACCGAGAATATCTTGGCCTCAATTACTATGAACTCGGACATCAACACCTCAACACGCATGAGGCCAGTTTTAATATCTTCGATTGACGTTTGGGCGTTGCTACGATTCACGAAGTTGACTATTTGGGTCAATCTTCCCTTGTTTTGTATTCAAGCATGAAGCTCTGATACATTTTTTGAAATTGTGGGTCACGAATGAATCGGCGTTCCATGCTCCTTCTCTTCAGAAGATTCTGGTTTGATGAAGGAGAGACTGATTCTATCTCCCAAAATCGTTTCAAAGTTCGATCATTATCTGCAATTGCCCAAGTGTCGACTGATGCCATCAGAGAGACTCTATCATTTGTTGTGACGCCGTTAGCCTTTCCCGACGCAACCCAACCAAATACAGTTTTTTGAAGCACTGGTCCTTCGTTGTTTGAACATATTCTTCCATCCTCCAAGAATCCGAAGAAGTAGTCGGCGCCAATCAAGATGTCGATGTCGCCGGACACATGAAATTTAGGATCTGCTAATTGATTCCCTTATGACAACTTGCTTTGATGTCAAGGTTCTGGGATGGTAGCCTCGTGGTGATTTTTGGCAATACCAGCGCTTCGATGATAAATTCTGAGCCACCCTCAGTTGTGATCTTGAGCTTGACAGCTCCTTTTGTGAATCCTGCATTGGATCTTCCAGGCCAGAAACGGCCAAGTGAGCGTTTCTTCAGTTGAGACTTAGTCTTTGTGAACATGCTTCTGTGATGAAACTAGCCTGAGACCCTGAGTACAAAAGAGCACGGCAACTATGGACGTTACCAAATGCGTCCAGTGCCTTAATAATTGCTGTTGGCATAATGGTTTGTGGTGACGAGCCTTGCAGACCGGCAGCCAATCCTTTTACGCCGGTTGCAGGGCCTTCCTTGGTTGTGCATGGGTGTTTGTCACCCCCCTCTTCTATATATGTGTAGCGAACTATGGTGTTTGCGATTGCATCGTTGACAACGGTGTGGTGACTTACATTATTTGAAGACTGGGTGTTTGAGACTCAAACGATTGTAGCATCGCTGAGTTGTCTTGGCCCAGTGTCTTCGGTTCGGCTCATTTCGTTGAATTTTTTTGCATTCAAAGAGCGAGTGCTCTGAACTGCAGAAACCACACTTGGGTGTGGCGCCTTTGGTTGCGACATGGCCCATCACGCTTGACTTGGGGCTGTGCCGCCTCAAAGGGATTGTGATTGAATCGAACGTGTCCATTCGATGCCTCGGACTACTTCATCGGAAGTATCCATAACTTTCTTGATGTTGGCTGCGTTTGCTGCATGAATCGCTGGTTGATTGATAAACGTCTGAATAAACGAGTATATAATTGGTTTCTTGCGATTATATCGTTCCTTCAATTTGTTCAAGGCTCCCAATTAATTCGCCTCCGTGATGGCAATATGACGAAGCAATGTTACGGGCTCTCCGCGCAATAGTCCCTTTAGGTACTGAAATTTCTGTACGGGGTTCAGTGAGTGTGACTCATGGATCGTAGTGCAATACAGGTCGAAGAACGATTGCCATTCCATATATTCTCCTGAAAATGTGGGAATCAGCGTGTCCTGAAGCTGAAAAAGTCGTGTTTCCTGAAGAGTTCGGGATTTGGCTGTTGCTCGTGCTCGGTGCGTTTTCGCGAATCCAGTTATTGAGTCCACTGATGGCTTGGTAGTAACTTTCTTCGTATTCGAAGTCAGATTCTTCTTCAGGATCGACCGAGAATATCTTGGCCTCAATTGCTGTGAACTCGGACATCAACACCTCAACACGCATGAGGCCAGTTTTAATATCTTCGATTGACGTTTGGGCGTTGCTACGATTCACGAAGTTGACTATTTGGGTCAATCTTCCCTTGTTTGAAGCGCGCTGCCTTTTGAGAGATGCTAAGGTTGGCATGATGAGTGTTGGTAAGTTACTTTATGAGATAGATGAGTCTGCGATTTCTTGGATCATGCGCTTATTTTAGTTGCGGGTGATAGTCTTGTTGCCACTGGCTGACCATGAGACCATTTACACTCGTAGATCTTTGGGTCAAACCCTCGGAAAGAATCTGCTTATGCAAGTGGAATTGTGGAAGATATCTCAATTAGTGTTATATTTGCAAGCAAAAATAAAATGGCGATGCAGAAACAAATGCACTGCACCTTTTCCTTATTTTTGTAAGTGTCTTTAACAATTGGATTGTTGAGAAAACAATTTGATGGTTTACAAAACGCACGAGGAAATCCAAATCTAGCACAATTTTGCTGGTGCAAAATTTATAACGCCATTGCACTGTGTAAATGCATGAATGATCGAAAGCGAGGAAAACACGATGCTGCAAACGTTTGTTCTTTTCACACAATTTTTTAATTCGTGTATCGATTCACTTTCATGCACAAGAAAATGTCGAAAAATTGCAAACACATTCTAAATGAAAATGACCAAGAGTTTCAGGTCCCTGCTCGGGCGCCAAATGTTGCTTTTGTCCCAAGAAAGGAATGGGGATGCAATTGTGAATTTGCCTGTATTAGGTTGATTTTTATAACAATAAACAATCAGAAGAATTCTCCGTTTTCACTATTTTCTTTTGTAACCTCTTACTAGAGGCTTGAAATTCCTGTGCACTATTCCCGTTTACACAATTCGTCCGTTTACCATGTAACAATGATGGGTTTTCAGAAAAGACACATATCGTATTTTGCACGAATTAAACACAAATTAAATAAATCTTAAGAGTATATAATTATAATAAGAATTACTGTATTTCACAAAAAAATATTTGATTCCTTTAATCGCAAGTGAATTTCTCTTGCCGTGTCGCTCGTCTCGCGGTCAGAACAGAAAGAGGAAGCGCATGTTGCGTTTTGTGATGTAGCTGAAGTTGGACCCGCTGAGTGGTGAACTGAACTGCATTTTTCGAGCTGAGGTTCGATCGATGAAATGAACTGAACAGTGACGTTATGTAGATTGAATAATATTTTGATTTGGTTATTAACTAGTATTCGCTTATTCTCATAAGTTGATCGTAGCCAAATAAAAACGCGATTTAGTCCGTAAATAGTGCGTAAGCCATGTCTTATTTCTGTCTTTTTTTAAACTTAAAAATTACAATTACTGATAAACATTAAACATAAATAACGATCATACAAAACTTAAAGAATTATTGATATACACACATCAAAAACTCAAACCAATTTCTAGTAAAATACCTATCTAAAATACACCTACGCTATCCCAAAACCATCTGTCGCTGAACAGCACAATAATTAATTTCCCCCGAATGTGGTAAATTATTTTGGGAAGTTGAGAGAGCTACTCGATGAATGCTTATGTCAAATCAAAATGTTCAGTTTTTCAGATGTTTAGTTTTGTTTGTTGATTTTCGTTTTCGTGATTTGTTTTCTCTTTTTTTTTTTGGTTTAAATTTATCAATTAATAAATATTGCGTGTGCAACGTTTAAATGTGTATAGTGTGGATTGGGCTGGGGGAAAATCATGCCCCTAGCCCTGAAATCAATTTGGACACAAAAATTGCAATGCATTTTACATGCATGCTGAAGTAGTGGCAAAATCCACTGTGCTGTGCTGCGCTGTGTAAGATCAACAGGTAAGTGTAAATCTATGATATAGAGGCGTGATTTCTGCCTTTTCAAAAAAAAAGGAAAATTTATTTGGGAAATAGATATCGCGTCTCAGCTTTAAATTTTGTCGTAATAGAATATGATATCTATTTTTCTTGTGTTATTTTCTCGGCATATGCATTCGGCACATGCATTCTACACATGCATTCGACGTTGACGTCAGCTGAGGATTATCTCTGTGTACAGGTTTTTTTTAAATTAGATTAAGATATTTTTATTAAACATTAAAGTAATATACAATTTTGATTTAAAATAAACTTATAACGAATATTAATATGTGTCGGCTCAACAATAGGGGCCCGACGTATTTACATTGTCTTTTTTTTGGTATTGTTTATTTTTAAACAATATTTTTTACTACTTAATCTACTACATGTTTATTTTTAAGGTAATTAAATTTTAAACAATAATTTTAAAACAAAATAAGAATGAAAAATATTAAGCGGCGTATAAACAGGTCGAACTTCAGCCTCTGTAATATTGGTTGCCCGCCGTCTCGTAGAAGGAGACGTCTTGATTGTTAAATATGTCATCGAATCTAGCATCAGTGAATCCTCGTATGTGTATGTACCGGTGACTTGGCTCGATTTCCTCGATTCGCAGTCCTTGCATCTCAGGACTTGGATGTGTTTCCAATGCGTCGACGAATTTCCTCGCCATTCGGAACAAGTGGTCAGTTATTGGCTGCAGACCTGCTACTTTGTATAGTTTTGTAGTCGACACAAACTTATATCTGTTTGTCACCCTCCAGAGTCCTGTACAGATCCTTAGTACCTTCCTTTCAAATAGGGAGATCTTCTTCATCGTTGTTGGTGAGACGGTGAGCCATATGGGGTAGCCATAGGTTATCACTGGCCTGATGAGTTGCTTGTAGATAAGCAGCCTGGTGTTGTTGGACAGACCGTTTCGTCTTTTAAGTAGCGGGTGCACCAAATGAAGAGCGTAGTTCGCTTTTTTCATTGTTTTGTTGATGTGAGAGTTAAACTTGAGCCTCTCAGTAAAGTTGATTCCCAGGTACTTAGTCTCTGACTTGGTGTTTATTGTTGTGTTATCCGGAAGGGTGATTTTTAAGGCTCTGCACCGGCTTGCGATTTTTCTTATCCTTGTTTCGGTTGCTGGTACTCGGAAGCAGATGAGTTCCGTTTTATTGGCGTTGATCTTTAGTCCCCACTTCAGGTAGTAGTCTCAAGGCACAGTTCGCCTCCGTGATGGCAATATGACGAAGCAATGTTACGGGCTCTCCGCGCAATAGTCTCTTTAGGTACTGAAATTTCTGTACGGGGTTCAGTGAGTGTGACTCATGGATCGTGGTGCAATACAGGTCGAAGAACGATTGCCATCGACCGAGAATATCTTGGCCTCAATTACTATGAACTCGGACATCAACACCTCAACACGCATGAGGCCAGTTTTAATATCTTCGATTGACGTTTGGGCGTTGCTACGATTCACGAAGTTGACTATTTGGGTCAATCTTCCCTTGTTTTGTATTCAAGCATGAAGCTCTGATACATTTTTTGAAATTGTGGGTCACGAATGAATCGGCGTTCCATGCTCCTTCTCTTCAGAAGATTCTGGTTTGATAAGGAGAGACTGATTCTATCTCCCAAAATCGTTTCAAAGTTCGATCATTATCTGCAATTGCCCAAGTGTCGACTGATGCCATCAGAGAGACTCTATCATTTGTTGTGACGCCGTTAGCCTTTCCCGACGCAACCCAACCAAATACAGTTTTTTGAAGCACTGGTCCTTCGTTGTTTGAACATATTCTTCCATCCTCCAAGAATCCGAAGAAGTATTCGGCGCCAATCAAGATGTCGATGTCGCCGGACACATGAAATTTAGGATCTGCTAATTTGATTCCCTTATGACAACTTGCTTTGATGTCAAGGTTCTGGGATGGTAGCCTCGTGGTGATTTTTGGCAATACCAGCGCTTCGATGATAAATTCTGAGCCACCCTCAGTTGTGATCTTGAGCTTGACAGCTCCTTTTGTGAATCCTGCATTGGATCTTCCAGGCCAGAAAAGGCCAAGTGAGCGTTTCTTCAGTTGAGACTTAGTCTTTGTGAACATGCTTCTGTGATGAAACTAGCCTGAGACCCTGAGTCCAAAAGAGCACGGCAACTATGGACGTTACCAAATGCGTCCAGTGCCTTAATAATTGCTGTTGGCATAATGGTTTGTGGTGACGAGCCTTGCAGACCGGCAGCCAATCCATTTACGCCGTTTGCAGGGCCTTCCTTGGTTGTGCATGGGTGTTTGTCACCCCCCTCTTCTATGTGTAGCGAACTATGGTGTTTGCGATTGCATCGTTGACAACGGTGTGGTGACTTACATTATTTGAAGACTGGGTGTTTGAGATTCAAACGATTGTAGCATCGCTGAGTTGTCTTGGCCCAGTGTCTTCGGTTCGGTTCATTTCGTTGAATTTTTTTGCATTCAAAGAGCGAGTGCTCTGAACTGCAGAAACCACACTTGGGTGTGGCGCCTTTGGTTGCGACATGGCCCATCACGCTTGACTTGGGGCTGTGCCGCCTCAAAGGGATTGTGATTGAATCGAGCGTGTCCATTCGATGCCTCGGACTACTTCATCGGAAGTATCCATAACTTTCTTGATGTTGGCTGCGTTTGCTGCATGAATCGCTGGTTGATTGATAAACGTCTGAATGAACGAGTATATAATTGGTTTCTTGCGATTATATCGTTCCTTCAATTTGTTCAAGGCTCCCAATTAATTCGCCTCCGTGATGGCAATATGACGAAGCAATGTTACGGGCTCTCCGCGCAATAGTCCCTTTAGGTACTGAAATTTCTGTACGGGGTTCAGTGAGTGTGACTCATGGATCGTGGTGCAATACAGGTCGAAGAACGATTGCCATTCCATATATTCTCCTGAAAATGTGGGAATCAGCGTGTCCTGAAGCTGAAAAAGTCGTGTTTCCTGAAGAGTTCGGGATTTGGCTGTTGCTCGTGCTCGGTGCGTTTTCGCGAATCCAGTTATTGAGTCCACTGATGGCTTGGTAGTAACTTTCTTCGTATTCGAAGTCAGATTCTTCTTCAGGATCGACCGAGAATATCTTGGCCTCAATTGCTGTGAACTCGGACATCAACACCTCAACACGCATGAGGCCAGTTTTAATATCTTCGATTGACGTTTGGGCGTTGCTACGATTCACGAAGTTGACTATTTGGGTCAATCTTCCCTTGTTTGAAGCGCGCTGCCTTTTGAGAGATGCTAAGGTTGGCATGATGAGTGTTGGTAAGTTACTTTATGAGATAGATGAGTCTGCGATTTCTTGGATCATGCGCTTATTTTAGTTGCGGGTGATAGTCTTGTTGCCACTGGCTGACCATGAGACCATTTACACTCGTAGATCTTTGGGTCAAACCCTCGGAAAGAATCTGCTTATGCAAGTGGAATTGTGGAAGATATCTCAATTAGTGTTATATTTGCAAGCAAAAATAAAATGGCGATGCAGAAACAAATGCACTGCACCTTTTCCTTATTTTTGTAAGTGTCTTTAACAATTGGATTGTTGAGAAAACAATTTGATGGTTTACAAAACGCACGAGGAAATCCAAATCTAGCACAATTAGTAATATCGTTATATTAAGGAAAAGAACAAATATGTGCACAAACAAAATATCTAGTATCAAATTTCAAGGTGAATATGTGTGGGAATATGCTGAATTGCATATATACAGTGATAAAAATAATTTGTTTTACACCCTACGTTTGGCAGCTTTTGGTTTCTGCATTTTATCACCTACGGTAGGTACCTTTGGTCTTCACTATGTTCCCGAACATCCTCCGGGGCGGCTATGAAGCGACGTGGCAAGGGAACCATGGTGGGGTGTTGTTCTGATGAGGGTGTCTTCTTCTTCTTGCAATAGTAGGCAATGGCAATTCCAATAGCTGTATAGCAATGATCCCATATAGGACCACGTAGTGATGAACCTCGTGGAAGTTCATCTGTGGTTCTTCATTTTGTGCTGATGTCTTTATTTGCGTAAGACTGGTTGAAAGGTGATCTAAGTCCGTTTGAATGTTGTTAAATTCATTACGCGTCACCATACTGTGGGTATAGTTATGGCGAGTTTCATTTTCGGATTGAAAAATTAAGCTACTCAGATTCATTGTGGGTTGATAAAAGGCTTCCATTCTTGTGTTGAAGTTTTCGATGGAGTGTATAGTTATCATTCTATCCGTGATTGTACATGCCTTGTGCACTGTTATCGCTCCAGTTTCGCTTATAGTTGTGGTTGCCACTTCCTTGTTGCAGATGATGTTTATCGTGTGCTCTTTTTGGGAGATAAAAATCCATGTACTCGGGTCGTGTGTAGGAATCCACATGTTTTTTGGTTGTGTAAAACGTATATCACAAGTTTCTGCTCCTTTGTTCATGATTAATGCAATCTCGCAAGGTGTGGGGTTTATTAGAGTGTTATGAATTACGTTGTGTATCATACAGAGGTATTCAGCAGGCTTAATGGACTTGCTGATGGAGAGCTCCCCTTCAGACATTTGGTAGTATGATTCCCTATTTAAACTCATCAGTAATAATTCATTTGATGGTTGCAGGTATGCGTACATGTTCTTGTGCTTGGTTGGGATGGCGATCGGTTTGATGACTTGATATACTTTGTTGTTCAGTAAGGGTATCTTGAGTTCAAACATTAATGTATTTTTTGTCTGTCCAACCTTGGCTGTCATCAGTTGGTACATCGATATCATGTTGTTTTCTCCATATATGGTAACGTCAGCTGGGATGAATTCGTGTATTTTTTGTAGTTCGGTCTTGAGTTGATCGGGTTTAAGGATAAATGTGTTTTTTTTACTATGATGGATATCAGTGATGACATCAATTAGTTGTTGTTGCGTTGCTGCAAAAGTTGTCATTTCTATGGATAGATGTATCCATAGAGCCATAAATTTTTGAACTGCTGTATTCTCATTCTCATTTCTTTGAATGAGATTGAACATTAACATTGTTTGTTTGTCAATTGCTTCGAGTTGGTTGTTTACCGCCATCCAGTCCTTTTTTATAATGTTCACTGTTGCTTCAGTTATTGTAATTTGGTTTTTCAGCAATTTGTAAATGTGTTGTTCATTATTTTTTATTGGAAACATATTTTTTTCATCGTTTGCTCAGCAGAATGTGCGTACGGCTAAGTATGGAGCACTCGCTGTTCCAAATGGTACCGTCGTTAGTTGGTATTTTAATATTGGTTCGTGGACATTTTCCCTCCAAAGAATTTTTTGATATTTTTGGTCATCCTCATGTATTCGTATTTGGCGGTACATTTTTTCGATGTCTGCTGTGTAGGCAATCTTGTACTTCCTCCATCTTAACAATATTGACACTAATTCTTCCTGTAGGGTTGGCCCAACCAATAGTTGATCATTGAGACTCTTGTTGTTACTGGTTTTTGCTGAAGCATCGAAAACAACTCGTAACTTTGTTGTAGTACTGCCTTCTTTAATGACTGCATGGTGTGGGATGAAGTATTCTTCAGTGGATGTCATTTCGTTTTCACACAGTCGCATGTGACCTAGTGTAATGTATTCCTTAATGCATTTTTTGTAGTCGTCGGAGAATGTTGGGAATGATGCAAACATTTTCTCTAATTGCAAGAATCTAGCTAGGGCTCTGGTTTTGGATGTTCCAAGGATTGGTGGATTATTTTTGAATGGTATGCGAACCTCATATCTTCCACTGGGGTCACGATGATAGTTTTCATCGTAATGTGTTTGACATTGCTTGCTTCGGTTTATTTTCTTGCAAGGCGTCTTCCGCTGTTCTTATTTCCCTATTCAGAGTTCTTATTTTAATTGTCTGCTGTTTTATTATCTGATCGAAATCTTTCCTGTTGGTTATTTCCTTGGTTGTGAAATTGACATCGGATTGTTGTTGTATCTTCTTCGTGGCTGTCTGCTCCTTGATGCTTGTTCCAGCCGTAGTTTGTTGGGGATACGGTAACTTCTAGGTGCCGGTTCCTGGTTGGCTTGGAAGCACTGATGAACAGGATGGTTTTCAGTCACCTTTGTGTGCTAGTTGACTGTAAGTAATTGGCTTTAGTTGAATGATGGCTCTGTAACTTCTAGTGGTTGATGGCTGGAGTTGTAAATTCCAGTTTCCGTTGGTAGGTGGATCTGCGTCTTCTGGGTTTTAAATTCCAGTTTCCGTTGGTAGGTGGATCTGCGTCTACTTGGTTGTAAGTTCCAGTTTCCGTTGGTAGGTGGATCTGCGTCTACTTGGTTGTAAATTCCAGTATTTGAATGTTGGTATTTACCAGTGGAGTTGTAAATTCCGTTGTTGGTTGCCAGTTTACTAGTTGGCTTCGAAGGACCAATATTCAGCCTAGGAAATACTTTTCCTTAAACTGACTATTATATCATCCGCTTGCCGTGGGTCGGGGCTTGACGAAGATATTAATTCGGCGATAGCTTTTTTTGAACTATATTTTATTGGACTAAAAGAAGGGTTTATATACAAAATTACAAACTATCTAACAATATCTAATGACAATAATTTCTTATCTCTAACACGTACAATATGCAAAATGCAGAATTGCATTTGCGTGTGAATATGCTGCATTGCATATTCACATTAGTAATATCGTTATATTAAGGTAAAGAACAAATATGTGCACAAACAAAATATCTAGTAACAAATTTCAAGGTGAATATGTGTGGGAATATGCTGAATTGCATATATACAGTGATAAAAATAATTTGTTTTACACCCTACGTTTGGCAGCTTTGGGTTTCTGCATTTTATCACCTACGGTAGGTACCTTTGGTCTTCACTATGTTCCTGAACAATGAGAGTTGGTAAGTTACTTTATGAGATAGATGAGTCTGCGATTTCTTGGATCATGCACTTATTTTAGTTGCGGGTGATAGTCTTGTTGCCACTGGCTGACCATGACACCATTTACACTCGTAGATCTTTAGGTCAACCCCTCGGAAAGAATCTGCTTATGCAAGTGGAATTGTGGAAGATATCTCAATTAGTGTTATATTTGCAAGCAAAAATAAAATGGTGATGCAGAAACAAATGCACTGAACCTTTTCCTTATTTTTGTAAGTGTCTTTAACAATTGGATTGTTGAGAAAACAATTTGATGGTTTACAAAACGCACGAGGAAATCCAAATCTAGCACAATTTTGCAAAATTTATGCCGCCATTGCACTGTGTAAATGCATGAATGATCGAAAGCGAGGAAAACACGATGCTGCAAACGTTTGTTCTTTTCACACAATTTTTTAATTCGTGTATCAATTCACTTTCATGCACAAGAAAATGGCGAAAAATTGCAAACACATTCTAAATGAAAATGACCCGGAGTTTCAGGTCCCTGCTCGGGCGCCAAATGTTGCTTTTGTCCCAAGAAAGGAAGGGGATGCAATTGTGAATTTGCCTGTATTAGGTTGATTTTTATAACAATAAACAATCAGAAGAATTCTCCGTTTTCACTATTTTCTTTTGTAACCTCTTACTAGAGGCTTGAAATTCCTGTGCACTATTCCCGTTTACACAATTCGTCCGTTTACCATGTAACAATGATGGGTTTTCAGAAAAGACACATATCGTATTTTGCACGAATTAAACATAAATTAAATAAATCTTAAGAGCATATAATTATAATAAGAATTACTGTATTTCACAAAAAAATATTTGATTCCTTTAATCGCAAGTGAATTTCTCTTGCCGTGTCGCTCGTCTCGCGGTCAGAACAGAAAGAGGAAGTGCATGTTGCGTTTTGTGATGTAGCTGAAGTTGGACCCGCTGAGTGGTGAACTGAACTGCATTTTTCGAGCTGAGGTTCGATCGATGAAATGAACTGAACAGTGACGTTATGTAGATTGAATAATATTTTGATTTGGTTATTAACTAGTATTCGCTTATTCTCATAAGTTGATCGTAGCCAAATAAAAACGCGATTTAGTCCGTAAATAGTGCGTAAGCCATGTCTTATTTCTGTCTTTTTTTAAACTTAAAAATTACAATTACTAATAAACATTAAACATGAATAACGATCATACAAAACTTAAAGAATTATTGATATACACACATCAAAAACTCAAACCAATTTCTAGTAAAATACCTATCTAAAATACACCTACGCTATCCCAAAACCATCTGTCGCTGAACAGCACAATAATTAATTTCCCCCGAATGTGGTAAATTATTTTGGGAAGTTGAGAGAGCTACTCGATGAATGCTTATGTCAAATCAAGATGTTCAGTTTTTCAGATGTTTAGTTTTGTTTGTTGATTTTCGTTTTCGTGATTTGTTTTCTCTTTTTTTTTGGTTTAAATTTATCAATTAATAAATATTGCGTGTGCAACGTTTAAATGTGTATAGTGTGGATTGGGCTGGGGGAAAATCATGCCCCTAGCCCTGAAATCAATTTGGACACAAAAATTGCAATGCATTTTACATGCATGCTGAAGTAGTGGCAAAATCCATTGTGCTGTGCTGCGCTGGGTAAGATCAACAGGTAAGTGTAAATCTATGATATAGAGGCGTGATTTCTGCCTTTTCAAAAAAAAAAAGGAAAATTTATTTGGGAAATAGATATCGCGTCTCAGCTTTTGTCGTAATAGAATATGATATCTATTTTTCTTGTGTTATTTTCTCGGCATATGCATTCGGCACATGCATTCTACACATGCATTCGACGTTGACGTCAGCTGAGGATTATCTCTGTGTACAGGTTTTTTTTAGATTAGATTAAGATATTTTTATTAAACATTAAAGTAATATACAATTTTGATTTAAAATAAACTTATAACTAATATAAATATGTGTCGGCTCAACAATAGGGGCCCGACGTATTTACATTGTCTTTTTTTTGGTATTGTTTATTTTTAAACAATATTTTTTACTACTTAATCTACTACATGTTTATTTTTAAGGTAATTAAATTTTAAACAATAATTTTAAAACAAAATAAGAATGAAAAATATTAAGCGGCGTATAAACAGGTCGAACTTCAGCCTCTGTAATATTGGTTGCCCGCCTTCTCGTAGAAGGAGACGTCTTGATTGTTAAATATGTCATCGAATCTAGCATCAGTGAATCCTCTTATGTGTATGTACCGGTGACTTGGCTCGATTTCCTCGATTCGCAGTCCTTGCATCTCAGGACTTGGATGTGTTTCCAATGCGTCGACGAATTTCCTCGCCATTCGGAACAAGTGGTCAGTTATTGGCTGCAGACCTGCTACTTTGTATAGTTTTGTAGTCGACACAAACTTATATCTGTTTGTCACCCTCCAGAGTCCTGTACAGATCCTTACTACCTTCCTTTCAAATAGGGAGATCTTCTTCATCGTTGTTGGTGAGACGGTGAACCATATGGGGTAGCCATAGGTTATCACTGGCCTGATGAGTTGCTTGTAGATAAGCAGCCTGGTGTTGTTGGACAGACCGTTTCGTCTTTTAAGTAGCGGGTGCACCAAATGAAGAGCGTAGTTCGCTTTTTTCATTGTTTTGTTGATGTGAGAGTTAAACTTGAGCCTCTCAGTAAAGTTGATTCCCAGGTACTTAGTCTCTGACTTGGTGTTTATTGTTGTGTTATCCGGAAGGGTGATTTTTAAGGCTCTGCACCGGCTTGCGATTTTTCTTATCCTTGTTTCGGTTGCTGGTACTCGGAAGCAGATGAGTTCCGTTTTATTGGCGTTGATCTTTAGTCCCCACTTCAGGTAGTAGTCTCAAGGCACAGTTCGCCTCCGTGATGGCAATATGACGAAGCAATGTTACGGGCTCTCCGCGCAATAGTCTCTTTAGGTACTGAAATTTCTGTACGGGGTTCAGTGAGTGTGACTCATGGATCGTGGTGCAATATAGGTCGAAGAACGATTGCCATCGACCGAGAATATCTTGGCCTCAATTACAATGAACTCGGACATCAACACCTCAACACGCATGAGGCCAGTTTTAATATCTTCGATTGACGTTTGGGCGTTGCTACGATTCACGAAGTTGACTATTTGGGTCAATCTTCCCTTGTTTTGTATTCAAGCATGAAGCTCTGATACATTTTTTGAAATTGTGGGTCACGAATGAATTGGCGTTCCATGCTCCTTCTCTTCAGAAGATTCTGGTTTGATGAAGGAGAGACTGATTCTATCTCCCAAAATCGTTTCAAAGTTCGATCATTATCTGCAATTGCCCAAGTGTCGACTGATGCCATCAGAGAGACTCTATCATTTGTTGTGACGCAACCCAACCAAATACAGTTTTTTGAAGCACTGGTCCTTCGTTGTTTGAACATATTCTTCCATCCTCCAAGAATCCGAAGAAGTAGTCGGCGCCAATCAAGATAACGATGTCGCCGGACACATGAAATTTAGGATCTGCTAATTTGATTCCCTTATGACAACTTGCTTTGATGTCAAGGTTCTGGGATGGTAGCCTCGTGGTGATTTTTGGCAATACCAGCGCTTCGATGATAAATTCTGAGCCACCCTCAGTTGTGATCTTGAGCTTGACAGCTCCTTTTGTGAATCCTGCATTGGATCTTCCAGGCCAGAAACGGCCAAGTGAGCGTTTCTTCAGTTGAGACTTAGTCTTTGTGAACATGCTTCTGTGATGAAACTAGCCTGAGACCCTGAGTCCAAAAGAGCACGGCAACTATGGACGATACCAAATGCGTCCAGTGCCTTAATAATTGCTGTTGGCATAATGGTTTGTGGTGACGAGCCTTGCAGACCGGCAGCCAATCCTTTTACGCCGGTTGCAGGGCCTTCCTTGGTTGTGCATGGGTGTTTGTCACCCCCCTCTTCTATGTGTAGCGAACTATGGTGTTTGCGATTGCATCGTTGACAACGGTGTGGTAACTTACATTATTTGAAGACTGGGTGTTTGAGACTCAAACGATTGTAGCGTCGCTGAGTTGTCTTGGCCCAGTGTCTTCGGTTCGGCTCATTTCGTTGAATTTTTTTGCATTCAAAGAGCGAGTGCTCTGAACTTCAGAAACCACACTTGGGTGTGGCGCCTTTGGTTGCGACATGGCCCATCACGCTTGACTTGGGGCTGTGCCGCCTCAAAGGGATTGTGATTGAATCGAGCGTGTCCATTCGATGCCTCGGACTACTTCATCGGAAGTATCCATAACTTTCTTGATGTTGGCTGCGTTTGCTGCATGAATCGCTGGTTGATTGATAAACGTCTGAATAAACGAGTATATAATTGGTTTCTTGCGATTATATCGTTCCTTCAATTTGTTCAAGGCTCCCAATTAATTCGCCTCCGTGATGGCAATATGACGAAGCAATGTTACGGGCTCTCCGCGCAATAGTCCCTTTAGGTACTGAAATTTCTGTACGGGGTTCAGTGAGTGTGACTCATGGATCGTGGTGCAATACAGGTCGAAGAACGATTGCCATTCCATATATTCTCCTGAAAATGTGGGAATCAGCGTGTCCTGAAGCTGAAAAAGTCGTGTTTCCTGAAGAGTTCGGGATTTGGCTGTTGCTCGTGCTCGGTGCGTTTTCGCGAATCCAGTTATTGAGTCCACTGATGGCTTGGTAGTAACTTTCTTCGTATTCGAAGTCAGATTCTTCTTCAGGATCGACCGAGAATATCTTGGCCTCAATTGCTGTGAACTCGGACATCAACACCTCAACACGCATGAGGCCAGTTTTAATATCTTCGATTGACGTTTGGGCGTTGCTACGATTCACGAAGTTGACTATTTGGGTCAATCTTCCCTTGTTTGAAGCGCGCTGCCTTTTGAGAGATGCTAAGGTTGGCATGATGAGTGTTGGTAAGTTACTTTATGAGATAGATGAGTCTGCGATTTCTTGGATCATGCGCTTATTTTAGTTGCGGGTGATAGTCTTGTTGCCACTGGCTGACCATGAGACCATTTACACTCGTAGATCTTTGGGTCAAACCCTCGGAAAGAATCTGCTTATGCAAGTGGAATTGTGGAAGATATCTCAATTAGTGTTATATTTGCAAGCAAAAATAAAATGGCGATGCAGAAACAAATGCACTACACCTTTTCCTTATTTTTGTAAGTGTCTTTAACAATTGGATTGTTGAGAAAACAATTTGATGGTTTACAAAACGCACGAGGAAATCCAAATCTAGCACAATTTTGCTGGTGCAAAATTTATAACGCCATTGCACTGTGTAAATGCATGAATGATCGAAAGCGAGGAAAACACGATGCTACAAACGTTTCTTTTCACACAATTTTTTAATTCGTGTATCAATTCACTTTCATGCACAAGAAAATGGCGAAAAATTGCAAACACATTCTAAATGAAAATGACCAAGAGTTTCAGGTCCCTGCTCGGGCGCCAAATGTTGCTTTTGTCCCAAGAAAGGAATGGGGATGCAATTGTGAATTTGCCTGTATTAGGTTGATTTTTATAACAATAAATAATCAGAAGAATTCTCCGTTTTCACTATTTTCTTTTGTAACCTCTTACTAGAGGCTTGAAATTCCTGTGCACTATTCCCGTTTACACAATTCGTCCGTTTACCATGTAACAATGATGGGTTTTCAGAAAAGACACATATCGTATTTTGCACGAATTAAACACAAATTAAATAAATCTTAAGAGCATATAATTATAATAAGAATTACTGTATTTCACAAAAAAATATTTGATTCCTTTAATCGCAAGTGAATTTCTCTTGCCGTGTCGCTCGTCTCGCGGTCAGAACAGAAAGAGGAAGCGCATGTTGCGTTTTGTGATGTAGCTGAAGTTGGACCCGCTGAGTGGTGAACTGAACTGCATTTTTCGAGCTGATTGTTATGTAGATTGAATAATATTTTGATTTGGTTATTAACTAGTATTCGCTTATTCTCATAAGTTGATCGTAGCCAAATAAAAACGCGATTTAGTCCGTAAATAGTGCGTAAGCCATGTCTTATTTCTGTCTTTTTTTAAACTTAAAAATTACAATTACTTATAAACATTAAACATGAATAACGATCATACAAAACTTAAAGAATTATTGATATACACACATCAAAAACTCAAACCAATTTCTAGTAAAATACCTATCTAAAATACACCTACGCTATCCCAAAACCATCTGTCGCTGAACGGCACAATAATTAATTTCCCCCGAATGTGGTAAATTATTTTGGGAAGTTGAGAGAGCTACTCGATGAATGCTTATGTCAAATCAAGATGTTCAGTTTTTCAGATGTTTAGTTTTGTTTGTTGATTTTCGTTTTTGTGATTTGTTTTCTCTTTTTTTTTTTTGTTTAAATTTATCAATTAATAAATATTGCGTGTGCAACGTTTAAATGTGTATAGTGTGGATTGGGCTGGGGGAAAATCATGCCCCTAGCCCTGAAATCAATTTGGACACAAAAATTGCAATGCATTTTACATGCATGCTGAAGTAGTGGCAAAATCCACTGTGCTGTGCTGCGCTGTGTAAGATCAACAGGTAAGTGTAAATCTATGATATAGAGGCGTGATTTCTGCCTTTTCAAAAAAAAAAAAGGAAAATTTATTTGGGAAATAGATATCGCGTCTCAGCTTTAAAGTTTGTCGTAATAGAATATGATATCTATTTTTCTTGTGTTATTTTCTCGGCATATGCATTCGGCACATGCATTCTACACATGCATTCTACACATGCATTCGACGTTGACGTCAGCTGAGGATTATCTCTGTGTACAGGTTTTTTTTAGATTAGATTAAGATATTTTTATTAAACATTAAAGTAATATACAATTTTGATTTAAAATAAACTTATAACTAATATTAATATGTGTCGGCTCAACAATAGGGGCCCGACGTATTTACATTGTCTTTTTTTTGGTATTGTTTATTTTTAAACAATATTTTTTACTACTTAATCTACTACACGTTTATTTTTAAGGTAATTAAATTTTAAACAATAATTTTAAAACAAAATAAGAATGAAAAATATTAAGCGGCGTATAAACAGGTCGAACTTCAGCCTCTGTAATATTGGTTGCCCGCCTTCTCGTAGAAGGAGACGTCTTGATTGTTAAATATGTCATCGAATCTAGCATCAGTGAATCCTCTTATGTGTATGTACCGGTGACTTGGCTCGATTTCCTCGATTCGCAGTCCTTGCATCTCAGGACTTGGATGTGTTTCCAATGCGTCGACGAATTTCCTCGCCATTCGGAACAAGTGGTCAGTTATTGGCTGCAGACCTGCTACTTTGTATAGTTTTGTAGTCGACACAAACTTATATCTGTTTGTCACCCTCCAGAGTCCTGTACAGATCCTTAGTACCTTCCTTTCAAATAGGGAGATCTTCTTCATCGTTGTTGGTGAGACGGTGAGCCATATGGGGTAGCCATAGGTTATCACTGGCCTGATGAGTTGCTTGTAGATAAGCAGCCTGGTGTTGTTGGACAGACCGTTTCGTCTTTTAAGTAGCGGGTGCACCAAATGAAGAACGTAGTTCGCTTTTTTCATTGTTTTGTTGATGTGAGAGTTAAACTTGAGCCTCTCAGTAAAGTTGATTCCCAGGTACTTAGTCTCTGACTTGGTGTTTATTGTTGTGTTATCCGGAAGGGTGATTTTTAAGGCTCTGCACCGGCTTGCGATTTTTCTTATCCTTGTTTCGGTTGCTGGTACTCGGAAGCAGATGAGTTCCGTTTTATTGGCGTTGATCTTTAGTCCCCACTTCAGGTAGTAGTCTCAAGGCACAGTTCGCCTCCGTGATGGCAATATGACGAAGCAATGTTACGGGCTCTCCGCGCAATAGTCTCTTTAGGTACTGAAATTTCTGTACGGGGTTCAGTGAGTGTGACTCATGGATCGTGGTGCAATACAGGTCGAAGAACGATTGCCATCGACCGAGAATATCTTGGCCTCAATTACTATGAACTCGAACATCAACACCTCAACACACATGAGGCCAGTTTTAATATCTTCGATTGACAATTGGGCGTTGCTACGATTCACGAAGTTGACTATTTGGGTCAATCTTCCTTTGTTTTGTATTCAAGCATGAAGCGCTGATACATTTTTTGAAATTGTGGGTCACGAATGAATCGGCGTTCCATGCTCCTTCTCTTCAGAAGATTCTGGTTTGATGAAGGAGAGACTGATTCTATCTCCCAAAATCGTTTCAAAGTTCGATCATTATCTGCAATTGCCCAAGTGTCGACTGATGCCATCAGAGAGACTCTATCATTTGTTGTGACGCCGTTAGCCCCTCCCGACGCAACCCAACCAAATACAGTTTTTTGAAGCACTGGTCCTTCGTTGTTTGAACATATTCTTCCATCCTCCAAGAATCCGAAGAAGTAGTCGGCGCCAATCAACATGTCGATGTCGCCGGACACATGAAATTTAGGATCTGCTAATTTGATTCCCTTATGACAACTTGCTTTGATGTCAAGGTTCTGGGATGGTAGCCTCGTGGTGATTTTTGGCAATACCAGCGCTTCGATGATAAATTCTGAGCCACCCTCAGTTGTGATCTTGAGCTTGACAGCTTCTTTTGTGAATCCTGCATTGGATCTTCCAGGCCAGAAACGGCCAAGTGATGCAGAAACAAATGCACTGCACCTTTTCCTTATTTTTGTAAGTGTCTTTAACAATTGGATTGTTGAGAAAACAATTTGATGGTTTACAAAACGCACGAGGAAATCCAAATCTAGCACAATTTTGCTGGTGCAAAATTTATAACGCCATTGCACTGTGTAAATGCATGAATGATCGAAAGCGAGGAAAACACGATGCTACAAACGTTTCTTTTCACACAATTTTTTAATTCGTGTATCAATTCACTTTCATGCACAAGAAAATGGCGAAAAATTGCAAACACATTCTAAATGAAAATGACCAAGAGTTTCAGGTCCCTGCTCGGGCGCCAAATGTTGCTTTTGTCCCAAGAAAGGAATGGGGATGCAATTGTGAATTTGCCTGTATTAGGTTGATTTTTATAACAATAAATAATCAGAAGAATTCTCCGTTTTCACTATTTTCTTTTGTAACCTCTTACTAGAGGCTTGAAATTCCTGTGCACTATTTCCGTTTACACAATTCGTCCGTTTACCATGTAACAATGATGGGTTTTCAGAAAAGACACATATCGTATTTTGCACGAATTAAACACAAATTAAATAAATCTTAAGAGCATATAATTATAATAAGAATTACTGTATTTCACAAAAAAATATTTGATTCCTTTAATCGCAAGTGAATTTCTCTTGCCGTGTCGCTCGTCTCGCGGTCAGAACAGAAAGAGGAAGCGCATGTTGCGTTTTGTGATGTAGCTGAAGTTGGACCCGCTGAGTGGTGAACTGAACTGCATTTTTCGAGCTGATTGTTATGTAGATTGAATAATATTTTGATTTGGTTATTAACTAGTATTCGCTTATTCTCATAAGTTGATCGTAGCCAAATAAAAACGCGATTTAGTCCGTAAATAGTGCGTAAGCCATGTCTTATTTCTGTCTTTTTTTAAACTTAAAAATTACAATTACTTATAAACATTAAACATGAATAACGATCATACAAAACTTAAAGAATTATTGATATACACACATCAAAAACTCAAACCAATTTCTAGTAAAATACCTATCTAAAATACACCTACGCTATCCCAAAACCATCTGTCGCTGAACGGCACAATAATTAATTTCCCCCGAATGTGGTAAATTATTTTGGGAAGTTGAGAGAGCTACTCGATGAATGCTTATGTCAAATCAAGATGTTCAGTTTTTCAGATGTTTAGTTTTGTTTGTTGATTTTCGTTTTTGTGATTTGTTTTCTCTTTTTTTTTTTGGTTTAAATTTATCAATTAATAAATATTGCGTGTGCAACGTTTAAATGTGTATAGTGTGGATTGGGCTGGGGGAAAATCATGCCCCTAGCCCTGAAATCAATTTGGACACAAAAATTGCAATGCATTTTACATGCATGCTGAAGTAGTGGCAAAATCCACTGTGCTGTGCTGCGCTGTGTAAGATCAACAGGTAAGTGTAAATCTATGATATAGAGGCGTGATTTCTGCCTTTTCAAAAAAAAAAAAGGAAAATTTATTTGGGAAATAGATATCGCGTCTCAGCTTTAAAGTTTGTCGTAATAGAATATGATATCTATTTTTCTTGTGTTATTTTCTCGGCATATGCATTCGGCACATGCATTCTACACATGCATTCTACACATGCATTCGACGTTGACGTCAGCTGAGGATTATCTCTGTGTACAGGTTTTTTTTAGATTAGATTAAGATATTTTTATTAAACATTAAAGTAATATACAATTTTGATTTAAAATAAACTTATAACTAATATTAATATGTGTCGGCTCAACAATAGGGGCCCGACGTATTTACATTGTCTTTTTTTTGGTATTGTTTATTTTTAAACAATATTTTTTACTACTTAATCTACTACACGTTTATTTTTAAGGTAATTAAATTTTAAACAATAATTTTAAAACAAAATAAGAATGAAAAATATTAAGCGGCGTATAAACAGGTCGAACTTCAGCCTCTGTAATATTGGTTGCCCGCCTTCTCGTAGAAGGAGACGTCTTGATTGTTAAATATGTCATCGAATCTAGCATCAGTGAATCCTCTTATGTGTATGTACCGGTGACTTGGCTCGATTTCCTCGATTCGCAGTCCTTGCATCTCAGGACTTGGATGTGTTTCCAATGCGTCGACGAATTTCCTCGCCATTCGGAACAAGTGGTCAGTTATTGGCTGCAGACCTGCTACTTTGTATAGTTTTGTAGTCGACACAAACTTATATCTGTTTGTCACCCTCCAGAGTCCTGTACAGATCCTTAGTACCTTCCTTTCAAATAGGGAGATCTTCTTCATCGTTGTTGGTGAGACGGTGAGCCATATGGGGTAGCCATAGGTTATCACTGGCCTGATGAGTTGCTTGTAGATAAGCAGCCTGGTGTTGTTGGACAGACCGTTTCGTCTTTTAAGTAGCGGGTGCACCAAATGAAGAACGTAGTTCGCTTTTTTCATTGTTTTGTTGATGTGAGAGTTAAACTTGAGCCTCTCAGTAAAGTTGATTCCCAGGTACTTAGTCTCTGACTTGGTGTTTATTGTTGTGTTATCCGGAAGGGTGATTTTTAAGGCTCTGCACCGGCTTGCGATTTTTCTTATCCTTGTTTCGGTTGCTGGTACTCGGAAGCAGATGAGTTCCGTTTTATTGGCGTTGATCTTTAGTCCCCACTTCAGGTAGTAGTCTCAAGGCACAGTTCGCCTCCGTGATGGCAATATGACGAAGCAATGTTACGGGCTCTCCGCGCAATAGTCTCTTTAGGTACTGAAATTTCTGTACGGGGTTCAGTGAGTGTGACTCATGGATCGTGGTGCAATACAGGTCGAAGAACGATTGCCATCGACCGAGAATATCTTGGCCTCAATTACTATGAACTCGAACATCAACACCTCAACACACATGAGGCCAGTTTTAATATCTTCGATTGACAATTGGGCGTTGCTACGATTCACGAAGTTGACTATTTGGGTCAATCTTCCTTTGTTTTGTATTCAAGCATGAAGCGCTGATACATTTTTTGAAATTGTGGGTCACGAATGAATCGGCGTTCCATGCTCCTTCTCTTCAGAAGATTCTGGTTTGATGAAGGAGAGACTGATTCTATCTCCCAAAATCGTTTCAAAGTTCGATCATTATCTGCAATTGCCCAAGTGTCGACTGATGCCATCAGAGAGACTCTATCATTTGTTGTGACGCCGTTAGCCCCTCCCGACGCAACCCAACCAAATACAGTTTTTTGAAGCACTGGTCCTTCGTTGTTTGAACATATTCTTCCATCCTCCAAGAATCCGAAGAAGTAGTCGGCGCCAATCAACATGTCGATGTCGCCGGACACATGAAATTTAGGATCTGCTAATTTGATTCCCTTATGACAACTTGCTTTGATGTCAAGGTTCTGGGATGGTAGCCTCGTGGTGATTTTTGGCAATACCAGCGCTTCGATGATAAATTCTGAGCCACCCTCAGTTGTGATCTTGAGCTTGACAGCTTCTTTTGTGAATCCTGCATTGGATCTTCCAGGCCAGAAACGGCCAAGTGAGCGTTTCTTCAGTTGAGACTTAGTCTTTGTGAACATGCTTCTGTGATGAAACTAGCCTGAGACCCTGAGTCCAAAAGAGCACGGCAACTATGGACGATACCAAATGCGTCCAGTGCCTTAATAATTGCTGTTGGCATAATGGTTTGTGGTGACGAGCCTTGCAGACCGGCAGCCAATCCTTTTACGCCGGTTGCAGGGCCTTCCTTGGTTGTGCATGGGTGTTTGTCACCCCCCTCTTCTATGTGTAGCGAACTATGGTGTTTGCGATTGCATCGTTGACAACGGTGTGGTGACTTACATTATTTGAAGACTGGGTGTTTGAGACTCAAACGATTGTAGCATCGCTGAGTTGTCTTGGCCCAGTGTCTTCGGTTCGGCTCATTTCGTTGAATTTTTTTGCATTCAAAGAGCGAGTGCTCTGAACTGCAGAAACCACACTTGGGTGTGGCGCCTTTGGTTGCGACATGGCCCATCACGCTTGACTTGGGGCTATGCCGCCCCAAAGGGATTGTGATTGAATCGAGCGTGTCCATTCGATGCCTCGGACTACTTCATCGGAAGTATCCATAACTTTCTTGATGTTGGCTGCGTTTGCTGCATTAATCGCTGGTTGATTGATAAACGTCTGAATGAACGAGTATATAATTGGTTTCTTGCGATTATATCGTTCCTTCAATTTGTTCAAGGCTCCCAATTAATTCGCCTCCGTGATGGCAATATGACGAAGCAATGTTACGGGCTCTCCGCGCAATAGTCCCTTTAGGTACTGAAATTTCTGTACGGGGTTCAGTGAGTGTGACTCATGGATCGTGGTGCAATACAGGTCGAAGAACGATTGCCATTCCATATATTCTCCTGAAAATGTGGGAATCAGCGTGTCCTGAAGCTGAAAAAGTCGTGTTTCCTGAAGAGTTCGGGATTTGGCTGTTGCTCGTGCTCGGTGCGTTTTCGCGAATCCAGTTTTTGAGTCCACTGATGGCTTGGTAGTAACTTTCTTCGTATTCGAAGTCAGATTCTTCTTCAGGATCGACCGAGAATATCTTGGCCTCAATTGCTGTGAACTCGGACATCAACACCTCAACACGCATGAGGCCAGTTTTAATATCTTCGATTGACGTTTGGGCGTTGCTACGATTCACGAAGTTGACTATTTGGGTCAATCTTCCCTTGTTTGAAGCGCGCTGCCTTTTGAGAGATGCTAAGGTTGGCATGATGAGTGTTGGTAAGTTACTTTATGAGATAGATGAGTCTGCGATTTCTTGGATCATGCGCTTATTTTAGTTGCGGGTGATAGTCTTGTTGCCACTGGATGACCATGAGACCATTTACACTCGTAGATCTTTGGGTCAAACCCTCGGAAAGAATCTGCTTATGCAAGTGGAATTGTGGAAGATATCTCAATTAGTGTTATATTTGCAAGCAAAAATAAAATGGCGATGCAGAAACAAATGCACTGCACCTTTTCCTTATTTTTGTAAGTGTCTTTAACAATTGGATTGTTGAGAAAACAATTTGATGGTTTACAAAACGCACGAGGAAATCCAAATCTAGCACAATTAGTAATATCGTTATATTAAGGTAAAGAACAAATATGTGCACAAACAAAATATCTAGTAACAAATTTCAAGGTGAATATGTGTGGGAATATGCTGAACTGCATATATACAGTGATAAAAATAATTTGTTTTACACCCTACGTTTGGCAGCTTTTGGTTTCTGCATTTTATCACCTACGGTAGGTACCTTTGGTCTTCACTATGTTCCCGAACATCCTCCGGGGCGGCTATGAAGCGACGTGGCAAGGGAACCATGGTGGGGTGTTGTTCTGATGAGGGTGTCTTCTTCTTCTTGCAATAGTAGGCAATGGCAATTCCAATAGCTGTAGCAATGATCCCATATAGGACCACGTAGTGATGAACCTCGTGGAAGTTCATCTGTGGATCTTCATTTTGTGCTGATGTCTTTATTTGCGTAAGACTGGTTGAAAGGTGATCTAAGTCCGTTTGAATGTTGTTAAATTCATTACGCGTCACCATCCTGTGGGTATAGTTATGGCGAGTTTCATTTTCGGATTGAAAAATTAAGCTACTCAGATTCATTGTGGGTTGATAAAAGGCTTCCATTCTTGTGTTGAAGTTTTCGATGGAGTGTATAGTTATCATTCTATCCATGATTGTACATGCCTTGTGCACTGTTATCGCTCCAGTTTCGCTTATAGTTGTGGTTGCCACTTCCTTGTTGCAGATGATGTTTATCGTGTGCTCTTTTTGGGAGATAAAAATCCATGTACTCGGGTCGTGTGTAGGAATCCACATGTTTTTTGGTTGTGTAAAACGTATATCACAAGTTTCTGCTCCTTTGTTCATGATTAATGCAATCTCGCAAGGTGTGGGGTTTATTAGAGTGTTATGAATTACGTTGTGTATCATACAGAGGTATTCAGCAGGCTTAATGGACTTGCTGATGGAGAGCTCCCCTTCAGACATTTGGTAGTATGATTCCCTATTTAAACTCATCAGTAATAATTCACTTGATGGTTGTAGGTATGCGTACATGTTCTTGTGCTTGGTTGGGATGGCGATCGGTTTGATGACTTGATATACTTTGTTGTTCAGTAAGGGTATCTTGAGTTCAAACATTAATGTATTTTTTGTCTGTCCAACCTTGGCTGTCATCAGTTGGTACATCGATATCATGTTGTTTTCTCCATATATGGTAACGTCAGCTGGGATGAATTCGTGTATTTTTTGTAGTTCGGTCTTGAGTTGATCGGGTTTAAGGATAAATGTGTTTTTTTTACTATGATGGATATCAGTGATGACATCAATTAGTTGTTGTTGCGTTGCTGCAAAAGTTGTCATTTCTATGGATAGATGTATCCATAGAGCCATAAATTTTTGAACTGCTGTATTCTCATTCTCATTTCTTTGAATGAGATTGAACATTAACATTGTTTGTTTGTCAATTGCTTCGAGTTGGTTGTTTACCGCCATCCAGTCCTTTTTTATAATGTTCACTGTTGCTTCAGTTATTGTAATTTGGTTTTTCAGCAATTTGTAAATGCGTTGTTCATTATTTTTTATTGGAAACATATTTTTTTCATCGTTTGCTCAGCAGAATGTGCGTACGGCTAAGTATGGAGCACTCGCTGTTCCAAATGGTACCGTCGTTAGTTGGTATTTTAATATTGGTTCGTGGACATTTTCCCTCCAAAGAATTTTTTGATATTTTTGGTCATCCTCATGTATTCGTATTTGGCGGTACATTTTTTCGATGTCTGCTGTGTAGGCAATCTTGTACTTCCTCCATCTTAACAATATTGACACTAATTCTTCCTGTAGGGTTGGCCCAACCAATAGTTGATCATTGAGACTCTTGTTGTTACTGGTTTTTGCTGAAGCATCGAAAACAACTCGTAACTTTGTTGTAGTACTGCCTTCTTTAATGACTGCATGGTGTGGGATGAAGTATTCTTCAGTGGATGTCATTTCGTTTTCACACAGTCGCATGTGACCTAGTGTAATGTATTCCTTAATGCATTTTTTGTAGTCGTCGGAGAATGTTGGGAATGATGCAAACTTTTACTCTAATTGCAAGAATCTAGCTAGGGCTCTGGTTTTGGATGTTCCAAGGATTGGTGGATTATTTTTGAATGGTATGCGAACCTCATATCTTCCACTGGGATCACGATGATAGTTTTCATCGTAATGTGTTTGACATTGCTTGCTTCGGTTTATTTTCTTGCAAGGCGTCTTCCGCTGTTCTTATTTCCCTATTCAGAGTTCTTATTTTAATTGTCTGCTGTTTTATTATCTGATCGAAATCTTTCCTGTTGGTTATTTCCTTGGTTGTGAAATTGACATCGGATTGTTGTTGTATCTTCTTCGTGGCTGTCTGCTCGTTGTCGTCTATTGGTGGCTCATGGTTTAGAAATGTCCGCATCTCATCAATTACGAGGTTGTAAATCTCCGCAATCTCCTTTCTGGTTGTTGTATATGGATGATGTTGGTCTAACGATGGTTCCTTGTTTCGGATGATATCATCAGTGGTGATGAATTCTTTGTAGAGATTCTTCAATGCCGCTATTTTCTTCTCCAGATATGATTTTGTTTTTCGAGTAGCACTATCTTTGTAATAATTCGTTTTAAATTGAATTATCTTTTCGGTTGTTACCTCTTGTTGTGTTAGAAGCGCTTCCATGTTGTTATGTTGTCTTCTGGTTGGTGGCTCAGACAAATGCTTGATGCTTGTTCCAGCCGTAGTTTGTTGGGGATACGGTAACTTCTAGGTGCCGGTTCCTGGTTGGCTTGGAAGCACTGATGAACAGGATGGTTTTCAGTCACCTTTGTGTGCTAGTTGACTGTAAGTTATTGGCTTTAGTTGAATGATGGCTCTGTAACTTCTAGTGGTTGATGGCTGGAGTTGTAAATTCCAATTTACGTTGGTAGGTGGATCTGCGTCTTCTGGGTTTTAAATTCCAGTTTCCGTTGGTAGGTGGATCTGCGTCTACTTGGTTGTAAGTTCCAGTTTCCGTTGGTAGGTGGATCTGCGTCTACTTGGTTGTAAATTCCAGTATTTGAATGTTGGTATTTACCAGTGGAGTTGTAAATTCCGTTGTTGGTTGCCAGTTTGCTAGTTGGCTTCGAAGGACCAATATTCAGCCTAGGAAATACTTTTCCTTAAACTGACTATTATATCATCCGCTTGCCGTGGGTCGGGGCTTGACGAAGATATTAATTCGGCGATAGCTTTTTTTGAACTATATTTTATTGGACTAAAAGAAGGGTTTATATACAAAATTACAAACTATCTAACAATATCTAATGACAATAATTTCTTATCTCTAACACGTACAATATGCAAAATGCAGAATTGCATTTGCGTGTGAATATGCTGCATTGCATATTCACATTAGTAATATCGTTATATTAAGGTAAAGAACAAATATGTGCACAAACAAAATATCTAGTAACAAATTTCAAGGTGAATATGTGTGGGAATATGCTGAATTGCATATATACAGTGATAAAAATAATTTGTTTTACACCCTACGTTTGGCAGCTTTGGGTTTCTGCATTTTATCACCTACGGTAGGTACCTTTGGTCTTCACTATGTTCCCGAACAATGAGTGTTGGTAAGTTACTTTATGAGATAGATGAGTCTGCGATTTCTTGGATCATGCGCTTATTTTAGTTGCGGGTGATAGTCTTGTTGCCACTGGCTGACCATGACACCATTTACACTCGTAGATCTTTAGGTCAACCCCTCGGAAAGAATCTGCTTATGCAAGTGGAATTGTGGAAGATATCTCAATTAGTGTTATATTTGCAAGCAAAAATAAAATGGCGATGCAGAAACAAATGCACTGCACCTTTTCCTTATTTTTGTAAGTGTCTTTAACAATTGGATTGTTGAGAAAACAATTTGATGGTTTACAAAACGCACGAGGAAATCCAAATCTAGCACAATTTCGCTGGTGCAAAATTTATAACGCCATTGCACTGTGTAAATGCATGAATTATCGAAAGCGAGGAAAACACGATGCTGCAAACGTTTGTTCTTTTCACACAATTTTTTAATTCGTGTATCAATTCACTTTCATGCACAAGAAAATGGCGAAAAATTGCAAACACATTCTAAATGAAAATGACCAAGAGTTTCAGGTCCCTGCTCGGGCGCCAAATGTTGCTTTTGTCCCAAGAAAGGAATGGGGATGCAATTGTGAATTTGCCTGTATTAGGTTGATTTTTATAACAATAAACAATCAGAAGAATTCTCCGTTTTCACTATTTTCTTTTGTAACCTCTTACTAGAGGCTTGAAATTCCTGTGCACTATTCCCGATTACACAATTCGTCCGTTTACCATGTAACAATGATGGGTTTTCAGAAAAGACACATATCGTATTTTGCACGAATTAAACACAAATTAAATAAATCTTAAGAGCATATAATTATAATAAGAATTACTGTATTTCACAAAAAAATATTTGATTCCTTTAATCGCAAGTGAATTTCTCTTGCCGTGTCGCTCGTCTCGCGGTCAGAACAGAAAGAGGAAGCGCATGTTGCGTTTTGTGATGTAGCTGAAGTTGGACCCGCTGAGTGGTGAACTGAACTGCATTTTTCGAGCTGAGGTTCGATCGATGAAATGAACTGAACAGTGACGTTATGTAGATTGAATAATATTTTGATTTGGTTATTAACTAGTATTCGCTTATTCTCATAAGTTGATCGTAGCCAAATAAAAACGCGATTTAGTCCGTAAATAGTGCGTAAGCCATGTCTTATTTCTGTCTTTTTTTAAACTTAAAAATTACAATTACTAATAAACATTAAACATGAATAACGATCATACAAAACTTAAAGAATTATTGATATACACACATCAAAAACTCAAACCAATTTCTAGTAAAATACCTATCTAAAATACACCTACGCTATCCCAAAACCCTCTGTCGCTGAACAGCACAAGAATTAATTTCCCCCGAATGTGGTAAATTATTTTGGGAAGTTGAGAGAGCTACTCGATGAATGCTTATGTCAAATCAAGATGTTCAGTTTTTCAGATGTTTAGTTTTGTTTGTTGATTTTCGTTTTCGTGATTTGTTTTCTCTTTTTTTTTTTTGGTTTAAATTTATCAATTAATAAATATTGCGTGTGCAACGTTTAAATGTGTATAGTGTGGATTGGGCTGGGGGAAAATCATGCCCCTAGCCCTGAAATCAATTTGGACACAAAAATTGCAATGCATTTTACATGCATGCTGAAGTAGTGGCAAAATCCACTGTGCTGTGCTGCGCTGTGTAAGATCAACAGGTAAGTGTAAATCTATGATATAGAGGCGTGATTTCTGCCTTTTCAAAAAAAAAAAAAAAGGAAAATTTATTTGGGAAATAGATATCGCGTCTCAGCTTTAAAGTTTGTCGTAATAGAATATGATATCTATTTTTCTTGTGTTATTTTCTCGGCATATGCATTCGGCACATGCATTCTACACATGCATTCGACGTTGACGTCAGCTGAGGATTATCTCTGTGTACAGGTTTTTTTAGATTAGATTAAGATATTTTTATTAAACATTAAAGTAATATACAATTTTGATTTAAAACTAAACTTATAACTAATATTAATATGTGTCGGCTCAACAATAGGGGCCCGACGTATTTACATTGTCTTTTTTTTGGTATTGTTTATTTTTAAACAATATTTTTTACTACTTAATCTACTACATGTTTATTTTTAAGGTAATTAAATTTTAAACAATAATTTTAAAACAAAATAAGAATGAAAAATATTAAGCGGCGTATAAACAGGTCGAACTTCAGCCTCTGTAATATTGGTTGCCCGCCTTCTCGTAGAAGGAGACGTCTTGATTGTTAAATATGTCATCGAATCTAGCATCAGTGAATCCTCTTATGTGTATGTACCGGTGACTTGGCTCGATTTCCTCGATTCGCAGTCCTTGCATCTCAGGACTTGGATGTGTTTCCAATGCGTCGACGAATTTCCTCGCCATTCGGAACAAGTGGTCAGTTATTGGCTGCAGACCTGCTGCTTTGTATAGTTTTGTAGTCGACACAAACTTATAGCTGTTTGTCACCCTCCAGAGTCCTGTACAGATCCTTAGTACCTTCCTTTCAAATAGGGAGATCTTCTTCATCGTTGTTGGTGAGACGGTGAACCATATGGGGTAGCCATAGGTTATCACTGGCCTGATGAGTTGCTTGTAGATAAGCAGCCTGGTGTTGTTGGACAGACCGTTTCGTCTTTTAAGTAGCGGGTGCACCAAATGAAGAGCGTAGTTCGCTTTTTTCATTGTTTTGTCGATGTGAGAGTTAAACTTGAGCCTCTCAGTAAAGTTGATTCCCAGGTACTTAGTCTCTGACTTGGTGTTTATTGTTGTGTTATCCGGAAGGGTGATTTTTAAGGCTCTGCACCGGCTTGCGATTTTTCTTATCCTTGTTTCGGTTGCTGGTACTCGGAAGCAGATGAGTTCCGTTTTATTGGCGTTGATCTTTAGTCCCCACTTCAGGTAGTAGTCTCAAGGCACAGTTCGCCTCCGTGATGGCAATATGACGAAGCAATGTTACGGGCTCTCCGCGCAATAGTCCCTTTAGGTACTGAAATTTCTGTACGGGGTTCAGTGAGTGTGACTCATGGATCGTGGTGCAATACAGGTCGAAGAACGATTGCCATCGACCGAGAATATCTTGGCCTCAATTACTATGAACTCGGACATCAACACCTCAACACGCATGAGGCCAGTTTTAATATCTTCGATTGACGTTTGGGCGTTGCTACGATTCACGAAGTTGACTATTTGGGTCAATCTTCCCTTGTTTTGTATTCAAGCATGAAGCTCTGATACATTTTTTGAAATTGTGGGTCACGAATGAATTGGCGTTCCATGCTCCTTCTCTTCAGAAGATTCTGGTTTGATGAAGGAGAGACTGATTCTATCTCCCAAAATCGTTTCAAAGTTCGATCATTATCTGCAATTGCCCAAGTGTAGACTGATGCCATCAGAGAGACTCTATCATTTGTTGTGACGCCGTTAGCCCTTCCCGACGCAACCCAACCAAATACAGTTTTTTGAAGCACTGGTCCTTCGTTGTTTGAACATATTCTTCCATCCTCCAAGAATCCGAAGAAATAGTCGGCGCCAATCAAGATAACGATGTCGCCGGACACATGAAATTTAGGATCTGCTAATTTGATTCCCTTATGACAACTTGCTTTGATGTCAAGGTTCTGGGATGGTAGCCTCGTGGTGATTTTTGGCAATACCAGCGCTTCGATGATAAATTCTGAGCCACCCTCAGTTGTGATCTTGAGCTTGACAGCTCCTTTTGTGAATCCTGCATTGGATCTTCCAGGCCAGAAACAGCCAAGTGAGCGTTTCTTCAGTTGAGACTTAGTCTTTGTGAACATGCTTCTGTGATGAAACTAGCCTGAGACCCTGAGTCCAAAAGAGCACGGCAACTATGGACGTTACCAAATGCGTCCAGTGCCTTAATAATTGCTGTTGGCATAATGGTTTGTGGTGACGAGCCTTGCAGACCGGCAGCCAATCCTTTAACGCCGGTTGCATGGCCTTCCTTGGTTGTGCATGGGTGTTTGTCACCCCCCTCTTCTATGTGTAGCGAACTATGGTGTTTGCGATTGCATCGTTGACAACGGTGTGGTGACTTACATTATTTGAAGACTGGGTGTTTGAGACTCAAACGATTGTAGCATCGCTGAGTTGTCTTGGCCCAGTGTCTTCGGTTCGGCTCATTTCGTTGAATTTTTTTGCATTCAAAGAGCGAGTGCTCTGAACTGCAGACCACACTTGGGTGTGGCGCCTTTGCTTGCGACATGGCCCATCACGCTTGACTTGGGGCTGTGCCGCCTCAAAGGGATTGTGATTGAATCGAGCGTGTCCATTCGATGCCTCGGACTACTTCATCGGAAGTATCCATAACTTTCTTGATGTTGGCTGCGTTTGCTGCATGAATCGCTGGTTGATTGATAAACGTCTGAATGAACGAGTATATAATTGGTTTCTTGCGATTATATCGTTCCTTCAATTTGTTCAAGGCTCCCAATTAATTCGCCTCCGTGATGGCAATATGACGAAGCAATGTTACGGGCTCTCCGCGCAATAGTCCCTTTAGGTACTGAAATTTCTGTACGGGGTTCAGTGAGTGTGACTCATGGATCGTGGTGCAATACAGGTCGAAGAACGATTGCCATTCCATATATTCTCCTGATGAAATGTGGGAATCAGCGTGTCCTGAAGCTGAAAAAGTCGTGTTTCCTGAAGAGTTCGGGATTTGGCTGTTGCTCGTGCTCGGTGCGTTTTCGCGAATCCAGTTATTGAGTCCACTGATGGCTTGGTAGTAACTTTCTTCGTATTCGAAGTCAGATTCTTCTTCAGGATCGACCGAGAATATCTTGGCCTCAATTGCTGTGAACTCGGACATCAACACCTCAACACGCATGAGGCCAGTTTTAATATCTTCGATTGACGTTTGGGCGTTGCTACGATTCACGAAGTTGACTATTTGGGTCAATCTTCCCTTGTTTGAAGCGCGCTGCCTTTTGAGAGATGCTAAGGTTGGCATGATGAGTGTTGGTAAGTTACTTTATGAGATAGATGAGTCTGCGATTTCTTGGATCATGCGCTTATTTTAGTTGCGGGTGATAGTCTTGTTGCCACTGGCTGACCATGAGACCATTTACACTCGTAGATCTTTGGGTCAAACCCTCGGAAAGAATCTGCTTATGCAAGTGGAATTGTGGAAGATATCTCAATTAGTGTTATATTTGCAAGCAAAAATAAAATGGCGATGCAGAAACAAATGCACTGCACCTTTTCCTTATTTTTGTAAGTGTCTTTAACAATTGGATTGTTGAGAAAACAATTTGATGGTTTACAAAACGCACGAGGAAATCCAAATCTAGCACAATTTTGCTGGTGCAAAATTTATAACGCCATTGCACTGTGTAAATGCATGAATTATCGAAAGCGAGGAAAACACGATGCTGCAAACGTTTGTTCTTTTCACACAATTTTTTAATTCGTGTATCAATTCACTTTCATGCACAAGAAAATGGCGAAAAATTGGAAACACATTCTAAATGAAAATGACCAAGAGTTTCAGGTCCCTGCTCGGGCGCCAAATGTTGCTTTTGTCCCAAGAAAGGAATGGGGATGCAATTGTGAATTTGCCTGTATTAGGTTGATTTTTATAACAATAAACAATCAGAAGAATTCTCCGATTTCACTATTTTCTTTTGTAACCTCTTACTAGAGGCTTGAAATTCCTGTGCACTATTCCCGTTTACACAATTCGTCCGTTTACCATGTAACAATGATGGGTTTTCAGAAAAGACACATATCGTATTTTGCACGAATTAAACACAAATTAAATAAATCTTAAGAGCATATAATTATAATAAGAATTACTGTATTTCACAAAAAAATATTTGATTCCTTTAATCGCAAGTGAATTTCTCTTTCCGTGTCGCTCGTCTCGCGGTCAGAACAGAAAGAGGAAGCGCATGTTGCGTTTTGTGATGTAGCTGAAGTTGGACCCGCTGAGTGGTGAACTGAACTGCATTTTTCGAGCTGAGGTTCGATCGATGAAATGAACTGAACAGTGACGTTATGTAGATTGAATAATATTTTGATTTGGTTATTAACTAGTATTCGCTTATTCTCATAAGTTGATCGTAGCCAAATAAAAACGCGATTTAGTCCGTAAATAGTGCGTAAGCCATGTCTTATTTCTGTCTTTTTTTAAACTTAAAAATTACAATTACTAATAAACATTAAACATGAATAACGATCATACAAAACTTAAAGAATTATTGATATACACACATCAAAAATTCAAACCAATTTCTAGTAAAATACCTATCTAAAATACACCTACGTTATCCCAAAACCATCTGTCGCTGAACAGCACAATAATTAATTTCCCCCGAATGTGGTAAATTATTTTGGGAAGTTGAGAGAGCTACTCGATGAATGCTTATGTCAAATCAAGATGTTCAGTTTTTCAGATGTTTAGTTTTGTTTGTTGATTTTCGTTTTCGTGATTTGTTTTCTCTTTTTTTTTTGGTTTAAATTTATCAATTAATAAATATTGCGTGTGCAACGTTTAAATGTGTATAGTGTGGATTGGGCTGGGGGAAAATCATGCCCCTAGCCCTGAAATCAATTTGGACACAAAAATTGCAATGCATTTTACATGCATGCTGAAGTAGTGGCAAAATCCACTGTGCTGTGCTGCGCTGTGTAAGATCAACAGGTAAGTGTAAATCTATGATATAGAGGCGTGATTTCTGCCTTTTCCTCTGCTCTGCTTTAAAGTTTGTCGTAATAGAATATGATATCTATTTTTCTTGTGTTATTTTCTCGGCATATGCATTCGGCACATTCATTCTACACATGCATTCGACGTTGACGTCAGCTGAGGATTATCTCTGTGTACAGGTTTTTTTAGATTAGATTAAGATATTTTTATTAAACATTAAAGTAATATACAATTTTGATTTAAAACTAAACTTATAACTAATATTAATATGTGTCGGCTCAACAATAGGGGCCCGACGTATCTACATTGTCTTTTTTTTTGTATTGTTTATTTTTAAACAATATTTTTTACTACTTAATCTACTACATGTTTATTTTTAAGGTAATTAAATTTTAAACAATAATTTTAAAACAAAATAAGAATGAAAAATATTAAGCGGCGTATAAACAGGTCGAACTTCAGCCTCTGTAATATTGGTTGCCCGCCTTCTCGTAGAAGGAGACGTCTTGATTGTTAAATATGTCATCGAATCTAGCATCAGTGAATCCTCTTATGTGTATGTACCGGTGACTTGGCTCGATTTCCTTGATTCGCAGTCCTTGCATCTCAGGACTTGGATGTGTTTCCAATGCGTCGACGAATTTCCTCGCCATTCGGAACAAGTGGTCAGTTATTGGCTGCAGACCTGCTACTTTGTATAGTTTTGTAGTCGACACAAACTTATATCTGTTTGTCACCCTCCAGAGTCCTGTACAGATCCTTAGTACCTTCCTTTCAAATAGGGAGATCTTCTTCATCGTTGTTGGTAAGACGGTGAACCATATGGGGTAGCCATAGGTTATCACTGGCCTGATGAGTTGCTTGTAGATAAGCAGCCTGGTGTTGTTGGACAGACCGTTTCGTCTTTTAAGTAGCGGGTGCACCAAATGAAGAGCGTAGTTCGCTTTTTTCATTGTTTTGTTGATGTGAGAGTTAAACTTGAGCCTCTCAGTAAAGTTGATTCCCAGATACTTAGTCTCTGACTTGGTGTTTATTGTTGTGTTATCCGGAAGGGTGATTTTTAAGGCTCTGCACCGGCTTGCGATTTTTCTTATCCTTGTTTCGGTTGCTGGTACTCGGAAGCAGATGAGTTCCGTTTTATTGGCGTTGATCTTTAGTCCCCACTTCAGGTAGTAGTCTCAAGGCACAGTTCGCCTCCGTGATGGCAATATGACGAAGCAATGTTACGGGCTCTCCGCGCAATAGTCTCTTTAGGTACTGAAATTTCTGTACGGGGTTCAGTGAGTGTGACTCATGGATCGTGGTGCAATACAGGTCGAAGAACGATTGCCATCGACCGAGAATATCTTGGCCTCAATTACTATGAACTCGGACATCAACACCTCAACACGCATGAGGCCAGTTTTAATATCTTCGATTGACGTTTGGGCGTTGCTACGATTCACAAAGTTTACTATTTGGGTCAATCTTCCCTTGTTTTGTATTCAAGCATGAAGCTCTGATACATTTTTTGAAATTGTGGGTCACGAATGAATCGGCGTTCCATGCTCCTTCTCTTCAGAAGATTCTGGTTTGATGAAGGAGAGACTGATTCTATCTCCCAAAATCGTTTCAAAGTTCGATCATTATCTGCAATTGCCCAAGTGTCGACTGATGCCATCAGAGAGACTCTATTATTTGTTGTGACGCCGTTAGCCCTTCCCGACGCAACCCAACCAAATACAGTTTTTTGAAGCACTGGTCCTTCGTTGTTTGAACATATTCTTCCATCCTCCAAGAATCCGAAGAAGTAGTCGGCGCCAATCAAGATGTCGATGTCGCCGGACACATGAAATTTAGGATCTGCTAATTTGATTCCCTTATGACAACTTGCTTTGATGTCAAGGTTCTGGGATGGTAGCCTCGTGGTGATTTTTGGCAATACCAGCGCTTCGATGATAAATTCTGAGCCACCCTCAGTTGTGATCTTGAGCTTGACAGCTCCTTTTGTGAATCCTGCATTGGATCTTCCAGGCCAGAAAAGACCAAGTGAGCGTTTCTTCAGTTGAGACTTAGTCTTTGTGAACATGCTTCTGTGATGAAACTAGCCTGAGACCCTGAGTCCAAAAGAGCACGGCAACTATGGACGTTACCAAATGCGTCCAGTGCCTTAATAATTGCTGTTGGCATAATGGTTTGTGGTGACGAGCCTTGCAGACCGGCAGCCAATCCTTTTACGCCGGTTGCAGGGCCTTCCTTGGTTGTGCATGGGTGTTTGTCACCCCCCTCTTCTATGTGTAGCGAACTATGGTGTTTGCGATTGCATCGTTGACAACGGTGTGGTGACTTACATTATTTGAAGACTGGGTGTTTGAGACTTAAACGATTGTAGCATCGCTGAGTTGTCTTGGCCCAGTGTCTTCGGTTCGGTTCATTTCGTTGAATTTTTTTGCATTCAAAGAGCGAGTGCTCTGAACTGCAGAACCACACTTGGGTGTGGCGCCTTTGGTTGCGACATGGCCCATCACGCTTGACTTGGGGCTGTGCCGCCTCAAAGGGATTGTGATTGAATCGAGCGTGTCCATTCGATGCCTCGGACTACTTCATCGGAAGTATCCATAACTTTCTTGATGTTGGCTGCGTTTGCTGCATGAATCGCTGGTTGATTGATATACGTCTGAATGAACGAGTATATAATTGGTTTCTTGCGATTATATCGTTCCTTCAATTTGTTCAAGGCTCCCAATTAATTCGCCTCCGTGATGGCAATATGACGAAGCAATGTTACGGGCTCTCCGCGCAATAGTCCCTTTAGGTACTGAAATTTCTGTACGGGGTTCAGTGAGTGTGACTCATGGATCGTGGTGCAATACAGGTCGAAGAACGATTGCCATTCCATATATTCTCCTGAAAATGTGGGAATCAGCGTGTCCTGAAGCTGAAAAAGTCGTGTTTCCTGAAGAGTTCGGGATTTGGCTGTTGCTCGTGCTCGGTGCGTTTTCGCGAATCCAGTTATTGAGTCCACTGATGGCTTGGTAGTAACTTTCTTCGTATTCGAAGTCAGATTCTTCTTCAGGATCGACCGAGAATATCTTGGCCTCAATTGCTGTGAACTCGGACATCAACACCTCAACACGCATGAGGCCAGTTTTAATATCTTCGATTGACGTTTGGGCGTTGCTACGATTCACGAAGTTGACTATTTGGGTCAATCTTCCCTTGTTTGAAGCGCGCTGCCTTTTGAGAGATGCTAAGGTTGGCATGATGAGTGTTGGTAAGTTACTTTATGAGATAGATGAGTCTGCGATTTCTTGGATCATGCGCTTATTTTAGTTGCGGGTGATAGTCTTGTTGCCACTGGCTGACCATGAGACCATTTACACTCCTAGATCTTTGGGTCAAACCCTCGGAAAGAATCTGCTTATGCAAGTGGAATTGTGGAAGATATCTCAATTAGTGTTATATTTGCAAGCAAAAATAAAATGGCGATGCAGAAACAAATGCACTGCACCTTTTCCTTATTTTTGTAAGTGTCTTTAACAATTGGATTGTTGAGAAAACAATTTGATGGTTTACAAAACGCACGAGGAAATCCAAATCTAGCACAATTTTGCTGGTGCAAAATTTATAACGCCATTGCACTGTGTAAATGCATGAATGATCGAAAGCGAGGAAAACACGATGCTGCAAACGTTTGTTCTTTTCACACAATTTTTTAATTCGTGTATCAATTCACTTTCATGCACAAGAAAATGGCGAAAAATTGCAAACACATTCTAAATGAAAATGACCCGGAGTTTCAGGTCCCTGCTCGGGCGCCAAATGTTGCTTTTGTCCCAAGAAAGGAATGGGGATGCAATTGTGAATTTGCCTTTATTAGGTTGATTTTTATAGCAATAAACAATCAGAAGAATTCTCCGTTTTCACTATTTTCTTTTGTAACCTCTTACTAGAGGCTTGAAATTCCTGTGCACTATTCCCGTTTACACAATTCGTCCGTTTACCATGTAACAATGATGGGTTTTCAGAAAAGACACATTTCGTATTTTGCACGAATTAAACACAAATTAAATAAATCTTAAGAGCATATAATTATAATAAGAATTACTGTATTTCACAAAAAAATATTTGATTCCTTTAATCGCAAGTGAATTTCTCTTGCCGTGTCGCTCGTCTCGCGGTCAGAACAGAAAGAGGAAGCGCATGTTGCGTTTTGAGATGTAGCTGAAGTTGGACCCGCTGAGTGGTGAACTGAACTGCATTTTTCGAGCTGAGGTTCGATCGATGAAATTAACTGAACAGTGACGTTAGGTAGATTGAATAATATTTTGATTTGGTTATTAACTAGAATTCGCTTATTCTCATAAGTTGATCGTAGCCAAATAAAAACGCGATTTAGTCCGTAAATAGTGCGTAAGCCATGTCTTATTTCTGTCTTTTTTTAAACTCAAAAATTACAATTACTAATAAACATTAAACATGAATAACGATCATACAAAACTTAAAGAATTATTGATATACACACATCAAAAACTCAAACCAATTTCTAGTAAAATACCTATCTAAAATACACCTACGCTATCCCAAAACCCTCTGTCGCTGAACAGCACAAGAATTAATTTCCCCCGAATGTGGTAAATTATTTTGGGAAGTTGAGAGAGCTACTCGATGAATGCTTATGTCAAATCAAGATGTTCAGTTTTTCAGATGTTTAGTTTTGTTTGTTGATTTTCGTTTTCGTGATTTGTTTTCTCTTTTTTTTTTTTGGTTTAAATTTATCAATTAATAAATATTACGTGTGCAACGTTTAAATGTGTATAGTGTGGAGGAAAATCATGCCCCTAGCCCTGAAATCAATTTGGACACAAAAATTGCAATGCATTTTACATGCATGCTGAAGTAGTGGCAAAATCCACTGTGCTGTGCTGCGCTGTGTAAGATCAACAGGTAAGTGTAAATCTATGATATTATGATATAGAGGCGTGATTTCTGCCTTTTAAAAAAAAAAAGGAAAATTTATTTGGGAAATAGATATCGCGTCTCAGCTTTAAAGTTTGTCGTAATGGAATATGATATCTATTTTTCTTGTTTTATTTTCTCGGCATATGCATTCGGCACATGCATTCTACACATGCATTCGACGTTGACGTCAGCTGAGGATTATCTCTGTGTAAAGGTTTTTTTTAGATTAGATTAAGATATTTTTATAAAACATTAAAGTAATATACAATTTTGATTTAAAACTAAACTTATAACTTATATTAATATGTGTCGGCTCAACAATAGGGGCTCGACGTATTTACATTGTCTTTTTTTTGGTATTGTTTATTTTTAAACAATATTTTTTACTACTTAATCTACTACATGTTTATTTTTAAGGTTATTAAATTTTAAACAATAATTTTAAAATAAAATAAGAATGAAAAATATTAAGCGGCGTTCAAACAGGTCGAACTTCAGCCTCTGTAATATTAGTTGCCCGCCTTCTCGTAGAAGGAGACGTCTTGATTGTTAAAGATGTCATCGAATCTAGCATCAGTGAATCCTCTTATGTGTATGTACCGGTGACTTGGCTCGATTTCCTCGATTCGCAGTCCTTGCATCTCAGGACTTGGATGTGTTTCCAATGCGTCGACGAATTTCCTCGCCATTCGGAACAAGTGGTCAGTTATTGGCTGCAGACCTGCTGCTTTGTATAGTTTTGTAGTCGACACAAACTTATAGCTGTTTGTCACCCTCCAGAGTCCTGTACAGATCCTTAGTACCTTCCTTTCAAATAGGGAGATCTTCTACATCGTTGCTGGTGAGACGGTGAGCCATATGGGGTAGCCATAGGTTATCACTGGCCTGATGAGTTGCTTGTAGATAAGCAGCCTGGTGTTGTTGGACAGACCGTTTCGTCTTTTAAGTAGCGGGTGCACCAAATGAAGAGCGTAGTTCGCTTTTTTCATTGTTTTGTTGATGTGAGAGGTAAACTTGAGCCTCTCAGTAAAGTTGATTCCCAGGTACTTAGTCTCTGACTTGGTGTTTATTGTTGTGTTATCCGGAAGGGTGATTTTTAAGGCTCTGCACCGGCTTGCGATTTTTCTTATCCTTGTTTCGGTTGCTGGTACTCGGAAGCAGATGAGTTCCGTTTTATTGGCGCTGATCTTTAGTCCCCACTTCAGGTAGTAGTCTCAAAGATTTCTGAGGTATTCCTCCACTCTTCGGGCAGCTATCTGCTGTGTACAGGTAAGTGAAAGTATTTTAACGAAGTTGAGATTCTGCTTTTGTTTTTCTCTTCCTTTTCAGTTACCATCGATGCAATGCTGCCTCGCTGCTGACGTCAATTATTGGGATTTAAAAGAAGGTGAGTGTTTATAAGATATTAAGTATTTTTTTTTCTGTTAATTTTGTGTTGGACGTGGACATGACATGTTATACGTGGACGTAACATGACAGGGTCAATTGTCTGCTGATTGGACTAACCAGTGAGGCCCCTTCCACCACAACTTGTGAGATGCAAGGTTCGTTGGTGATAGACAACGCGAGGCACAGTCTGCTGAATTGTCAGATGATGATACGTGTTTCCAATGTTTACGAGGCCATGATTCTAGAATTCCAGCTGTGCGGTTGCCAACGAAGTTGCTCCAGCGTCTGGGATGACTTGACAGCCAATCCAAGACAATTTTCGAGTCTCTCCAACAGCGGACCTCTAAGATTTTGGTTTGTGTATCCATTTTGACGAGGTTTAACAGGTTGGTTAACAGAACAGCTCCGCAAAGTTCCAGACGTGGCAATGTAGCTTGTTTGATTGGTGCAACCTTTGTTTTTGCCGAGATTAATCTAGACAATTTTTGAACGACGGCTGCGTAAGCATGCTGGCTTGCATCACAAAATCCGTGCATTTGTATCTTGAATGTTTGAACGGTTCAAATGAATCGTAGGATTCGAATGGTGTCAACCGCTTTCATTTCTTCATGTATTCGCCGCCATTCCTTCGCTCGATGTTCTGGCAGTCGAGATTGGCTGCCCATAGTTGCTGAATAAATATCTTGACCAAGATTACGACGGGAGCCAGCCAGCCGAGGGGATCAAACAAACGACTTGCCATGGACAATATCACCCTTTTCGTCACTGATGGAGGGCATATTGCTTGCGCAGAGAATGTGAAGTCGTCGGTTGATGGGTTTTAGTTCATGCCTAGGACCTTCACAGACTTACGAGCATTATCGTAGTGATCGTCAATTTGCTTGGGATTGGATGTTCTATCAATGTTGCTAACTGTGTTTAGCAGGAGAGTTGAGTTTGACGACCATTTCCGGAGAATGAAACCATGCTACTTCAGTGCCTGAGTTATCTGATCTTTGAGTTTGATTGCTTCGCGTTCGCTGCCCGGACCTGTCATGAGATCGTATACGTCTCGTTGAATTGCCCTTGATGCTGTCGGAGATCCAATCTGGATCTCGTGGCCTTTCTGCTTCATTGCTCTGGTTGCTAAGAACGGTGCAGATGACAGTCCATACGTAGTTGACAGCCGGTAGTGGCGAAGAGGATCGGTTGATGCTGCACGCCACACGATCTTTTGAAAGTTTGTATCTGGTCTTGACACTTGCACTTGGCGATACATCTTTTCCACATCTGAGGAGAACACTATGGTGTGCTCGCGGAACCGTAGCAATATCGTAGAAGTGTTGATTGTACAGTTGGACCGACGGCCAGGCAGTAATTCAATGATGCCCCAGATGAGCCTTTGGCGGAGCCGTCGAAAACAACTCTTAACTTGGGTGTTGTCTGAATTTTGAAGAACACCATGATGTGGTAAGTAAAATCCGGTGTCGTTGAACTCTTCTGATGGGATCTCCTTCCTGTGATGAAGCTCCTGGTATTCAAGCATGAAGCTCTGATACATTTTTTGAAATTGTGGGTCACGAATGAATCGGCGTTCCATGCTCCTTCTCTTCAGAAGATTTGGTTTGATGAAGGAGAGACTGATTCTATGTCCCAAAATCGTTTCAAAGTTCGATCATAATCTGCAATTGCCCAAGTGTCGACTGATGCCATCTGAGAGGATCTATCATTTGTTGTGACGCCGTTAGCCCTTCCCGACGCAACCCAACCAAATACAGTTTTTTGAAGCACTGGTCCTTCGTTGTTTGAACATATTCTTCCATCCTCCAAGAATCCGAAGAAGTAGTTGGCGCCAATCAAGATGTCGATGTCGCCGGACACATGAAATTTAGGATCTGCTAATTTGATTCCCTTGTGACAACTTGCTTTGATGTCAAGGTTCTGGGATGGTAGCCTCGTGGTGATTTTTGGCAATACCAGCGCTTCGATGATAAATTCTGAGCCACCCTCAGTTGTGATCTTGAGCTTGACAGCTCACTTTGTGAATCCTGCATTGGATCTTCCAGGCCAGAAACGGCTAAGCGAGCGTTTCTTCAGTTGAGACTAAGTCTTTGTGAACATGCTTCTGTGATGAAACTAGCCTGAGATCCTGAGTCCAAAAGAGCACGGCAACTATGGACGTTACCAAATGCGTCCAGTGCCTTAATAATTGCTGTTGGCATAATGGTTTGTGGTGACGAGCCTTGCAGACCAGCAGCCAATCCTTTTACGCCAGTTGCAGGGCCTTCCTTGGTTGTGCATGGGTGTTTATCACCCCCTCTTCTATGTGTAGCGAACTATGGTGTTTGCGATTGCATTGTTGACAACGGTGTGGTGACTAACATTATTTGAAGACTGGGTGTTTGAGACTCAAACGATTGTAGCATCGCTGAGTTGTCTTGGCCCAGTGTCTTCGGTTCGGTTCATTTCGTTGAATTTTTTTGCATTCAAAGAGCGAGTGCTCTGAACTGCAGAAACCACACTTGGGTGTGGCGCCTTTGATTGCGACATGGCCCATCATGCTTGACTTGGGGTTGTGCCGCCTCAAAGGGATTGTGATTGATTCGAGCGTGTCGATTCGAAGACGATTCCGCCCATAGTGCCTTCGTTTTGTCATCCAATTTGCTCAACAGTAGAAATATCAACCAAGGGTCTCGGGTTTCAGCGTTTTCACCTAGTGCCTTCAGGCCTCGGACTACTTCATCGGAAGTATCCATAACTTTCTTGATGTTGGCTGCGTTTGCTACATGAATCGCTGGTTGATTGATAAACGTCTGAATGAACGAGTATATAATTGGTTTCTTGCGATTATATCGTTCCTTCAATTTGTTCAAGGCTCCCAATTAATTCGCCTCCGTGATGGCAATATGACGAAGCAATGTTACGGGCTCTCCGCGCAATAGTCCCTTAGGTACTGAAATTTCTGTACGGGATTCAGTGAGTGTGACTCGTGGATCGTGGTGCAATACAGGTCGAAGAACGATTGCCATTCCATATATTCTCCTGGAAATGTGGGAATCAGCGAGTCCTGCCGCTGAAAAAGTCATGTTTCCTGAAGAGTTCGGGTTTTGGCTGTTGCTCGTGCTCGGTGCGTTTTCGCGAATCCAGTTATTGAGTACACTGATGGCTTGGTAGTAACTTTCTTCGTATTCGAAGTCAGATTCTTCTTCAGGATCGACCGAGAATATCTTGGCCTCAATTGCTGTGAACTCGGACATCAACACCTCAACACGCATGAGGCCAGTTTTAATATCTTCGATTGACGTTTGGGCGTTGCTACGATTCACGAAGTTGACTATTTGGGTCAATCTTCCCTTGTTTGAAGCGCTCTGCCTTTTGAGAGATGCTAAGGTTGGCATGATGAGTGTTGGTAAGTGACTTTGTGAGATAGATGAGTCTGCGATTTCTTGGATCATGCGCTTCTTCGGGTCAACCCCTCGGAAAGAATCTGCTTTTGCAAGTGGAATTGTGGAAGATATCTCAATTAGTGTTATATTTGCAAGCAAAAATAAAATGGCGATGCAGAAACAAATGCACTGCACCTTTTCCTTAATTTTGTAAGTGTCTTTAACAATTGGATTGTTGAGAAAACAATTTGATGGTTTACAAAACGCACGAGGAAATCCAAATCTAGCACAATTTTTCTGGTGTAAAATTTATGCCGCCATTGCACTGTGTAAATGCATGAATGATCGAAAGCGAGGAAAACACGATGCTGCAAACGTTTGTTCTTTTCACACATTTTTTTAATTCGTGAATCAATTCACTTTCATGCACAAGAAAATGGCGAAAAATTGCAAACACATTCTAAATGAAAATGACCCGGAGTTTCAGGTCCCTGCTCGGGCGCCAAATGTTGCTTTTGTCCCAAGAAAGGAATGGGGATGAAATTGTGAATTTGCCTTTATTAGGTTGATTTTTATAACAATAAACAATCAGAAGAATTCTCCGTTTTCACTATTTTCTTTTGTAACCTCTTACTAGAGGCTTGAAATTCCTGTGCACTATTCCCGTTTACACAATTCGTCCGTTTACCATGTAACAATGATGGGTTTTCAGAAAAGACACATTTATTATTTTGCACGAATTAAACACAAATTAAATAAATCTTAAGAGCATATAATTATAATAAGAATTACTGTATTTCATAAAAAAAATATTTGATTGCTTTAATCGCAAGTGAATTTCTCTTGCCGTGTCGCTCGTCTCGCGGTCAGAACAGAAAGAGGAAGAGAGGAAGGCAGTGTCTTCGGTTCGGTTCATTTCGTTGAATTTTTTTGCATTCAAAGAGCGAGTGCTCTGAACTGCAGAAACCACACTTGGGTGTGGCGCCTTTGATTGCGACATGGCCCATCATGCTTGACTTGGGGTTGTGCCGCCTCAAAGGGATTGTGATTGATTCGAGCGTGTCGATTCGAAGACGATTCCGCCCATAGTGCCTTCGTTTTGTCATCCAATTTGCTCAACAGTAGAAATATCAACCAAGGGTCTCCGGTTTCAGCGTTTTCACCTAGTGCCTTCAGGCCTCGGACTACTTCATCGGAAGTATCCATAACTTTCTTGATGTTGGCTGCGTTTGCTGCATGAATCGCTGGTTGATTAATAAACGTCTGAATGAACGAGTATATAATTGGTTTCTTGCGATTATATTGTTCCTTCAATTTGTTCAAGGCTCCCAATTAATTCGCCTCCGTGATGGCAATATGACGAAGCAATGTTACGGGCTTTCCGCGCAATAGTCCCTTAGGTACTGAAATTTCTGTACGGGGTTCAGTGAGTGTGGCTCGTGGATCGTGGTGCAATACAGGTCGAAGAACGATTGCCATTCCATATATTCTCCTGGAAATGTGGGAATCAGCGAGTCCTGCCGCTGAAAAAGTCATGTTTCCTGAAGAGTTCGGGTTTTGGCTGTTGCTCGTGCTCGGTGCGTTTTCGCGAATCCAGTTATTGAGTACACTGATGGCTTGGTAGTAACTTTCTTCGTATTCGAAGTCAGATTCTTCTTCAGGATCGACCGAGAATATCTTGGCCTCAATTGCTGTGAACTCGGACATCAACACCTCAACACGCATGAGGCCAGTTTTAATATCTTCGATTGACGTTTGGGCGTTGCTACGATTCACGAAGTTGACTATTTGGGTCAATCTTCCCTTGTTTGAAGCGCGCTGCCTTTTGAGAGATGCTAAGGTTGGCATGATGAGTGTTGATAAGTGACTTTGTGAGAATAATGAGTCTGCGATTTCTTGGATCATGCGCTTCTTCGGGTCAACCCCTCGGAAAGAATCTGCTTTTGCAAGTGGAATTGTGGAAGATATCTCAATTAGTGTTATATTTGCAAGCAAAAATAAAATGGCGATGCAGAAACAAATGCACTGCACCTTTTCTTTATTTTTGTAAGTGTCTTTAACAATTGGATTGTTGAGAAAACAATTTGATGGTTTACAAAACGCACGAGGAAATCCAAATCTAGCACAATTTTTCTGGTGCAAAATTTATGCCGCCATTGCACTGTGTAAATGCATGAATGATCGAAAGCGAGGAAAACACGATGCTGCAAACGTTTGTTCTTTTCACACATTTTTTTAATTCGTGTATCAATTCACTTTCATGCACAAGAAAATGGCGAAAAATTGCAAACACATTCTAAATGAAAATGACCCGGAGTTTCAGGTCCCTGCTCGGGCGCCAAATGTTGCTTTTGTCCCAAGAAAGGAATGGGGATGAAATTGTGAATTTGCCTTTATTAGGTTGATTTTTATAACAATAAACAATCAGAAGAATTCTCCGTTTTCACTATTTTCTTTTGTAACCTCTTACTAGAGGCTTGAAATTCCTGTGCACTATTCCCGTTTACACAATTCGTCCGTTTACCATGTAACAATGATGGGTTTTCAGAAAAGACACATTTATTATTTTGCACGAATTAAACACAAATTAAATAAATCTTAAGAGCATATAATTATAATAAGAATTACTGTATTTCATAAAAAAAATATTTGATTCCTTTAATCGCAAGTGAATTTCTCTTGCCGTGTCGCTCGTCTCGCGGTCAGAACAGAAAGAGGAAGCGCATGTTGCGTTTTGTGATGTAGCTGAAGTTGGACCCGCTGAGTGGTGAACTGAACTGCATTTTTCGAGCTGAGGTTCAATCGATGAAATGAACTGAACAGTGACGTTAGGTAGATTGAATAATATTTTGATTTGGTTATTAAATAGTATTCGCTTATTCTCATAAGTTGATCTTAGCGCGTCCTATGTCAAATAAAAACGCGCTTTAGCCAAGGAAATCTACATAATATCCTATTGGCGTCGGCACTAGTTTTCGCTCGAAGGTGGAAGAGCTTTTCAACGGCTACTAGGTTTGGATGATTTGAATAAACCGCTTGAAACATATCACGGAAAGAGTCGCACGATAAATAATCCCCCCGGAAGACCTCAGTATCGCACGGAGGGAGCTTTTGAACTTGAGGTTCTCGGTAGGTTTGCATTGAGTCCTGCACCTTCTAAACACAGCGGAATAGGAAGGCTTGAATTGATTATCTATCAACTTCGTTTGAAGCTCAAAAAAACAGTCCCAAACAAGAAACATAGGTCTCATTGGAGCCTGCAAATTTTGGACTCAATCGTTTCTGGATGGAAAATAAAACTAATGGAGGATTAGTTCAGGGGTGACTCGAATACAAGCCATATAATTAGCTTTTAGATCTACCCATAAGCTCTTTTAGACCTCACGAGCGTTAAGAGTCGCTATCGTGTGATTGCTCTCAGGCACTTCCTTTACCGCAGCAAAATACTTTAGCAGCTGATCGGCGGAGAAAATAAAATCGGCCGAGATTTCAAACAGCAAACGAGACACTGACCTAATCGAACCGCAAATACCGCTGTTAAATGTAGCTGTGACTGGAACGATTCAAGCAACAAATTTTCATTTATTTCGGTTCGTTATGCTTGAGCAACCTTTCCACAATGAGTCCAAAAGATCACGGCAACTATGGACGTTACCAAATGCGTCCAGTGCCTTAATAATTCCTGTTGGCATAATGGTTTGTGGTGACGAGCCTTGCAGACCAGCAGCCAATCCTTTTACGCCGGTTGCAGGGCCTTCCTTGGTTGTGCATGGGTGTTTGTCACCCCCTCTTCTATGTGTAGCGAACTATGGTGTTTGCGATTGCATTGTTGACAACGGTATGGTGACTTACATTATTTGAAGACTGGGTATTTGAGACTCAAACGATTGTAGCATCGCTGAGTTGTCTTGGCCCAGTGTCTTCGGTTCGGTTCATTTCGTTGAATTTTTTTGCATTCAAAGAGCGAGTGCTCTGAACTGCAGAAACCACACTTGGGTGTGGCGCCTTTGGTTGCGACATGGCCAATCATGCTTGACTTTGTGCCGCCTCAAAGGGATTGTGATTGATTCGAGCGTGTCGATTCGAAGACGATTCCGCCCATAGTGCCTTCGTTTTGTCATCCAATTTGCTCAACAGTAGAAATATCAACCAAGGGTCTCGGGTTTCAGCGTTTTCACCTAGTGCCTTCAGGCCTCGGACTACTTCATCGGCAGTATCCATAACTTTCTTGATGTTGGCTGCGTTTGCTGCATGAATCGCTGGTTGATTGATAAACGTCTGAATGAACGAGTATATAATTGGTTTCTTGCGATTATATCGTTCCTTCAATTTGTTCAAGGCTCCCAATTAATTCGCCTCCGTGATGGCAATATGACGAAGCAATGTTACGGGCTCTCCGCGCAATAGTCCCTTAGGTACTGAAGTTTCTGTACGGGGTTCAGTGAGTGTGACTCGTGGATCGTGGTGCAATACAGGTCGAAGAACGATTGCCATTCCATATATTCTCCTGGAAATGTGGGAATCAGCGAGTCCTGCCGCTGAAAAAGTCATGTTTCCTGAAGAGTTCGGGTTTTGGATGTTGCTCGTGCTCGGTGCGTTTTCGCGAATCCAGTTATTGAGTACACTGATGGCTTGGTAGTAACTTTCTTCGTATTCGAAGTCAGATTCTTCTTCAGGATCGACCGAGAATATCTTGGCCTCAATTGCTGTGAACTCGGACATCAACACCTCAACACGCATGAGGCCAGTTTTAATATCTTCGATTGACGTTTGGGCGTTGCTACGATTCACGAAGTTGACTATTTGGGTCAATCTTCCCTTGTTTGAAGCGCGCTGCCTTTTGAGAGATGCTAAGGTTGGCATGATGAGTGTTGGTAAGTGACACTTGTGAGAATAATGAGTCTGCGATTTCTTGGATCATGCGCTTATTCGGGTCAACCCCTCGGAAAGAATCTGCTTTTGCAAGTGGAATTGTGGAAGATATCTCAATTAGTGTTATATTTGCAAGCAAAAATAAAATGGCGATGCAGAAACAAATGCACTGCACCTTTTCCTTATTTTTGTAAGTGTCTTTAACAATTGGATTGTTGAGAAAACAATTTGATGGTTTACAAAACGCACGAGGAAATCCAAATCTAGCACAATTTTTCTGGTGCAAAATTTATGCCGCCATTGCACTGTGTAAATGCATGAATGATCGAAAGCGAGGAAAACACGATGCTGCAAACGTTTGTTCTTTTCACACATTTTTTTAATTCGTGTATCAATTCACTTTCATGTACAAGAAAATGGCGAAAAATTGCAAACACATTCTAAATGAAAATGACCCGGAGTTTCAGGTCCCTGCTCGGGCGCCAAATGTTGCTTTTGTCCCAAGAAAGGAATGGGGATGAAATTGTGAATTTGCCTTTATTAGGTTGATTTTTATAACAATAAACAATCAGAAGAATTCTCCGTTTTCACTATTTTCTTTTGTAACATCTTACTAGAGGCTTGAAATTCCTGTACACTATTCCCGTTTACACAATTCGTCCGTTTACCATGTAACAATGATGGGTTTTCAGAAAAGACACATTTATTATTTTGCACGAATTAAACACAAATTAAATAAATCTTAAGAGCATATAATTATAATAAGAATTACTGTATTTCATAAAAAAAATATTTGATTCCTTTAATCGCAAGTGAATTTCTCTTGCCGTGTCGCTCGTCTCGCGGTCAGAACAGAAAGAGGAAGCGCATGTTGCGTTTTGTGATGTAGCTGAAGTTGGACCCGCTGAGTGGTGAACTGAACTGCATTTTTCGACCTGAGGTTCAATCGATGAAATGAACTGAACAGTGACTTTAGGTAGATTGAATAATATTTTGATTTGGTTATTAAATAGTATTCGCTTATTCTCATAAGTTGATCTTAGCGCGTCCTATGTCAAATAAAAACGCGCTTTAGTCAAGGAAATCTACATAATATCCTATTGGCGTCGGCACTAGTTTTCGCTCGAAGGTGGAAGAGCTTTTCAACGGCTACTAGGTTTGGATGATTTGAATAAACCGCTTGAAACATATCACGGAAAGAGTCGCACGATAAATAATCCCCCCGGAAGACCTCAGTATCGCACGGAGGGAGCTTTAAACAATGTGAACTTGAGGTTCTCGGTAGGTTTGCATTGAGTCCTGCACCTTCTAAACACAGCGGAATAGGAAGGCTTGAGTTGATTATCTATCAACTTCGTTTGAAGCTCAAAAAAACAGTCCCAAACAAGAAACATAGGTCTCATTGGAGCCTGCAAATTTTGGACTCAATCGTTTCTGGATGGAAAATAAAACTAATGGAGGATTAGTTCAGGGGTGACTCGAATACAAGCCATATAATTGGCTTTTAGATCTACCCATAAGCTCTTTTATACCTCACGAGCGTTAAGAGTCGCTATCGTGTGATTGCTCTCAGGCACTTCCTTTACCGCAGCAAAATACTTTAGCAGCTGATCGGCGGAGAAAATAAAATCGGCCGAGATTTCAAACAGCAAACGAGACACTGACCTAATCGAACCGCAAATACCGATGTTAAATGTAGCTGTGACTGGAACGATTCAAGCAACAAATTTTCATTTATTTCGGTTCGTTATGCTTGAGCAACCTTTCCACAATGAGTCCAAAAGAGCACGGCAACTATGGACGTTACCAAATGCGTCCAGTGCCTTAATAATTGCTGTTGGCATAATGGTTTGTGGTGACGAGCCTTGCAGACCAGCAGCCAATCCTTTTACGCCGGTTGCAGGGCCTTCCTTGGTTGTGCATGGGTGTTTGTCACCCCCTCTTCTATGTGTAGCGAACTATGGTGTTTGCGATTGCATTGTTGACAACGGTGTGGTGACTTACATTATTTGAAGACTGGGTGTTTGAGACTCAAACGATTGTAGCATCGCTGAGTTGTCTTGGCCCAGTGTCTTCGGTTCAGTTCATTTCGTTGAATTTTTTTGCATTCAAAGAGCGAGTGCTCTGAACTGCAGAAACCACACTTGGGTGTGGCACCTTTGGTTGCGACATGGCCCATCATGCTTGACTTGGGGTTGTGCCGCCTCAAAGGGATTGTGATTGATTCGAGCGTGTCGATTCGAAGACGATTCCGCCCATAGTGCCTTCGTTTTGTCATCCAATTTGCTCAACAGTAGAAATATCAACCAAGGGTCTCGGGTTTCAGCGTTTTCGCCTAGTGCCTTCAGGCCTCGGACTACTTCATCGGCAGTATCCATAACTTTCTTGATGTTGGCTGCGTTTGCTGCATGAATCGCTGGTTGATTGATAAACGTCTGAATGAACGAGTATATAATTGGTTTCTTGCGATTATATCGTTCCTTCAATTTGTTCAAGGCTCCCAATTAATTCGCCTCCGTGATGGCAATATGACGAAGCAATGTTACGGGCTCTCCGCGCAATAGTCCCTTAGGTACTGAAATTTCTGTACGGGGTTCAGTGAGTGTGACTCGTGGATCGTGGTGCAATACAGGTCGAAGAACGATTGCCATTCCATATATTCTCCTGGAAATGTGGGAATCAGCGAGTCCTGCCGCTGAAAAAGTCATGTTTCCTGAAGAGTTCGGGTTTTGGCTGTTGCTCGTGCTCGGTGCGTTTTCGCGAATCCAGTTATTGAGTACACTGATGGCTTGGTAGTAACTTTCTTCGTATTCGAAGTCAGATTCTTCTTCAGGATCGACCGAGAATATCTTGGCCTCAATTGCTGTGAACTCGGACATCAATACCTCAACACGCATGAGGCCAGTTTTAATATCTTCGATTGACGTTTGGGCGTTGCTACGATTCACGAAGTTGACTATTTGGGTCAATCTTCCCTTGTTTGAAGCGCGCTGCCTTTTGAGAGATGCTAAGGTTGGCATGATGAGTGTTGGTAAGTGACTTTGGGAGATAGATGAGTCTGCGATTTCTTGGATCATGCGCTTCTTCGGGTCAACCCCTCGGAAAGAATCTGCTTTTGCAAGTGGAATTGTGGAAGATATCTCAATTAGTGTTATATTTGCAAGCAAAAATAAAATGGCGATGCAGAAACAAATGCACTGCACCTTTTCCTTATTTTTGTAAGTGTCTTTAACAATTGAATTGTTGAGAAAACAATTTGATGGTTTACAAAACGCACGAGGAAATCCAAATCTAGCACAATTTTTCTGGTGCAAAATTTATGCCGCCATTGCACTGTGTAAATGCATGAATGATCGAAAGCGAGGAAAACACGATGCTGCAAACGTTTGTTCTTTTCACACATTTTTTTAATTCGTGTATCAATTCACTTTCATGCACAAGAAAATGGCGAAAAATTGCAAACACATTCTAAATGAAAATGACCCGGAGTTTCAGGTCCCTGCTCGGGCGCCAAATGTTGCTTTTGTCCCAAGAAAGGAATGGGGATGAAATTGTGAATTTGCCTTTATTAGGTTGATTTTTATAACAATAAACAATCAGAAGAATTCTCCTTTTTTACTATTTTCTTTTGTAACCTCTTACTAGAGGCTTGAAATTCCTGTGCACTATTCCCGTTTACACAATTCGTCCGTTTACCATGTAAAAATGATGGGTTTTCAGAAAAGACACATTTATTATTTTGCACGAATTAAACACAAATTAAATAAATCTTAAGAGCATATAATTATAATAAGAATTACTGTATTTCATAAAAAAAATATTTGATTCCTTTAATCGCAAGTGAATTTCTCTTGCCGTGTCGCTCGTCTCGCGGTCAGAACAGAAAGAGGAAGCGCATGTTGCGTTTTGTGATGTAGCTGAAGTTGGACCCGCTGAGTGGTGAACTGAACTGCATTTTTCGAGCTGAGGTTCAATCGATGAAATGAACTGAACAGTGACGTTAGGTAGATTGAATAATATTTTGATTTGGTTATTAAATAGTATTCGCTTATTCTCATAAGTTGATCTTAGCGCGTCCTATGTCAAATAAAAACGCGCTTTAGTCAAGGAAATCTACATAATATCCTATTGGCGTCGGCACTAGTTTTCGCTCGAAGGTGGAAGAGCTTTTCAACGGCTACTAGGTTTGTATGATTTGAATAAACCGCTTGAAACATATCACGGAAAGAGTCGCACGATAAATAATCCCCCCGGAAGACCTCAGTATCGCACGGAGGGAGCTTTAAACAATGTGAACTTGAGGTTCTCGGTAGGTTTGCATTGAGTCCTGCACCTTCTAAACACAGCGGAATAGGAAGGCTTGAGTTGATTATCTATCAACTTCGTTTGAAGCTCAAAAAAACAGTCCCAAACAAGAAACATAGGTCTCATTGGAACCTGCAAATTTTGGACTCAATCGTTTCTGGATGGAAAATAAAACTAATGGAGGATTAGTTCAGGGGTGACTCGAATACAAGCCATATAATTGGCTTTTAGATCTACCCATAAGCTCTTTTATACCTCACGAGCGTTAAGAGTCGCTATCGTGTGATTGCTCTCAGGCACTTCCTTTACCGCAGCAAAATACTTTACCAGCTGATCGGCGGAGAAAATAAAATCGGCCGAGATTTCAAACAGCAAACGAGACACTGACCTAATCGAACCGCAAATACCGCTGTTAAATGTAGCTGTGACTGGAACGATTCAAGCAACAAATTTTCATTTATTTCGGTTCGTTATGCTTGAGCAACCTTTCCACAATGAGTCCAAAAGAGCACGGCAACTATGGACGTTACCAAATGCGTCCAGTGCCTTAATAATTGCTGTTGGCATAATGGTTTGTGGTGACGAGCCTTGCAGACCAGCAGCCAATCCTTTTACGCCGGTTGCAGGGCCTTCCTTGGTTGTGCATGGGTGTTTGTCACCCCCTCTTCTATGTGTAGCGAACTATGGTGTTTGCGATTGCATTGTTGACAACGGTGTGGTGACTTACATTATTTGAAGACTGGGTGTTTGAGACTCAAACGAATGTAGCATTGCTGAGTTGTCTTGGCCCAGTGTCTTCGGTTCAGTTCATTTCGTTGAATTTTTTTGCATTCAAAGAGCGAGTGCTCTGAACTGCAGAAACCACACTTGGGTGTGGCACCTTTGGTTGCGACATGGCCCATCATGCTTGACTTGGGGTTGTGCCGCCTCAAAGGGATTGTGATTGATTCGAGCGTGTCGATTCGAAGACGATTCCGCCCATAGTGCCTTCGTTTTGTCATCCAATTTGCTCAACAGTAGAAATATCAACCAAGGGTCTCGGGTTTCAGCGTTTTCGCCTAGTGCCTTCAGGCCTCGGACTACTTCATGGGCAGTATCCATAACTTTCTTGATGTTGGCTGCGTTTGCTGCATGAATCGCTGGTTGATTGATAAACGTCTGAATGAACGAGTATATAATTGGTTTCTTGCGATTATATCGTTCCTTCAATTTGTTCAAGGCTCCCAATTAATTCGCCTCCGTGATGGCAATATGACGAAGCAATGTTACGGGCTCTCCGCGCAATAGTCCCTTAGGTACTGAAATTTCTGTACGGGGTTCAGTGAGTGTGACTCGTGGATCGTGGTGCAATACAGGTCGAAGAACGATTGCCATTCCATATATTCTCCTGGAAATGTGGGAATCAGCGAGTCCTGCCGCTGAAAAAGTCATGTTTCCTGAAGAGTTCGGGTTTTGGCTGTTGCTCGTGCTCGGTGCGTTTTCGCGAATCCAGTTATTGAGTACACTGATGGCTTGGTAGTAACTTTCTTCGTATTCGAAGTCAGATTCTTCTTCAGGATCGACCGAGAATATCTTGGCCTCAATTGCTGTGAACTCGGACATCAACACCTCAACACGCATGAGGCCAGTTTTAATATCTTCGATTGACGTTTGGGCGTTGCTACGATTCACGAAGTTGACTATTTGGGTCAATCTTCCCTTGTTTGAAGCGCGCTGCCTTTTGAGAGATGCTAAGGTTGGCATGATGAGTGTTGGTAAGTGACTTTGGGAGATAGATGAGTCTGCGATTTCTTGGATCATGCGCTTCTTCGGGTCAACCCCTCGGAAAGAATCTGCTTTTGCAAGTGGAATTGTGGAAGATATCTCAATTAGTGTTATATTTGCAAGCAAAAATAAAATGGCGATGCAGAAACAAATGCACTGCACCTTTTCCTTATTTTTGTAAGTGTCTTTAACAATTGGATTGTTGAGAAAACAATTTGATGGTTTACAAAACGCACGAGGAAATCCAAATCTAGCACAATTTTTCTGGTGCAAAATTTATGCCGCCATTGCACTGTGTAAATGCATGAATGATCGAAAGCGAGGAAAACACGATGCTGCAAACGTTTGTTCTTTTCACACATTTTTTTAATTCGTGTATCAATTCACTTTCATGCACAAGAAAATGGCGAAAAATTGCAAACACATTCTAAATGAAAATGACCCGGAGTTTCAGGTCCCTGCTCGGGCGCCAAATGTTGCTTTTGTCCCAAGAAAGGAATGGGGATGAAATTGTGAATTTGCCTTTATTAGGTTGATTTTTATAACAATAAACAATCAGAAGAATTCTCCTTTTTTACTATTTTCTTTTGTAACCTCTTACTAGAGGCTTGAAATTCCTGTGCACTATTCCCGTTTACACAATTCGTCCGTTTACCATGTAAAAATGATGGGTTTTCAGAAAAGACACATTTATTATTTTGCACGAATTAAACACAAATTAAATAAATCTTAAGAGCATATAATTATAATAAGAATTACTGTATTTCATAAAAAAAATATTTGATTCCTTTAATCGCAAGTGAATTTCTCTTGCCGTGTCGCTCGTCTCGCGGTCAGAACAGAAAGAGGAAGCGCATGTTGCGTTTTGTGATGTAGCTGAAGTTGGACCCGCTGAGTGGTGAACTGAACTGCATTTTTCGAGCTGAGGTTCAATCGATGAAATGAACTGAACAGTGACGTTAGGTAGATTGAATAATATTTTGATTTGGTTATTAAATAGTATTCGCTTATTCTCATAAGTTGATCTTAGCGCGTCCTATGTCAAATAAAAACGCGCTTTAGTCAAGGAAATCTACATAATATCCTATTGGCGTCGGCACTAGTTTTCGCTCGAAGGTGGAAGAGCTTTTCAACGGCTACTAGGTTTGGATGATTTGAATAAACCGCTTGAAACATATCACGGAAAGAGTCGCACGATAAATAATCCCCCCGGAAGACCTCAGTATCGCACGGAGGGAGCTTTAAACAATGTGAACTTGAGGTTCTCGGTAGGTTTGCATTGAGTCCTGCACCTTCTAAACACAGCGGAATAGGAAGGCTTGAGTTGATTATCTATCAACTTCGTTTGAAGCTCAAAAAAACAGTCCCAAACAAGAAACATAGGTCTCATTGTAACCTGCAAATTTTGGACTCAATCGTTTCTGGATGGAAAATAAAACTAATGGAGGATTAGTTCAGGGGTGACTCGAATACAAAAGCCATATAATTGCCTTTTAGATCTACCCATAAGCTCTTTTATACCTCACGAGCGTTAAGAGTCGCTATCGTGTGATTGCTCTCAGGCACTTCCTTTACCGCAGCAAAATACTTTACCAGCTGATCGGCGGAGAAAATAAAATCGGCCGAGATTTCAAACAGCAAACGAGACACTGACCTAATCGAACCGCAAATACCGCTGTTAAATGTAGCTGTGACTGGAACGATTCAAGCAACAAATTTTCATTTATTTCGGTTCGTTATGCTTGAGCAACCTTTCCACAATGAGTCCAAAAGAGCACGGCAACTATGGACGTTACCAAATGCGTCCAGTGCCTTAATAATTGCTGTTGGCATAATGGTTTGTGGTGACGAGCCTTGCAGACCAGCAGCCAATCCTTTTACGCCGGTTGCAGGGCCTTCCTTGGTTGTGCATGGGTGTTTGTCACCCCCTCTTCTATGTGTAGCGAACTATGGTGTTTGCGATTGCATTGTTGACAACGGTGTGGTGACTTACATTATTTGAAGACTGGGTGTTTGAGACTCAAACGAATGTAGCATTGCTGAGTTGTCTTGGCCCAGTGTCTTCGGTTCAGTTCATTTCGTTGAATTTTTTTGCATTCAAAGAGCGAGTGCTCTGAACTGCAGAAACCACACTTGGGTGTGGCACCTTTGGTTGCGACATGGCCCATCATGCTTGACTTGGGGTTGTGCCGCCTCAAAGGGATTGTGATTGATTCGAGCGTGTCGATTCGAAGACGATTCCGCCCATAGTGCCTTCGTTTTGTCATCCAATTTGCTCAACAGTAGAAATATCAACCAAGGGTCTCGGGTTTCAGCGTTTTCGCCTAGTGCCTTCAGGCCTCGGACTACTTCATGGGCAGTATCCATAACTTTCTTGATGTTGGCTGCGTTTGCTGCATGAATCGCTGGTTGATTGATAAACGTCTGAATGAACGAGTATATAATTGGTTTCTTGCGATTATATCGTTCCTTCAATTTGTTCAAGGCTCCCAATTAATTCGCCTCCGTGATGGCAATATGACGAAGCAATGTTACGGGCTCTCCGCGCAATAGTCCCTTAGGTACTGAAATTTCTGTACGGGGTTCAGTGAGTGTGACTCGTGGATCGTGGTGCAATACAGGTCGAAGAACGATTGCCATTCCATATATTCTCCTGGAAATGTGGGAATCAGCGAGTCCTGCCGCTGAAAAAGTCATGTTTCCTGAAGAGTTCGGGTTTTGGCTGTTGCTCGTGCTCGGTGCGTTTTCGCGAATCCAGTTATTGAGTACACTGATGGCTTGGTAGTAACTTTCTTCGTATTCGAAGTCAGATTCTTCTTCAGGATCGACCGAGAATATCTTGGCCTCAATTGCTGTGAACTCGGACATCAACACCTCAACACGCATGAGGCCAGTTTTAATATCTTCGATTGACGTTTGGGCGTTGCTACGATTCACGAAGTTGACTATTTGGGTCAATCTTCCCTTGTTTGAAGCGCGCTGCCTTTTGAGAGATGCTAAGGTTGGCATGATGAGTGTTGGTAAGTGACTTTGGGAGATAGATGAGTCTGCGATTTCTTGGATCATGCGCTTCTTCGGGTCAACCCCTCGGAAAGAATCTGCTTTTGCAAGTGGAATTGTGGAAGATATCTCAATTAGTGTTATATTTGCAAGCAAAAATAAAATGGCGATGCAGAAACAAATGCACTGCACCTTTTCCTTATTTTTGTAAGTGTCTTTAACAATTGGATTGTTGAGAAAACAATTTGATGGTTTACAAAACGCACGAGGAAATCCAAATCTAGCACAATTTTTCTGGTGCAAAATTTATGCCGCCATTGCACTGTGTAAATGCATGAATGATCGAAAGCGAGGAAAACACGATGCTGCAAACGTTTGTTCTTTTCACACATTTTTTTAATTCGTGTATCAATTCACTTTCATGCACAAGAAAATGGCGAAAAATTGCAAACACATTCTAAATGAAAATGACCCGGAGTTTCAGGTCCCTGCTCGGGCGCCAAATGTTGCTTTTGTCCCAAGAAAGGAATGGGGATGAAATTGTGAATTTGCCTTTATTAGGTTGATTTTTATAACAATAAACAATCAGAAGAATTCTCCTTTTTTACTATTTTCTTTTGTAACCTCTTACTAGAGGCTTGAAATTCCTGTGCACTATTCCCGTTTACACAATTCGTCCGTTTACCATGTAACAATGATGGGTTTTCAGAAAAGACACATTTATTATTTTGCACGAATTAAACACAAATTAAATAAATCTTAAGAGCATATAATTATAATAAGAATTACTGTATTTCATAAAAAAAATATTTGATTCCTTTAATCGCAAGTGAATTTCTCTTGCCGTGTCGCTCGTCTCGCGGTCAGAACAGAAAGAGAGGCGCATGTTGCGTTTTGTGATGTAGCTGAAGTTGGACCCGCTGAGTGGTGAACTGAACTGCATTTTTCGAGCTGAGGTTCAATCGATGAAATGAACTGAACAGTGACGTTAGGTAGATTGAATAATATTTTGATTTGGTTATTAAATAGTATTCGCTTATTCTCATAAGTTGATCTTAGCGCGTCCTATGTCAAATAAAAACGCGCTTTAGTCAAGGAAATCTACATAATATCCTATTGGCGTCGGCACTAGTTTTCGCTCGAAGGTGGAAGAGCTTTTCAACGGCTACTAGGTTTGGATGATTTGAATAAACCGCTTGAAACATATCACGGAAAGAGTCGCACGATAAATAATCCCCCCGGAAGACCTCAGTATCGCACGGAGGGAGCTTTAAACAATGTGAACTTGAGGTTCTCGGTAGGTTTGCATTGAGTCCTGCACCTTCTAAACACAGCGGAATAGGAAGGCTTGAGTTGATTATCTATCAACTTCGTTTGAAGCTCAAAAAAACAGTCCCAAACAAGAAACATAGGTCTCATTGGAGCCTGCAAATTTTGGACTCAATCGTTTCTGGATGGAAAATAAAACTAATGGAGGATTAGTTCAGGGGTGACTCGAATACAAGCCATATAATTGGCTTTTAGATCTACCCATAAGCTCTTTTATACCTCACGAGCGTTAAGAGTCGCTATCGTGTGATTGCTCTCAGGCACTTCCTTTACCGCAGCAAAATACTTTACCAGCTGATCGGCGGAGAAAATAAAATCGGCCGAGATTTCAAACAGCAAACGAGACACTGACCTAATCGAACCGCAAATACCGCTGTTAAATGTAGCTGTGACTGGAACGATTCAAGCAACAAATTTTCATTTATTTCGGTTCGTTATGCTTGAGCAACCTTTCCACAATGAGTCCAAAAGAGCACGGCAACTATGGACGTTACCAAATGCGTCCAGTGCCTTAATAATTGCTGTTGGCATAATGGTTTGTGGTGACGAGCCTTGCAGACCAGCAGCCAATCCTTTTACGCCGGTTGCAGGGCCTTCCTTGGTTGTGCATGGGTGTTTGTCACCCCCTCTTCTATGTGTAGCGAACTATGGTGTTTGCGATTGCATTGTTGACAACGGTGTGGTGACTTACATTATTTGAAGACTGGGTGTTTGAGACTCAAACGATTGTAGCATCGCTGAGTTGTCTTGGCCCAGTGTCTTCGGTTCAGTTCATTTCGTTGAATTTTTTTGCATTCAAAGAGCGAGTGCTCTGAACTGCAGAAACCACACTTGGGTGTGGCACCTTTGGTTGCGACATGGCCCATCATGCTTGACTTGGGGTTGTGCCGCCTCAAAGGGATTGTGATTGATTCGAGCGTGTCGATTCGAAGACGATTCCGCCCATAGTGCCTTCGTTTTGTCATCCAATTTGCTCAACAGTAGAAATATCAACCAAGGGTCTCGGGTTTCAGCGTTTTCGCCTAGTGCCTTCAGGCCTCGGACTACTTCATCGGCAGTATCCATAACTTTCTTGATGTTGGCTGCGTTTGCTGCATGAATCGCTGGTTGATTGATAAACGTCTGAATGAACGAGTATATAATTGGTTTCTTGCGATTATATCGTTCCTTCAATTTGTTCAAAGCTCCCAATTAATTCGCCTCCGTGATGGCAATATGACGAAGCAATGTTACGGGCTCTCCGCGCAATAGTCCCTTAGGTACTGAAATTTCTGTACGGGGTTCAGTGAGTGTGACTCGTGGATCGTGGTGCAATACAGGTCGAAGAACGATTGCCATTCCATATATTCTCCTGGAAATGTGGGAATCAGCGAGTCCTGCCGCTGAAAAAGTCATGTTTCCTGAAGAGTTCGGGTTTTGGCTGTTGCTCGTGCTCGGTGCGTTTTCGCGAATCCAGTTATTGAGTACACTGATGGCTTGGTAGTAACTTTCTTCGTATTCGAAGTCAGATTCTTCTTCAGGATCGACCGAGAATATCTTGGCCTCAATTGCTGTGAACTCGGACATCAACACCTCAACACGCATGAGGCCAGTTTTAATATCTTCGATTGACGTTTGGGCGTTGCTACGATTCACGAAGTTGACTATTTGGGTCAATCTTCCCTTGTTTGAAGCGCGCTGCCTTTTGAGAGATGCTAAGGTTGGCATGATGAGTGTTGGTAAGTGACTTTGGGAGATAGATGAGTCTGCGATTTCTTGGATCATGCGCTTCTTCGGGTCAACCCCTCGAAAAGAATCTGCTTTTGCAAGTGGAATTGTGGAAGATATCTCAATTAGTGTTATATTTGCAAGCAAAAATAAAATGGCGATGCAGAAACAAATTCACTGCACCTTTTCCTTATTTTTGTAAGTGTCTTTAACAATTGGATTGTTGAGAAAACAATTTGATGGTTTACAAAACGCACGAGGAAATCCAAATCTAGCACAATTTTTCTGGTGCAAAATTTATGCCGCCATTGCACTGTGTAAATGCATGAATGATCGAAAGCGAGGAAAACACGATGCTGCAAACGTTTGTTCTTTTCACACATTTTTTTAATTCGTGTATCAATTCACTTTCATGCACAAGAAAATGGCGAAAAATTGCAAACACATTCTAAATGAAAATGACCCGGAGTTTCAGGTCCCTGCTCGGGCGCCAAATGTTGCTTTTGTCCCAAGAAAGGAATGGGGATGAAATTGTGAATTTGCCTTTATTAGGTTGATTTTTATAACAATAAACAATCAGAAGAATTCTCCTTTTTTACTATTTTCTTTTGTAACCTCTTACTAGAGGCTTGAAATTCCTGTGCACTATTCCCGTTTACACAATTCGTCCGTTTACCATGTAACAATGATGGGTTTTCAGAAAAGACACATTTATTATTTTGCACGAATTAAACACAAATTAAATAAATCTTAAGAGCATATAATTATAATAAGAATTACTGTATTTCATAAAAAAAATATTTGATTCCTTTAATCGCAAGTGAATTTCTCTTGCCGTGTCGCTCGTGTCGCGGTCAGAACAGAAAGAGGAAGCGCATGTTGCGTTTTGTGATGTAGCTGAAGTTGGACCCGCTGAGTGGTGAACTGAACTGCATTTTTCGAGCTGAGGTTCAATCGATGAAATGAACTGAACAGTGACGTTAGGTAGATTGAATAATATTTTGATTTGGTTATTAAATAGTATTCGCTTATTCTCATAAGTTGATCTTAGCGCGTCCTATGTCAAATAAAAACGCGCTTTAGTCAAGGAAATCTACATAATATCCTATTGGCGTCGGCACTAGTTTTCGCTCGAAGGTGGAAGAGCTTTTCAACGGCTACTAGGTTTGGATGATTTGAATAAACCGCTTGAAACATATCACGGAAAGAGTCGCACGATAAATAATCCCCCCGGAAGACCTCAGTATCGCACGGAGGGAGCTTTAAACAATGTGAACTTGAGGTTCTCGGTAGGTTTGCATTGAGTCCTGCACCTTCTAAACACAGCGGAATAGGAAGGCTTGAGTTGATTATCTATCAACTTCGTTTGAAGCTCAAAAAAACAGTCCCAAACAAGAAACATAGGTCTCATTGGAGCCTGCAAATTTTGGACTCAATCGTTTCTGGATGGAAAATAAAACTAATGGAGGATTAGTTCAGGGGTGACTCGAATACAAGCCATATAATTGGCTTTTAGATCTACCCATAAGCTCTTTTATACCTCACGAGCGTTAAGAGTCGCTATCGTGTGATTGCTCTCAGGCACTTCTTTACCGCAGCAAAATACTTTACCAGCTGATCGGCGGAGAAAATAAAATCGGCCGAGATTTCAAACAGCAAACGAGCGAACACTGACCTAATCGAACCGCAAATACCGCTGTTAAATGTAGCTGTGACTGGAACGATTCAAGCAACAAATTTTCATTTATTTCGGTTGCTTGAGCAACCTTTCCACAATCACCAACAAAAACTCCCCGGGCATGTAGGAAATGAAAATTTCGAAACAATTGCTGGAGCTGCAATTCAAATGTTCGCATAAAAAATAGCAATCATTAGGACGGATTTTTTATGCACTCACATGCATATATCTGGATAAAACAAGGCAGATCTGAATAATGGGTATGAAACAACAAGCGAAATGCGACAGGAATGGTAACATTGATCGAATGAAGACTCGTGACAGTTCACGATCCGTCAACACCCAGCAAAGTTAGCGCCCCCAAGATAACAGGAATCCAGTATTTTATACTGAAACAGGATACGAACTACGAGTCAGTACGCACACCCCCACTATTTAAAGGTTATTTAATTTGGTGGTTGTAAATAATCGATTCTTGATATATAGATCAAAATGAACTCTGACGGAAAATTACAATGAAATTAAGTTTTTTGTATAAGCCCTCAGCTTCTTATTGGAAAATTGCAATTGCATAATTTTAAACTATGTAATATATTACTAGACCAGCGTTTCCCAATTTTTTTTTTGTCGTGGAGCACATTTAATTTACAGCGGAGCACTTTTTTCAGCCCGATATTTTTAACCACACTTTTTTAATAAGTTGATACCAAAATAAAAATTTTTTTAGTTAAAGCAAAAAAAAGCAACAACAATGTTTAAAATAAAAATAAAAATAAAAATGTAGTTCATAAATAATTAAATATAATATTTTAGGTAGCTTATTAGAGAAGCCAGCAGGTTTGGAAACCTTCTACCAAACTAAGCAGGTGATTGTGAAACTCACTTAAAATATCATCGAGAATATCAGAATCTATCTCCTTTTTAAACTCTTTGATCATTGGAAAGCTATCTAGATTTCGATTTTTAATTGATTTTTCCCAAAAATATAACGGTCCTTTCTCGACACTTCTGTCTGTGAATACATTTCCAAATGGAAGTTCTTAGCAAATGCAGAAAAGGGCTACGCATTGTCGATTGCCTGCAAACCAGAAACTTTCGCCAACACAGCCTTATGATCTTAAGACCCATTTGATTTTGTATGCGAATAGAATCCGTGCATTACGTAGTAATACTTATAGTTCAGCAAGACGTTTTTCATAAAATATTTACATACCTAGTTCTTTTAAGTTCATCTATGAATAGGATTTAATACCTTTTATTTTTGTATGGAAACAATCGTCGTAAAAACAAGACATCGCTTCGTTGTGTTAAAATTGTGAAAAATACAATGGATCGCTGGTTAATGTCTGGATCCTTAAAAGGAACAGTAAAATTCTCCGATATTGCATCGAAAAAAGTTCCTGAAGATAGCAGTTAGGAGGTAAACTATTGTGCTAGCATTGCTATTGTGGATGAGTGCGCAATAGAAACAGCGAGTTCAGAACTTTCTGAATTGTTGGACAGTTTACCTAGTACTAGTTCTATGGAGTCAACGTGGCAAAAAAAAACAAAAAAAAACACGTGAATCTTGAATTTTGCGAGTATGATGTTTCCAGAAAAAATGAGGCGTCATTTTGAGGGGCTTCACCCGGAATGCAAGTCTAAGCCCACAGATTTCTTCAAAAGAAAGTACGGTGAGCTAACAAAATCTCAAAAAATTATAACACCACAGTTAATGAAAAAGCTTTAATGGCATCATACTTAGTCAGCTTCCGAGTTGCTCAAACAGGTGAAGCTCATACAATCGCTGAAAATTTAATTAAGCCATGTGTTAATGACATTCTATGCACGTTACCAATACCTATCGCTAGAATAAAGCAAAAGGCCATGTTATGTTCTAGAAGTCATTATGTTCTTCATCGCCATGCCCTTGCTATGAGCAAAATGCATTTTTTCCTCGAAAAGAATCTGCTTTTGCAAGTGGAATTGTGGAAGATATCTCAATTAGTGTTATATTTGCAAGCAAAAATAAAATGGCGATGCAGAAACAAATTCACTGCACCTTTTCCTTATTTTTGTAAGTGTCTTTAACAATTGGATTGTTGAGAAAACAATTTGATGGTTTACAAAACGCACGAGGAAATCCAAATCTAGCACAATTTTTCTGGTGCAAAATTTATGCCGCCATTGCACTGTGTAAATGCATGAATGATCGAAAGCGAGGAAAACACGATGCTGCAAACGTTTGTTCTTTTCACACATTTTTTTAATTCGTGTATCAATTCACTTTCATGCACAAGAAAATGGCGAAAAATTGCAAACACATTCTAAATGAAAATGACCCGGAGTTTCAGGTCCCTGCTCGGGCGCCAAATGTTGCTTTTGTCCCAAGAAAGGAATGGGGATGAAATTGTGAATTTGCCTTTATTAGGTTGATTTTTATAACAATAAACAATCAGAAGAATTCTCCTTTTTTACTATTTTCTTTTGTAACCTCTTACTAGAGGCTTGAAATTCCTGTGCACTATTCCCGTTTACACAATTCGTCCGTTTACCATGTAACAATGATGGGTTTTCAGAAAAGACACATTTATTATTTTGCACGAATTAAACACAAATTAAATAAATCTTAAGAGCATATAATTATAATAAGAATTACTGTATTTCATAAAAAAAATATTTGATTCCTTTAATCGCAAGTGAATTTCTCTTGCCGTGTCGCTCGTGTCGCGGTCAGAACAGAAAGAGGAAGCGCATGTTGCGTTTTGTGATGTAGCTGAAGTTGGACCCGCTGAGTGGTGAACTGAACTGCATTTTTCGAGCTGAGGTTCAATCGATGAAATGAACTGAACAGTGACGTTAGGTAGATTGAATAATATTTTGATTTGGTTATTAAATAGTATTCGCTTATTCTCATAAGTTGATCTTAGCGCGTCCTATGTCAAATAAAAACGCGCTTTAGTCAAGGAAATCTACATAATATCCTATTGGCGTCGGCACTAGTTTTCGCTCGAAGGTGGAAGAGCTTTTCAACGGCTACTAGGTTTGGATGATTTGAATAAACCGCTTGAAACATATCACGGAAAGAGTCGCACGATAAATAATCCCCCCGGAAGACCTCAGTATCGCACGGAGGGAGCTTTAAACAATGTGAACTTGAGGTTCTCGGTAGGTTTGCATTGAGTCCTGCACCTTCTAAACACAGCGGAATAGGAAGGCTTGAGTTGATTATCTATCAACTTCGTTTGAAGCTCAAAAAAACAGTCCCAAACAAGAAACATAGGTCTCATTGGAGCCTGCAAATTTTGGACTCAATCGTTTCTGGATGGAAAATAAAACTAATGGAGGATTAGTTCAGGGGTGACTCGAATACAAGCCATATAATTGGCTTTTAGATCTACCCATAAGCTCTGTTATACCTCACGAGCGTTAAGAGTCGCTATCGTGTGATTGCTCTCAGGCACTTCTTTACCGCAGCAAAATACTTTACCAGCTGATCGGCGGAGAAAATAAAATCGGCCGAGATTTCAAACAGCAAACGAGCGAACACTGACCTAATCGAACCGCAAATACCGCTGTTAAATGTAGCTGTGACTGGAACGATTCAAGCAACAAATTTTCATTTATTTCGGTTGCTTGAGCAACCTTTCCACAATCACCAACAAAAACTCCCCGGGCATGTAGGAAATGAAAATTTCGAAACAATTGCTGGAGCTGCAATTCAAATGTTCGCATAAAAAATAGCAATCATTAGGACGGATTTTTTATGCACTCACATGCATATATCTGGATAAAACAAGGCAGATCTGAATAATGGGTATGAAACAACAAGCGAAATGCGACAGGAATGGTAACATTGATCGAATGAAGACTCGTGACAGTTCACGATCCGTCAACACCCAGCAAAGTTAGCGCCCCCAAGATAACAGGAATCCAGTATTTTATACTGAAACAGGATACGAACTACGAGTCAGTACGCACACCCCCACTATTTAAAGGTTATTTAATTTGGTGGTTGTAAATAATCGATTCTTGATATATAGATCAAAATGAACTCTGACGGAAAATTACAATGAAATTAAGTTTTTTGTATAAGCCCTCAGCTTCTTATTGGAAAATTGCATTTGCATAATTTTAAACTATGTAATATATTACTAGACCAGCGTTTCCCAATTTTTTTTTTGTCGTGGAGCACATTTAATTTACAGCGGAGCACTTTTTTCAGCCCGATAATTTTAACCACACTTTTTTAATAAGTTGATACCAAAATAAAAATTTTTTTAGTTAAAGCAAAAAAAAGCAACAACAATGTTTAAAATAAAAATAAAAATAAAAATGTAGTTCATAAATAATTAAATATAATATTTTAGGTAGCTTATTAGAGAAGCCAGCAGGTTTGGAAACCTTCTACCAAACTAAGCAGGTGATTGTGAAACTCACTTAAAATATCATCGAGAATATCAGAATCTATCTCCTTTTTAAACTCTTTGATCATTGGAAAGCTATCTAGATTTCGATTTTTAATTGATTTTTCCCAAAAATATAACGGTCCTTTCTCGACACTTCTGTCTGTGAATACATTTCCAAATGGAAGTTCTTAGCAAATGCAGAAAAGGGCTACGCATTGTCGATTGCCTGCAAACCAGAAACTTTCGCCAACACAGCCTTATGATCTTAAGACCCATTTGATTTTGTATGCGAATAGAATCCGTGCATTACGTAGTAATACTTATAGTTCAGCAAGACGTTTTTCATAAAATATTTACATACCTAGTTCTTTTAAGTTCATCTATGAATAGGATTTAATACCTTTTATTTTTGTATGGAAACAATCGTCGTAAAAACAAGACATCGCTTCGTTGTGTTAAAATTGTGAAAAATACAATGGATCGCTGGTTAATGTCTGGATCCTTAAAAGGAACAGTAAAATTCTCCGATATTGCATCGAAAAAAGTTCCTGAAGATAGCAGTTAGGAGGTAAACTATTGTGCTAGCATTGCTATTGTGGATGAGTGCGCAATAGAAACAGCGAGTTCAGAACTTTCTGAATTGTTGGACAGTTTACCTAGTACTAGTTCTATGGAGTCAACGTGGCAAAAAAAAAACAAAAAAAAACACGTGAATCTTGAATTTTGCGAGTATGATGTTTCCAGAAAAAATGAGGCGTCATTTTGAGGGGCTTCACCCGGAATGCAAGTCTAAGCCCACAGATTTCTTCAAAAGAAAGTACGGTGAGCTAACAAAATCTCAAAAAATTATAACACCACAGTTAATGAAAAAGCTTTAATGGCATCATACTTAGTCAGCTTCCGAGTTGCTCAAACAGGTGAAGCTCATACAATCGCTGAAAATTTAATTAAGCCATGTGTTAATGACATTCTATGCACGTTACCAATACCTATCGCTAGAATAAAGCAAAAGGCCATGTTATGTTCTAGAAGTCATTATGTTCTTCATCGCCATGCCCTTGCTATGAGCAAAATGCATTTTTTCCTTAAAGAAGTCCTGGACGAAAGCTTGAAAATAATAAACTTTATTAAATCACGACCTAAGAACGCAAGGCTATTCAAAGTGATGTGCGATGACATGTATGTAGTTGGCATATGTTTTGCTACTACACGCAGAAGTAATTTGGCTTTCTCCGGGCAAAGCTTTGATTCGGCTCTTCGAAATGAGGGCTGAAGTAAGAACGTTTTTTAGTATATGAAGACTTTGCTTTGGGTTAGAGGTAATGCAATGAGCGATGGCTTTTAGAGTTAGCGTATCTCGCAGATATTAAAAAAAATGAATGATTAAAGTCTTTTTCTTCAGGGAAACGCAATAACTATTTTTGATACCAGCGACAAAGTAAAGGCGTTAAAAAAAAGCACCAAGTGCTCCGCGGAGCACACTTTGCGAAGCTCGGTACTAGACTAAACTGTTTCAGGATCTTTATCAAAAAGAAGAGTCAACTAGGTCAATTAGTAAGAGAATGATACAAACCAAACAAAAATGGGGTAGAAAAAGGAATGATATCTATCTATAAGGTAAAATTGCAGTCTTTATTAACAAAATTTATTTTAAAAAATATATTTTTAATTGTAGCTAGAGTACTCAAATGATAAAATAAAATTAAAGAAACATAAATAAAATTAATTTAAACAAAACTTAGTTGTATACAATGTTTTTAGTTTCACCTTCAAGAATAAATAAATTTTTAGGTCAACCCAACCCAGAGCAAGCAAAATAAAATTGTCCGTGGGAAAAACATGATGATCTCAAATCTACACTCCGCAGTACTTAATAAACTGTCCGACTTATTGATCGTCATCGAAAACGCAAGTTTTACTGGAAATTACAATCTCTTAAATTTAAAAGGTAGATCCGTCTAAATGAGTGCTTTTCGTGGAAAAAAACTGTTTAGCAATGTCTCTTTTTTGTCAAGATAGTCGCTTCAATTATATTGCCCAGCATCTCTTTTACGTACAGTCTTGTGCCGTTGCAAAGTTTTGGCGAGTCGAGATTCCCTAGTAAAATAATTGGAGATCCCACTGTAAGATGATGTGGTGGCAATCCAGACAAATCAAGTGAGTTTAGAAACTCAGTTAGATAATTAACTTCCTCATCAGTATATACAACTGTATCGATACACTTATATTCAATGACTGTGCTGGGCAGAGTAAAATAAAGCTATGACGGTAAAGATAGTGAAGAGAGTAAAATAAAGCTAAGAAGGTAAAGACAGTGAACAGAGTGAAATAAAGCTAAGACAGTAAAAACAGTGAAGAGAGTAAAATAATTATAAGAAGGTAAAGACAGTGAACAGAGTGAAATAAACCTAAAAAGGTAAAGACAGTGAAGAAAGTAAGATACAGCAAGGAAGTTGGAGTGAAGTTAAGAAGATAAGAACGACAAGTGAGGATAAGATATAGGAAAGTAAAGAGTGAATCCGTGCGGAGAAGAGACGTGGTTACTAGATAAAGTGAATGGACGATCTGCAGAAATTAACAGTCCGTCAGCTACAGGCGATTCTTAAGAGAAGAGGCCTGTCCTGTCGATATAACATCAAAACTGACTTGGTGGATCGGGTTCGCAGTGCGTTAGGAGAAGAAAGTGTAAAGGTAGTGGACATATTAGGCGCGATAAGAGAAGAAGAAGACGAACTTTCTGACACGAGCAACGACCAGCCTGAGACAAACGACCACGGCAACGAAGTCCGCCAGCAAGCCGAAGAACTCACGATGACTACAAAAAACAACTTCCTATTCCGAGACGTCGAAGAGTCGCTGGAACAATTCTCAGGAGAAAGAGGAAAGAACTGTGCCAAATGGATAAAAGAGTTTGAGGAAATTGCAACATCGTGTTAGTGGAATGATGTACAAAAATATCTCTACTCGCGTAGACTATTGAAGAGAGCCGCAAAATTGGCGGTAGAAGCGACGGAGGGAGTAGGGAGTAAAAGCCTGGTCAAAACTGAAGGCACTTTTAGCAAAGGAGTTCGGAAGGAAGACGTCGAGCATCGAAATACACAAAAGATTGGAGTCTAGAAAAAAAATTTCTTCAGAGACCCTATTAGAATACCTGTACGCAATGTCGCAGATCCGTGGTGAGGGAGACGTTGACAAATTCTCATTAATAGAGTACATAACAAATGGGATTCCGGACACGGTAAATATTAAAACAATATTATACGAAGCCTCGACGCTGCATGAGTTAAAATCCAAGTTAGAAGTATACCAGAGGAGCAACGACAGATTCCGAAACAACGAGTTGAGACCAATAAAAATATGATGACTGGTAAGTCAAACTCTTCCCATGGCGGACACCCCGTTGCGCCAAAACGATGTCACCCGATAGGTCTAAGGGGGCACGGTATTTCCGATGCAACCAGTTCGGACACATCTCTCCCCAATGCCCGAACCAGAAAAAAAGAAGACATTGATTCTAGAGGTGTGCGCCAAGTCCAGCGAATTGACTCGGACGGTAATCATGTGCCAATTAGTGTTGCGGAGAAACCCTACCAAGCATTCGTCGATAACGGAAGTAACGTCTCAATTGTACATAAATCGTTCGTGGAGGAAATCGGGGGAGTCAAAGTGAATAAACCAGGATTTGGTAGCGCCCCCCGGAAAACAATGGGTTCCTGTCTTTTAGAAGTACGAATTGGTCCGGATAGGCATTGGGTTTGGTTCCAGGTGGTTCCTGACAATTGGATCTCAGATCGGATATTGCTGGGAAGAGATTTTTTTGCAGAATGTGGAACTGCTGATAAGTCACGGAAGAATTAAGCACATGAAGAAGGTGGATGTGGAGAGGTTGGAACGAGCTAAGACCAATAATCTGGAGGAGAATGATGTTTTGAGCATCGGAGTGATTGACGACGAAGAGGACACAGATGGGAGCAGCCTGCGGGTTGGCAACGACAACTATAGAAATGCCATCTACGACATTGTTTCGGCTTATTCCCCCAGAACAGTTTCGAAGTCATGCATCGAAATGAACCTAGTACTACAAGATGAGAATCCTATATATCAGAAGGCTAGACGACTAGCACTACCAGAAAAAGAAGCAATGTGCAAGCAAGTGGAGGAATGGTTGGATGAAGGCATTATCCAGCATAGTCGGTCAGACTTCGCCAGCCCCATTATCCTGGTGAAGAAGGAGGACGGAAGTAATCGGAGTTTAAATGCTAAGATTATCAAGGACCTGTGTCTCTTGCCAGTAATGGAAGAGATACTAGAGAAGCAATACAAAGCAAAGGTGTTTACCACACTGGATCTTCGTAACGGGTTTTTTCACGTGCATGTAGCAGAGAGTAGCAGAAAGTATACCGCGTTCGTAACACCAGATGGGCGGTACGAATTCCTGAAGGTTCCTTTTGGGCTGTGCAACTCACCCGCAGTTTTTCAACGGTTCGTCTATACAGTTTTTCGAGATTTGATAAGGCAAGACTACTTACTGTTGTATTTAGATGATGTGATTATCGCCGCGGTAAACGAGGAGGAGCAAAGCTCGATGTCTTGTTGAGAGTAGCAGAGGAGAGCGGTTTGATGATTAAGTGGGAAAAGTGTGATTTCCTGAGCAGATCTACAAAATTCCTTGGCACGTGGTGGAGGACGGCAGTATAAAGCCTTCTATTAAAAAAATATGTACAGTAAGGGATTTTCCGAGACCGACTAATGTGAAACAGGTGCAAAGTTTCCTAGGGCTAACGGGACTTTTCCGTAAGTTTGTGCCTAATTATGCTGTTTATGCAAAACCACTTTCAGACTTGACTAAGAAGGAGAGCGTGTTCGTTTTTGACTCAGACCAAATCGTTACATTTGAATCCCTAAAAGATTTAGTATGTAAGGAGCCCGTCCTTAAACTGTTCAATCCATTGCTCGAAACGGAGCTGCATGCAGTATGGTAGGATATGGTGGTGTTCTGCTCCAGAAACACGAAGGTAATTTGCACCCTGTCTTTTATTTGAGTTTCAAAGCTACACCGGCTGAAAAGAATTACACCAGCTATGAGCATGAAGCATGGTGGGCGCCGTAGCTCAGTCGATAGGAGTATGGACTGCTGAGCAGGGGGTTCATGGTTCGAATCCCAGTAACACTAAAGTATTTTTCACGGTGTCCCACCTCTCGCGAAAGACAAACATCCGAGAGTAATAACTTGTCACTGAAAGCTTCTCAATTCGCCTTTCGGATCCGGCATTAAATTGTAGGTCCCTCCATTTGTGTTCAAAAATATGCATGCTCAACACAAATGGTTGCGAGAAGTCAGGCATTGGACCGTATGGTCTGTCGCGCCGATATTATTATTATTATGAGCATGAAGTGTTAACCATAGTGAAGTGCATCAAGAAGCTACGCGTATATTTGTTGGGAATGAAATTTAGGATCTACACGGACTGTAAGGCATTCCAGGCCACGATGAATAAAAAGGACTTGTGTCCACGGGTGGCTAGGTGGACGATCTGCAACATGATCGTTGTGAGGTTATGCACCGGTCGGGGTCATCGGGGTTCTGCGTCATGTCGATGCACTAAGCAGATACCCAGCAGTGCTGCGGATTTAGGATGGCATAATTGAGAGAGTTAAGAGGGCACAGCGTAAGGATGAATTTTGTCAATTAATCGTGGATATTCTCTCACCAACGGGGACTTACAAAGACTACGAAATGAGAAATGACCTGCTTTACAATTCTGTAGAAGGTGCTCATTTGCTCGTGGTGTCTAAGTCTATGCAAAAGGAGATTTTGAGAGGCATTCACGGCAGAACCACATTGGCGCAAAGAAGATGGAGGCAATCTGCAAGCAGGATTACTTTAACACCAAAATCAGAAATTGTATTGACGCTGTAATATCCAACTGTCTACCGTGCATACTGGCTGCTAGAAAAGATGGAAAAACGGAGGGGTTCTTGCATCCTATCGAAAAAAGCGACGTACCTCTACACACTTCTCACGTGGATCATTTAGGTCCACTCCATTTGACGAACAAGTTCTATAACTACCTATTTGTAGTGGTTGACGCTTTCGCCAAGTTTGTCTGGATATATCCGGTAAAAGCTACGAAGAGTGAGGAGATGGTTAAGAAAATGCAACAGCAGTACGAAGTTTTCGGAAGTCCAGCGCGCATAATATCAGACAGAGGGGCAGCATTCACCCCTGACATTTTTAAGGAATTCTGCGAAAAGAACGGCATCCGTCACATCTTAACGACAACGGGAGCTCCACGCGGAAATGGACAAGTGGAGAGGATGAATCTCATCATAATAGAATATCTTACTAGGGTGTCATAACCTCTACCTCTGCCGATTTCATGAAACCTTGGGTGTCTGATCCCGGAGAAGACGAAAACGAAGGGGAAAGTGATAGCGACGAAGACTTCGACCGAGGACAGCCGAAAAATTCAATGTTGGCCGGGTGTAGGAATTATTGGAAGTTCACTTCCTTCGTTCCTGGTATTGTATCGTTAATCATTTTTATCTTTTGCATTCACTTAATAATCTTAGAATCTCATTTTATTAAATAAGAAAATTGTTATCGTCATACGTTGCGCAGTCACCGTCGTTCCTGTTTTGCTGCGTCGTTCAAATGTGGACCAAATTGTTTAGCGTCGGATTTCTTCAGCGTAGAGCAGTCGATGTAGGTCAGTTGAATCACCACAAGGGTGATTGACAGCAGAATTCTCGTATATAAGCGAGTCAACGTGGGTTGGTGTTATCGCAAAACGATGACACCAGCGAAGCCAATTGTCGCCGTAATTGGCGTAGGCAGTATTGGATTACTGCTGAGGGGACTTCTCAAGCTGTGGACGTGGTACCCACTGCTGCATGCACTGCATGCGTGGGACATGCTGTAAAGCCGAAAAGGACGGTGACTGCAGCATAGACTGGGAGTTGATTTTCGTGGCTAAGATCGTCCGGTTCGACATCGCACATAATGTTTCTGTTAACTTAGAGTTGTAATTGTATTTACAAGGCAAGTTTTTGATTGTTTATTTCGTGGGTGTCTCCATTTTTAGCAGCAAGAATACCCCTTCTCGCAACCGGTTAAGAATGTGATAGTTTTGAGAAACAGCCGGATAAATGGAATTTATTAGTTCTGCGGCAGATTTCAAAAATCGATGTTTATTTAATGATACCATAAAACACGGCTACTAATCTACCTTTTCCAATTTGAAGTAGGGGCGACAATGTCCTCACCCCCAAATTCGTCGCCAAATGGTCGCCGAGTACCATACTAAACACCACTATTCATCTAGGCGACCCCGAAAACAATGGGATCGACACTAATATCGGTCAACTCACTCATAGGAGTGTCCTACCAACACTATTCATCTCAGTGGCCCCGAGAAATATTGAATGGACACCAATATCGGTCATCCTCCTCAGATACCGACCCGATCGCCCTAGAGCTGTCTTCCCAACACCATCAACTCAGCAACCCCGAAAGCCACAGAATTTACACTAATATCGACCACCTCCTCAGTTAAGGACCCCATCCATCTAGACCTGTCTTGTCTTACCATCACCATTCAAGTCAGCGACCCGAAAACCATCGAATCACCACTAATATCGGTCACCCCCACCCCCAGTTATCGACCTTATTCCCCTAGAGCTGTCTTACCATCACCATTCAACTCAGGGACTACGAAAACCAATCGACACTTATATCGGTCCCCCCTCAGCTATCGACCACATCCCCCTAGAGCTTTCTTACCATCACCATTCAACTCAGCGACCCCGAAAACCATACAATCGACACTAATATTGCTCAAAACATATTTGCATTTTTCCAACTCAACTTAAATACTTACCTTTACAACTTTTATGATACACAATTCAAAAAGGTTTTCGCAAATTGTATTTAAACAACATTTACAATGTCTGAATTACTGAACGGCATGGCCGCAACCACATCATCTTAAGAAAAGATTGTAGCACAGCAACTAAAGAAATACTGTTCCTATCGTGCGGTACTTCTTGGTCAGATGACGAAATTTAAATCTGATATTTCGGCAAATCAACTCAATAATTTTAAATTGGCTTATTGGAAGCTCAGTTTTCAAAATTTAATAAAGTTCAGTCGCAAATTGAAGAGTTGGATGAAGAGGAAATTAACTCAAACAAACGCGATTCTTATGAGAAAAATTATTGCCTGGTAAAGTCGCATATTTTAGATCGTTTGGAAGAATTGCGAATGCATCAACATCAACATCAAGTAACCTTTAAATCTCTAAACTTGGGGCAATTAAACGGATTGTGATAGGTTTGTGCTTGACACGAAACACATGGGACTGATGACCTTGTGCTTTGAGCTAGTGACCTTGTTGCGACAAATGCGTTGTTGTTGTGATTTAACTTTAATTTATGGCGCGTGTCTTGCTTGGATAATACCGATAGTTGGCCAATTGGAGGTTTAAATTGTGCGAAATCCAACAACTTGCAACGTCGTTCTAGAAACTCGATCAACTCTTGCCATGATGAATAATTCAATTGGTCATCATCGGCGACTGGAGTGGTAGAATTGCGTTGAAGTCGATTTACAAACACTTCTTCTTTCCATTTTACTATCTACATATCTACTTTCGACAATAGTAGATGAAGCAGAAAACCGTCGGCAATCTGGTGTTTGCTAGCAATAGATTGCATTGCTCGCAGGTTGACATTGACATTGTCGATCATTGGGCGGATAGTTTCCACTGTTGGTTTCGAAATGGCATTTAAATTAAAAATTTCATTAACGTGTGCTTCAAAAATGTATTTTTTGTTATGGAATCGATTTTTCAGCAAGTCAAGAGCATCCGTGTAGTTTTGTGACGATTTTTCCAATGATTGTATAATTTTTGCAGCACTGCCTGTAACACTGGAACGCAAGTATTGGAATGTTGCAATTTGAGACAACTCAGTATTGTTTTGGAGGAGTGTAGTAAATATGTCGTAGAAATCCATCCAGTGTGTGCGTGAGCCATGAAATGGTGTGATATTGATATGGATATAGAGATCCTGACACAGAAGCGCAAGTCAACATCAACTGAAAGCATAGGAAGAACGCCACGACAAAACCAAACAGGAAACTTAGATATTGACATTCCCTCTTCATTTCAAACTAATTATGAAAAAAGTGAACTTATCCTGGGTACGGCAATGATACGTTTAGCAAGTGACAAGGGTATGAGCATATTTGCTGGAGTCTATTCATATGTCATGTAAACCTGGACATCAAGGGGGTTGGTAAAATATCAACAACAGTTTGCCATTAATGCATTGTCTACACAGTCAGTTGCACAGTCAGTTGCAACTAGTTTTTCTTCTTAAATGTAGGCCATCAGGCAGATACCGAATTTAATTATCCAAGCAACATAGATATTTTACTAGGCACTGAACTATTCTATGAATTGCTTCACGTTGGCCAAATCAAATTGGGAGATTACAAAAAACTGTATTTGGTTAGATCTTTCAAGCAATTTCGCACAAACAAACTTCATACACCATAAAAAACACACACTTCATGTAGACACCAACACGTTAAATTTGTTAAATAGTGACACTAATCTTGATGTCTTAGTAAGACGATTTTGGGAACTTGAGGAAGTTACAAGTACGTCAAAGCAAATTCGACTTAAGAAAGAGTACTTTACTGCAAACACTTTCCGATGCCCAATTACAAATCCATAGAGCGTGAGCTTGGAAAATCACCAACATTAATGAAGGATTACTGCGACTTCATTGAAGAATATGAAAATATTAGACAAATGGTGAAGCTCTAGGAAAATACTCAACAGACAACTCCTTATTATATACCACACCATTGTATGCTCAAGCCTGAGAGCAGAACCACAAAAATTCGAGTCGTTTTCGACGCATCATGTAAGACGTCTTATGGTAAGTCGTTAAATGAAATACTGCAGGTTTGCTCTACATTACAGGATGATCTTTTTGTTATTTTGTTGTTATTCGATTTCGCAGTCATCGATATGTTCTATGGCCGACAATACTAAAATGTATCGCCAGGTGTTAGTCGATACACCTGTGCAACGTATCCCTTTGAGAAATCCAATTAATTATAAAATCTATTCGTTCATGCTTGAAACCGTAACATACGGCATGAGTTGTGGTCCGTTTCTTACAGTGCTCAGTACAGACTTTTACGTTGAAAATTTGATGACCGGTGCAGAAACAATTAAAGAATCAGTAGTTATTAACCAGAAGTGACTGAACTTTTACAACAAGGTTCTTTTCACCTAAGAAAGTGGGCTTTAAATTGCGACATTATTATCGAGGACATTCCGGAAATCGATCTCGAATCCTTTGTTACCTTCGGGGTCAAGACGTCATTAAGGCATTGGACTTAGGATGGGACACTGTTGATGATATTTTTACATATCCACAAACAACATCACACTATAAACAAATAAATAAAAGATCCATCTTATCTGAAATTGCAAAATTCTTTGATCCATTGGGACTTTTAAAACCCCTGACCGTAAAGGCCAAGATCTTCCTACAAATTGTGGAAGCTAAAGTTGCACTCGGATGAAAGTCTACCTTTAGAGGTTCAAACACATTGGCTTGAATTCAGAGCCCAACTCGATCAGATCAGCCAACTTAAATTTAATCTGTTTTTGCCAATCAAAACTCCCAAGATCCAACTGCATGAATTCTTAGATGCAAGTCAGAAGGCATATGGCGCATGTTATGCATAAATTCACGTGTAGCGCCGCTGAATGAAGTATCCTTGCCAAGACAGGAATTATGCGCAGCAATCTTGCTGACAGAACTGGTGCGTATCTCGCACTCTTCTCGCACTTAACGAAGTAGAATTATTTTGTTGGACAGATTCATCCCTTGTATTTGCATAGATCTCATAGGAAGCATACCGGTGGACTACATTTGTAGCAAATCGAATTACCAAAATATACCACTTGGGACAAGCGGCAATGTGGAAACATGTGCCCACTGAGTTGAATTCTTAGTCTACCCGAAAGACCTCATCAAAAACAAATTCTGGTTTTACGCGCCAAATTTTCTGAACTTTTTAATGGATAAATGGCCTTCATAAATGTAGTACCTGAAAAACGCAACAAAAGGGTAAAAATGGTTATAAACACCTTTGTAGAATTAATCACAAACTGGAAATTCCACAATTGTTACACTAAATTGCTTCGAGTTTTTGGTTTCGTCAACAGATTTTTGCACAATATAAAGCCTTTATCCAATAAAATGCACAGTTAATTCACGCCATTTGAACTTCAGAAGGCACTGAACACCATTGTGTGTGTAATAGAGTCATGCGACTTCATTGAAGAATATGAAAATATTAGACAAATGGTGTAGCTCTAGGAAAATACTCAATAGACAACTCATTATTATTTACCACACCATTGTGTGCTCAAGCCTGAGAGCACAACCACAAAAATTCGAGTCGTTTTCGACGCATCATGTAAGACGTCTTATGGTAAGTCGGTAAATGAAATACTGCAGGTTTGCTCTACATTACAGGATGATCTTTTTGTTATTTTGTTGTTATTCGATTTCGCAGTCATCGATATGTTCTATGGCCGACAATACTAAAATGTATCGCCAGGTGTTAGTCGATACACCTGTGCAACGTATCCCTTTGAGAAATACAATTAATTATAAAATCGATTCGTTAATGCTTGAAACCGTAACATACGGCATGAGTTGTGGTCCGTTTCTTACAGTGCTCAGTACAGACTTTTACGTTGAAAATTTGATGACCGGTGCAGAAACAATTAAAGAAGTAGTAGTTATTAAACCAGAAGTGACTGAACTTTTACAACAAGGTTCTTTTCACCTAAGAAGGTGGGCTTTAAATTGCGACATTATTATCGAGGACATTCCGGAAATCGATCTCGAATCCTTTGTTACCTTCGGGGTCAAGACGTCATTAAGGCATTGGGCTTAGGATGGGACACTGTTGATGATATTTTTACATATCCACAAACAACATCACACTATAAACAAATAAATAAAAGATCCATCTTATCTGAAATTGCAAAATTCTTTGATCCATTGGGACTTTTAAAACCCGTGACCGTAAAGGCCAAGATCTTCCTACAAATTGTGGAAGCTAAAGTTGCACTCGGATGAAAATCTACCTTTAGAGGTTCAAACACAATGGCTTGAATTCAGAGCCCAACTCGATCAGATCAGCCATCTTAAATTTAATCTGTTTTTGCCAATCAAAACTCCTAAGATCCAACTGCATGAATTCTTAGATGCAAGTCAGAAGGCATATGGCGCATGTTATGCATAAATTCACGTGTAGCGCCGCTGAATGAAGTATCCTTGCCAAGACAGGAATTATGCGCAGCAATCTTGCTGACAGAACTGGTGCGTATCTCGCACTCTTCTCGCACTTAACGAAGTAGAATTATTTTGTTGGACAGATTCATCCCTTGTATTTGTATAGATCTCATCGGAAGCATACCGGTGGACTACATTTGTAGCAAATCGAATTACCAAAATACAACACTTGGGACAAGCGGCAATGTGGAAACACGTGCCCACTGAGTTTTAATTCTTAGTCTACCCGAAAGACCTCATCAAAAACAAATTCTGGTTTTACGCGCCAAATTTTCTAAACTTTTTAATGGATAAATGGCCTTCATAAATGTAGTACCTGAAAAACGCAACAAAAGGGTAACAATGGTTATTAACACCTTTGTAGAATTAATCACAAACTGGAAATTCCACAATTGTTACACTAAATTGCTTCGAGTTTTTGGTTTCGTCAACAGATTTTTGCACAATATAAAGCCTTTATCCAATAAAATGCACAGTTAATTCACGCCATTTGAACTTCAGAAGGCACTGAACACCATTGTGTGTGTAATACAGTCATATAATTTTGCACGTGAAGTGAAAGCCATCGAAAAGGGACTTTGATCGAAATAGTCCACTTTATTCCCTCGCACCATTTGTTGAAAATAATTTGCTGCGGGTGGGTGGCAGAATCCGTCGAGCAATGATACCACATGACACAGCACACCCAATTTTGTTGTTATCAGCTCATCCCTTCACGATTACCCTCATTGAATACTTCCACCGAAAAAACCTATATACAGGCTGTCAGGCGGTTCATAATATCATTTAAGAACGATTTTGGATCATCAAAGCCAAACGGAGAATAAGACAGACTTCATCGCTGTTTATTATGTTTTTGCACAAGTCCTATATTAGCAAATCAATTCATGAGAGATCTTCCAACACCTCGCATCAGGCCCCACGCCATTCAATACAACAGATATAGATATCTGTGGTCAATTTTTTTGTGTCACAACGTATCAGAGGTCGTGCACCGATAAATCCTACGTTGCAATTTTTATCTGTTTTACCACTAAAGCGATTCACATCGAGCTAGTGACAGATTTGTCCACGGAATGATTTGGCAGCTCTATGTCGGTATATCGCAAGAAGAGGAAAGCCTTCGACCATAGTCTCCAACAATGCTACAAACTTTATTGGTGCACAACGGCAATTGAAGGAACTCCATCGGTTTTTTCACAACAGTGATACCAACAGAAAAATTATTCACCAGTGTCTTGAGGATGAAATCAATTGGAAATTCATTCCTCCACGGTTTGGAGGGCTGTGGGAGGCAGCCGTCAAGAGGGTCAAGTACCATCTTCGTCGAATACTTGACAAAACTTAACTGACATTTGAGGAGTTAAATACAGTATGTTGTCAAGTCGAAGCAATCCTGAACAGCCGACTATTAATACCAATATCTAATGTTCCCAATGATCTCACCAGGGCATTTCTTGACAATCATCACATATCCAGATCCAGAAGACCAAAGATCTTGGATACAACCATTTTGCAACTTAAACGTCACTAATACATGCGAGGAATACAACAAACATTCTGGAAACGATTGCATGAACTTCAACATCGCAGAAAGTGGCAAGTTAACAAGCCTAATCTAAATCATATCATACTATGATGACTGTGTTCTGTATGCGGTGATGAGTGACGCGTGTAGATAGCGCTGCTCGAATTTACGATTGGGGTTGTTTTGTTGTTGCGTTGCAGCAGAGAGCAGAGACCAGATAGGAAGAGAGTATAGAGAATTTGTTTTTTTGGACAATATTATGAGTATATGAAGAACTGGTTACGCACTCAACTGCTTTACAGCTTAACTCAACTCAAAACAAATAATTTTAGTGGTACTTCGTACGTCGTTGTGTGTACGTCGCCCCATCCGTGCGCTGTGGCTGTTATGTTTTCATACCAAATGGGGAATTCACCACAAAATCGAATCTCCAATCAGAGAATTTACAAGAAAAATTTAAATTGTTAACTTCGCGTGCCCGTGGCTGGCTGGTCAGATTTTCTGATCAATTTTTAACCCACTTCCCAAAGCCCAATTTTATTGAAATTTTGCACACATATATATTTAAATACTTTCATACAAATATTTTACAAAATTTACCCGATTTTCTCAAAATTTTATACAAATGTGTATCTCCGATGGAAAAAACTTTTTGTAAAATTTTTAAAGCGATCGGGCCCGTGGTCGGGGGGCTCCCATACAAAATTTATGAAAAAGTTCCCGATTTTCTTGAAATTTTATACGCATGTGTATCTCCAATGGACAAAACTTTATGGACATTTTTTGAGCGAATGGGCACCGAGGGCTGCCTGTATGAATTTTTTAAAAATTAGCTCAATTTTCTTCAAATTTGAAACATATGTTTATCCAGATGGACAAAAGTTTTTGTAAGAATTTTGGAGCTAATGGGCCGAGAACTGGGGACGGAGCCATAAATTTTTTTATTTTTCAATAATTATTTTGTAGGTATTACTTTTATTAACTTATATCATTTTGATTTTAATGGAAAAATGGAAGATAATTAATTTTTTTATATCTACCTAACTATCTCTAATCAAATAGTATAGAGATTGTAACGAAGTTAATTTATACTTAAATTAACAACGTTACAAACCTTACGGCAAAAAATGAATATTATAAATAAGTACATACCGAACAGAAATGTAATACAAACCGTACGGCAAAAAATATGAATATTATAAATAAGTACATACCGAACAGAAATGTACTACAAAACCGTACGGCAAACATATGAATATTATAAATAAGAATCACAAAACCACACGACAAAATGTATGTATATCGTAAGCATTATAAAAAAGCATAGAGAAAACCCATTGTAAATACCCTAAGAAATAGTAAGTTAATAAAACAAGTAGGAAAAAACTCAACCTCACTGCACAGCTACAAGTAGCGCCACGGTAACACCTCCGCTCGGAAATCAAGCGAATTTACAGGGAAGTGTGGAAAAGAGTACTCTGTCCGATCTGGGAACTGTGTAGTTCTACTCGAACGCCCACCGTAAGTTCCACGTTGTACTTTCAAGTACGTAGTTAGCAGTCGTTGATTGCTTTTGCTTCTGCTAACTACGGCTTTGAGCCGAGCAGTTCTTCTCGAACGCCCCCGTGTGCTCAGTAGTATTTTCAAGTACGTAGTTAGCAGTCGTTGATTGCTTTTGCTTCTGCTAACTACGGCTTAGAGTCGAGCAGTTCTTCTCGAACGCCCCCGTGTGCTCAGTAGTATTTTCAAGTACGTAGTTAGCAGTCGTTGATTGCTTTTGCTTCTGCTAACTGCGACTTAGAGCCGGGAGTTCCTCTCGAACGCCCTCCGAGTGCCCATATTAGATTACGTTAGGCAGTCAGCTAAGTATAGTAGTTATTCTATATAAGTATATTAAAATTGTAAGGAACATAGTCATAAGGAAGAAAACACGAAAATAATAAATAAAAACACAAAAAAATAAAAACCCACACATCTTTTAATTTTTAACAATGAGGAGATGGACGAACCCTGGGCGACCGGCGAGCGTCACCCAAGCAGACAACGTTACAAGATATCAAGAGGAACGAAGTAGAACATAAATTTTTATACAAAAATAAATGGGTTCCTCAATGTTTTGTATTATTTTATATGAAGAACTGGTTACGCACTCACACTGCTTTACAGCTTAACTCAGCTCAAAAAAAAGAATTTTAGTATTACTTCGTACGTCGTTGTGTGCACGTCGCACCAACCGTGCGCTGTGGCTGCTATGTTTTCACCACCAAATAGGGAATTCACCACTAATCTCCGATCAGAGAATTTACAAGTAAAATTTCAATTTTTAAATTAGCTTGCCCGTGGCATGGCTGTCTGTCGGTCGGTCGGTATGTTTGTCGTGGAATCTTGCGATTACTTTTTAACCCACTTTTCAAAGTCCGATCTTATTGAAATTTTGCAGACATGTGTATTTCCGGAGACAAAACATTCTGTTAAAATTCGGGGCCCCTCGGGCCTCAGAGCCACAGGGTCGTGGGGCCCCAAAAACTTTTTTAAAAAGTGAACCCGATTTTCTCCGATAGACAACACTTTTTGTAAAAAATTTTTAGATTTTTTCAAATTTTAAACATATGTTTATCCCGATGGACAAAAGTTTCCATCGAAGGAAAAAGGCTTCAATTTATTACAGATGTTGTTGCTGCACTGGTTGCTGCTGATGTTAAGTGCTTGCTGGTGGTAGGTTGCTGTTGTGATATGATAAGATGATGTAGGATGACGTAATATGACATCTGTATCTTTTGATGATGTACGTGCTGATGGTAGGTTACGGTGGCAGGCCGATAGAAGCGCCCTTTCAATAAACGCAGCATAATTATCACGAATTGGGTCGTTATGTTTCGACATCAAGGCCGATAGCAGAAGATACTACGATGATGAAGAAGTTGTGTGAAGCCAATGAGGCGGCAGGCATTCCCGTCCTACTGCTAGCTGATAATTGGTTAGGATGCGGTGCCAGGTCGGTGGCGGAAGAAACTTCTTATCTTACAGAACAATTATAATCAAATTGTGTGAAGATGGTGCGTCGGCAGACTTCAGAGCCTTTCCCATAAGCACATCAAAATTACCACAAATTGTGAGGTTATGTTGCAGCGACTGGCCGATGGTAGCGCAAGTCGGATTCTTGTAGCAAAATTATAATTTCATTGTGTGAATTGCGGCGGCAGGCCGATGGCAGCACAAATTCCAAATTAAAACTTTCCTGACGTGGTGGTTGTGGTTAAAATTAATAAAAGATCGATCTTATCTGAAATTGCAAAATTCTTTGATCCACTCACTGGGACTCTTAAATCCCGTGACCGTAAAGGCCAAGATCTTCCTACAAAATTTGTGGAAGCTAAATTTGCACTGGGATGAAAGTCTACCTGTAGAGATTCACACGCAATGGCCTTGTACTTTCATAGATCTCATCGGAGCCATACCGGTGGACTACATTTGTAGCAAATCGAATTACCAAAATACAACACTTGGGACGAGCGGCAATGTGGAAACATGTGCCCACTGAATTGAATTCTGCGGACTTAGTATCAAGGGGAGTGTGCCCGAAAGACCAAACCAAACCAACCAAACGAAACAAATTCTGGTTTTACGCGCCAAATTTTCTAAACTTTTTAATAGATAAATGGCCTTCATAAATGTAGTACCTGAAAAACGCAACAAAAGGGTAACAATGGTTATTAACACCTTTGTAGAATTAATCACAAACTGGAAATTCCACAATTGTTACACTAAATTGCTTCGAGTTTTTGGTTTCGTCAACAGATTTTTGCACAATATAAAGCCTTTATCCAATAAAATGCACAGTTAATTCACGCCATTTGAACTTCAGAAGGCACTGAACACCATTGTGTGTGTAATACAGTCATATAATTTTGCACGTGAAGTGAAAGCCATCGAAAAGGGACTTTGATCGAAATAGTCAACTTTATTCCCTCGCACCATTTGTTGAAAATAATTTGCTGCGGGTGGGTGGCAGAATCCGTCGTGCAATGATACCACATGACACGGCACACCCAATGGTGATGTCAATGCTCTTTCCAATGCATTTCGTTCATTAGAGTAAACACGTTGTCCATTTTCAAGATGAATAGCCAGATGAATTACTTTCTAATCACGTTTATGTATTTGAAATAATAAAATACGTCAAACTGCTTCATTGCTGCTTATATATCGGCCCATTTGATATCGCGCTATTTCATCATCTTCGTTGACACCGTCGACTGCAAAAACCATATCACTTCCTGATTTTATTGATTTAACTGAACTGCAAAATTCAACATTAATATGTGCATTGTATGTTTTGGATAATAAAGGTGAATATGGCACAACCCATTAGTTGTCAACCACAAATTCATTGCCATGTTTCTCGTATTCAACGTAAATAAATGACAACCATTTTCTGTTGAACGTCGACGATATAACGGATAACCATCAATTCCAGTTACAGTGTCTGTTGATAAGTTTTTTGGAAATTGTTCGGTACATGTACCATTATCCATACATGGTGAAGTAGGATTAAATGTACCGCAGGGTCCATGGATCATATTTGTTGTAACGATTTCAAATAATTCTGGATCAATATTTTGACCAGGTATTTCAGCTGAAATAATTTGATCAATTTCTTCTTGTCTAATTTTTTCAATCAACCAAATTAAAATATGTGCATGAGGTAATCCACGTGTTTGCCATTCAACTGAATACATCCAACATCGTATTTCACCAAATACATGATGCTTAGCCAAAAAATAAATTAAAGATTTTAATTTTTGTTGAAGATACGTGCATATATATATATGTCATTTTTACCAACCCCGAAGTAGGAGGGGAATGTAACGAAGTCGAGTAAATTCGACTACGTCACATACCATATGCATATAAGCACTCGCCTTACGAAAAACATAAATCACCCGAAAAAACGATACATATTGCATGGTTAACCAACACAACGCATACTGTTTGTAGAAATTGCTCCTTGTACTTTAAATAAAAATAGTCACCTTACCTTGGGTAGGGGGATAATTATTGATTTGAAAAGTTCCCGATTTTCTTTAAATTTTATACGCATGTGTATCTCCGATGGACAAAACTTTTTGTAAAATTTTTGAAGCGATCGGGCCCCGGGGTCGGGGTCTCCCATTAATTTTTTTTTGTAGTTATCAATTTTAACGCACTTCCTAAAGCCCGATTTTCCTGAAATTTTGTACACATGTGTAACATTATAGGTTACAAGACAAAGGTACATAAAATAAAACCGTGTGTCCTGGCACAGTTCGCAAATGCAACGTTAAACTGAAACCACGAGAGACATATCTTAGCTCACCCACAAATGAACCCAGCAAATGAAACGAGACATAAATGTTGTATGCTTAATTCAACTTACTTACTTATTTACTGAATTTTATTTCTATTGATGTCGTTTTTTGTTGTCGATATCAACTTACAGATAGAACAACAAGTTTCACGATATTCTGTCATTTGGCGTTTTCATAAATTAGTTCAGAGCAATCAAAGAGTTCTCAAGAAAAATGCTCGAGTTTATTATTTGCTCAGAGTATGATCGTGCTCTAAGTGCTCAGAATAAAATGATCTGAGCATTTTCAAATTTGACATCTGATGTCAAATGTCTCTTTCGATGATTTTCCCCTACAATAAAAAAAAATGACCTAGGATCGAGGGGCTCCCATATCAATTTCTGCAATTAGAGAATTTAGATGAACAATTTTAAGTTTTATGGGTTGTTTTTTTATACAATTTATTTTGCTTACTTAATTACTTATAATTTACTTAAACTAGGCTAAATTGTTATTGTGTAATTTATGCTTACTAAGAATAAATGCTAAATTATTGTTCAAGTTATGCTAATAAATTATTTTGGGGAAACGTCCGATCGACGATGACCCATATTCGTTGCGGAGTATGAACACAACAATAAAAAAAATGCTTAATACGTTTTTTTTTGTTTTTTTTCGGTATTATTTTTTGTTGTCATAAACAAACTCCCGGCGGGAAAAGGTTGTTAGTTGTAAGGGAAGAAAATTCTAGACTGATTCTTTGGTTATGTGGGATATCGACTCGTTATTGATCAAGTATGCACGTACCCAGCTTCCGTGTATTTTATTTTCTTTATTGAGGTAACTAACGCTAGCAATATCTGATTCTTTTCTTTGGCGCTGTTTGCGTATGGTAACGATGAAACAGAGAGTGATGCAGAGTATGGTGCATACACTTCCTACTCCAAAATACCAGTACCGATGATTCAAGGTGTCCCAGTCATATCCATTCAGTTCATCTGAGAGTTTTTTTTTATTGAGAATAGCGAGGCGAGTATCTTTTTGGATTATCTCGCTTAAATCGATTTTGGGGGGAGACAAACTTTCCTCGTCTGGAAAAGTCTTGATGTTGGTTTCCACTTTCTCGAACCCTTTGGTGAGCAGTTTTCCATAAGTAACTTAGTTTGTTTTCTTCAACTTTCTCGTAAATTTCTTCCCCAAGATCAATGGCTTGAGTTGGATCAAAGTAAGTTTTGTTATCTGAGCACAATTTGTAGAACAAAGTCTTAACTGTCTAAGAGAACCGCATGAGACTCGATAGTTGGAACACTGAGAAGAGCAAATTTAGAGAAGATTCTTGATTAAACCAGAGGAATGTTGAACGTCATGGTAACCATATTTTCTCGGACAGATTTTGTTACTTTGTTGAACGTGAATAGCACATCTGATACGTTTGGCAACCTGCAGAAGTTTAAGTCACCGTTTATTTTAGTGACATACCTTGTTAAAGCTGCAACCGGGCAGATGTTGATGATGTTCTGATGATTTCCTGGGATAGCGTTGATGAGTAGTTGAATGCTGGAGGAATAGTCATTCATTTGTTCTTGAATTCGAAGCTGTTGCTGCTGTGCATGAAGTTGCATGTCAACAGTATTAGACTCTATGTCATTGATGTCTGTGATGAGGCGGGACCCTTTTAAAACTTTTTTAATTTTGTCCTCCAATTTTACGATTTGATGCTCCATTTGATAGTTTTCTACTGTTTGATAGGCTACGCCGGCGGTCATAAGTATTTGGGGAGCGTATTTGACTATACCTATTTAAACCCCTGGCATTATGAAACGTTTTGTCCGTCTACTACTATAGCTTGCAGTGATGCCTTCTTTAATTGTCCTCGCGTCTCAATGCTTCTTCTGGGGTCCAGCAATGTTGATGTAATGCTGAGTAGTTACTGTTCGGAAATTGTTGGCAGTAGTCGTTGAAGTCCTTAATATGCGTGTCGATGGCAATCAAAGAGGTTTCGACAGAAAAGTCGAAATATTTGATGGAAGCGTCGCCCAACCGATGAATGTGAAGACCTGCAGTGGGTGGGTGAACTTCTAGGGCGTTTGTTGTTGGGGTAGTAAGAGCGAACCAACATAAAAGGACTCGAGTTAGTAGCGAGGTGGTGCGATTTTTCTGACGATTACTTCTGCAGGCAGGCTCCTCCTAGGTGTCTTCTGGGAACAATGGGACCAAACCACTTGTGGCGCGATGCACGACCTCGCGTTTGGTTGTCTTCACGTCAAATCTGCGGATACTCTCTTGCTGTCAGGATAGCTTTCAATAATTCGGTCCATTTTCCAATCTGCGGGAGTAACACATCTCCGATGCCGAGTGTTCGGGAAGGGAACTTCCATGTATTTCTATTTTGTAGTTGATGAAGGTACTCCTGGTGGAACCGTTCCCAAAATTGTTGTTGAAGTTGTTGTACTTGTAGCCAGCGTTTTGTGATCGGAACAGCAGTTGGCGGGCCTGCATCGACTACGGAGTTTTTAAAGTTGCGTTGCGTGAAGAAATGGAATGGTGTAAGGGCGGGTGGGTCTTCTGCTTCTGATGACTCTGGATATAATGGTCTGCTATTTAGGATACCTTCGATGCGACATAATAGCGAGTTAAATTCTTCATAGTTCAGATTAGTTGTACCAGACATTTTCTTCATAGGATGTTTCATTGACTTAACCGCTGCTTCCAACAGTCTGCCGAAGTTAGGGCTGTAGGACAAGTTGAATTTCCATACAATCTCTTGGATTCGGTCCTTACTGTCTGTGGTTATCTTGCTCCATTTTTTGTTTATCCTCTTCTTTGCTCCAATAAAGTTCGTACTATTATCGAGAGGACCAAGGAAGGCCAACAACGTCTATTTGCGAAGCGTGCGAAGGCTACGAGGAACATTTCAGTGCTTAGATCCGAACAAGTTTCTAAACAGCTTTTGTAACTTAACATACAAATACTGCAACCCAAACTTTGATGATTTTGTCAAACCGAATTGCGCTGGCTTTTATGTGGAAGGGACCGCATAAATCTACCCCGATTTTGCTGAACGCTGGTGCTGGAGTGATGCGCTCTGCCGGTAGATCTCCCATGATCGGTTGAACAGTTTGAGCCTTCCATAGAATGCAGGTTGGGCAACTCCGAATACATTTCTTGATGCGTGATTTTACAGCAGGGATCCAGAATTGACTTTCGGTGATGTTGGCAAAAGAAATCCTTCCCCATGCACGAAGAATGTTGTCGTTTGGACCAAATATTGGAGCTAGAGAGGTTAACCAGCTTTTTCTCGGAATAGTGTTTAATTTTTCGAATTGGGCTATTTGTAAAGCATTGTTGCTGCTGAAACCTGATGACTTTTGCCTTTGGATTGGAAATTTCTTCAGCGGTGATTGGACCAACCTCACGTATATGCTGTTTTCTGGCCCACCGAAGGCAATATGCGGTAACTCGCAGTAAACGCTTAAGGCATGAGAACCTTTCAAAAATATTTTCTTTGTCCACCTCAGTTCGAGAGGCATGCGTCATGGTGATCTCCATATCTTTAAATGGCGTGAATGGCAGTTCGTTATCCAGTAACCAAGTTGGACCTTCAAACCAGAGCCGACATTTGGCCAGATGGCCTGGTGTTTGTCCACGTGAAGCTGGATCTGCCGGATTATCCGATGATTTAACGTAGTGGATGTCCGCCGGTCCCATCACTTTCCGAATTTTGGTAACTCTACTATTCACAAATTTGTTGTCTATCACTTTATTGCTTCGTACCCAGGCTAAGGCAACCTCACTATCAGTGCATGCTGTCATCGTGATATTAGTGTGGCGGAGATTGCTTCTGATCTGTTTGAAGAGCTCGGAAAGCAGCACCATTCCCTCAAGCTCCATCTTGGGGATCGTACATATATTACTGTCTTTGTTTGTTCTTGTCTTGAGTGGCGTTACGCGGCCCTTGGCTGCTAGTAAACGAACAGTGTACGTTGCCCCGATCTTTACTCGACTGTAAATCACTGCCGCGTATCCATCCCCTGAGGCGTCATAAAATCCAATGAGCTGAATTGCAGTGCTTTTGGTTCCGTCGATCCAGCGGGGAATTCTAATGTCGCTGAGTTGAGATAGAGTTTCCAATGGTTTGCTGAATTTCTTTTGAATTTTCTCGTCTAACTGGTCATCCCAGTCGTACTTAAGTAGCCACAACTCTTGGATCCGGATACGGAAAAACATTATTACTGGCAAGATCCAACCCATGGGATCGTAAAGCGATGCAGCAAAGAAAGCAGACCTCTTTTAGTGAATTTTATCTAGTCTGGAGTTGGGATTCGGGTAGGAAATGTGTCCTCTCCTGGATTGTAGTTAATCCCTAAGATTTTCATAATTGGATCGTCAGTATCTTTGTAGGCACTGAGTTTTTTGCTGTCTTCTATGTAACGAAGAACGTCTGCGTGGTTTGATGACCATTTTGTTAGGGATAGCTTACCGGCCTCTAGTGTAGTTGTTATCTTAGCAGTTTGCTCTTGACATTTTTTAATGCTATCAGCTCCGCGAAACAGATAATCCATGTAAATAGAGTTCTTGATTATGTCCTTGGTGTCCAAATCCGGTGCGTTGTCATCTGCGATTTGATGGATAGTACGAATTACTTGCCATGGTGCGCAGTCCACGCAGTCCACGTATGTCACAGTGTTAAGGAAAAATTCGCCCAATGGTTCTGTTATTTTGGGTCGCCAGAGGAATTTGAAATTTCTCGCGGTCTGGTTTCGGGATCAGGAACTGGCGAAACATCTGTTTCATGTCGCTGGTGTAAGTAAACTCGTACTGTCTATTCTGAAGGATGATATCAAAGATGTGACTCTGCAGTATCGGACCTGGGTAGATGAGCTGATTTAGAGAGATTCCGTTGCTTGATGGCGCGCTAGCGTTAAAAACGTTCCTCAACTTTGTTGTAACAGCATCTTTTCGGATGATGCTGATATATGGAATGTAATAAGCGTTTCCGGTCTCGTCTCGTTGCCTTGCAGCAGGAACTGGGGACATGTGATGCGACGTGAGATAGTCTTCCATAAATTCGTTTGATATTTTCTTGTAAGTCTCGTTTTGTTCCCAATGTCTTTCATTTAATTTAATTTCATTTAATTTATAACAAATAAACAATACAGTACAATAAGAACATACATTCTTTTAGTAGTACAAGCAATTATATACTAATTAAATAATACCTATATTAATAGGTTAAAAAAATATATTATAATAATAAAATAATATATTAAGAAAAAATAGAAAAAAGAAAAAAAAATAAAAATAAAATAAAAACTAATAAAAGAACAGAAAGAATGAAATGAAAAATAGAAGAAGCCGCTAATATGATTAAAATGCAAATGTGACATAAAATAAATGTTTAACTAGGATTATCTCTAATATATTCGTATATTGCCTGTCTAAAGCTACCAGACCTATTAATTACCCTAAAGGAAACGGGAAGAGAGTTCCTCAATCTGACAGCATGGATGAAGAACATGCGCTGACTATTCAAGTAGTTGTATCGAGGAATGCACAGACATTCACAACGAGTGATCTGCAAAAGTTGGATCTTGTCTAACAAGTAACTAGGCTTTCGAAAATATAGTATTTTATGAATGAAAATGCAGTTTCTAATGATGAAGTAGTCTTTTAGCGTACAATTGAGGATAGCTGTGTTCTAACTAGAAATATGGCTACATCTAGGATGCATGAAAACATATCTAATCATGGCATTATGAGCAACTTGAAGTCTGCGAAAAGAAATTGAGTCCAAGGAGCAGTAAATATTCTCGGAGTACGCTAGAAGTGGTTTTAGTAGTGTCTGAACCAGCTTTAAACGAATACCCTGGGGAGTGTAAACAGCACTCTTCCACAGGTAGCGAAGGGTACCATATATTCTGCCAACAACTGAGTTTATATGGTCATTAGCAGACAGACCACTCTTGATAATTACACCTAGATTTTTAACCTTAGTGCAATATTGGATTGCATTGCCATCAAGCATTATGCTAGGTAAGTCATTAGCCAGTGGCAAGGACCGGGCAATTAACAGGCATTGTGTTTTTGCTTGATTAAGTCGCAGGTAATTTCTACGAGCCCACTCATGTATACGGCCAAGATCCTCATTAAATCTGGTAACACAATCTTCCGTAAGCCCTCTGGGTCGTGAGAAGTAAATTTGTACATCATCAGCGTACATATGCACGGAAACAGATTTGCAAAGATTTGTTAGATCATTAATATACAAGGCAAATAGAAGTGGGCCTAGGACAGATCCCTGTGGTACTCCAGTCTTAAGTTCAAGTGCAGAGGAGTATTGACCATTTACAAATACTCGTGTTCTACCAGTAAGGTAATCAAAAACAAATTTAACGGCAGAGTTACTAAACCCGAAGTATACTTTTAATTTATCGCACATAATTTGGAAGCTGATGCAGTCAAATGCCTTTGAGAAGTCTAGCAAACACAAAATGGAGATGAAGCCCTTATCAAAATCAATGCGAAGATCATCCAGTATTTTTAATAATGCTGTATTACAGCTATGGTGTTTTCTAAAACCAGATTGAAAAGGAGTTAGCAAGCTATTAGTTTCAACATATGACAGAATTTGTTCTTTTATCAATATTTCTAGAATTTTAGAGAGGCAAGGCAGTATACTGATCGGCCTATAATCCTCCGGCAGGGTAGTACTGCTAGCTCTCTTAGCAACGGGTATTATTTTTGCGGCTTTCCATGATTTAGGAAAATAAGAGTGCAACACGCACTGATTAAAAATGTACGTTAGTGAACTAACGATATGTGGAACAATAAGCTTGATAAACTTTAAAGAAATATTATCTAAGCCAGAAGAATTGGATTTAATTTTCTTGATCGCATGAATAACGTCAACATAGGTGAAAGTTCTAAAAGAAAATTGGGCTGGTAAATGAATATTTTCTTGAAAATCCAATTCGGTGGGGTAAAAGGGGGATGGTGACCTAGAACCAGCTCTGACGAAAATCCTATTAAGTTCATTTGGATCAATATTGCATATCCCCAGAGCCTTTTTAGGGCAGACACGTAGATTGCTTATATTTTTCCAAAGTTTTTTAGCTGGTAGCCTGTAGTCAAGCTTTTCAGAGTAGAAATTGATTTTGGACTTTTTAATTAACGATACCACCTTGTTACCCAAAAAACAGAAAGCACGTCTGTTACAGTCAGACGGAAAACGTTTCCACCGTTTATAGCGTTTGTTACGAATCATTATTAAGCTACGAATACTGTTAGTCAACCAAGGACACCTAACATCTTTTACTACAACTCGTTTAATAGGTACACACATATCATATAAATTACTTACTGTGTTTTGAAGGAAAGTCACTTTATCCTCAATGCTGGGTAAACAAAAGCAGGGCTGCCAAGAAATTAGTGAAGCATTATTATGTAAAGCTTGTAAATTTAAATTATTAAAATCCCGATATTCAAAAAACGATTCATTAGCAATCGAGTTCAACTGTAAATCATATGTTAGAAATATTAAATCATGATCAGAAATACCAGATAAGGATATCTGATCATTCATTAGAACTTTCGAACTATCTGAGACAAGAAATACATCAATTAAAGTTGGATTATGAATGGAAAAGTGAGTCGGGTAAGTATTATTAACAACGGACAATCCTGACATGCAGATTTTACCCAAAAAATCAGAACAAACAGTGTCAATGGACATAATATTTATGTTGAAGTCACCGCAGACTATAACGTCATTATACGTTTCACTACATAGAATTAAACGATCGAAGAGAGTTTCAAGGGAAAAAGTGCGACAAGTGTTGTACACACAAGCAACAAAACAAGAGGTGATGCAATCACTAACTTCAACAAAAAGGAACTCTACCTCCTCCTCATCAAGTGAAGCTTCTATTAATTTAATTATTAAATTAGCTTGACAAAAATGCACACCGATTTACTCGATCTCTTCTGATAAGCCGATAACCCGGCAACTCAACAGATGCGTCATCAATGCTGCTATTAAGCCAAGTTTCAGTAATGCAAATAGCGTCACAACCACAACTTGCAAACATATCAACTACCTCATCAAAAGATGCCAATAAGCTACGAGCATTGAAATGACATAATTTAAAACCACTGCGGTATCCACAAAGAATATTCAATACACTACGATCAATCTCACCCACCATGCTTACAGATCTAGATTCCCTATCATTGCCAGGCATGGATTACATAACACGGCCTGATAAAATGTAGGCGGGCAACATCGATTAAAGAACAAAACAAATTAAAGAGGCAACAGCAAAAAATAAAAGTAGCAGCAGCGAAACTAAGGTAAACAATAAATAGATATTTAAGATCTCGCATAGGGCGAAGAGAGTAAAAAATAAAATATGAGAGCATTAGAATAGAGTAAGAAGTAGAATTAATAAAGATAATTAATAAGGAGAATGATCTTTTTACGATGTTGATGTGGTTGTTATTACAGCTGTAACTTCTTCTATTGAACTGACAAACTGCTTCGGTGAGTTGTCGGCTACCTTAACGCATACTTTCCCTCCAAGCGAGAATACAGAGAAAAGTTTATTCTCTTTTCTTAAGCCCACTGCAAAATCAAAAATTTTTCTGTCATGAGGGCACAGACTTTCCGTTATATTTACGAAGTGTGTAGTTGGAGAGCAGCTGAGGTCAACGATCCCCAAATCATGCAGAGACAGCCTGCGTTTGATATTTCTAGTGTGCGAGAAGAATTTAGTAAGGAAGTGCTTGCGATCAAAACGATTCTGCAGCTTAATTATGATGGCAGCAGAGTCTCTCTTGTTTAAGGCTTTACTTCTGGTATTCACTTTGGTGGGGGCACGAAAAATGTTAACCGGCTTGATGTCTTCGCAACTGACGACTTTAGCAATGTTGGAGAATATGGAAAGAAGGTCTTCATCACCTCTAGCTGAACACCGCGAAGGATGACATCAGATTGGTATTCTTTCCTCTGCGACTCGATGCCATTCTTTAGAACGGTAAGTTCAAGGTCCGCGCAGCGCTTCTCCAGAGCATCAATTCGTTCCATAAATTTACTTGAAATGCTTTTTTCTAATTTGGAAAGCTTTTTCTCAAATGCATCAGTAAGCGTTTTTTCGGTATTTTTAATAAGCTTGGCTAGCTCGTGTAGCGTCATTTCCTTGGCAATAGTTGTAGACGCAAGCGGAGTTTTACGTGTATGCGATTCATCATGATGCTAATACTTTATAATAAATTATTAAGAACACGGTATTTAAGACCGAAATATAACTATAACACACAGTCAAATTACTTTCACTCGGTAATAACGCAAAAACCGGAAAATTACAAACAAGAACTATAGTTTAAAATAAAATAAAAACGGAGCAGTTCAAAATAGCTGTTGCTTACTCAGACAACATTTTCACGTCCAATAAAGAATTTTACTGCATTCCTACACGAATTTCCCAATTCAGGTGCGTCAATCTTCCAAGGGATTGGGACCATGTAGCGGCCGTCTTTAGTTCGAGAGAGGTTTTCAGTGAATAAGTTTTCGCAGTACTTATACTTACAGATATCTTCTTTGGTAATTGGCATGTCCCAGAAATCCATTAGGTTTGACTCGAACTCTGATAGTGTAGTAAAGGCTGAGGTTCGTTTTCCACTTCCGTTTCCCGGGTCTCCAGATACAATCGACCCACCAAGAAATGTGTTTTGCAGTAATAATCCTTCCTTCTTCTCCAAACCTGGACGTAACACTGTTGATTATACTGGTCCACGTAATAGCAAAGGAATATGTGCTGGTTTCTTAAAATGCGGATCTGCAAGAGGTTTGTCAAAGGAGGATTTCCAGGCGATGTGACTGGGCATGCTTTGAAGTGATCCGGTAACTCGTTTGACCACGAGTGCTTTTATGTTTATGAACGGTTGATCTGGATTATCAAGTCTAAGTTTTATATTGGCAATAGAGCGGACTGTACCAATCTCCCCTTCTACTCCAATAATTTTGACAAGTGTTCGTTTTTTAGGCAATCGTAACTTCTGCACCAAATCTTCGGTTATGTCATTGGCTTGGCTGCTTTGATCAAGCAACGAACTAGAATGTTGCCATCGTTAACTAACAGCGTCGCAATAGCTGTAGGTAGGAGCACACTAGAAGACGCATCGGACTCATTTTGGCACAGGTAAGTGCTACTCGTCGATGGAAGGTTAGCGATGGAATTTGGTTGTGGATGCATTTCCGTAATATGAGGTCCTTCACAGGTTCTGCATTTTAAATACTCTCTTGATTTGCAAGGAGAGCGATAGTCGAAACGATGCTTTAAGCAATAGATTCAGATCTTGTGGTCACTTAGCATGGCTTTCCGATTCCGTGAGCTCAGAAACGTTGGACAGTCCACAACAAATGTTCTCCACTTATTTTATTTTTTTTGGGATTGGAGACCAGTCCTTTAGGTTAGTGCATGTATGAAATTATGGACTCTGCATTTCCTGAGATTGTTGGACGTCGTGGTAGACCTAGCATAGCCTCTAGTTCAACTTTTGCTAAATGTCCCGGATTGTCAAACGTTCGGTCCAGTGTTGACCAGGCAATCGGATAGTTGTCTCCAGTCAAGTCCAAATCGGTAAACGATGTTAACTTTAACCTCTTCCAGCTGGGTGATGACATCTTGTAGGCTATCGATAACTCGTCCAAGTTGGTCCATGTTGAAGTGAAGTGCGTGTTAATGCGTTGGTAAAGTAAACTATTACTTCTAAATTCGTATAAAGTAAACTATTACTTTTATATGCTTTCCAAAGTAAACGGTTACTTTTATGTATGCGACTGTTTATAACCACCCTAGTGCAGCCTCACACTAGGATACGAAAGAATGGCTTGGAAATGATTATAAACTGTCGAGGCTCGAAGGACCACTGTTTATAGAAATTGCTCCTTGCACTTTAAATAAAAATAGTCACCATACCTTGGGTAGGGGGATAACTATGTAATTGAAAACAATACTTTTGAATTGGTAACTTGTTCTGATTTTATTATGCAAATTTCTTTACTATTTCTACAATTTATTTTGCTTACTTAATAACTAATAGTTTACTTAAACTAGGCTAAATTGTTATTGTGTAATTTATGCTTACTAAGAATAAATGCTAAATTATTGTGCAACTTATGCTAATAAATTATTTCCCGTGTTGATTGTTGTGCAATTTTTGGGGTAAACGTCCGATCGATGATGACCCATATTCGTTGCGTAATGTGTAGTATGTACACAACAATTGAATGTTATTGTGCAACTTATGCTAATAAATTATTTTGGGGTAAACGTCCGAGTTATGGTGCAATTTATGCTTACTAAGAATAGATGCTAAATTATTGTGCAACTTATGCTAATAAATTATTTTGGGGTAAACGTCCGATTGATGATGACCCATATTCATTGCGGAGTATAAACACAACAATAGAAAAAATTCTTAATACACGACACAGTGTTGGCCTAAAGTGCAACAGAACCCCGCTGATTTCCCCGCACTCAATGCGTACAGACCAGAGTATAGTAGGTAGGATTATATGTAAGAACCTATATAAAATGGTTAAGTATAAGACGAATAGTATTAAGTAAGTAGGATTTAAACCAGAAAATAAAAAAATCACCTTTTATGTTTAATAAACCAAAACCAAGAAAATCTTTTAATTTGTAAAAACGAGCAGATGGAGTACGAACCCTTGGTGACCGGCGAGCGTCACCTGAGCAAACACTGCTACATCGTATCAACCTCTGACAGAAGATCCAGCTTGCGTAACAGTGCATAACTCGATGCATACACGATCATATTATGTCCGTATAGAAGGAAATATGGAGTAATTTTAATAGATTGATGTGTGGAATTTCGTAGGGCACAACTTATATGCGACAAATGTTGGTCCCAATCCGTTTGATCGGTCTTAATGTAGGCCCTTAATTTGGCAATTACCGACCTGTTAACTCTTTCGGATGCGTTAACTTGTGGGGAATATAATGCTGTGCAAATATGCTTGATGTCGTAGGATGTCAGAAATGCTTCAAATTTGTTAGATTTAAACTTTGATCCGTTGTCTGACACCAAGGTTTCTGAAACGCCGAAAACATGGAAAACCTTTTACTGGATATACTGGGGCACCCATAGTTTCTATTGTTCAGTGACCTGAGTCCCGTTTACTGACGTATATGTATGAAGTTATCCACAATCTTTACGTCTGGAAACTTGGACTTGTTTTCTTTGATAGTTCTCTTCAAGGTATTATATTCAGGTAAAGTGAACCCTGGGGAATCCAGATCTAATTCCGGTTTGGCATCCTTCCAAGCACCAATTTCCTCCAAATGTACACGCGACAATGCATCAGGCACCACATTGTCTGTACCGCGTCTGTGTTTAATACTGAAATCAAAACCTTGTAGCTTTAAGGTCCATCTCGCGAGACGTCCACTGAGCTCGCTCTGTCGCATTAGCCATTTAAGGCTCGCATGATCTGTAATGACGGAGAATTCCTGACCTTCAACATATGCTCTGAATCGCTAATACCGCAGCATTCCTGTTCTGTCACCGAATAGTTTCTTTGTGCTTTATTATTAAGTTTCTGAGACATACGCTACCGGTACTTCATCGCCTTTTTCATATCTTTGCGATACAACCGCGCCTACACCATGCTGACTGGCGTCACATTGAATTATGAAAGGTTGTTTAAAGTTGGGGTTTATCAATACAGGAGCTGACTTTAATTAAGTCTTGAGATCATCGAATGCCAATTGGGCCTCAGTTGACCATTCAAAGTTTCGTGCTTTCTTGAGAAGATCCGTCAACGGATTTGATACCTCAGCAAAGTTTGCTATAAAACGGTGATACCACCCGGCCATTCCCAAGAATCGCCGAAGCTGTCGAACCGTAACTGGCGCAGGAAAATCTGTGATGGCCAAAATACGTATCTTTTCCAGTGACAAGGTTTACCTTCCACGAATCTAGACACAATCGGACTTTGCCAGGCTTCCTAACGAGCACTACTAGAGAGCTCCATGCGCTGTTTGATTCCTCTATGACTCCTAGATGCACATACTGCAAGGACAAAGAGGGTAATCTGATCGCCGATCTAAGAGGCATCTTAGAGAAGGGAAGAGCACTTTCATGAGTTGCTATGGGCAGCTAACTGAGGAATTGGAGGCTTCAACAATAGCCGAAGATCATACTATGCTGCCGCCACCAAGCATAGATGACGTTAGCAGAGCGATAAATCGGATCAAAAATAATAAGGCCCCGGGATCTGATGAGATCTCAGCTGAACTTATAAAATAAATAAAAAAACATAAATGAGAGCAAAACAAAGTACATGGTGGCCACGTCTGCGAATAGAAGATCCAACATTGGTCCTAAATTCAAACAATGGAGCGCGAATTTGAAGTAGTGCAATCCTTTAACTATCTCGGGTCAACTGTAGTAGCCGATAACAGCATGGAACCAGAAATACGCGCACAGTTGCTTAAGGCTAACAAAGCCTGCTATAGTCTGTCAAGACTCTTCAAATCCAGGAACTTAACCATAACATCCAAGCTGCTGATATATAAGACAATGGTCATACCAGTACTTACATATGGTTCCGAGACTTGGGTGCTTAGCAAAAAGCATTCTGACGAAGGGCGATTCCGGAGACTCTATAATTATGAGATCTACGAGCGTTACCGCGATGTCGACATCGTGAAGAAAATTAAGCTCGGTAGGCTCCGGTGGGCAGGACACGTAGCCCACCCCCGAAAAGGATTCTGCTCGGAAAGTCCTTTGCGGTAGGATTTATGGAACACGACAGCGAGGCCGGCCAAGCCTACGCTGGAAGGATGGCGTAGACCAGGACGCCCAGATTTTAGGGATGCCAAACTGGATGACATCGGCTTGAAATCGGGACTGGTGGAGAGAATTTTGCGGGAGGCGGGAGGACCGGACCCCAGTTGTAGAGCCAAATATGATGATGAAACGATCGTTTAACATCCTCAAGCCGTAACTTATCGCTCGCCAACAGATTGTGAGATTTTAGGTCGCGTTCTCCTATAGTTTCTTGGTCAATGCCAATGTCAGCAATGATGCTTTGTGCTAAGGAAAATCCTTCCAGAAGTCCACCCCTAAGTAGAGGTTTTGCGTAAGCGTTGGTATTACAAACTACTCGATTTTCCTCGTTTTATTGCGAAAGGTGATATCTGCAGTCAGAGAGCCTCTTACCGATTGTGCGTTACCATCCGCGGTCTGGATATCATAGCGAAAGTGTTTTAGCTTTGGTGTCGGTGTGAGTAATAAGTAATGAGCGAAATCAGAACCAATACAGCTGATAGTTGCCCCACTATCCAACAGTCCCACCACGACCTTACCCAACAGTCGAACTTGAGCGTATGGCCGAACGTCACCCTCTTTAACAAATATGGCCGAAAGCAAAAGTTTACGTGTCCTCTTAATCTGAAGTCGAAAGAGGTGCATGCGCTTAGTTGATCATTGCGCTCTGCTGATACCAATGCTGATTCTCGCCAGGGTATCCCCTGAGTCGAATATTCTCGAGCGCTTTATATTCTATTTGTAAAGTCGTTCTTGGTAAGACTTTCGGACAAGTTTAATTGAGGAACAACATGCAAATCTTTCTTTGTAATTGGGCGTTTTAAAATCGATATAGATTGGTTTATTGGGTCCGAGGCTGAGTTAACGGATGTGAATTCATATCCGTCTTCAGGTTTCCCTGGTGTCTGCATTTCGAACACTGTAGCTTATACACATCGGCTGTGCCACAACCATTACAAAAAACTCGTTTTATTTCCAAACAGGTCTGATAGCGATTGCCCTTTATGCCGCAGTTCCAACAGTTTAAAGTCCTTGCATGGAATGGTCTGGGCTCCACAATGTTTCTTGGCATAGGAGTTGATAAGCTCTCGAATATCGTAGTCAGTCCTCAAGTCCTTGTTTGACACACTTTTGTGGTGCCTCCAAAACCAATCGCGAGCCTTTCAACCAAAGAACATATGAGAATGTTGACACAGTGCCGAGAAGTCTCCATTAAGAGACTGATAAATCGGAGCCTGAACTCTATATATAAATTCATCTACTGAAATCGGTTGTTGTTGCTTCGAATCGTAGATTCCAGCTTGATATGAGTTTGGCAACTTTCTCTGAGTTTCCTCTAGTTTGTTGTCTTTGTTTTGTTTTCGGGTCCTACTGATGAAAACGGTCCTTCAAAGCGGATTGAATCTCTTGGCGCTCTCCGTGTGGCCACGTTGATATTGTGACTCTCGTCCATTGACAGTTGGCCCTGCAAAAATGTGCTCAGATGTGGTCCTTGATACTACGCAATAGTTCTTGTTTGTGGTTGGCAATCGCCACCTCTGTAATCTTAATTATTTCCTCCCTTGAAAAGGTGTCCTTTCCCATCGTCGAATCCTGGTTTCCAATACTAGTATGACGAACTTGGTCCATACCGTTAAGTGGAAATGATAAATTTCCTTCGGATATTCGGAGGAGGGAGGAGCAGGAGGAGAGGGAGAAAGACATGTTCAGCCTCTCCTCGTTAGAAGGCATTCCTCCTACCGAGTGACTTTGGTAAAGAGGGGTCTTCCTAGTTCCCATGATGCGGTAGTGTTTTGGCTTAGCGCACCGCCCACCTCTCGCAGGTATTTGAGGGAACGAACGAGAAGAACAGTCGACGCTCCTTGTCGATTGGATGAGCGGCTTGAAGTCGTTTACTCGGCACTCGGTCCGACAATTGGGACAAGAAGGGTTGGTCCGGATTGTGTCGATAATACACAGCTTATGGAAGCTGTGAGTGCAAGGAGTTATAGCTATTTCCACCTCTGGGCCCAGCTCTTCCTTACAATACTGCACATATTATTGACATCTTGACCAAGGTCAAGCAAATTCTCCCTACTCCGATAGACTGCCATTGTGGCCAACTAATAATTCAACCCAAAGAAAAACTCATACAATTTTTGCTTGACGGGCAAGCAACGAGAAAACAGTTTTACTCGATAAGCGAATAAAAATCACAACGCAAGAAAGTACTTCAATAAAAGGGAAGCCCTTAATATGCTTACTTTATTCGGGAAGAAGAGGAAAGGGGGGAAAAATACCCCTATTCACCGGAAAGGTATAATATGGTAAAAAAAAAGAGCAGGGTAGGCTGTGTTGAGGACATAAACACGGACGTAAATTTTTTTCTATACTAAATACAAGTCCTACAACTTGCACCGTAGCTCATCACATACATCATCATCACATCACATTATATATAAATTATTTATAAGCGAATTTTAATGTTCATAACCCCTAACTGTGAAGTGGCTGCATATTGCATATCACTGCCCAAACAGAGTAATCAGCTTTTGGTTTCAACTCATAAAAAAATTTGAGTTGTTTTAAATTAAATTTGAAGAGAAGAGAAATGAGCAGCACTAACCAATGCATCGAAATGGTATGCTAAGAATGTCGCTTTGAAACATGCAGGCCAATTATTCGGGATTAAATTTCTTTTGCATGGTTCTCTCCCTACTGTAATAGACCAAAGTGTTATTCAATTTATAAAAAAAATTGAGTAATTTTAAAATAAATTTTAAGAGAAATGAAATTGAAGAGAGAAGAATTTCGCTTTGATATAGGCCGATTATTCATCATTAAATTTCTGTAATTGATCGAAGAGTTATTTACTCTAGTTACTGTAAACATGACTAAGGATAAGATAACCGAAAAGAAAAGGAAAAAGTTGCAAGGAAGCTTGCAGGTTTTCATTGTTAGATGCCTCTTTTTTGTAACTTATGGTAGTTTTGTTTTTCTGCACGTCACGAGAGCACTGTATCGAGCAGATAGTAACCGATAGAAAATGAACAGACACTATACTATCACTGCGGTAAAGAATTAGGAATCTTCGCAGCTTGTGCTGCACAAAAAAATGGCAGGCAGTCGGTATGCACGAAATTGCGGCTATATTTTGAACCGACTTACAGTCTGCTTATAGGGCGACAATTTGACATTTACATTTTGCTATTTGCATCCCATTTTAAGTAGCTGCGTAAACTGCGCAGTCGATTTTTCTTTAATGCATTGGCTGAAAAGTGAATTTTTGACCAACATGCAGCATAAACTGCGCAGCGGCTGAATTCTTGACCGCATCCTACTACTGCATATGTTTGTTTCGTTCTGCTCTGCTTGATTGTATGTTATTGAAACCACATACATGATCATCAATCACATAACATACAACGAATAAATAATTTATAAGCTGATTTAAATGTTCATAACAATTTATTGTGAGCTGGGTACATATTAAATATCACTGCACAAACATAGTAATGCAGTTGTGTCGATAGTAGTAGGAGAAGTAAGAGCTGTTAAAAAAATATGTGCGTGTAATCTTTACGCGCGGTTGGAGTGAAATTCTTTGACGGCCAATATTACGATTAAATTAAAAGGCATAGAAGGTATAGAAGGAAATATGGAGTAATTTTAATAGATTGATGTGTGGAATTCCGTAGGGCACAACTTATATGCGACAAATGTTGGTCCCAATCCGTTTGATCGGTCTTAATGTAGGCCCTTAATTTGGCAATTACCGACCTGTTAACTCTTTCGGATGCGTTAACTTGTGGGGAATCTAATGCTGTGCAAATATGCTTGATGTCGTAGGATGTCAGAAATGCTTCAAATTTGTTAGATTTAAACTTTGATCCGTTGTCTGACACCAAGGTTTCTGGAACGCCGAAAACATGGAAAACCTTTTACTGGATATACTGGGACACCCATAGTTTCTATTGTTCAGTGACCTGAGTCCCGTTTACTGACGTATATGTATGAAGTTATCCACAATCTTTACGTCTGGAAACTTGAACTTGTTTTCTTTGATAGTTCTCTTCAAGGTATTATATTCAAGTAAAGTGAACCCTGGGGAATCCAGAACTAATTCCGGTTTGGCATCCTTCCAAGCACCAATTTCCTCCAAATGTACACGCGACAATGCATCAGGCACCACATTGTCTGTACCGCGTCTGTGTTTAATACTGAAATCAAAACCTTGTAGCTTTAAGGTCCATCTCGCGAGACGTCCACTGAGCTCACTCTGTCGCATTAGCCATTTAAGGCTCGCATGATCTGTAATGACGGAGAATTCCTGACCTTCAACATATGCTCTGAACTTTTTTATCGCTAATACCGCAGCATTCCTGTTCTGTCACCGAATAGTTTCTTTGTGCTTTATTATTAAGTTTCTGAGACATATACGCTACCAGTACTTCATCTCCTTTTTCATATCTTTGCGATACAACCGCGCCTACACCATGCTGACTGGCGTCACATTGAATTATGAAAGGTTGTTTAAAGTTGGGGTTTATCAATACAGGAGCTGACTTTAATTAAGTCTTGAGATCATCGAATGCCAATTGGGCCTCAGTTGACCATTTAAAGTTTCTTGCTTACTTGAGAATATCCGTCAACGGATTTGAAACCTCAGAAAAGTTTGCTATAAAACGGCGATACCACCCGGCCATTCCCAAGAATCGCCGAATCTGTTGAACCATAACTGGCGCAGGAAAATCTGTGATGGCCAAAATACGTATCTTTTCCAGTGACAAGGTTTACCTTCCGCGAATCTAGACACAATCGGACTTTGCCAGGCTTCCTAACGAGCACTACTGGAGAGCTCCATGCGCTGTTTGATTCCTCTATGACTCCTAGATGCACATACTGCAAGGACAAAGAGGGTAATCTGATCGCCGATCTAAGAGGCATCTTAGAGCGATGGTAAGAGCACTTTCATGAGTTGCTATGGGCAGCTAACTGAGGAATTGGAGGCTTCAACAATAGCCGAAGATCATACTATGCTGCCGCCACCAAGCATAGATGACGTTAGCAGAGCGATAAATCGGATCAAAAATAATAAGGCCCCGGGATCTGATGAGATCTCAGCGGAACTAATAAAATAAATAAAAAAACATAAATGAGAGCAAAACAAAGTACATGGTGGCCACGTCTGCGAATAGAAGATCCAACATTGGTCCTAAATTCAAACAATGGAGCGCGAATTTGAAGTAGTGCAATCCTTTAACTATCTCGGGTCAACTGTAGTAGCCGATAACAGCATGGAACCAGAAATACGCGCACGGTTGCTTAAGGCCAACAAAGCCTGCTATAGTCTGTCAAGACTCTTGAAATCCAGGAACTTAACCATAACACCCAAGCTGCTGATATATAAGACAATGGTCATACCAGTACTTACATATGGTTCCGAGACTTGGGTGCTTAGCAAAAAGCATTCTGACGAAGGGCGATTCCGGAGACTCTATAATGATGAGATCTACGAGCGTTACCGCGATGTCAACATCGTGAAGAAAATTAAGCTCGGTAGGCTCCGGTGGGCAGGACACGTAGCCCACCCCCGAATAGGATTCTGCTCGGAAAGTCCTTTGTAGGTAGGATTTATGGAACACGACAGCGAGGCCGGCCAAGCCTACGCTGGAAGGATGGCGTAGACCAGGACGCCCAGATTTTAGGGATGCCAAACTGGATGACATCGGCTTGAAATCGAGACTGGTGGACAGAATTTTGCGGGAGGCGGGAGGACCGGACCCCAGTTGTAGAGCCAAATATGATGATGAAACGATCGTTTAACATCCTCAAGCCGTAACTTATCGCTCGCCAACAGATTGTGAGATTTTAGGTCGCGTTCTCCTATAGTTTCTTGGTCAATGCCAATGTCAGCAATGATGCTTTGTGCTAAGGAAAATCCTTCCAGAAGTCCACCCCTAAGTAGAGGTTTTGCGTAAGCGTTGGTATAACAAACTACTCGATTTTCCTCGTTTTATTGCGAAAGGTGATATCTGCAGTCAGAGAGCCTCTTACCGATTGTGCGTTACCATCCGCGGTCTGGATATCATAGCGAAAGTGTTTTAGCTTTGGTGTCGGTGTGAGTAATAAGTAATGAGCGAAATCAGAACCAATACAGCTGATAGTTGCCCCACTATCCAACAGTCCCACCACGACCTTACCCAACAGTCGAACTTGAGCGTATGGCCGAACGTCACCCTCTTTAACAAATATGGCCGAAAGCAAAAGTTTACGTGTCCTCTTAATCTGAAGTCGAAAGAGGTGCATGCGCTTAGTTCATCATTGCGCTCTGCTGATACCAATGCTGATTCTCGCCAGGGTATCCCCTGAGTCGAATATTCTCGAGCGCTTTATATTCTAATTGTAAAGTCGTTCTTGGTAAGACTTTCGGACAAGTTTAATTGAGGAACTACATGCAAATCTTTCTTTGTAATTGGGCGTTTTAAAATCGATATAGATTGGTTTATTGGGTCCGAGGCTGAGTTAACGGATGTGAATTCATATCCGTCTTCAAGTTTCCCTGGTGTCTGCATTTCGAACACTGTAGCTTATACACATCGGCTGTGCCACAACCATTACAAAAAACTCGTTTTATTTCCAAACAGGTCTGATAGCGATTGCCCTGTATGCCGCAGTTCCAACAGTTTAAAGTCCTTGCATGGAATGGTCTGGGCTCCACAATGTTTCTTGGCATAGGAGTTGATAAGCTCTCGAATATCGTAGTCAGTCCTCAAGTCCTTGTTTGACACACTTTTGTGGTGCCTCCAAAACCAATCGCGAGCCTTTCAACCAAATAACATATGAGAATGTTGACACAGTGCCGAGAAGTCTCCATTAAGAGACTGATAAATCAGAGCCTGAACTCTATATATAAATTCATCTACTGAAATCTGTTGTTGTTGCTTCGAATCGTAGATTCCAGCTTGATATGAGTTTGGCAACTTTCTCTGAGTTTCCTCTAGTTTGTTGTCTTTGACGGGGGTTTTCGGGGGAGGTTCGGGTCCTACTGATGAAAACGGTCCTTCAAAGCGGATTGAATCTCTTGGCGCTCTCCGTGTGGCCACGTTGATATTGTGACTCTCGTCCATTGACAGTTGGCCCTGTAAAAATGTGCTCAGATGTGGTCCTTGATACTACGCAATAGTTCTTGTTTGTGGTTGGCAATCGCCACCTCTGTAATCTTAATTATTTCCTCCCTTGAAAAGGTGTCCTTTCCCATCGTCGAATCCTGGTTTCCAATACTAGTATGACGAACTTGGTCCATACCGTTAAGTGGAAATGATAAATTTCCTTCGGATATTCGGAGGAGGGAGGAGCAGGAGGAGAGGGAGAAAGACATGTTCAGCCTCTCCTCGTTAGAAGGCATTCCTCCTACCGAGTGACTTTGGTAAAGAGGGGTCTTCCTAGTTCCCATGATGCGGTAGTGTTTTGGCTTAGCGCCCCGCCCACCTCTCGCAGGTATTTGAGGGAACGAACGAGAAGAACAGTCGACGCTCCTTGTCGATTGGATGAGCGGCTTGAAGTCGTTTACTCGGCACTCGGTCCGACAATTGGGACAAGAAGGGTTGGTCCGGATTGTGTCGATAATACACAGCTTATGGAAGCTGTGAGTGCAAGGAGTTCTAGCTATTTCCACCTCTGGGCCCAGCTCTTCCTTACAATACTGCACATATTATTGACATCTTGACCAAGGTCAAGCAAATTCTCCCTACTCCGATAGACTGCCATTGTGGCCAACTAATAATTCAACCCAAAGAAAAACTCATACAATTTTTGCTTGACGGACAAGCAACGAGAAAACAGTTTTACTCGATAAGCGAATAAAAATCACAACGCAAGAAAGTACTTCAATAAAAGGGAAGCCCTTAATATGCTTACTTTATTCGGGAAGAAGAGGAAAGGGGGGAAAAATACCCCTATTCACCGGAAAGGTATAATATGGTAAAAAAAAGAGCAGGGTAGGCTGTGTTGAGGACATAAACACGGACGTTAATTTTTTTCTATACTAAATACAAGTCCTACAACTTGCACCGTAGCTCATCACATACATCATCATCACATCACATTATATATAAATTATTTATAAGCGAATTTTAATGTTCATAACCCCTAACTGTGAAGTGGCTGCATATTGCATATCACTGCCCAAACAGAGTAATCAGCTTTTGGTTTCAACTCATAAAAAAATTTGAGTTGTTTTAAATTAAATTTGAAGAGAAGAGAAATGAGCAGCACTAACCAATGCATCGAAATGGTATGCTAAGAATGTCGCTTTGAAACATGCAGGCCAATTATTCGGGATTAAATTTCTTTTGCATGGTTCTCTCCCTACTGTAATAGACCAAAGTGTTATTCAATTTATAAAAAAAATTGAGTAATTTTAAAATAAATTTTAAGAGAAATGAAATTGAAGAGAGAAGAATTTCGCTTTGATACAGGCCGATTATTCATCATTAAATTTCTGTAATTGATCGAAGAGTTATTTACTCTAGTTACTGTAAACATGACTAAGGATAAGATAAGCGAAAAGAAAAGGAAAAAGTTGCAAGGAAGCTTGCAGTTTTTCATTGTTAGATGCCTCTTTTTTGTAACTTATGGTAGTTTTGCTTTTCTGCACGTTACGAGAGCACTGTATCGAGCAGAGCAGAGGACCGATAGAAAATGAACAGACACTATACTATCACTGCGGTAAAGAATTAGGAATCTTCGCAGCTTGTGCTGCACAAAAAAATGGCAGGCAGTCGGTATGCACGAAATTGCGGCTATATTTTGAACCGACTTACAGTCTGCTTATAGGGCGACAATTTGACATTTACATTTTGCTATTTGCATCCCATTTTAAGTAGCTGCGTAAACTGCGCAGTCGATGTTTCTTTAATGCATTGGCTGAAAAGTGAATTTTTGACCAACATGCAGCATAAACTGCGCAGCGGCTGAATTCTTGACCGCATCCTACTACTGCATATGTTTGTTTCGTTCTGCTCTGCTTGATTGTATGTTATTGAAACCACATACATGATCATCAATCACATAACATACAACGAATAAATAATTTATAAGCTGATTTAAATGTTCATAACAATTTATTGTGAGCTGGGTACATATTAAATATTACATATCACTGCACAAACATAGTAATGCAGTTGTGTCGATAGTAGTAGGAGAAGTAAGAGCTGTTAAAAAAATATGTGCGTGTAATCTTTACGCGTGGTTGGAGTGAAATTCTTTGACGGCCAATATTACGATTAAATTAAAAGGCACGATGTCATCCAGTTTTGCATCCCTAAATTCTGGGCGTCCTGGTCTACGCCATCGTAGGTTTGGGCGGGCCTTGCTGTCGTGTTCCATAAATCCACCGGAGCATACCGAGTTTAATTTTCTTCAAGATATCGACGTCGCGGTAACGCTCGTGGATCTCATCATATTATCGTCCTTCCTCACATGCGGTGCCAACAATTCTCCGTAAGACTTTTCTCTCAAACGCGGCTAAGAGGTCAGAATGCTTTTTGCTAAGCACCCAAGTCTCGGATCCATATGTAAGTACTGGTATGACCATTGCGGGAGGCGGGAGGACCGGACCCCAGTTGTAGAGCCAAATATGATGATGAAACGATCGTTTAACATCCTCAAGCCGTAACTTATCGCTCGCCAACAGATTGTGAGATTTTAGGTCGCGTTCTCCTATAGTTTCTTGGTCAATGCCAATGTCAGCAATGATGCTTTGTGCTAAGGAAAATCCTTCCAGAAGTCCACCCCTAAGTAGAGGTTTTGCGTAAGCGTTGGTATAACAAACTACTCGATTTTCCTCGTTTTATTGCGAAAGGTGATATCTGCAGTCAGAGAGCCTCTTACCGATTGTGCGTTACCATCCGCGGTCTGGATATCATAGCGAAAGTGTTTTAGCTTTGGTGTCGGTGTGAGTAATAAGTAATGAGCGAAATCAGAACCAATACAGCTGATAGTTGCCCCACTATCCAACAGTCCCACCACGACCTTACCCAACAGTCGAACTTGAGCGTATGGCCGAACGTCACCCTCTTTAACAAATATGGCCGAAAGCAAAAGTTTACGTGTCCTCTTAATCTGAAGTCGAAAGAGGTGCATGCGCTTAGTTCATCATTGCGCTCTGCTGATACCAATGCTGATTCTCGCCAGGGTATCCCCTGAGTCGAATATTCTCGAGCGCTTTATATTCTAATTGTAAAGTCGTTCTTGGTAAGACTTTCGGACAAGTTTAATTGAGGAACTACATGCAAATCTTTCTTTGTAATTGGGCGTTTTAAAATCGATATAGATTGGTTTATTGGGTCCGAGGCTGAGTTAACGGATGTGAATTCATATCCGTCTTCAAGTTTCCCTGGTGTCTGCATTTCGAACACTGTAGCTTATACACATCGGCTGTGCCACAACCATTACAAAAAACTCGTTTTATTTCCAAACAGGTCTGATAGCGATTGCCCTGTATGCCGCAGTTCCAACAGTTTAAAGTCCTTGCATGGAATGGTCTGGGCTCCACAATGTTTCTTGGCATAGGAGTTGATAAGCTCTCGAATATCGTAGTCAGTCCTCAAGTCCTTGTTTGACACACTTTTGTGGTGCCTCCAAAACCAATCGCGAGCCTTTCAACCAAATAACATATGAGAATGTTGACACAGTGCCGAGAAGTCTCCATTAAGAGACTGATAAATCAGAGCCTGAACTCTATATATAAATTCATCTACTGAAATCTGTTGTTGTTGCTTCGAATCGTAGATTCCAGCTTGATATGAGTTTGGCAACTTTCTCTGAGTTTCCTCTAGTTTGTTGTCTTTGACGGGGGTTTTCGGGGGAGGTTCGGGTCCTACTGATGAAAACGGTCCTTCAAAGCGGATTGAATCTCTTGGCGCTCTCCGTGTGGCCACGTTGATATTGTGACTCTCGTCCATTGACAGTTGGCCCTGTAAAAATGTGCTCAGATGTGGTCCTTGATACTACGCAATAGTTCTTGTTTGTGGTTGGCAATCGCCACCTCTGTAATCTTAATTATTTCCTCCCTTGAAAAGGTGTCCTTTCCCATCGTCGAATCCTGGTTTCCAATACTAGTATGACGAACTTGGTCCATACCGTTAAGTGGAAATGATAAATTTCCTTCGGATATTCGGAGGAGGGAGGAGCAGGAGGAGAGGGAGAAAGACATGTTCAGCCTCTCCTCGTTAGAAGGCATTCCTCCTACCGAGTGACTTTGGTAAAGAGGGGTCTTCCTAGTTCCCATGATGCGGTAGTGTTTTGGCTTAGCGCCCCGCCCACCTCTCGCAGGTATTTGAGGGAACGAACGAGAAGAACAGTCGACGCTCCTTGTCGATTGGATGAGCGGCTTGAAGTCGTTTACTCGGCACTCGGTCCGACAATTGGGACAAGAAGGGTTGGTCCGGATTGTGTCGATAATACACAGCTTATGGAAGCTGTGAGTGCAAGGAGTTCTAGCTATTTCCACCTCTGGGCCCAGCTCTTCCTTACAATACTGCACATATTATTGACATCTTGACCAAGGTCAAGCAAATTCTCCCTACTCCGATAGACTGCCATTGTGGCCAACTAATAATTCAACCCAAAGAAAAACTCATACAATTTTTGCTTGACGGACAAGCAACGAGAAAACAGTTTTACTCGATAAGCGAATAAAAATCACAACGCAAGAAAGTACTTCAATAAAAGGGAAGCCCTTAATATGCTTACTTTATTCGGGAAGAAGAGGAAAGGGGGGAAAAATACCCCTATTCACCGGAAAGGTATAATATGGTAAAAAAAAGAGCAGGGTAGGCTGTGTTGAGGACATAAACACGGACGTTAATTTTTTTCTATACTAAATACAAGTCCTACAACTTGCACCGTAGCTCATCACATACATCATCATCACATCACATTATATATAAATTATTTATAAGCGAATTTTAATGTTCATAACCCCTAACTGTGAAGTGGCTGCATATTGCATATCACTGCCCAAACAGAGTAATCAGCTTTTGGTTTCAACTCATAAAAAAATTTGAGTTGTTTTAAATTAATTTGAAGAGAAGAGAAATGAGCAGCACTAACCAATGCATCGAAATGGTATGCTAAGAATGTCGCTTTGAAACATGCAGGCCAATTATTCGGGATTAAATTTCTTTTGCATGGTTCTCTCCCTACTGTAATAGACCAAAGTGTTATTCAATTTATAAAAAAAATTGAGTAATTTTAAAATAAATTTTAAGAGAAATGAAATTGAAGAGAGAAGAATTTCGCTTTGATACAGGCCGATTATTCATCATTAAATTTCTGTAATTGATCGAAGAGTTATTTACTCTAGTTACTGTAAACATGACTAAGGATAAGATAAGCGAAAAGAAAAGGAAAAAGTTGCAAGGAAGCTTGCAGTTTTTCATTGTTAGATGCCTCTTTTTTGTAACTTATGGTAGTTTTGCTTTTCTGCACGTTACTAGAGCACTGTATCGAGCAGAGCAGAGGACCGATAGAAAATGAACAGACACTATACTATCACTGCGGTAAAGAATTAGGAATCTTCGCAGCTTGTGCTGCACAAAAAAATGGCAGGCAGTCGGTATGCACGAAATTGCGGCTATATTTTGAACCGACTTACAGTCTGCTTATAGGGCGACAATTTGACATTTACATTTTGCTATTTGCATCCCATTTTAAGTAGCTGCGTAAACTGCGCAGTCGATGTTTCTTTAATGCATTGGCTGAAAAGTGAATTTTTGACCAACATGCAGCATAAACTGCGCAGCGGCTGAATTCTTGACCGCATCCTACTACTGCATATGTTTGTTTCGTTCTGCTCTGCTTGATTGTATGTTATTGAAACCACATACATGATCATCAATCACATAACATACAACGAATAAATAATTTATAAGCTGATTTAAATGTTCATAACAATTTATTGTGAGCTGGGTACATATTAAATATTACATATCACTGCACAAACATAGTAATGCAGTTGTGTCGATAGTAGTAGGAGAAGTAAGAGCTGTTAAAAAAATATGTGCGTGTAATCTTTACGCGTGGTTGGAGTGAAATTCTTTGACGGCCAATATTACGATTAAATTAAAAGGCACGAGTCGCTTGAGAAATTGCTTAGTTCCCGAAATTCAAGACCATAATGATCATATTCCAGAATTTCCATACGAAGAAGTCTTATAATCGCATCTTAGTCCTACATTCCGAATTTCATGCGAATCGCTTGAAAAATTGCTTTGTTCCAGAAATTCCAGACAATAATGATTGTATTCCAGAATTTCCATAAGAAGAAGTCTTATAGTCGCATCTTACCCCTTCATTCCGAATTTAATGCAAATCGCTTGAGAAATTGCTTTGTTCCCGAAATTCCAGACAATAATGATCTAATTCTAGAATTTCCATAGGAAGAAGTCTTATAGTCGCATCTTACCCCTACATACCGATTTTCATGCGAATCGCTTGAGAAATTGCTTTGTTCCAGAAATTCCAGACCATAATGATCGTATTCCAGAATTTCCAAAGGAAGAAGTCTTATAGTCGCATCTTACCCCTACATACCGAATTTAATGCAAATCGCTTGAGAAATTGCCTTGTTCCTGAAATTCCAGACAAAAATGATCATATTCCAGAATTTCCATAGGAAGAAGTCTTCTAGTCGCATCTTACCCCTACATACCGAATTTAACGCAAATCGCTTGAGAAATTGCTTTGTTCCCGAAATTTCAGACAATAATGATCATATTCCAGAATTTCCATAGGAAGAAGTCTTATAGTCGCATCTTACCCCTACATACCAAATTTCATGCGAATCGCTTGAGAAATTGCTTTGTTCCAGAAATTCCAGACCATAATGATCGTATTCCAGAATTTCCATAGGAAGAAGTCTTATAGTCGCATGTTACCCCCACATACCGAATTTAATGCAAATCGCTTGAGAAATTGCTTTGTTCCAGAAATTCCAGACCATAATGATCGTATTCCAGAATTTCCATAGGAAGAAGTCGTATAGTCGCATCTTACCCCCACATACCGAATTTAACGCAAATAGCTTGAGAAATTGCTTTGTTCCCGAAATTTCAGACAATAATGATCATATTCCAGAATTTCAATAGGAAGAAGTCTTATAGTCGCATCTTACCCCTACATACCAAATTTCATGCGAATCGCTTGAGAAATTGCTTTGTTACAGAAATTCCAGACCATAATGATCGTATTCCAGAATTTCCGTAGGAAGAAGTCTTATAGTCGCATGTTACCCCCACATACCGAATTTAATGCAAATCGCTTGAGAAATTGCTTTGTTCCAGAAATTCCAGACCATAATGATCGTATTCCAGAATTTCCATAGGAAGAAGTCGTATAGTCGCATCTTACCCCCACATACCGAATTTAATGCAAATCGCTTGAGAAATTGCTTTGTTCCAGAAATTCCAGGCCATAATGATCGTATTCCAGAATTTCCATAGGAAGAAGTCTTATAGTCGCATCTTACCCCCACATACCGAATTTAATGCAAATCGCTTGAGAAATTGCTTTGTTCCCGAAATTCCAGACAATAATGATCTAATTCCAGAATTTCCATAGGAAGAAATCTTATAGTCGCATCTTACCCCTACATACCGAATTTAATGCAAATCGCTTGAGAAATTGCTTTGTTCCCGAAATTCCAGACAATAATGATCTAATTCCAGAATTTCCATAGGAAGAAGTCTTATAGTCGCATCTTGCCCCTACATACCGAATTTAATGCAAATCGCTTGAGAAATTGCTTTGTTCCAGAAATTCCAGGCCATAATGATCGTATTCCAGAATTTCCATAGGAAGAAGTCTTATAGTCGCATCTTACCCCTACATACCGATTTTCATGCGAATCGCTTGAGAAATTGCTTTGTTCCAGAAATTCCAGACCATAATGATCGTATTCCAGAATTTCCAAAGGAAGAAGTCTTATAGTCGCATCTTACCCCTACATACCGAATTTAATGCAAATCGCTTGAGAAATTGCCTTGTTCCTGAAATTCCAGACAAAAATGATCATATTCCAGAATTTCCATAGGAAGAAGTCTTATAGTCGCATCTTACCCCTACATACCGATTTTCATGCGAATCGCTTGAGAAATTGCTTTGTTCCAGAAATTCCAGACCATAATGATCGTATTCCAGAATTTCCATAGGAAGAAGTCTTATAGTCGCATCTTACCCCTACATACCGATTTTCATGCGAATCGCTTGAGAAATTGCTTTGTTCCAGAAATTTCAGACAATAATGATCATATTCCAGAATTTCCATAGGAAGAAGTCTTATAGTCGCATCTTACCCCTACATACCAAATTTCATGCGAATCGCTTGAGAAATTGCTTTGTTCCAGAAATTCCAGACCATAATGATCGTATTCCAGAATTTCCAAAGGAAGAAGTCTTATAGTCGCATCTTACCCCTACATACCGAATTTAATGCAAATCGCTTGAGAAATTGCCTTGTTCCTGAAATTCCAGACAAAAATGATCATATTCCAGAATTTCCATAGGAAGAAGTCTTCTAGTCGCATCTTACCCCTACATACCGAATTTAACGCAAATCGCTTGAGAAATTGCTTTGTTCCCGAAATTTCAGACAATAATGATCATATTCCAGAATTTCCATAGGAAGAAGTCTTATAGTCGCATCTTACCCCTACATACCAAATTTCATGCGAATCGCTTGAGAAATTGCTTTGTTCCAGAAATTCCAGACCATAATGATCGTATTCCAGAATTTCCATAGGAAGAAGTCTTATAGTCGCATGTTACCCCCACATACCGAATTTAATGCAAATCGCTTGAGAAATTGCTTTGTTCCAGAAATTTCAGACAATAATGATCATATTCCAGAATTTCAATAGGAAGAAGTCTTATAGTCGCATCTTACCCCTACATACCAAATTTCATGCGAATAGCTTGAGAAATTGCTTTGTTACAGAAATTCCAGACCATAATGATCGTATTCCAGAATTTCCGTAGGAAGAAGTCTTATAGTCGCATGTTACCCCCACATACCGAATTTAATGCAAATCGCTTGAGAAATTGCTTTGTTCCAGAAATTCCAGACCATAATGATCGTATTCCAGAATTTCCATAGGAAGAAGTCGTATAGTCGCATCTTACCCCCACATACCGAATTTAATGCAAATCGCTTGAGAAATTGCTTTGTTCCAGAAATTCCAGGCCATAATGATCGTATTCCAGAATTTCCATAGGAAGAAGTCTTATAGTCGCATCTTACCCCCACATACCGAATTTAATGCAAATCGCTTGAGAAATTGCTTTGTTCCCGAAATTCCAGACAATAATGATCTAATTCCAGAATTTCCATAGGAAGAAATCTTATAGTCGCATCTTACCCCTACATACCGAATTTAATGCAAATCGCTTGAGAAATTGCTTTGTTCCCGAAATTCCAGACAATAATGATCTAATTCCAGAATTTCCATAGGAAGAAGTCTTATAGTCGCATCTTACCCCCACATACCGAATTTAATGCAAATCGCTTGAGAAATTGCTTTGTTCCCGAAATTCCAGACAATAATGATCTAATTACAGAATTTCCATAGGAAGAAGTCTTATAGTCGCATCTTGCCCCTACATACCGAATTTAATGCAAATCGCTTGAGAAATTGCTTTGTTCCAGAAATTCCAGGCCATAATGATCGTATTCCAGAATTTCCATAGGAAGAAGTCTTATAGTCGCATCTTACCCCTACATACCGATTTTCATGCGAATCGCTTGAGAAATTGCTTTGTTCCAGAAATTCCAGACCATAATGATCGTATTCCAGAATTTCCAAAGGAAGAAGTCTTATAGTCGCATCTTACCCCTACATACCGAATTTAATGCAAATCGCTTGAGAAATTGCCTTGTTCCTGAAATTCCAGACAAAAATGATCATATTCCAGAATTTCCATAGGAAGAAGTCTTCTAGTCGCATCTTACCCCTACATACCGAATTTAACGCAAATCGCTTGAGAAATTGCTTTGTTCCCGAAATTTCAGACAATAATGATCATATTCCAGAATTTCCATAGGAAGAAGTCTTATAGTCGCATCTTACCCCTACATACCAAATTTCATGCGAATCGCTTGAGAAATTGCTTTGTTCCAGAAATTCCAGACCATAATGATCGTATTCCAGAATTTCCATAGGAAGAAGTCTTATAGTCGCATGTTACCCCCACATACCGAATTTAATGCAAATCGCTTGAGAAATTGCTTTGTTCCAGAAATTCCAGACCATAATGATCGTATTCCAGAATTTCCATAGGAAGAAGTCGTATAGTCGCATCTTACCCCCACATACCGAATTTAACGCAAATAGCTTGAGAAATTGCTTTGTTCCCGAAATTTCAGACAATAATGATCATATTCCAGAATTTCAATAGGAAGAAGTCTTATAGTCGCATCTTACCCCTACATACCAAATTTCATGCGAATCGCTTGAGAAATTGCTTTGATACAGAAATTCCAGACCATAATGATCGTATTCCAGAATTTCCGTAGGAAGAAGTCTTATAGTCGCATGTTACCCCCACATACCGAATTTAATGCAAATCGCTTGAGAAATTGCTTTGTTCCAGAAATTCCAGACCATAATGATCGTATTCCAGAATTTCCATAGGAAGAAGTCGTATAGTCGCATCTTACCCCCACATACCGAATTTAATGCAAATCGCTTGAGAAATTGCTTTGTTCCAGAAATTCCAGGCCATAATGATTGTATTCCAGAATTTCCATAGGAAGAAGTCTTATAGTCGCATCTTACCCCTACATACCGATTTTCATGCGAATCGCTTGAGAAATTGCTTTGTTCCAGAAATTCCAGACCATAATGATCGTATTCCAGAATTTCCATAGGAAGAAGTCTTATAGTCGCATCTTACCCCTACATACCGAATTTAATGCAAATCGCTTGAGAAATTGCCTTGTTCCTGAAATTCCAGACAAAAATGATCATATTCCAGAATTTCCATAGGAAGAAGTCTTCTAGTCGCATGTTACCCCCACATACCGAATTTAATGCAAATCGCTTGAGAAATTGCTTTGTTCCAGAAATTCCAGACCATAATGATCGTATTCCAGAATTTCCATAGGAAGAAGTCGTATAGTCGCATCTTACCCCCACATACCGAATTTAATGCAAATCGCTTGAGAAATTGCTTTGTTCCAGAAATTCCAGGCCATAATGATCGTATTCCAGAATTTCCATAGGAAGAAGTCTTATAGTCGCATCTTACCCCCACATACCGAATTTAATGCAAATCGCTTGAGAAATTGCTTTGTTCCCGAAATTCCAGACAATAATGATCTAATTCCAGAATTTCCATAGGAAGAAATCTTATAGTCGCATCTTACCCCTACATACCGAATTTAGGGCAAATCGCTTGAGAAATTGCTTTGTTCCCGAAATTCCAGACAATAATGATCTAATTCCAGAATTTCCATAGGAAGAAGTCTTATAGTCGCATCTTACCCCTTCATTCCGAATTTAATGCAAATCGCTTGAGAAATTGCTTTGTTCCCGAAATTCCAGACAATAATGATCTAATTCTAGAATTTCCATAGGAAGAAGTCTTATAGTCGCATCTTACCCCTACATACCGATTTTCATGCGAATCGCTTGAGAAATTGCTTTGTTCCAGAAATTCCAGACCATAATGATCGTATTCCAGAATTTCCAAAGGAAGAAGTCTTATAGTCGCATCTTACCCCTACATACCGAATTTAATGCAAATCGCTTGAGAAATTGCCTTGTTCCTGAAATTCCAGACAAAAATGATCATATTCCAGAATTTCCATAGGAAGAAGTCTTCTAGTCGCATCTTACCCCTACATACCGAATTTAACGCAAATCGCTTGAGAAATTGCTTTGTTCCCGAAATTTCAGACAATAATGATCATATTCCAGAATTTCCATAGGAAGAAGTCTTATAGTCGCATCTTACCCCTACATACCAAATTTCATGCGAATCGCTTGAGAAATTGCTTTGTTCCAGAAATTCCAGACCATAATGATCGTATTCCAGAATTTCCATAGGAAGAAGTCTTATAGTCGCATGTTACCCCCACATACCGAATTTAATGCAAATCGCTTGAGAAATTGCTTTGTTCCAGAAATTCCAGACCATAATGATCGTATTCCAGAATTTCCATAGGAAGAAGTCGTATAGTCGCATCTTACCCCCACATACCGAATTTAACGCAAATAGCTTGAGAAATTGCTTTGTTCCCGAAATTTCAGACAATAATGATCATATTCAAGAATTTCAATAGGAAGAAGTCTTATAGTCGCATCTTACCCCTACATACCAAATTTCATGCGAATCGCTTGAGAAATTGCTTTGTTACAGAAATTCCAGACCATAATGATCGTATTCCAGAATTTCCGTAGGAAGAAGTCTTATAGTCGCATGTTACCCCCACATACCGAATTTAATGCAAATCGCTTGAGAAATTGCTTTGTTCCAGAAATTCCAGACCATAATGATCGTATTCCAGAATTTCCATAGGAAGAAGTCGTATAGTCGCATCTTACCCCCACATACCGAATTTAATGCAAATCGCTTGAGAAATTGCTTTGTTCCAGAAATTCCAGGCCATAATGATCGTATTCCAGAATTTCCATAGGAAGAAGTCTTATAGTCGCATCTTACCCCCACATACCGAATTTAATGCAAATCGCTTGAGAAATTGCTTTGTTCCCGAAATTCCAGACAATAATGATCTAATTCCAGAATTTCCATAGGAAGAAATCTTATAGTCGCATCTTACCCCTACATACCGAATTTAATGCAAATCGCTTGAGAAATTGCTTTGTTCCCGAAATTCCAGACAATAATGATCTAATTCCAGAATTTCCATAGGAAGAAGTCTTATAGTCGCATCTTGCCCCTACATACCGAATTTAATGCAAATCGCTTGAGAAATTGCTTTGTTCCAGAAATTCCAGGCCATAATGATCGTATTCCAGAATTTCCATAGGAAGAAGTCTTATAGTCGCATCTTACCCCTACATACCGATTTTCATGCGAATCGCTTGAGAAATTGCTTTGTTCCAGAAATTCCAGACCATAATGATCGTATTCCAGAATTTCCAAAGAAAGAAGTCTTATAGTCGCATCTTACCCCTACATACCGAATTTAATGCAAATCGCTTGAGAAATTGCCTTGTTCCTGAAATTCCAGACAAAAATGATCATATTCCAGAATTTCCATAGGAAGAAGTCTTCTAGTCGCATCTTACCCCTACATACCGAATTTAACGCAAATCGCTTGAGAAATTGCTTTGTTCCCGAAATTTCAGACAATAATGATCATATTCCAGAATTTCCATAGGAAGAAGTCTTATAGTCGCATCTTACCCCTACATACCAAATTTCATGCGAATCGCTTGAGAAATTGCTTTGTTCCAGAAATTCCAGACCATAATGATCGTATTCCAGAATTTCCATAGGAAGAAGTCTTATAGTCGCATGTTACCCCCACATACCGAATTTAATGCAAATCGCTTGAGAAATTGCTTTGTTCCAGAAATTTCAGACAATAATGATCATATTCCAGAATTTCAATAGGAAGAAGTCTTATAGTCGCATCTTACCCCTACATACCAAATTTCATGCGAATCGCTTGAGAAATTGCTTTGTTACAGAAATTCCAGACCATAATGATCGTATTCCAGAATTTCCGTAGGAAGAAGTCTTATAGTCGCATGTTACCCCCACATACCGAATTTAATGCAAATCGCTTGAGAAATTGCTTTGTTCCAGAAATTCCAGACCATAATGATCGTATTCCAGAATTTCCATAGGAAGAAGTCTTATAGTCGCATCTTACCCCCACATACCGAATTTAATGCAAATCGCTTGAGAAATTGCTTTGTTCCCGAAATTCCAGACAATAATGATCTAATTCCAGAATTTCCATAGGAAGAAATCTTATAGTCGCATCTTACCCCTACATACCGAATTTAATGCAAATCGCTTGAGAAATTGCTTTGTTCCCGAAATTCCAGACAATAATGATCTAATTCCAGAATTTCCATAGGAAGAAGTCTTATAGTCGCATCTTGCCCCTACATACCGAATTTAATGCAAATCGCTTGAGAAATTGCTTTGTTCCAGAAATTCCAGGCCATAATGATCGTATTCCAGAATTTCCATAGGAAGAAGTCTTATAGTCGCATCTTACCCCTACATACCGATTTTCATGCGAATCGCTTGAGAAATTGCTTTGTTCCAGAAATTCCAGACCATAATGATCGTATTCCAGAATTTCCAAAGGAAGAAGTCTTATAGTCGCATCTTACCCCTACATACCGAATTTAATGCAAATCGCTTGAGAAATTGCCTTGTTCCTGAAATTCCAGACAAAAATGATCATATTCCAGAATTTCCATAGGAAGAAGTCTTCTAGTCGCATCTTACCCCTACATACCGAATTAAACGCAAATCGCTTGAGAAATTGCTTTGTTCCCGAAATTTCAGACAATAATGATCATATTCCAGAATTTCCATAGGAAGAAGTCTTATAGTCGCATCTTACCCCTACATACCAAATTTCATGCGAATCGCTTGAGAAATTGCTTTGTTCCAGAAATTCCAGACCATAATGATCGTATTCTAGAATTTCCATAGGAAGAAGTCTTATAGTCGCATGTTACCCCCACATACCGAATTTAATGCAAATCGCTTGAGAAATTGCTTTGTTCCAGAAATTCCAGACCATAATGATCGTATTCCAGAATTTCCATAGGAAGAAGTCGTATAGTCGCATCTTACCCCCACATACCGAATTTAACGCAAATAGCTTGAGAAATTGCTTTGTTCCCGAAATTTCAGACAATAATGATCATATTCCAGAATTTCAATAGGAAGAAGTCTTATAGTCGCATCTTACCCCTACATACCAAATTTCATGCGAATCGCTTGAGAAATTGCTTTGTTACAGAAATTCCAGACCATAATGATCGTATTCCAGAATTTCCGTAGGAAGAAGTCTTATAGTCGCATGTTACCCCCACATACCGAATTTAATGCAAATCGCTTGAGAAATTGCTTTGTTCCAGAAATTCCAGACCATAATGATCGTATTCCAGAATTTCCATAGGAAGAAGTCGTATAGTCGCATCTTACCCCCACATACCGAATTTAATGCAAATCGCTTGAGAAATTGCTTTGTTCCAGAAATTCCAGGCCATAATGATCGTATTCCAGAATTTCCATAGGAAGAAGTCTTATAGTCGCATCTTACCCCCACATACCGAATTTAATGCAAATCGCTTGAGAAATTGCTTTGTTCCCGAAATTCCAGACAATAATGATCTAATTCCAGAATTTCCATAGGAAGAAATCTTATAGTCGCATCTTACCCCTACATACCGAATTTAATGCAAATCGCTTGAGAAATTGCTTTGTTCCCGAAATTCCAGACAATAATGATCTAATTCCAGAATTTCCATAGGAAGAAGTCTTATAGTCGCATCTTGCCCCTACATACCGAATTTAATGCAAATCGCTTGAGAAATTGCTTTGTTCCAGAAATTCCAGACCATATTGATCGTATTCCAGAATTTCCATAGGAAGAAGTCTTATAGTCGCATCTTACCCCCACATACCGAATTTAATGCAAATTGCTTGATAAATTGCTTTGTTCCCGAAATTCCAGACATTATTGATTTAATTCCAGAATTTCCATAGGAAGAAGTCTTATAGTCGCATCTTACCCCTACATACCGAATTTAATGCAAATCGCTTGAGAAATTGCTTTGTTCCCGAAATTCCAGACAATAATGATCTAATTCCAGAATTTCCGTAGGAAGAAGTCTTATAGTCGCATCTTGCCCCTACATACCGAATTTAATGCAAATCGCTTGAGAAATTGCTTTGCTCCCGAAATTCCAGACAATAATGATCTAATTCCAGAATTTCCATAGGAAGAAGTCTTATAGTCACATCTTACCCCTACATACCAAATTTTATGCGAATCTCTTGAGAAATTGCTTTGTTCCAGAAATTCCAGACCATAATGATCGTATTCCAGAATTTCCATAGGAAGAAGTCTTATAGTCGCATGTTACCCCCACATACCGAATTTAATGCAAATCGCTTGAGAAATTGCTTTGTTCCAGAAATTCCAGACCATAATGATCGTGTTCCAGAATTTCCATAGGAAGAAGTCTTATAGTCGCATCTTACCCCCACATACCGAATTTAATGCAAATCGCTTGAGAAATTGCTTTGTTCCCGAAATTCCAGACAATAATGATCTTATTCCAGAATTTCCATAGGAAGAAGTCTTTTAGTCGCATCTTGCCCCTACATACCGAATTTCATGCGAATCGCTTGAGAAATGGCTTAGTTCCCACTATACTGACATTTAACAGTGGCTCACTTAACGGTGTCTCGCAACAGTGTCTCACAACAGTGTGAGCACTGTACACTTAACATTTTACTTTTTGAAAAAGCACCCCATATACCTTGTAGTGAGACGTTGTCACGTCAAAAAAGGTTTATACACCAAAAAAAATAGATTTGTAATACTTAAATTACCACATTATATATCTACCTTAAAGAGTAAATTCTTAATACTTAAACTACCAATTCAAAAATCTAAAGTCCTTTTGTTCTTAATTCATTGAGTTTGGATCCGCGCACCTTATGTTCGAAATACGGATCGTCTACACGATCAAAAAAAGTTTATAAAAAAACTACTATCAATCAAATTAACCTTGTTCAAGATATTCCACGTTAAGTCAGAGTAGAAATTGGCCAATAGGCAGCTTCCCTATTTGGATTACCAAATGCCACTACCACACTAAACGAGTCGCACCCCAAACCAAACCCAAGCGTCACTGTGGAACCACCTAGGATCGAATAAAATTTAACTCGATAAAACTCCAAAACCGTGAGCTGCCAGTTAAACCCGAACCTGTAGCGAGTTCAAACTGTTTTCCGGCCCAAGGGTAAAACAAAACAACGAGCGGCCAGTTAACCCCGACCATGTCGCGAGTTCAAACTGTATTCCTGCCCAAAAGATAAAACGAAACAACGAGCGGGCAGTTAACCCCGAACATGTCGCGAGTTCAAACTGTATTCCAGCACAAACGATAAAACGAAACAATGAGCAGCCAGTTAACCCCAAACATTTCGCGAGTTCAAACTGTATTCCAGCATATACAATAAAAGATACCCCACAAAACCCTATAACGCGACACAAAAACTATTAAGCAGCCGGCTATTCTGGAAAAGTATCGACAAAATAAAACCGTATTCTATTCAAAATAAACTAATATTCGCGACCTAACAATCGAGTAAAAATAAAACAAGTCCGAGGATGCCACAGTAAGGCTCAAATCAATGACAAAAAAAGCATGACTTGATTACCCTTTAAGTCATCAGTGAGAGAACCCAGATTCGTGGCCGTTTCTTCCGGAAAAGTCAACAAGATTAAACCGCATTGCAACTCTGTTTGAGCGCCTCCACCAATAACCCGACAAGGCATCAACCGCACTGTCGTCACATAACTTAAATTAAACTACAACAAAATATTAGTAAGCTCCCAACACAAGAAGTGTGTGTGGCCCAAGTACGCATTGCAAGGAACTTTAATCGAAAAAAAATCTAGTACGAAAACAGAAAAAAACTTTATGTTTTGCGAATCAAAGAAAGAAAAAAAAATGATATGATATGATGAAATGATCAAATGATGAATGAATATAATAATACATTGTAATCATATAAGGAAAGTACTAAATGCAGGTAAATTAATTTTTATACGAATTGTAGCTAATATAGTAATACATTGTAATCATATAAAGTAAGTACTTAAATACAAGGAAAATTTATTTTAATGATAATTGTAGCCAATATAATAATATGTTGTATCATATAAGGTAAGTACCTACATGTAGTTAAATTAATTATAGTGTATATTGTAGTCAATATAATATTATATTGTGAACATATAGGGTAAGGACCCAAATGTAGTTAAATTATTTATAATACTATAAAATATAATATCAAATTGCAAACACAAAAGTTAAGTACCTAAATGTAGTTAAAGAAATTATAACGTATATTGTAGTCAATATAATGTTGTTACGAAATTCAGGCTTTCGAGTTCGCAAAGGATTTTGCAAATAAAACACAACACAAGTTTATTAATTTACAAATAACAAATTTAATAATCAAGCAGTAAAAATTACACAAGTTCACAATTTATATAGGTGATAAATTTAAATGTACACAAGAACACTTAAAATACTTGTACTTTACAATAATTATCTTAGGTAGTAGCTTAATCGCTTGAAGTTCACAATTTATATAGGTGATAGCTTTAAATGTACACAAGAACACTTAAAATACTTGTACTTTACAATAAGTCTCTTAGGTAGTAGCTTAATAGCTTTGCAAGAACTTTTACACTGGTAAAATTCCAATTAACTAAGAAATTCTCTGCAGTGAACGCCACAGTTTACACTTTGTTACAGAAATTCCAGACCATAATGATCGTATTCCAGAATTTCCGTAGGAAGAAGTCTTATAGTCGCATGTTACCCCCACATACCGAATTTAATGCAAATCGCTTGAGAAATTGCTTTGTTCCAGAAATTCCAGACCATAATGATCGTATTCCAGAATTTCCATAGGAAGAAGTCGTATAGTCGCATCTTACCCCCACATACCGAATTTAATGCATATCGCTTGAGAAATTGCTTTGTTCCAGAAATTCCAGGCCATAATGATCGTATTCCAGAATTTCCATAGGAAGAAGTCTTATAGTCGCATCTTACCCCCACATACCGAATTTAATGCAAATCGCTTGAGAAATTGCTTTGTTCCCGAAATTCCAGACAATAATGATCTAATTCCAGAATTTCCATAGGAAGAAATCTTATAGTCGCATCTTACCCCTACATACCGAATTTAATGCAAATCGCTTGAGAAATTGCTTTGTTCCCGAAATTCCAGACAATAATGATCTAATTCCAGAATTTCCATAGGAAGAAGTCTTATAGTCGCATCTTGCCCCTACATACCGAATTTAATGCAAATTGCTTTGTTCCCGAAATTCCAGACATTAATGATTTAATTCCAGAATTTCCATAGGAAGAAGTCTTATAGTCGCATCTTACCCCTACGTACCGAATTTAATGCAAATCGCTTGAGAAATTGCTTTGTTCCCGAAATTCCAGACAATAATGATCTAATTCCAGAATTTCCGTAGGAAGAAGTCTTATAGTCGCATCTTGCCCCTACATACCGAATTTAATGCAAATCGCTTGAGAAATTGCTTTGCTCCCGAAATTCCAGACAATAATGATCTAATTCCAGAATTTCCATAGAAAGAAGTCTTATAGTCGCATCTTACCCCTACATACCAAATTTTATGCGAATCGCTTGAGAAATTGCTTTGTTCCAGAAATTCCAGACCATAATGATCGTATTCCAGAATTTCCATAGGAAGAAGTCTTATAGTCGCATGTTACCCCCACATACCGAATTTAATGCAAATCGCTTGAGAAATTGCTTTGTTCCAGAAATTCCAGACCATAATGATCGTATTCCAGAATTTCCATAGGAAGAAGTCTTATAGTCGCATCTTACCCCCACATACCGAATTTAATGCAAATCGCTTGAGAAATTGCTTTGTTCCCGAAATTCCAGACAATAATGATCTTATTCCAGAATTTCCATAGGAAGAAGTCTTTTAGTCGCATCTTGCCCCTACATACCGAATTTCATGCGAATCGCTTGAGAAATGGCTTAGTTCCCACTATACTGACATTTAACAGTGGCTCACTTAACGGTGTCTCGCAACAGTGTCTCACAACAGTGTCTCGCAACAGTGTCTCACAACAGTGTGAGCACTGTACACTTAACATTTTACTTTTTGAAAAAGCACCCCATATACCTTGTAGTGAGACGTTGTCACGTCAAAAAAGGTATATACACCAAAAAAAATAGATTTGTAATACTTAAATTACCACATTATATATCTACCTTAAAGAGTAAATTCTTAATACTTAAACTACCAATTCAAAAATCTAAAGTCCTTTTGTTCTTAATTCATTGAGTTTGGATCCGCGCACCTTATGTTCGAAATACGGATCGTCTACACGATCAAAAAAAGTATATAAAAAAAACTACTATCAATCAAATTAACCTTGTTCAAGATATTCCACGTTAAGTCAGAGTAGAAATTGGCCAATAGGCAGCTTCCCTATTTGGATTACCAAATGCCACTACCACACTAAACGAGTCGCACCCCAAACCAAACCCAAGCGTCACTGTGGAACCACCTAGGATCGAATAAAATTTAACTCGATAAAACTCCAAAACCGTGAGCTGCCAGTTAAACCCGAACCTGTAGCGAGTTCAAACTGTTTTCCGGCCCAAGGGTAAAACAAAACAACGAGCGGCCAGTTAACCCCGACCATGTCGCGAGTTCAAACTGTATTCCTACCCAAAAGATAAAACGAAACAACGAGCGGGCAGTTACATGTCGCGAGTTCAAACTGTATTCCAGCACAAACGATAAAACGAAACAATGAGCAGCCAGTTAACCCCGAACATTTCGCGAGTTCAAACTGTATTCCAGCTTATACAATAAAAGATACCCCACAAAACCCTATAACGCGACACAAAAACTATTAAGCAGCCGGCTATTCTGGAAAAATATCGACAAAATAAAACCGTATTCTATTCAAAATAAACTAATATTCGCGACCTAACAATCGAGTAAAAATAAAACAAGTCCGAGGATGCCACAGTAAGGCTCAAATCAATGACAAAAAAAAGCATGACTTGATTACCCTTTAAGTCATCAGTGAGAGAACCCAGATTCGTGGCCGTTTCTTCCGGAAAAGTCAACAAGATTAAACCGCATTGCAACTCTGTTTGAGCGCCTCCACCAATAACCCGACAAGGCATCAACCGCACTGTCGTCACATAACTTAAATTAAACTACAACAAAATATTAGTAAGCTCCCAACACAAGAAGTGTGTGTGGCCCAAGTACGCATTGCAAGGAACTTTAATCGAAAAAAAAATCTAGTACGAAAACAGAAAAAAACTTTATGTTTTGCGAATCAAAGAAAGAAAAAAAAATGATATGATATGATGAAATGATCAAATGATGAATGAATATAATAATACATTGTAATCATATAAGGAAAGTACTAAATGCAGGTAAATTAATTTTTATACGAATTGTAGCTAATATAGTAATACATTGTAATCATATAAAGTAAGTACTTAAATACAAGGAAAATTTATTTTAATGATAATTGTAGCCAATATAATAATATGTTGTATCATATAAGGTAAGTACCTAAATGTAGTTAAATTAGTTATAATGTATATTGTAGTCAATATAATATTATATTGTGAACATATAGGGTAAGGACCCAAATGTAGTTAAATTATTTATAATACTATAAAATATAATATCAAATTGCAAACACAAAAGTTAAGTACCTAAATGTAGTTAAAGAAATTATAACGTATATTGTAGTCAATATAATGTTGTTACGAAATTCAGGCTTTCGAGTTCGCAAAGGATTTTGCAAATAAAACACAACACAAGTTTATTAATTTACAAATAACAAATTTAATAATCAAGCAGTAAAAATTACACAAGTTCACAATTTATATAGGTGATAAATTTAAATGTACACAAGAACACTTAAAATACTTGTACTTTACAATAATTATCTTAGGTAGTAGCTTAATTGCTTGAAGTTCACAATTTAAATAGGTGATAGCTTTAAATGTACACAAGAACACTTAAAATACTTGTACTTTACAATAAGTCTCTTAGGTAGTAGCTTAATAGCTTTGCAAGAACTTTTACACTGGTTAAATTCCAATTAACTAAGAAATTCTCTGCAGTGAACGCCACAGTTTATACTCATTGAAAAGCTTTCAGAAACTTCCAATATTGTAGACAGAAATATCGAGAAAATACCAGAAAATTGTAGCCTTATTCCCTTATTTACAACTAACGATACTTATATGCAATGAGACATGTTCAATCATGTTCTTTTACAAAAACCGGGCAAACTGCACAAACCGGTTTGACAACATTTTTTACTAGTACGTAATGATTCAAACTTACAGACGGTTTTAAATAATCTAATAGTCTTACAGCCTAAAAGTATGCTACATAAAAGTGCTTATTTTTAGTATGCAGTATTTACATTGCGATTTATCTTAGGATTCTACTTCTATTATATGTCCTACTAACTACTTTTCGTAACGTTACCCCCACCTTAATTCTGTTCGTCCCGAACAGATTAAGCACTCCTTCTGACGTTGTACCTTGTCAATCTGTCGATGTGAACAACCTTTATTTTACATCTGGGGCTTTGTTGGACCCGATATACTACATCATTAATCCTCCTAATGATCTTATGGGAAGGCCCAACTTTACTGTAGCTTTGGAGATTTACCTTTTCTTCTTTTGGGATTGTGAAGCCAGTCCAAATCTCCTTCCTGAAAACCACCACAGTTTGCACGCAGGTCATATCGCGTTTTTATTCGGTTTCTGGCATCCACTATGTTACTCCTTACTACAGCATGAACGGCGATCACCCTCTGTCTTAGATCACTAACGTAGCTCTCCTTTGTTGTCGGCTCTACTGGTGGTGACCCAAATTTGATTTTGCATGGTAGATGAAGTTCTCTGCCAAATACAATCATTGCTGGAGAGTTTTTAGTTGTGTTGTGAACAGCGATAACCCTTCATTAACAGGGTTACACAACGATCCCATTCATCTTGGTTGGTATTAAGTTCTTTTCGCAGATACTCTTCCAGCGTCCTGTGGAACCTTTCGACCATTCCGTCTGACTGTGGATGTAACGGAGTAGTCCTCGTTTTCTTGATGTTGAGTACTTGACGCAGCTCTTGAAAGACTAGCGATTCAAAATTCTGCCCTTGATCGGAATGAAATTCCAGTGGTACTCCAAATCTGCAGATCCAATTGTCCACGAATGCCCTAGCCACCGTGCTAGCTTCCTGATTTGCGATAGGATATGCTGAAGTAATCAATACACACGAGTATATAGCGATTTCCATCTCTTGTTTCTGGGAATGGACCAGCTATGTCCATTGCCACCTGCTCAAATGGTGCTCCAACATTGTACTGTTACATTTTTCCTCTAGTTTTTGGTTGCGGTCCTTTAATTGCTGCGCACAGGTCACACGTTCGACACCCCTCTTCCACATCTCTACGGCAAATGACCCAATAGAAGCGATTTCTTACCTTATCTAGCGTCTTATTAACGTCCAAATGTGCTCCTGTTGTCCCACTATGTAATTCTTGCAGAACTTCTTTGACCCGATTCGTTGGTAGCAAAATCTGTGATTTGTGCTCCATCAGCTGATTCCTATTGCCGAACTAGTTAGTAGTCCATCTTCCAATATCAATGACTGCCATTGAGCCCAGTAACTTTTTACTGTAGGAATTGCTGTTGCAATCTCGTGCTACTCCGGTCTTTCACCTTACTCCATCCACTGAAATATTGGAGCAATCGAATCATCACGCACTTGTTCCTCCCTTTGCTGCTCTTTTGTCCAGCAATCTTCAACTTGTAGTCTTATTTGTGCAACTACTTCAGAGAACTTCTTGTTTTCTAGCTTTGGCAGTGTTTGCATTGGGGTGCACAAGGTCTTCTGGATAACCCATCGGCATTATTGTGCATCATTCCGTTTCGATGCTCTGTTCAGAATGTGAATGCCTGGAGTCGTTCGATCCATCTGGCCACTTGACCTTTTGGTTCCCTGAACTGCATTAACCATTTTAGGGCTGCATGGTCAGTTCGAAGAAGAAATTCCTGACCGTATAGGTACTTGTGGAAGTGTTTGACGCTATTGAAAACAGCTGGCAATTCCCTTCGGGTCACGCAGTAGTTCTTCTCGGGCTTAGAAAGTGAACGGCTGTAGTACGCTATTACACGCTCCTTTCCTTCTTGATTCTGCAATAGAACCGCTCCTATTCCCGCATTGCTCGCGTCAGTGTCCAGGATGAAGAGTTCTCCTGCCTGTGGATTCGCCAGAATTGGAGAACTACACAGCTTTCCCTTCAGCAATTCGAATAATTTTTGGTGATCACTCGACCATTGGAACTTTTGGTTCTTTTCAGTAAGGCAATGAAGGCTTCGTGCAACAAGTGCGAAGTAAGGCACAAACCGTCGATAGTAGGATCCTTTTCTACATCTAACTACACATGATTAAATTCCATATTCATCTCAATAATAGCGCAGGTTACTTTATATAATTTAATTTTCGATCATTTACGCATTATATTCATCTGGCTGTTGTCCTCAAATAAGGTTTTAATTGCTCATCCCGGATAGCATTGATGAACGCATCCACTGCCAGTCCGTCCAAGATACCAACCGGAACCCCACAATAGGCTTGTCATGCTAGCTTAGTTATTTCCCGCTCTAATTCTTGAAGTCGTACTCCTCGCTGTTGTTTCTTCATCTGGAGCTGTATTTTGGTTAAATCCTGGGTGTGAGACTGTCCATAACGCAAGTCCAACTCCTTCAAGATTCTTCCAGAACTCATCTCGGCATTTGGAATCATTTGCAATACATCAGCCGCCTTGCCCCTGAACGACAGTATTAGAGAATTTAGTTGCTCTTCAGCTCCCCATCCATTGTGTTGTATCGCAGTTCCAAACTGGACTTTAAAATTTTCCATTTCCCACCATCGAACGCAGGCGGTTTCAAAATTTCTTTCTGGTAACTAGAAGATTCTGGAATTACTCTGGGACTGTTTTGTTGATCCATGTTTGGCACACCACCCTTTTCTTCCGAAGTGGATGATTTTCGCTCAACTAACTCCGTCTCAATCGAAAACACTTCACAAGCTTGCTTTGACGACTTGTTGCAATCGGAGAATTTCCATCAGTGCTTAGACCTCGCCTTCCAAGCTCTTCTTTGAGCTCCTGGAAACTATAGGATTTTATGCTCACTGCACTCTCCATTTTGTTATTTACTGTTTATCGGTTTGTAAAATTTCACTTAATTTTTTTACTGTCACAAAATTAGCAAAATTTTATTGTCTCTCAATTTACACGATTTGAAAATTTTTAATGTCTCACGATTTGCAAAATCCCACTTTTGACACCAATTGTTACGAAATTCAGTCTTTCGAGTTTGCAAAGGATTTTGCAAATAAAACACAACACAAGTTTATTAATTTGCAAATAACAACTTTAATAATCAAGCAGTAAAAATAACACAGTTCACAATTTATATAGGTGATAAATTTAAGCTTTCCGTGACAAGTTATTACTCTCGGAACGTTTGTCACCCATTCGCGAGAGGTGGGACACCGTGAAAAATACTTTTGGTGTTGCTGGGATTCGAACCTAAACCTCCTGCTCAGCAGCCATGTGCACTTCCACTGAGCCACGGCGCCCTAAGGTATATTATAGTCAATATAATATTATATTGTAAACATATAGGGTAAGTACCTAAATGTAGTTAAATTAATTATAATAATATGAAATATAATACTATACTGTAAACATATAAGGTAAGTACCTAAATGTAGTTATTTTATTTATAAGGAATATTGTAGTCAATATAATAATACATTGTAATCATATAAAGTAAGTACTAAATGTAGTTAAATTTATTATAATGTTTATTGTAGTCAATATAATATTATATTGTAAACGGAAACATATAGGGTAAGTAGCTAAATGTAGTTAAATTATTTACATATAATCAACTGTGAACACATCAACATTTTTTTTATTGTGAATGTTTGAGTCTCCGCTTTAAGAATAAAATAATCACTCTTAGACCAGAACGGAAAGTTCACAGAAAACGAGGAGCAAAAGCCCTCCTTCTCTTAAGACCACACTTCCCTTGAAGCACAGTGACCAGTAACGAACTCGGGATGGGCGTGAACCACCTAAGAGCTAGCAGGGAGGACTGGAAGAAAGCCTCGGACATTTGCACAGAGCAAAGAATCCGATGGGCAATCAAAAGCTTTCATCATTATTAATTGGCAGGTGTGGACGGGATATTCTCTGCAGTTATGCAGGTCGGATTAGACAACCTCCTTCCACATCTGGGGAGAATATTTAGAAGTGTTCTAGTACTTGGGTATATACCGACAAGCTGGAGAAGGGTATTTAAACCGAAGGGGGGGGAAAAAGATCCCACCCATCCGAAGTCCTTCAGACCAATTAGCCTAACTTCGTTCGTCCTAAAGACCATCGAAAAGGTTATCGACAACTATATTAGGTCGAGAATACTGGAAAAAGAACCATTACATTCCAGTCAGCACGCATACAGAGCGAACAGATCTACGGAGACCGCACTGTGGGAGCTAACGGAAAGTGTAGAGAAGTCTCTTGCCAGTAAGGAAATCGCGCTTTGCGCCTTCCTAGACATCGAAGGAGCATTCGACAACGCATCTCATGATGCGATAAGAAATGCTCTGGAGAGAAAGAAAGTAGACAACACAATCACTAAATGGTTGTGCGAGATACTGGGCACCAGAACAGCGGAGACTAAAGTTGGTGACAAAACCATTATGGTCAACACTACAAGAGGATGCCCACAAGGAGGAGTTTTGTCTCCCCTTCTGTGGAGCATCCTTGTAGACGAACTACTCCAGCGACTTACGCTCAAGGCTACGCCGACGATATAGTCATCGTAGCTAGAGGGAAGTTCGAGGAAGTGCTCTGGATTAACCATCACGAGTAGATGGTGCCAAGAGGTAAACCCTAACAAGACCACACTGGTTCCCTTCACCAACATAAGGAAGTTGGGGCGTATACACCCGATTATCCTTAATGGAGAGGAGATCACTATCAGCAAAGAGGTTAAATGCCTAGGACTGATATTTGATAGTAGAATGCTCTGGAAGAAACACCAACAAGCAGTGCTACAAAAATCAAAAAGAGCAACCATGGTGTGCAGAAGGGTGTCAAGAAAATCATGGGGAGTTAGCCCCAGAACAATGCACTGGATGTACACCATGATAGTTATTCCAATGATTACCTACGGAGCAGTTGCATGGGCGAACAGGACCAAAATAAGCACCACGAAAAGGAAGTTGGAAAAAGTACAGAGACTGGCTGCGTTTTAATTACAGGGGCCATGAGAACCTACCCAACAGCGGGCATGGAGGCAATCTCCCACTACACTTAGTGGTAGAGAGCATATCCATGGAAACCAAGAAGGAATAAAGGTCAGAATCTGAATACCAGAAACTGAATACCAGATACCACTTTATGGCAACAGGATGGATCAAAGAAGGCTGAAGGCATGGGTGCTGGAATATATGGGCCACGAACCAAACACTCCATATCGATAGGGATGTACCCGAGTTTATTCCATGCAGAAGAACATGTCTTTGAAAGATGTGCTCACTTCAATATGGAAAAGAACTACATGAGGCAGGAAATAGCAATCATGACAGACAGCCAAGCTGCTTTAAAAGCTCTAGACACATTCCACGGCACATCAAAACTGGTAGAGGAATGCAAGGCGAAGCTTAACAAGCTTGGTGAAATCAACAAAGTATGTTTATACTGGGTGCCGGGACACACCGGCATAGAAGACAACGAAGCTGCGTATAGGCTCGCGAATAAAGAAGCAGAAACTCCGCTTGTAGGGCCAGAACCCTTCTGTGGCATAGGGTACCGCTTAATGCGGGAAAAGGTACGCAGTATGGGTAAGGCAGCCGCTTCCAAAAGATGGAAGAATCTCCCAGGCCTACGGCAAGCAAAGAAAATCTTGGGGAATTATAACCCAAAGAGGTCCCGCCTAATAGTGGGACTAAGTAGAAGTGATGTAAGAATCATTACGGATTTCCTAACAGGACACTGCAAACTGAAGAGGCACCTAAAGAAGTTAAAAATAGAAGAGGATGGAAGCTGCAGACTCTTTGGGGAGGCGGAGGAGACCCCATGGAATCTACTCAACGAGTGTGGAGCAACGATCCGTCAGAGAAGAGACCACTTGGGAAACCACGCAATCTCGGAGTCTGTGCGGCATTCACTGAACCCGCTCCATATTATTGGATTCTTAAGAAGCATTGGTATGGACGGGGTGCTATAGGGACGGGCATGTACTGGCTCTACTAGTCAGGGGGGAGCGCAATAGATCCATGTGGGTCGAAGGGCTACAACACTCCATTTTATCATCATTATCATCATCATCAAGCACCCAAGTCTCGGATCCATATGTAAGTACTGGTATTACCATTGTCTTATATACCAGCAGCTTAGATATTATGGTTAAATTCCTGAATTTAAAGAGTCTTGACAGGTTTTAAGCAACCATGTGCGTATTTCTGGTTCTATGCTGTTATTGGCTGCTACAGTTGACCCGAGATAGTTAAAGGATTGTACTACTTAAAATTTGCGCTCCACTATTTTAATTGCGGGGCCAATGATGGATCTTCTAGTTGCAGACGTGGCCACCATGTACTTTGTTTTGCTCTCATTTGTGTGCAGCTTAAATTTCGTGCCGCCTGCTCGATCTGGATGAAAGCTTCCTGTACAGCTCTTGGGTTTCTACCAACGATGTCAATACCGTCCGCGTAAGCCAGTATCTGAATGGACATATAGAGCATTGTTCCTCTTCCCGTTACGTCAGATTCTCGAATAACTTTCTCCAACGCCAGGTTGAGGAGGACGCAAGCCAGTCCATCCCCTTCTCGGAGCCCGTTATAGATTTTGAATGGGCTTGATAGTGATATGGATATTTTAACTTGTATAGTCGTGTCAGTTTATTTGGGATGCCGAATTCTCTCATGGCTTTATAAAGTTCTACTCTGGCTATGCTATCGTAGGCGGTTTTAAAGTCTGTAAAAAAATGGTGTAGTGTGGTTTGAAACTCTAGACATTTTTCCATCATGCATAAGGGTGTAAATCTGATCAGTTGTTAATTTGTCAGCGATAAAGCCACATTGGTATGGAACAATGATATTTTTGAGCCGATTTATCGCTCTGCTAACTTCGTCTATGCTTGGTGGCGGCAGCATAGTGTGGTCTTCGGTCATTGGTGGAGCCTCCAATTCCTCAGTTAGCTGGCCATTAAGCAACTCATGAAAGTGCTCTTCCTATCGCTTTAAGATGTCTTTGAGATCGGTGATCAGATTACCCTCTTTGTGTTTGCAGTATGTGTATATTACGCGGTGTATATTACGTCATACCGCTGACTCTTTGGTAGAACTTCCGCGCCTGATGCGGTCCTCGCTCTCTATACTGTTCTAGTTCATGGACGAGATTCTTCTCCCAGGCTGCTTTCTTTCGCCGGTGAACTGTTTTATCACATCTTCTAAGCTCTTTATATTCATCTTCGCGTGCCAGAGTTCTATGAGATTGTTGCATTGCTCGGTACGCAACATTCTTACGTTCAGTCGCTAGCTTACATTCGTCATCGAACCAGTCGTTCCGATCTCTACGACTACTGCCTAAGATGGAGTCAGCAGTACTAATGACAGTATTCTTAAGGCGTGTCCATTTCTCTTCTACGCCCTACGTGATGGAAAAATGTCTAGAGTCTTAAAACTCACGATACCATTTTTTTTATAGGCTTTAAAGCCGCCTATGATAGCATAGCCAGAGTAGAACTATAAAGTCATGAGAGAATTCGGCATCCCTAATAAACTGACAAGACTATGTAGGTTCACCATAACCATTGGTATAAGCCAAGTAAAAATATCCGGATCACTATCAAGCCCATTCAACATCTATAACGGGCTCCGACAAGGGGATGGATTGGCCTGCGTCCTCTTCAACCTGGCGTTGGAGAAAGAGATCCGAGACTCTGACGTAACGGCGAGAGGAACAATCCTCTTTTTGTCCATTCAGATACTGGCTTACGCAGACGATATTGACATCGTTGGTAGAAACCGAAGAGCTGTAAAGGAAACTTTCATCCAGATCGAGCAGGTGGCACGAAATCTGGGGCTGCACATAAATGAGAGCAAAACAAAATACATGGTGGCCACGTCTGCGAATTAAAGATCCAACATTGGTCCCTCAATCAAATAGTGGAGCGCGAATTTGAAGTAGTGCAATCCTTTAACTTTCTCGGTCAACTGTAGCAGCCTATAACGGCATGGAACAAGAAATACGCTCTCGGTTGCTTACAGCCAACAAAGCCTACTATATTCTGTCAAGACTCTTCAAATCCAGGAATTTAACCATAACATCCAAGCTGCTGGTATATAAGACAATGGTCATACCAGTACTTACATATGGATCCGAGACTTGGATGCTTAGCAAAAAGCATTCTGACCTCTTAGCCGCGTTCGAGACAAAAGTCTTATGGAGAATTGTTGGCCCGTATGTGAGGAAGGACGATTCCGGTGGCTCTATAATGATGAGACGAGCGTTACCCCGATGTCGACATCGTGAGAGAATTAAGTTCGCTAGGCTCCGGTAGGCAGAAAACCTAGCTCGCATGAGCGAAGATGATCCTGCTCGGAAAGTCCTTTGCGGTAGTCCTTTGGAAGAGCCAAATATGATGACTTCTAGGATTTCTAAGTCGAAAACTTAAAAATTAAATGATGTCTGAAAATTTTATGGCTGAAAAGTTGAAATAGGAATACCTTAACACAAAAATTAAATGTTATAACAAAAAACCACAAATTAAATAAATTTTAGGTCGACGAAGCCCATGCAAATCTCTCACCTCCATGACAATTTTAGAATTCGACTATAATGATTATGTTGATTCTTCCATCTTAAAAACACACTTATGTTAATGCATTTTTCTAAAAAAAAAAACAAAACTTTGGATGCCCCTCCCACCTAAAGTGGGCGTCTCCCCAAAACATGATGGCGATTTTCGCAATCTGCTCAATTAGGGCTTTCAGGACAGGGGTATAAAGAAGGCCAAATCGAGAAATACGTGTACCGTAGTTTAGCCGTAAATGTAATAATAAAATTCATACGCGTTAAACGGCAACTACTATATTATATTTGAACATTTTTTATTGAGAAATATAATATTTAACGCCTTGAAAGTAAAACTAATATAATAATACCTAATTTTAATATTTTGTCAGAAAATTTAACAGAAGTACCACAAGCCTATAATTTTGATAACTTAGATGAAATACAAGAAATATTTCTTAAAGAAAATAAAAGTTATAATTTTTATATTATTTGCATTTTTATCATTCCTATTGTACTGGTCGTTACATTTAGCAGATTGCGAAATTTTATAAGAATTCGACGGGACTCGAATTTTAAGACAAGACGAGTAATATTTGATGACAAAGCTAAACCACACATTATTGACACATCTGCATCTGTTGATATTATGTCCAATGACAATGTAATATCCGACGACAGGAATATCCCAACGGAAGAAATCAAAACATTCGCATATTCAGTAAAGGCTCAACTATAATGCAATTTCGCCACCTTACGTTAAAGTCAAAATCCAACGAAATGCTTTCCAAAGTTTCTAAAGTTTCTCATCCGACCATAATGTAATTTTGTCAATGACAATGAAATAACATATGACAACTGTCAAGTTTTCTTAAGAAAATGCGCTCGCCATCGCACATCTAATCGATTGCCAAAGAAACGAATCTATTGCGAACTCTATTATGGGCGCAGCATACATTTTCTTTGTATTCGCTCAGTTCATCGTCGGGTTTTGACACTAGCGTAAAGAGACGAAATTGCATTATAGTTCCGGCTTAAGACTATCTAAACAGACGAATCATAAGGCATTCGCACAATAAAAACTAATGGTATAATAATACCTCAATGATTAAAACTCTAAAAAATCTGCTGGCGTTGAATGTGTCGCGACCCCCTAGTATGAAAGCTTATTATTGTACTGTTATTCTGAGTATAAAAGACAGTCACTATGTTGATGACTGCAGATTTTAGTTTTTCTGCCAAGATGGTCAAATTTGATTAAAAATAAAAAACAAATATAGTTTTATTTTTTATTTTTATTTTTTTGCGCCCTTACATCCAAAAAAAGGTAGTTTCATACGAGCTAAACTACCTGTCCACAATGAGTTTGATACAGCAACTGATGTGCTCGCAATATTCGATTTACATGTTTTCTAAATATTTTGACAACCAGTACCACAGCGACGCGGCTTATTGTGTTTCGGCAGTAAAGTTTGATTGTGTCATTGTAGGGCCTGTAGTTGGCAGTCTCACAGGCTGTGTTTTATATGTACTTCGTTTTCCGTCGATGTTATAATTCGTGCGTACATACATGGTGCATTGTATACGGTATGTGTAGTTAAATCCATTTCATTTTAATACTCTGTATTTGGAAGGACTATCCTAAAATAAAATTTGTGTTAACGTAACAATATTTGAAAGAGTATAAAATTAAGTTTATAATTCGAATATTGTGACAAAGAGCAAAATAAGTCGCGACTTGTATAAACTTGGTAAGTCCGATCGATGCAATATCTAATAGCTTTAAGACAAGAAGAGAAGACACGCCCTTGTATCTATTTCAACGGGTATTATGTATATGGAGTAATTGATGATTTAAAGCTAATTTAATACTTATATAATTTAATAATAATGATGTCATTGGTACATTGTCTAGAAGACTTAGAGTGTAATGTTATTTTATACAGAAGTGAAATTAAAATTCCGTATGATAAATATATGAAATTGATAAAACAAAGATTATATGACCTGTATACAAATACATTAATTATAAGTTTATACATCAATGTCTAATTATACTTAACTGCACTTGATTTGTTTATCTTTATGTATAGTTATATATTTAAAGCAGAAATCCAAATATTTTGTTTCCTATACTTATACGCAAAATAAAAGGTATCAACTAGCTAAGTCGAATTGCAATATATATTGCGTACATTTTTATGATTTGCAAATGCACTTTAAACGCTACTACTAATGTTTTTTAAACTTCTATTTAACTTGATTTGACTCGACCCTTTTTTGTCTGTATTTTCGACTACTTTCAGGTCCGTTTTATCCACCTTCCACACGACCTATATCTATAGTAATACATATATTTAAATCAGAAATCCAAATATTCTTTTTCGTTTGTCTTGTATAATAATATAATTGTACTAAATAACGCAACATAAAAGGTATTAACAATGTGAGTCTTATTGCAATACAGTTCTCGGGTATAGTACATGCAAATGGGTATGCAATAATAGTGCTAATAATCGGGTTTTAACATATTTTCCTTTAAGCGGGACCCTTTTTTAAGCACATCAATGTGCTTTTAAACGGGGACAATTTTTAGAGCACAAATTTGCTTTTATGAGGTTTTTTTATGCTAAATTTAAAATTTCAATTTATTGTGTTTTTTTATTTATTTATTAACACTTACAAAAATAATTATTCAAAAATATAGGTACATACATATAGCTAGTTCAGATTAAACCAAAAATAAAACTATACATACCTACTTCAAAAGAAAAGAATAACGTTTGCAAAAACAGCTTCAAATAGCCATTGTTATATGTACTTTTCTGTTTTAACAAAAAAAAAAAGGAAATTAACAAATAATGGATAAGTTTTAAATATGTATGTATGGTAACCGGGCGATTCCACTAGACGCAATTCCACTGAACACAATTCCACTGGCACAATTCCACTTGGCACAATTCCCCTGGGGAACAATTTAACTTGCACAATTTTAACTTGGGTTATAACTTGTAAAGTTACACAGAAACGCAAATACAGAAAAACACACATTAATATTTTATTTGCGTTGGCATGGTTTTAATTGTACAAAAAAAAATCGCGCTCGCGAATTACTATCCTAAATGCGTCTGATTTTCAAAAAGTTAAATTGTGTAAGTTGAATTGTGCCAAGTGGAATTGTGCCAGTGGAATTGTGTCCAGTGGAATTGTGTCTAGTGGAATAGGCCTAGAATCGTATGTATGTTATGTGAATATGTTCATTCATTAAAACAGTGATCTTCTTTTTCATCTAGCGTTTTGATATGCAGGCTGTTCCCATCTAACTATTTGACTAAAATTTCATGGGCTTTGAGTGTCTCCTTCCGCGAAGGAATTTCAGTACCATTCTCGGCATCTAAAATTTCCGTCTCCAAATTATTTTCCTATCCTGTTTCTTAATTTTCTTCTAAATTCACATCATCACAAATTTCTTGATCTGTTAGAAATCCGAAGCATTCTAAGCCATCATAAAATTTATTAGCTCATTATATTCTTCTGCTGTTAAAAACACATTAAGCTCTTCTTCACATACCACGACTTCACATTTTATAAAGCCAGCTTTTCTAAAGCAATTTTTTAAAGTCTCTGGAGTAACAAGCCACCAGGAACGTTTTGTTATTTTTAATGCCTCGAAAACATTAATGGACTGGACTAATTCGGGTAAATTTTGTTCATTTTCAAGTGCCAGTAATTGGTAACGTATAAGATTCGTTCTGTAATAAGCTTTTAAACACCTGATTATGCCCAGCGGCTGTATAATGCTGTTATTTGGGGTAGCATATGAATTTTCACGTGTTGAAGTTCTACACCAGCATGTAATTTGTGGCAACCGGCATTTTCAACAAACAATACTATTTTTCTTTTTCATTCTTTTTTCTAGGTCTGTTATTATTTTGGTCCATAATTCACTAACCATCCATGATTTTTTTTTTTGGTGAAAGTACGGTATGGGAATAGTTTTGCATCGAAAGCAATGACGATTTTTTGCCTGTCCAATGGCATTCACAAATTTGTCTGATCCATCTGCATTACAAATATGTAAACAATAAAGTTAAACGATCATTGTTCAATTTGTGTACTGCTGGATCTTCGCCCAGCCCCATCAAAGTCCCAAAAGGCAGCGCTTTGTAATAAAGACCGCTTTCGTCCGCATTAAAAATAACGCTTTCAGAAAATCCATTTAATGTTGGTAAAACATTGCAATGCAGCTGGGAAATCATCAGATTTTTTCACCGTGGACTCTTGAAACCAGTCATTACTTCGTTCAAAACCATTGATTTCAATAGTTGAGCGAATTTTACGGCTTGTTCATTTATAAGGAGTTTACTTATAACAGCATTACGGCTTCTCACATCGTTAAACCAACGAGCAACAGATTTTTCAAGTCCTTCATTATGTCCTGAACGAACTCTTTTTCTCTTCAAGTTTTTATTCTCTTCAACAATCTTACGTATTTCGTTTTTGTAAAATACGAGTGATGGTCGAGGCATTTCATCCGTATTTTCCATAACGTCCTTTCTTGAACTTATTTTTTCCTAAAGTGAATCTATTTTGTCAAGAATTGAAAGTTCAGTTCTTTCTGGGTGTCATGTCTAATAAAGAAAAAGATAATCAAACATACCAACCATTCACATCGTGATGCAATTTTACCTTCCCTGGTTAAATATGATTTTTTTTTTGCATGCACCACCAAACAGGATAAAATAGAATGTTTCCAACAAGCTACCAGGTGGTCGCAGGAGAATAAAAACGATTCGAACTGACTCAAGTCTGTGTAATATATGTATGAGAACGGAACAATAAAAACACTAGAACGTCTTAGCTCGCTTAGATCTCAACAAGTGTTTCTTTCTTTATTATGTAATTTAGCAACAACTGTAATTTAGCTAATTAGCTTGGCTATCCAGTGTTATATGTTGTTGTTGTTGTTGCTTTGCATCCCACACGCCCGTCCTGCATGTACATTCGACCCGGATGGACTATTCCTTTTGGCATCAAGTTCTTCGTCTTCTTCACTAACGTCAGAATTCGCAGACATATTGTCAAACCATTGTTTCATAAATTCTGCTGAGGTCGATGTAACCATTGGTCTCTCATTGTCACCTACTCTTCTTACATCAAAACGATTATTCGCACTAACGTTATTAACAAAAAAAAAGCTAGCCTTGAGACATATCGCAAGCAAAAAAAATTTAAAAAACTAATAATAGAATTTATTTGAAATAATTAAAAAATTTGCTTTTTCTTATTAATTTAAACTCTATTTTTCCTTTTTATACAAGTTGTGTGTTAATTCCTTCAGTCTTGTTTTTGTGTTGTAAAGATTTCAATTTTGGTGTTTTTCTTTGTAACATCTCAAAAAAAATTTAAGAATCCTTTTTGGATATTTGGATAACTACGAAAAGTGTTAATTCTTGATCTTGGACAAGACCGAACCTAACTTTGCTTTATAAAGAAAGCTATCCACTTTCTTAACAAGATAAAATTGGACTTTTTTGCAAGTATTTATATAAGTTGAATTTTTTGGAAAGCCTATCGGCTCACTGATTTTTCGTTACTCTTTCGTTTGTAAGGCCTGGTACTTCAATCGAATTCGTTGCGATTTTCTGTTGGGCTGTTGTCTTTTAAAAAAATCTTCTTATTGTTGTAATTTTTAATTGTTTTTATTTTAATTTATTTAACATATATTTTTTTTTTCTTCAAGTATTTCGTTATTTTTACATTGTGAAATGAATTCTTATTTTGAAATTCATTTCACTAATATTTGCGGCTTTAAGGGTAATTTTAACTCCATCTTAGCGCATCTTCACGCGGTTCTTAGTTTATGTGAAACGCAGGTTTCTTTTATGGGTACCCCTAATGATTTTCAATGTCCGGGGTATTCTCGTGTCGACTGTTTAATTCCGCATCGAGGGGTTGTTCTCTTTATTAGAGATGATATGTGTTTTAGTATTCCTAATTTTAATGTTCCGAAATGTAATCCCTTGTTCAATGCGATATGGATTGAAATTATAATTGCAAACCATTCAATGTTTATTTGTTCCCTTTATCGTAGTCCAAATTTGTCACCTGATGACACTATTATTGAATTTGATAATTTATCGGAAACAATTGACAAGATTTACGAATCCTCACCAACTTCAGAATTAGTAGTCTTGGGAGATTTTAATGTACATAATGATTCTTGGTTGACATATTCGAATGGTAGAGACCGATCAGGTGAATCCGCAGAACTATTTTCAGATACCAATCTTCTAACACAACTCGTCGATAAGCCAACTAGATATCCCGATACAAGTGGTCAATCACCTCACTTATTAGATTTATTTCTAACTTCTATGCCAGATAAATATTCAATTGATTTATCTGCTCCATTAGGTCTTTCCGACCACGCACTGGTATTAGCCAAATTTTCAATAACCCCAACCCTTGTAGAGTTAACAAGTAAAAGGCTACTCGGGCACTTCAAAAATGCTAACTGGGAGCTCCTGAATCAATTTTTTAGCTCATTTGATTGGTCAACCTGCTTTTCCAACAACAACGCTGATGAAGCATCTCAACTGATCACGTCAACCATTCTGCTAGGAATGAAAAATTTCATTCCTTCCTCCTTTAAGAAAAGCAATATTCGTAAGAATAAGTGGTTTAATGATAACTGCAGGTCAGCAGTCGCGAGTAAAAAATCAGCCCATTTGGACTACGTTAATTGCCCATCCGTAGAAAACCTTGTTAAGTTTAGAATAGCCAGAAATAGAGCTAACGCTATAATTAATAGGTCCAAAATAATAAATGACCAAAAGATTCGAGATAGTATGCGGAAAATTTAGATTGTGATTCAAACATTAAAAGCTTTTGGTCATTTGCAGCAATGGTTAAAAGAAACTTTGCAGAAAAGACTTCTTCTGTTCCTACTCTATTCCATAATGGTATTCTTTATAAAACTGATATTCAGAAAGCAAATCTCTTAGCTTCGCATTTTGCTAGTGCGTCAACCCTTCCATTTTCTAACCAAAGTCCACCAATTCTCCCGAATGTAGGCCCTGGTATGTCTTCAATTTATTTCCGTCGTCGGGTTGTTTCCAAAATTCTTAAAGAACTTGACACCAATAAAGCAACCGGACCCGACGGTATACCACCATTATTATTGAAAAAAAGGCATCATACTTTGGCAAAACCGCTTAGCAAATTGTTTTATCTATCAATGAAGACAGGTGTTTTTCTGTCAATTTGGAAAATAGCTAATATTCAACCCGTCCCGAAAAAAGGTGATAAATCTGCACCTACTAACTACCGCCCTATTGCTCTGTTGTCAGTTTTATCAAAAGTAATGGAATCTATCATTAATTTCAAACTAATGAGCTATCTGGATTCGAATGCTCTTTTATCCGATGTTTAGTATGGATTTCAAAAAAATCGATCTTCAGGTGAACTAATGACGTGCATGACTCATTGTTGGGAGCGAAGCATTGCAAATCTAGGCGAATTAAGCGTTGTGTCCTTGTTTATTTCTAAGGCTTTTGATAGAGTTTGGCATATTTGTCTTATTAATAAGATTCGTGCGCTCAACTTACACCCCTCTCTCATTACATGGATTGAGGATTATTTATGGAACCGCAAAATAAAAGTGGTATTGAATGGTTTTTCCTCATCTTCGCATGAGATCAATGCTGGCGTTCCTCAAGGGTCATCCTTATCGCCAACATTATTCTTAATATATATCAATGACTTGTTGTCTTCTACAACATGTGATATCCACTCATTTGCTGATCAAGTTATTCTTGATTGGGACAGATCTAATAGGGTGGAATTTAACCCAAATAAATTCCAGGCTTGTCTTTTTTCTCAAAAGGCAATTCAACATTACGTAGCACCAGTAATTAATGGTGCCACTATTGCGAGATCAGTTTCACTTAAGATGTTAGGTTTGCAAATTTCTAGTGAACTTTCCTGAAGGAACATATTTATGAAATCTCAAAAAGAGCGAGCCAATGATTGGGCTTTATAAGACGTTGTAATTTTTACTTCAGCCCCTCTGAAGTATTAAGATTATTTAAATCTTATGTTAGACCAGTTTTAGGATTTAATTCATTTGTGTGGGGTGGGGCTCCAAGATCGCATTTGGTTCATCTTGATGGAATTCAAAATAGAGTTATCCGTTTGATTAACGATGTAACAATTACTTCATCTCTTGATTCTTTGGAGCAAAGACGTAATGTTGGAGCTTTATCTGTTTTCTACAAATTTTACAACGGTAGATGTTCTTCAGAAACCCGTTCTCTATTCCCAGGTCCTTTTGTCAGCAACGTTAACACTCGTTTGAGGTCTAATCAACATAGATTTGCCTTAAAACCTTTCTCATGTAGAACCCAACACTTCAAATCGTCCTTTTATCCGAGAGTGACTTCGATGTGGAATCAATTGGTCGACTCCGTATTTCCCGAATCTTATAATTTACAGGCCTTCAAAATAGCTGTAAACAACTTCCTGAAGGACGACCGTAGTGTTCATTAGAGGATAAGATTATTTGATATAAAAAAATTATTATTTTTTGTATTATTTATAATATTTGTTGTTTATTTTGTAATATTTTCTTGGTCAAGGTGTTTTGTAGTTTTCCCTGACCATGATTCATTGATAAAAGTATTTGGACTCGCGTCGTTTTAGTTTCGTGTTCGTTTTCGTATTGCTTTTTTCAATGAATCAGAGATAATTCTGAGAAAATAAATTGAAACCGGCTACAAACGTGAGGAATGTATTATATTGTAAATCACATTCCTTCGAATTTTTTAATTTTTAATTTTAATAAAGGGCATAGCCCAACTTATTGCCGTGACGAAAGTCATTCAGGGTCTTATCCCTTGGCAATGAGTCTTTTCAAAAAAAAAAAAACCTCATATGGGCCAATGTATTTTTGTTGAAGTTTATGTGACCCAAATTGTGTACGCTTGATGGCTACCAGTTCACCTGCTTGTTATTTTGGTGCGTTCCGTCGACTCAAGTTATAGCCCCTCCGGTTTTCCTCCTGTATTTTTGCTGCTTGTCTCAGCACGTCTCCATTTGCACAAAATATTTCACCTATTTCTTGCTCAATTATTCCAGCTAATGCAGGGTTTTCTGCCGAGTTCATCTTAACTCCCATTAAACGTTCGAATGGTGTCATTTCTATTCCTCGTTGAAAGGAATTGTTGAGGTATCTTTGGAGGTCATCAACATGTTTAAACCAATGTGATGGGTTTTCGATTGATTGTTTGGTCAATGCTGGTATAATAGTTCTGTTGATCTGTTCAATTTGATCGTTCCCCCCCCGTTGGCCCCCGTTGTAATTACCCAATGGGTGATATTCTCTCTCTGACAATACTCTTTAAATTCCGTTGACGTAAATGACGTTCCTTGGTCCGATACAATACGACCTGGATTACCGAATACTGCCTTTTATAGATCTAGTTTCTGTATTACCTCGGTGCTTGACTTCGTTTTGGTTGGATACAGCCATACGAATTTGCTGAACCCTCGTACACTGCCAGTATGTATTTATACTGCTTTCTCGTTAGATGTAGACTGCCTAAATGGTCAACATGATACGTCGATAGAGGTTCATCACCTTTAGGTATGGGATTTAGGAAATCCTCACGTTTACCCAATTTGCGTTCGGCCAAAATACATGGTATGTAGTTTTTAATGCAGATTTTGATACTCTCAGATTGGGATGTAAAACTATCTTAATGTTAGTTCTTCCGTCTTTTTTTGGCCAAAATGTCGCATTTCATGTAAAGATCTCACCACCTCTTGTCGCATTGATCTTGGTACCACCAACACAATCTTACCATTCCATTATTAGATATGTAATCCGTACCTGACTCAAAAATTTTGAGTATCAGCTTTATATGTTCATCTGATTTTTGGGCTGCTATCACTCTGGCTAGTACGCTGGAGTTGATAGTTAATACAACTGGAGCTCTGCTTAATGCGTCTACATGTCTCATCCTATGTGATGATCTATGCTCTATTTTGTAGTCGTATTCTTGAAGAAGCAATGCTCAGCCGGCAATTCTTGAAGTTAACTCTTTTTTCTCCATCGTTCCCTTAAAAGCGGCACAGTCTGTAACAATTTGAAAGGGAATCCCGAGTAGATACACTCGTAACTTCTTCAAAGCGGATACGATCGCTAGAACCTCTAACTCGTAGCTTGTATAATTCTGCTCTCGTGATAAAGTTTTTCTACTATAATAGTAGACAAGATGCAGTTGCAGATCGTCGCTGGATTTTTGAAGTAGAACGGCACCCAATACAAATTTGCAAGTGTCAGTATGCAATTCAGTAACAGCTGTTAGAGAATATATACGCAATATAACATCACTCACTATTATTTCTTTCAGCTTCTCGAATGCTCTTCTTTCCATATCACCGAAGTTGTAGGTAACATCATTTTTTGTTAGCTCCGTTATGGTCTGGCAATTGTTGAATATCCCTCAACAAACTTTCGGAAGTACCCTGTCAATCCCAGAAATCTTTGAAGTTGTTTGATGTAAATAGGTTCTGGAATCTTCGATATTGCTATCTTTTTACTGTGTGATGCTCTAACGCGATTTTCCGAAATAATGTACCCCAATTACTCAACAGTTATTACTAGAAATCTGCATTTTTTCCAGTTTATTTGCAATCCGTGCTCCTCGCACACGTTTAGTACACTCCTTAGCCTTTCTAAAGCTTCTTTCTGATTTGTTGCAGTTATTACGATATCATCCATGTAGACACAGACGATCTTTCTCACAATCAATGGTTGGAAAATGCAATTGATGTAGCGCTGGAAAATACTGGGAGAATTACAGAGGCCAAACGGTAACCTTAGGAATTCATATTGACCAAAAGGTATCTCGAGCGCTGTATATTTGATTGAATCGGAATCTACCGCAACATGGAAGAAACCACTTCGAAGATCAAGCGTTGAAAACAATTTCACTCCATTCAACCGATCAATTTGGTCTTCTATTAATGGCTATGTATATCTGTCTTTTATTACGACCTTATTCAATTTTCGGTAGTCAATACACAGACGTTTTTCTCCATTCTTTTTGCGAGCCAGAACAGTAGGACTACCAAAAACAGACGAACCCGGACAAATGATACCCTCTTCCAACCAATCGTCAATCTGTTTGCGTAGAAGTTCTGCTTCAGATGGTTTAAGTCTTCGAGGTCGTTGGTAAATAGGTTTCTCGTTTTCTAAAATGATATTCATTTTAATATCTGTAATATCATCTCTTACCTCGCTAAAAGTCCTTGGTTGATACATCTGCACCATCTTTAGAATTTCATCTACCAAGCGTTGGTCGTGTATGTTTTCCAAATTTACCTCATTTTGATTATTTTCTTCTATAGTCAGGCAATAATTTTCGAGCAGTGATGGATTATACTTTTTTATGAAAACAGCTTCCGGTGTTACTAGAAGAATCGTTTGACGTATTCATTCTTTTCCCACTAGTAAATTAACTGGGATTATATCATCTGCAACTATGTGGAGAAATGTTTGATAGTTTTCGCCGTTTACTTCAACTTCAGTGTAAAGCCGTCCTTCTGTCTTAAGGCCCTTTGAACCAGCACCATTCAACTCAGTTGTTACTTTCTCAAACGATGGTAAAGTTTGATTAAATTCAGGTCGCTACCATTGTCCACCAAAGGGACAATTTCCACCTGGTCAGTTCGCTTTACGTGTTGTTCTTGAACCCATCGGGAATTTTGTTGTTTTTTGGTTTTGGTACATTTGGGAGCTGTATGCCCAAACTCGTTGCAGCGGTAACACTTCGGTCCCTTATCTATGTGTTGGACTCATTTTTTGTTCGTGATATGTTTCTCCACACCCATAACATTTTTTTTCAATTCGGCTGTTTCTGCTCTTCCCATAGTTGCTTTTATGAGAAAAACTGAATATGTATTTTATTTTCGGATTTCGCTTTTTGCTTAATGCCAATGCCAACTTAGTCTTGAAATTATCCATATCATTTGCACCGTACAGTATGGCTTTATTATGTGCAGAGTCAGAAATGCCATCAATACAATATTGAAAAATTGATGCGTTCGTTCCAACCAGCACAAAATGCAGCTTCTTCAATGTCCGCCAAAAATTTGTGAATTGAATAGGCGTCATCTCCACTAAATGTATTCAAAGAATCTTCTAAATCTTTAAATAAAAATGCCGATTGTTTTTGTACCGTCGATGATATTGGTGTCGCCTCCATTTTAAAAATTGCGTTTTCCCTTTTTAAGAGTTCGATCTCACGATTTTTTAATTCCAGCTCTTTTTTAATTATATCACTTGCATTTTGTTGAGTGCATGTTGTTTCCATATTTTTGGTAGTTCTGTTTTGACTAAAATTCATGATGTGTTTGTCTAGTCTATTAGCAAAATTTTCTGCCATTCTGTTGTAAAATTCGTCAACCGATAATTGTAAATAACTTTGCACCGTTTCTTTTGGTATATTTTCATGACATTCCTGATTATTCCGCTTGTTCTTTTTGCCACCCATTATTATTACAATACTTCGTTTATTGTTTTCGCTTCTAATCACGCTTTACAGTTCTGTCCTATTTCTGATACAGATTTTTCGCCTTGCACCTTGATTTCGCACACTGATCACCTTCAAAACACCTTTGAAAAAACTTTGTGTGCCACCTTTCAACTTTAAAATCTCTTCTACAACTTTTTTAAACTACTCTCCTTTTTCTATTATGTATCAGGTTTTTTGGTTGAGTCGTAGGAAAGGAGTGTAGGAAAACGGAACAATAAAAACACTAGAACGTCTTAACTCGCTTAGATCTCAACAACAAGTGTTTCTTTCTTTATTATGTAATTTAGCAACAACTGTAATTAAGCTAATCAGCTTGGCTATCCAGTGTTGTGTGTTGTTGTTGTTGTTGCTTTTCATCCCACATATATGTTCCTAGTTATGTGTGTATGCTTTGGCACCGCCCGATAGTAGCACCGACGAGACACTCAAATTCAAATGTACCGTTACTATTGTATTCTTTACAAAACAAATGGGAAAATGATGTATGTAAAGGGATATTTTTTTAATTTTGCTTGATAATAACGGGGTTTTGCTTAAACCGGTTTGCTATAAAGGGTGTAAAATTACATAGGATACCTTTTGGGAATCATAATAGATGATTATTTGCTATTAAAAGGGTTTTGATTTAAAGCGGGTTGCTAATATACGAGGAGTATATATTGTATATATTGCGTATATTTTTAAGCATTTTTAAACGCTACTCAGCTTCTTTTTTTAAACTTGACTTGACTCTTTTAACCTTAACCTAAACAAAGCGCCACCTCGATCGTATTCGCACAATGTGGTTTACCGAGATTTTCTTAAGACACATATTCTGTTAAAGTTTCAGCTAAATCGGCCGTCTAGTTTTTTAGTTTTAGTGTCGTACTAGAAACCAGCAAACATTAATTTTTAAAAATATATATTTTTTAAATATATATTTTTTTTATTTATATATATATATGTTATGTCAGAGCCATCCTGTACGCCCCAACAAATACCAACAAACCAAGATGAACAAACCCTGGACTTTAAGCTCAACCAATAAATGTAAACGATACAAAGAGTATCGTCCGCAGTCGGAATTTACAGAGTCAAAATGCTGCGTTAGCAATAAGGCACTATAAAAAGGGATCGCTTGATCTCAATTAATTCAGTCTTTAAGCAGTCACCATTTACAGCTGACGATTCCCCCCCACCAGTGGTAAGGGATCCGAAGCTCTAGTCTTAATACTCAAATAATAAAGATATTCATTTTGAAATTAAAAATATTGTTTTTTTTTATAACTAAATTTGAATACATTATTAAAATTGGCGCAGTCGGTAGGATTGACTTAACAGAGCGAAAATCTGTTAATTTAAAAGTCAATCCGTGAAACGAATAAAACGCGAAAAAACCGCGTGAACATTGAAAGTGAAAAGTGTCTCATTGATGAACGAAAATCACAATTTACATTTAAAACAATTTCAGTGTTTAAACACTAAATAAAGTGAAAAGTGCAAACCACTTGACCGAACGAAAATCGAATTATTCGAACGAAAATCGAATATTGAAAATTAAATTATTTAGTAACCATGGTTAGCAAAAATAATTAATGTTACGAAACCTCATAGAGAGGAAATAATTTGAAGTGAAAGTGAAGAAAGTTATGAATACGAACAATAATAAAACAAATACAAAAATAATTTCATAAATTATGAACAATCAATAAAAATAAAAACAACAAAAAAGAACTGAAGAAAAGTGGTATAATCTAATGCCCCAACGTGATCGACAATTAAGGAACAATTAAGGAAACAACGTAAATTCAACCCTTACAAACAGCAACAGTCATCTAATAATTCAAGCTCCGAAGAAGACGACGCAGGCATCATGATGAATAATCAACACGAACAACAACAACCACCACAACTAGCAAATGGTAATAATAATAATAATAATGTAGTTTTAAAAAGTCTACAATTAAACCCATTAAAATACATAGAAAGACTTAATACTTTTAATGGAAGAACGGAAGATCTTCCAATTTTTATTCAAAATGTCGATGACATTATTCCCACTTTATGGGAATATAATTGTCAAGGCCAAAAAATGTATATTAATTTGTTAAAATCAAAATTTATAGGTAGAGCAAGACAAAGTATAGAAATTCATACCCACTTAATTATAAAAACTTGCGGGAACCCAGTAACTATAAATAAAGAAATTATTATACCTAAGGATCAATTTATTTTTTCAGTCATTGAAGGTTGTGAATTCCAAATCCACACATTCAGTTCAGAATACAACGGAATAATAGGGAATAATATTTTAATTCCAAATAATTGTGCAATCAATTACAAAAATAAAATATTAAAGTTGAACGGTAATAGCATACCTTTCTTTCTCAACAGAAATGAAGAAGAAGAATATGAAAGTACAATCAATTACTTTAATAATATTTCACCTCTTAATACAATTATTGATCATTCTTTTACAAATGAACTTAGGACTGAGCATTTGAACTCAGAAGAAAAAAATATATTAATAAAATTATTAAAAACACACAAAAATTCTTTTTACCATAAAGGTGACGATTTAAGTTTCACCAACCACGTAAAACACAACATACCAACGGAAAATACTTCCGCTATATATACAAGAATATACAGATATCCTGAAATCCACAAAAAAGAAGTGGATAGGCAAATAAAAGAAATGCTTGTTCAAAAATAATTCGACTTCGCCTTATAACGCCCCAATCTGGGTCGTACCCAAAAATGAAGACCACGCTGGTAATAAAGAGTGGCGAATCATAATAGACTACAGAAAATTAAATAATGTTACCATAGAAGATAAATATACCATCCCAAACATGGATTCGATATTAGATAAACTAGTACAAGCAGTATATTTTACAACATTAGATCTCACAAAAGGATTTTTTCAAATAGAAGTTGATGCTAAAGATAGAGAAAAAACAGCATTTAGCACATTAACTGGACACTATGAGTTTTTACGAATGCCATTCGGTTTAAAGAATGCACCCGCAACCTTTCAAAGACTCATGAATGAAGTCTTGAAAGACTACATAGGAAAAATATGATACGTCTATTAAGATGCTATCATAATATTTTCCTCTAGCCTACAAGAACATATGGATTCACACAATTAAGAACGCAAATCTTAAAGTATCATTAAACAAATCTGAATTTCTACGAAAAGAAACAGAATTTTTAGGGCATGTAATGACTCCAAATGGTGTAAAACCAAACCCAAAGAAAATAGAAACTACAAAGAATTTTCCTATCCCAAAAACAGTAAAAGAAATCCAAAGCTTTCTAGGTTTAACAGGGTACTACAGAAAATTTATAGATGACTATGCAAAAATAATTAAACCTTTAACTTTATGCCTAAAGACAGATAGTAAAATAAATATAAACGATCAAGATTACAAAGAATCCTTTCATAAATAAAAATCGTTAATGACGAATGATTTAATAAATAGACACCCAGACTTTTCAAAGGGATTTACACTAACAACTGATGCAAGCAATTTTGCTATTGGAGCAGCAGTCAATCTCATGGTCCCCTTTGTTTTGCTTCACGCACATTAAACAAACATGAGTGCCAATATAGCACAATAAAAAGGAATTATTAGCCATTGTCTGGGCTACCGCTCAATTCCGACATTATTTGTACGGAAGAAAGTTCGTCACTAAGACTGACTACAGGCCATTAGTATGGCTTAGCAATTTAAAAGAACCAAAAATGCAAATTACAACGCTGGAAAATCAAACTCGAAGAGTACGATTTTGAGATACAATATATTTAAGGAAAAGAGAATAAAGTGGCTGACGCCCTATCTCGAGTAAAAATAAATATGCTACAACAAGATGACTTAGCAACCATTCACAGTGCTGAATCAGATAGTTCATATCTTATTCCTATTAGTGAAAAACCGGTTAATTTATTTAATCGACAAATAATACTTGAAATCAATGAAAATGATCATCAAGAAATTTTGTATCCACATGTTGGAAAAAGAAGAATAATATTTAGTAAAAAAGAATACAAATAGAACGATTTTTTAGAAATAATAAAAGAAGTGGACACTACAATGATAAATTCCATGTATGTCAAAGATGATAAAGTATTTAACAACTTTCAAAAAGTTTGGAAAAATGAAAATAAAGGTAAGAAAAATATTTTATATCGTAGCACAAAATTTTTAAATGACATTAACACAATCGAAGCCGATGAGCTTATCCACAATATACACAAACAATATAATCATATAGGAATAGAAAAAGTTTATTTAGAAATATCCAAAACAAATTATATACCCAATCTAAAACTCATGATAAATAAAATTTTAAATAATTGTGCAATATGCATGACCAAAGTTGATAGAAATCCTGTTAAACTGCCATTTGAGAAGACACCCACACCAACAGGACCCAGGCAGCATTACCACGTTGATATATGGTTCTTAAACAAAAAGAAGAAATATGTTACATGTGTAGACAAATTTAGCAAATATGCCGCAGCAGAACCTATAAAATATAAAACTCACATAGATACTATAAAAGCGTTAACAAAGATTTTCTCATATATGGGATCACCGAATTTCATAACTCTCGACAACGAAAATGCTTTTGTTTCAGATTCCCTCAACAACTATTTAACAAATAAAGACATACAAATACATTACCGGCACACAGGAAATTCTAACATTGAAAGACTACATGGAACCCTTAACGAACATTTACGTATTTTATCATCAATCGAACAAATTGGTGAACAACTTGATCCAAGTGATCATACGGTTCAAGCTCTAAATGCTTATAATAATATTATCCACCTAACAACTCTAGAAAAACCTTTCGATATCCATTTTGGTGTCATAAATAAGGAAATAATTTTTAAACGAATAGAAGACAGTAAAAACAAGGTAATTAACAAATTAAATGAAAAACGTAAGAATATTGAAATAAACGAACAATACGTGAAAACAACCGATCCCGATAAATTGAAAAACAAATTAACCCCTAAATATAAAAAAATAAACGTAATAAATAAAGAAGGAAAAAAATATACTCTTGAAGAAGGCAACAGATTCAAAAAGAAACCCAACAGAACCTTAAACAACGATCAATTCCATAGATTAAAGAAATTCACAGAAAATATTCCTGTTCACAGGGACGACACTTCATCAAAAGAAGCCACTACTTCTAAGGGTAACCATCATAATTATCCTCATTCTTCCAATAATTAAAACCCAAGAAATTCAAATAACAGATTTAAACCATGGTAATGGTTTCACAGTTATACAGCTACAACAGATGCAAATAATAGAAAACTTCACTAAAATACTACACATTATAAATGTTACTAATTACGAACTAAATTTAAATATATTAGAAGACCATGTAAGACTTTTACCCAAACAAAATATGGACATTATTAATCTAATGAAACACACAAGAAAAGAATTTGAAACTTTAATACCACACGTTAGACAGAAAAGAGGACTTTTTAATATTTTAAGTACAGGAATGAAATTTTTATACGGAGCTATGGATGACGAGGATAGAAAAGAAATAGAAGAAAGGTTAATATTAATAGAAACAAATACACATAACGTAATAGAAAATTCAAACTTACAAATACAAATAAATAATCATTTTAATGAACAAATTGCATTACTAACTAATACATTTAATAAAAAAACTAAAAAATTAATTGGGTATGTAGAAAAATTTACTCGCACAGAACACGATTTAGAAAGAGACTTTCACGAATTAAAATTGGAAATAGAAATTAAAGACAATATAAAATACCTAATAAATGACAGAAAAATTAAAGACATTGTTTTAACATCTAGATTAGGAATTCTAAGCAAGGATATTTTTTCAGAAACAGAACTTGACGAAAACAATATAACAATAGAAAAACTTTCACAGGTTAAATTAGAACTTGCTCTATATAAAAATACTATCATATTTATAATAAAAATCCCAAACTTTTCAAATGAAACATACAAACAAATCTATATCCAACCCATACCAAATTTAGGAGATAATCAACAATTAGATATTAGTAATAAAATGTATTTGACTAAAAAGCAAACAATTTATAATAATACCAAAATAAAAAAATATTTATTAGAAATAGACGACAATTGTTTACAAAATTTATTTAAAAATCAAATGAATTGTAAATTAATAAAAAATACAAGTAAACAAATAATAGAAATAGGAAATAACAATTTAATGTTAATTAATGTAGGATTACAAGAAATTATCCAAAATTGTAACAGTCAAAACATTATTGTCAAAGGTAATTACTTAATTAAGATTGAACATTGTAAAATTAAAATAGATAATAAAAATTACGAGAGAAAAAACTACAAACATGAACCCATAATTCCAAGTACAATCACAAATATCAATTATACCAAATCAAATGATTTAACTTTTCAAGAATTGAATTATCAAAATATAAAAAACTTAAAAGAAATTCAAGAATTAAAATACAAACACAACTATACAAATTTAACTATGTATATGATAATTTTAACAAATTTATTGATCATAATCTTTTATATCTATCTTAAATGTAAAAATAAAAAAATTAAAATTATAAATAATGTCAATCTTCCACGAGTCGCTTTTCGACCCAGAAGACTTTAAAGGGGGAGGTGTTATGTCAGAGCCATCCTGTACGCCCCAACAAATACCAACAAACCAAGATGAACAAACCCTGGACTTTAAGTTCAACCAATAAATGTAAACGATACAAAGAGTATCGTCCGCAGTCGGAATGTACAGAGGTTATCGTCCGCAGGCAAAATGCCTCGTGTTAAATATTTTATTATAAACAAACCGCCATTTTCAATGTAAACGATACAAAGAGTATCGTCCGCAGTCGGAATGTTCAGAGGTTATCGTCCGCAGGCAAAATGCCTCGTGTTAAGTATTGTATTATAAACAAACCGCCATTTTCAATGTTAACGATACAAAGAGTATCGTCCGCAGTCAAAATGCTGCGTTAGCAATTAAGCACTATAAAAAGGGATCGCTTGATCTCAATTAATTCAGTCTTTAAGCAGTCACCATTTACAGCTGACGATTTCCCCACACCAGTGGTAAGGGATCCGAAGCTCTAGTCTTAATACTCAAATAATAAAGATATTCATTTTGAAATTAAAAATATTGTTTTTTTTTATAACTAAATTTGAATACATTATTAAAATTGGCGCAGTCGGTAGGATTGACTTAACAGAGCGAAAATCTGTTAATTTAAAAGTCAATCCGTGAAACGAATAAAACGCGAAAAAACCGCGTGAACATTGAAAGTGAAAAGTGTCTCATTGATGAACGAAAATCACAATTTACATTTAAAACAATTTCAGTGTTTAAACACTAAATAAAGTGAAAAGTGCAAACCACTTGACCGAACGAAAATCGAATTATTCGAACGAAAATCGAATATTGAAAATTAAATTATTTAGTAACCATGGTTAGCAAAAATAATTAATGTTACGAAACCTCATAGAGAGGAAATAATTTGAAGTGAAAGTGAAGAAAGTTATGAATACGAACAATAATAAAACAAATACAAAAATAATTTCATAAATTATGAACAATCAATAAAAATAAAAACAACAAAAAAGAACTGAAGAAAAGTGGTATAATCTAATGCCCCAACGTGATCGACAATTAAGGAACAATTAAGGAAACAACGTAAATTCAACCCTTACAAACAGCAACAGTCATCTAATAATTCAAGCTCCGAAGAAGACGACGCAGGCATCATGATGAATAATCAACACGAACAACAACAACCACCACAACTAGCAAATGGTAATAATAATAATAATAATGTAGTTTTAAAAAGTCTACAATTAAACCCATTAAAATACATAGAAAGACTTAATACTTTTAATGGAAGAACGGAAGATCTTCCAATTTTTATTCAAAATGTCGATGACATTATTCCCACTTTATGGGAATATAATTGTCAAGGCCAAAAAATGTATATTAATTTGTTAAAATCAAAATTTATAGGTAGAGCAAGACAAAGTATAGAAATTCATACCCACTTAATTATAAAAACTTGCGGGAACCCAGTAACTATAAATAAAGAAATTATTATACCTAAGGATCAATTTATTTTTTCAGTCATTGAAGGTTGTGAATTCCAAATCCACACATTCAGTTCAGAATACAACGGAATAATAGGGAATAATATTTTAATTCCAAATAATTGTGCAATCAATTACAAAAATAAAATATTAAAGTTGAACGGTAATAGCATACCTTTCTTTCTCAACAGAAATGAAGAAGAAGAATATGAAAGTACAATCAATTACTTTAATAATATTTCACCTCTTAATACAATTATTGATCATTCTTTTACAAATGAACTTAGGACTGAGCATTTGAACTCAGAAGAAAAAAATATATTAATAAAATTATTAAAAACACACAAAAATTCTTTTTACCATAAAGGTGACGATTTAAGTTTCACCAACCACGTAAAACACAACATACCAACGGAAAATACTTCCGCTATATATACAAGAATATACAGATATCCTGAAATCCACAAAAAAGAAGTGGATAGGCAAATAAAAGAAATGCTTGTTCAAAAATAATTCGACTTCGCCTTATAACGCCCCAATCTGGGTCGTACCCAAAAATGAAGACCACGCTGGTAATAAAGAGTGGCGAATCATAATAGACTACAGAAAATTAAATAATGTTACCATAGAAGATAAATATACCATCCCAAACATGGATTCGATATTAGATAAACTAGTACAAGCAGTATATTTTACAACATTAGATCTCACAAAAGGATTTTTTCAAATAGAAGTTGATGCTAAAGATAGAGAAAAAACAGCATTTAGCACATTAACTGGACACTATGAGTTTTTACGAATGCCATTCGGTTTAAAGAATGCACCCGCAACCTTTCAAAGACTCATGAATGAAGTCTTGAAAGACTACATAGGAAAAATATGATACGTCTATTAAGATGCTATCATAATATTTTCCTCTAGCCTACAAGAACATATGGATTCACACAATTAAGAACGCAAATCTTAAAGTATCATTAAACAAATCTGAATTTCTACGAAAAGAAACAGAATTTTTAGGGCATGTAATGACTCCAAATGGTGTAAAACCAAACCCAAAGAAAATAGAAACTACAAAGAATTTTCCTATCCCAAAAACAGTAAAAGAAATCCAAAGCTTTCTAGGTTTAACAGGGTACTACAGAAAATTTATAGATGACTATGCAAAAATAATTAAACCTTTAACTTTATGCCTAAAGACAGATAGTAAAATAAATATAAACGATCAAGATTACAAAGAATCCTTTCATAAATAAAAATCGTTAATGACGAATGATTTAATAAATAGACACCCAGACTTTTCAAAGGGATTTACACTAACAACTGATGCAAGCAATTTTGCTATTGGAGCAGCAGTCAATCTCATGGTCCCCTTTGTTTTGCTTCACGCACATTAAACAAACATGAGTGCCAATATAGCACAATAAAAAGGAATTATTAGCCATTGTCTGGGCTACCGCTCAATTCCGACATTATTTGTACGGAAGAAAGTTCGTCACTAAGACTGACTACAGGCCATTAGTATGGCTTAGCAATTTAAAAGAACCAAAAATGCAAATTACAACGCTGGAAAATCAAACTCGAAGAGTACGATTTTGAGATACAATATATTTAAGGAAAAGAGAATAAAGTGGCTGACGCCCTATCTCGAGTAAAAATAAATATGCTACAACAAGATGACTTAGCAACCATTCACAGTGCTGAATCAGATAGTTCATATCTTATTCCTATTAGTGAAAAACCGGTTAATTTATTTAATCGACAAATAATACTTGAAATCAATGAAAATGATCATCAAGAAATTTTGTATCCACATGTTGGAAAAAGAAGAATAATATTTAGTAAAAAAGAATACAAATAGAACGATTTTTTAGAAATAATAAAAGAAGTGGACACTACAATGATAAATTCCATGTATGTCAAAGATGATAAAGTATTTAACAACTTTCAAAAAGTTTGGAAAAATGAAAATAAAGGTAAGAAAAATATTTTATATCGTAGCACAAAATTTTTAAATGACATTAACACAATCGAAGCCGATGAGCTTATCCACAATATACACAAACAATATAATCATATAGGAATAGAAAAAGTTTATTTAGAAATATCCAAAACAAATTATATACCCAATCTAAAACTCATGATAAATAAAATTTTAAATAATTGTGCAATATGCATGACCAAAGTTGATAGAAATCCTGTTAAACTGCCATTTGAGAAGACACCCACACCAACAGGACCCAGGCAGCATTACCACGTTGATATATGGTTCTTAAACAAAAAGAAGAAATATGTTACATGTGTAGACAAATTTAGCAAATATGCCGCAGCAGAACCTATAAAATATAAAACTCACATAGATACTATAAAAGCGTTAACAAAGATTTTCTCATATATGGGATCACCGAATTTCATAACTCTCGACAACGAAAATGCTTTTGTTTCAGATTCCCTCAACAACTATTTAACAAATAAAGACATACAAATACATTACCGGCACACAGGAAATTCTAACATTGAAAGACTACATGGAACCCTTAACGAACATTTACGTATTTTATCATCAATCGAACAAATTGGTGAACAACTTGATCCAAGTGATCATACGGTTCAAGCTCTAAATGCTTATAATAATATTATCCACCTAACAACTCTAGAAAAACCTTTCGATATCCATTTTGGTGTCATAAATAAGGAAATAATTTTTAAACGAATAGAAGACAGTAAAAACAAGGTAATTAACAAATTAAATGAAAAACGTAAGAATATTGAAATAAACGAACAATACGTGAAAACAACCGATCCCGATAAATTGAAAAACAAATTAACCCCTAAATATAAAAAAATAAACGTAATAAATAAAGAAGGAAAAAAATATACTCTTGAAGAAGGCAACAGATTCAAAAAGAAACCCAACAGAACCTTAAACAACGATCAATTCCATAGATTAAAGAAATTCACAGAAAATATTCCTGTTCACAGGGACGACACTTCATCAAAAGAAGCCACTACTTCTAAGGGTAACCATCATAATTATCCTCATTCTTCCAATAATTAAAACCCAAGAAATTCAAATAACAGATTTAAACCATGGTAATGGTTTCACAGTTATACAGCTACAACAGATGCAAATAATAGAAAACTTCACTAAAATACTACACATTATAAATGTTACTAATTACGAACTAAATTTAAATATATTAGAAGACCATGTAAGACTTTTACCCAAACAAAATATGGACAATACAATTTAATACTACACGTTAGACAGAAAAGAGGACTTTTTAATATTTTAAGTACAGGAATGAAATTTTTATACGGAGCTATGGATGACGAGGATAGAAAAGAAATAGAAGAAAGGTTAATATTAATAGAAACAAATACACATAACGTAATAGAAAATTCAAACTTACAAATACAAATAAATAATCATTTTAATGAACAAATTGCATTACTAACTAATACATTTAATAAAAAAACTAAAAAATTAATTGGGTATGTAGAAAAATTTACTCGCACAGAACACGATTTAGAAAGAGACTTTCACGAATTAAAATTGGAAATAGAAATTAAAGACAATATAAAATACCTAATAAATGACAGAAAAATTAAAGACATTGTTTTAACATCTAGATTAGGAATTCTAAGCAAGGATATTTTTTCAGAAACAGAACTTGACGAAAACAATATAACAATAGAAAAACTTTCACAGGTTAAATTAGAACTTGCTCTATATAAAAATACTATCATATTTATAATAAAAATCCCAAACTTTTCAAATGAAACATACAAACAAATCTATATCCAACCCATACCAAATTTAGGAGATAATCAACAATTAGATATTAGTAATAAAATGTATTTGACTAAAAAGCAAACAATTTATAATAATACCAAAATAAAAAAATATTTATTAGAAATAGACGACAATTGTTTACAAAATTTATTTAAAAATCAAATGAATTGTAAATTAATAAAAAATACAAGTAAACAAATAATAGAAATAGGAAATAACAATTTAATGTTAATTAATGTAGGATTACAAGAAATTATCCAAAATTGTAACAGTCAAAACATTATTGTCAAAGGTAATTACTTAATTAAGATTGAACATTGTAAAATTAAAATAGATAATAAAAATTACGAGAGAAAAAACTACAAACATGAACCCATAATTCCAAGTACAATCACAAATATCAATTATACCAAATCAAATGATTTAACTTTTCAAGAATTGAATTATCAAAATATAAAAAACTTAAAAGAAATTCAAGAATTAAAATACAAACACAACTATACAAATTTAACTATGTATATGATAATTTTAACAAATTTATTGATCATAATCTTTTATATCTATCTTAAATGTAAAAATAAAAAAATTAAAATTATAAATAATGTCAATCTTCCACGAGTCGCTTTTCGACCCAGAAGACTTTAAAGGGGAAGGTGTTATGTCAGAGCCATCCTGTACGCCCCAACAAATACCAACAAACCAAGATGAACAAACCCTGGACTTTAAGTTCAACCAATAAATGTAAACGATACAAAGAGTATCGTCCGCAGTCGGAATGTACAGAGGTTATCGTCCGCAGGCAAAATGCCTCGTGTTAAATATTTTATTATAAACAAACCGCCATTTTCAATGTAAACGATACAAAGAGTATCGTCCGCAGTCGGAATGTTCAGAGGTTATCGTCCGCAGGCAAAATGCCTCGTGTTAAGTATTGTATTATAAACAAACCGCCATTTTCAATGTTAACGATACAAAGAGTATCGTCCGCAGTCAAAATGCTGCGTTAGCAATTAAGCACTATAAAAAGGGATCGCTTGATCTCAATTAATTCAGTCTTTAAGCAGTCACCATTTACAGCTGACGATTTCCCCACACCAGTGGTAAGGGATCCGAAGCTCTAGTCTTAATACTCAAATAATAAAGATATTCATTTTGAAATTAAAAATATTGTTTTTTTTAACTAAATTTGAATACTTTCTTAAAATTTATATATATAGAATTCTACTGTACATGTGTATGTCACTGAACTCCTCCTAAACGGCTGGACCGATTTGATTAAATTTTTTTGTATGCGTTTGGGTGACTCCCTGGATGGTTTAGATTCACAAATCAGCCCGGCAGATGGCGCTGGTATCGTTTTTTTCCCCGAAAATTCTTATTTATGGAACGATTTGGCTCAAATTCACACCATATAATATTTAAATAAAAAGAAAGTCGTTGAATTTGGACCCGATAGGTGGCGCTGGGGTGCAAAATGTTGTTTTCCCTGTATATGATCTTCATATAAAGAATATTCGAACAAGTGTACATTTTTTTGCCTGTATAAGTGTCGATTCTATAGTTTTCTGGATTAGTGAGTTGGTTAGGTAGTGGGGTGTAAGTGGTGTATATATATATATATCTTCATATATATATATATATATATATATATATAATTGATATGTATCCGTTAAGAGGTGATTCCTTGGGTAATTTCGTGAAAAAACGTATGGGATTGGTGGTCTATTTTCACCCCCTGCGGTCTACGTAGCGTTTTAAAACAAAGAGACATACTTTTGACCTAACGATCACAAACAAATTTATTGAAAGTGGGACAGGACAACGTCTGTCGGGTCAGCTAGTATATATATATGTGTATCCATTAAGGTGGCAAATACTCAAAGGGATGATTCCTTGATTAATTTCGAGAAAAAAATCATATGGGCGGGGGGGGGTCTATTTTTCCCCCCTGCGGTGTACGTAGCGTTTTAATGCGAAGAGATGTACTTTTGACCTTACATCAACCTGATGGACAACATTTTTTGTAAATTTTTTGGGGTAATCGGGCCTGAGGCCCGAGGGGTGCCCATGCAAATTTTTTAAAAATTAGCCCGATTTTATTCAGATTTTGAACACATGTTTATCACTGATGTACAAAACTTTTTGTAAATTTGTTGGAGTGTTCGGGCCTGAAGCCCGATTAGTGCCCATGTAAATTTTTAAAAATTAGCCCGATATTCTTAAAATTTTAAACACATATGGTATCTCGTATTACAGAATTTACATGAACAATTTTTATTTTTATGGGTTGTTTTAATATGAACTAGCTGATTACCCGGCGTCGCCCAGGTATTTATTCTTCCCAATCTTCTATTAGGCAGCAAATTATAAAATAAAATTAATTTAAAACAAAACTGAGTTGTATACAATGTTTTTAGTTTCACCTTCAAGAATAAATAAAACTGTCCGTGGGAAAAAAATGACGATCTCAAATCTATACTCCGCAGTACTTAATAAACTGTCAAACTTATTGATCGTCATCGAAAACGCAAGTTTTACCGGAAATTGCAATCTCTTCAATTTAAAAGGTAGATCCGTCGAAATGAGTGCTAACCGTGGGATTAAAACTGTTTCACACTGTCTCTTTTCTGTGAAGATAGTCGCTTTAATTATATTTCACGGCATTACTTTTACGCACAGTCTTGTGCCGTTGCAAAGTTTGGCGAGTCGAGAATCCGTAGTAAAATAATTGGAGATCAAATCAACTAAACGACACCGAAAACCATAAAATCGACACTTATATTGTTTACCTCCCCCCCCCCCCCTCCGTTATCGACCCCATCCTCCTAGAGATGTCTTACCGTAACCGTTCAACTCAGATACCCCGAAAAACATAGAATCGACACTAATATCGGTCACCCCCCCCTCCGTTTCGACCCCAGCCCCCTACAGTCTTACTATCGCCATTCAACTCAGCGACCCTGAAAACAATGGAATCAATCGACACTAATATCGGTTACCCCCCCCCCACTCAGTTATCGACCCCATCCCCCTAGAACTGTCTTACCATCACCATTCAACTCAGCAACTCCGAAAACCATAGAATCGACACTAATATCAGTTCACTCCCGCTCCGTTTCGACCCCATCCCCTACAGTCTTACCATCACCATTCAACTCAGCGACCCTGAAAACAATGGAATCAATCGACACTACTATCGGTCCCCCCCCTCAGTTATCGACCCCATCCCCCTAGAACTGTCTTACCATCACCATCCAACTCAGAAACCCCGAAAACCATAGAATCGACAATAACATCGGTCACCCCCCCCCCCCCTCCGTTATCGGCCCCATCCTCCTAGAGATGTCTCACCGTAACCGTTCAACTCAGCAACCCCGAAAACCATAGAATCGACACTAATATCGGTCCCCCCCTCCGTTTCGACCCCATCCACCTACAGTCTTACCATCACCATTCAACTCAGCGACCCTGAAAACAATGGAATCAATCGACACTAATATCGCCCCCCCCCCCCCCCCTCAGTTATCGACCCCATCCCCCTTGAACTGTCTTACCATCACCATTCAACTCAGAGACCCCGAAAACCATAGAATCGACACTAATATCGGTCGTAATCCAAGGATTCGCCAAACTGCTTCGTTGCTACTAATGTACCTTCCAAACTGATAACGCATCACTTCATCGTTTGCTCTTTCGTTGCTTATGTCGAAAACAGCCATATCACTACCTTTGTTGACATACTTGCACACGTATTTAATCGACTTCACACTGTTACAATACTCTACGTTAATGTGTGCCTGGAACATTTTTGACAGCAACGGTGAAAATGGGACAACCCACCTATTATCGATATCTTTTCCTGCATTATTGCCTTTCTTTACTTTCGTCTTGATCCCTCCATCCTCTGGAGCATGCCGTCTATATCAAGGATAACCATCATTTCCTGTTTGTGTCTCCTTAAGCAGTTTTCTTGGGTACTTTTTGGTGCACTTTCCATCCTTCATACACGGCGAGTTGGGATTAAGATTTTCACATGGTCCATGAATCATGTTTTTCTTAATCACTTCAAAAAGTTCAGGATCTTTTTTTGGGTCAGGCAACTCAGTCGATATAACGTAATCGATTTTTATGGGATGAATTTTTTCCGCTAACCAGATTAAATTGTGTGAGTGTGGAAGACCTCGCTTTTGCCATTCAATCGTGTACATACAGCATCTTGGCACTCCAAGACATAACTCTTTGTTATAATTTCAATTAGTTTCAACTGCTTCTGTTTGAATACTCTCGCAATCAATCCGTGGCGCTCATTCGGTAATTGACCATTGGTAAGCATCTCCTTGATCTCTTTCCAAGCCGGATTACACGTGAAGGTGATAAATAAATTTGGTCTTCCGTATGCATAGCATCTTGCGTGTATTCGTGCATGTGTCTGGGACTGCCTGTAAACGTAGCTGGTAGTATGACAAAGGCACCAAGATTTTCAACATTAACGTCATTTATCTCTCAGGTGAATATATTCTTCAACTCTCAGTTTACGTTGATTTAGACGAATATAAAGAAGACGCTCGCTTTCGATTTTTGCATACATATCAACGATGAATTGATGAAACAATTGTCTGACTCCGACGTGGCTCCTGATGTGTAACTCAAAAGTTCTTGTGGTGGTGATTCTAATGGAATGAGTTTAACTTTTCCATTTTTGCAGCAAATACCAGGTGACTCTGATTTAAACTTTCTTGCTTGACAGTAACTACAAACCATTTCCATTTTTCCGATGGTAACACTTTCATATTTTGAGTAGTCTATGTGTGGATCATAGTGAAATCCTTCCAGTTCTAAGCTCAATTGTTGTGCAGTCCGTAAAGTACTTACATCCGTGTAAAAATATAAACCCTTTACAAAAACAAAAAAGTAATCAACTTTATTTTAAATGAGTAAAATACACCACTCTCAAATAAAGTAGAAAGTACAAAAAATAATATCAGTAATTTTTTTTTAACTTCAATATAATTGCGTATTTGTTGTAGCACACTTGAATTATATTTAAGAACTGTTTTTATTTTTAACAGATTTGTGTTTATATACACAATTCTTACAATATTTATACTCAATATAAGGAAGTGATGAATAAATATGTATGTATACTTTATAAGGTAAGGTAAAAATTAGTAATAATAAGAGTTCATGTGTCTTGCAGTGGTACGGATTTATTGACACGACTGCTCACATTTGGGTTATACCAGCATATGCTAAAAATACATATTGAATTTGTATATGTACATTAGTAGGTAAAAATAATTAGTAGGTAATAATGTTCATGTGTTCTGCAGTGCACAAATTTTGGTTTTACCAGAATACCCATACATATAAAAAATGTGCAATAGGTAGAAAAAATAATTAGTAGGTTAAAAAGTTCATGTGTGCCGCAGTGCTACATAGTTTCTTTTTAGACAGCTACACATATTTGGGTTTTACCAGCATATGTAAAACAGACAATTCATCAGGTATACATATATTTTATGATAGCTGTTTTATTCCTGTTTTACCAAGAAATGTAAAACATAGTAAAAATTACAATATTATAATTTTTCCTTTTAGTTGACTGTATAAAATAGTTTTTATTGACAGTATTTCAAAATTTTACAGTTGTCATCTTTGTAGAAATATATATAAACTCTTCAAAGAAGTAAAAAAAGATTAGACACGCATTAGACACGCTTGTAATGTATTCTTTATACAACGTTTCAATTGATCTTTAGAAAGATGAAAGTGAAGGAGTTTTGGCAATGCCTTCTAACCACCACTATTCATTTCAGCTATCCCGAAAACTAAAGAATCGACTAATACTAATACTATCTTACAATCACCGTTCAACTCAGCTACACCGAAAACTGTGAAATCGGCTGTAATATCGGCCCCCCTCTATCGAACGCAACCACCAAGAGGTGTCTCACCATCACTATTCAACTCATCGACCCCGAAAACTATAGAATCGCCACTAATATGGGTTACCCCTACCAACACCCAAATCAACAACCACCATCTATAGGTGTCTGCCCATCACTATTCAACTCAGCGACTCCGAAAACCATAAAATCGACACTAACATCGGCAACCCACCCCCAAGTTGTCGACCCTATCCCCCTAGAGCTGTCTTACCATCACCGTTCAACTCAGCAACCCCGAAAACAATAGAATCGACACAAATATCGGTACCACCCCCCCCACCCCCTCAGCTATCGACCCCATCCCGCTAGAGCTGTGTTATCATCACCATTCAACTCAGCGACCCCGGCAACCATAGAATCGACACTAACATCGGTAAGCCCCCCCCCCCCCCGCAGTTATCGGTTCCCTCCCCCAGAGCTGTGTTACTATCACCATTCAACTCAGCGACACCGAAAACTATAGAATCGACACTAATATCGGTCACTCCTCCCCCCCCCCCCAAACAGTTATCACCCCATCCCCCTAGAGCTGTGTTACCATCACCATTCAACTCAGCGACCCAGAAAACTATAGAATCGACACTAATATCGGTAACCCCCCCCCCCCCCCCAGCTATCAACCCCATCCCGCTAGAGCTGCCTTACCATCACCATTCAACTCAGCGACCCCATAGAATCGACACTAATATCGGTCTCCACCTACCTCAGTTATCGACCTCATCTCCCTAGGGTTGTATTACAATCACCGTTCACCTCAGCTACACCGAAAACTGTGGAATCGGCTGTTATATCGGCCCCCCCCTCTATCGAACGCAACCACCAAGAGGTGTCTCACCATCACTATTCATCTCATTGACCCCGAAAACTATAGAATCGCCACTAATATAGGTTACCCCTCCCCACACCCAAATCAACAACCACCATCTATAGGTGTCTGCCCATCACTATTCAACTCAGCGACTCCGAAAACTATAAAATCGACACTAACATCGGTAACCCACCCCCAATTTATCGACCCCATCCCGCTAGAGCTGTGTTATCATCACCATTCAACTCAGCGACCCCGACAACCATAGAATCGACACTAATATCGGTAAGCCCCCCCTCAGTTATCGGCCCCATCCCCCCCCCGAGCTGTGTTACCATCACCATTCAACAGCGACCCCGAAAACTATAAAATCGACACTAATATCGGTCACTCCCCCCCCCAAACAGTTATCACCCCATCCCTCTCGAGCTGTGTTACCATCACCATTCAACTCAGCGACCCCGAAAACTATAGAATCGACACTAATATCGGTACCCCCCCCCCCCCCCCTCAGCTATCGGCCCCATCCCGCTAGAGCTGCCTTACCATCACTATTCAACTCAGCGACCCCATAGAATCGATACTAATATCGGTCACCCCCCTCCCCCTCCGCTATCGACCCCATCCCCCTCGAGCTGTCTTACCATCACCATTCAACTCAGCGACCCCGAAAACCATAGAATCGACACTAATATCGGTCACCCCCCCTCCCCCTCCGTTATCGACAACATCACCCTAGAGCTGTCTTACCATCACCAATCAACTCAGCGACCCCGAAAACCATAGAATCGACACTAATATCGGTCACCACCTCCCACTCCGTTATCGACCACATCCTCCTAGAACTCTCTTACCATCACCATTCAACTCAGCGACCCCGAAAACCGTAGAATCTACTCTAATATCGGTCACCCACGCCACTGCGGGAATATAACTCATCCATAGGAGTGTACTACCAGCACTATTCGTCTCGGCGATACCGAAAACGGCGGGTCCGACACTAAAATCGCCTGCCACGCCTCCTACAGCCAAAAAACCTGCTACCCCCCACCACCTATATTTGATTCCACATAGTAACTAATATGTATACCAAGTTTGGTTGAAATTGGTCAAGGCGTTCCAGAGCTAGTTAGGCACAAATATAACGGGTGTTTTTTTGGGAGGTTTGTTTTTCCGATAGATGTCGTTTTATTTTATGACAGTTGTTTTGACAGCTCAAAGTGGCATTTCTACTCAGTATTGTTTGGCAAATCATTATGAAAAAAAAATGACATTTGTGAAAAATAGTCGTGGTAGCCATATGCCAGAAATTGTGTTTAAATGTTAAATGCCAAAAAATTATCTACCAAATAAAAAAAAATTTTGGTCATTTCATAATTTTATATGTTTTATTCAAAAAAAAAATCGGCAACCTCTTAAAAAAACACCCGTTAGATATAACGTTTTTATTTGGTAGATAATTTTTTGGCATTTAACATTTAAACACAATTTCTGGCATATGGCTACCACGACTATTTTTCACAAATGTCATTTTTTTTTTTTTTTTTTTTTTTTTTTTTTTTATTCATAATGATTTGCCAAACAATACTGAGTAGAAATGCCACTTTGAGCTGTCAAAACAACTGTCATAAAATAAAACGACATCTATCGGAAAAACAAACCTCCCAAAAAAACACCCTTTACAAATAAATTCTCTATTTTATATACATATATAGATATTGTATGTAATGTGGTGATGATATATGTGATGAGGTGCCAGTCGTAGGACTGTCCTCTTTTTAGTGTTTAGTCAAGAAGAAAAATTTCTTTTATCATTTCTACGTTAGTGTTAAAATATAAAAAACCCATAAAAATTAAAATGTTTCATCTAAATTCTCTAATAGCAGAAATTGTAATGGGAGCCCCTCGATCCTTGGTCATTTTTTATTTTTGTTTATTTTTTTATTGTAGGAGAAAATAATCGAAAGAGACATTTGACATCAGATGTCAAATTTGCAAATGCTCAGATCATTTTATTCTGAGCACTTAGAGCACGCTCATACTCTGCGCAAATAAGAAACACGAGCATTTTTCTTGAGAACTCTTTGACTGCTCTGAACTAATTTATGAAAACGCCAAATGACAGAATATTGTGAAAACTTGTTGTTCTATCTGTAAGTTGATATCGACAACAAAAAACGACATCAATAAAAATACAATTCAGTAAATAAGTAAGTAAGTTGAATAAAGCATAAAACATTTGTCTCGTTTCATTTGCTGGGTTCATTTGTGCGTGAGCCAAGATTTCTCTCTCTCTCCACCACCAAAACCATGCAGCGCAGCCGACTGCGCAGCACTACGACGGTATCTGATGCCACTATAAGAAATTAAAAAAATGTATAAGGGCCTTGCGGCCGAACCCGGTGCCCGATCAGTACCAAATTTTAAAAGAAAGTATTGTCACCGGAAATACACATGTGTACAAAAAATCGGGCTTAAGAAGTGCTTTAAAAATTGACACTTAAAAAAAAAAAATGTATTGGAGCCCCTCGACCCCGGGGACCGATCGCTTTAAAAATTTTACAAAAAGTTTTGTCCATCGGAGATACACATGCGTATAAAATTTGAAGAAAATCGGGAACTTTTTTCATAAAATTTGTATGGGTGCCCCCCGACCCAGGGACCCGATCTCTCTAACATTTTTACAAAAAGTGTTCTCCATCGGAGATACACATTTGTATAAAATTTGCACACATGTGTATCTCCCATGACAACACTTTCTATTAAAATTTTGGGCCCTAGGGGTCCGGGGGCACCCATACAAATATTATAAAAAAGTTACCCGATTTTCTTCAAATTTTATACGCATGTGTATCTCCGATGGAAACACTTTTTGTAAAAATTTTAGAGTGGCTCCCATTTTTTTTAAACGTTACCCGATTTTATTTAAACTTTGAATATTGTGTATCAATTAGAGAATGTACACGAAAAATTTTAATTTTTATTAGTTGTTTTTTTCTATGGTAGCACTGCTCTGTTCGTTCTATTAACATTGTATGAAAATATACAGTGCTGTCGTGATATATAAAAAAATAATACTATAAGTTACAAAGAAGAGGCATATAACAATGACAAGCTACCTTGCTACCCCCCCCCCCTACTCCCTACACCCATTGCCTAAAAATGTTAACGGGAAAGTTCAGTAAAGGGCGTGTTTAAAAGTAGGATGGGCCTAAACATTGGTATTTTTGAAAAAAAAAATTAATATACTTTACTGGAGAATAGCTTGATTAAGTTGTATATGATTCATGTGGTTTTTTATATAATAATTGAGTCATATATCATAACATTGAGGTTTTTTTTCATACCTAGTTACATAATATACCATGATGCAGCTTTTTAAAAGGAAAAACTCCTATCTAACTATTAATAAATTGAGCGCACATTTATTTTACACTGTCCATAATTTTCAAAAATTCTTATTTAAATATAATTTAATTGAGCTCACTGTGTCCATAATTTTTAAAAACGTCTTCTAAAAGGACAAACTCCTTTCTAAATATTAATCAATTGAGGTATATAAATTAACTAGCTGATTACCCGGCGTTGCCCAGGTATTTATTCATCAAAATCTTCTATTTCGCAGCAAATTATAAAATTAAATTAAATAAACATACATAAAATCAATTTAAAACAAAACTGAGTTGTATACAATGTTTTTAGTTTCACCTTCAAGAATAAATAAAACTGTCCGTTGGAAAAACATGACGATCTAAAATCTATACTCCGCAGTATTTATTAAACTGTCCGACTTATTGATCGTCATCGAAAACGCAAGTTTTACCGGAAATTGCAATCTCTTAAATTTAAAAGGTAAATCCGTCGAAATGAGTGCTAACCGTGGGATAAAAACTGCTTCACACTGTCCCTTTTCTGTGAAGATAGTCGCTTTTATTATATTTCCCTGCATCTCTTTTACGCACAGTCTTGTGCCGTTGCAAAGTTTTGGCGAGAATCCGTAGTAAAATAATTGGAGATCAAATCACCGTTCAACTCAGCGACACCGAAAACCATAAAATCGACACTAATATCGGTCACCCATTAGTTATCGACCCCATACCTCTAGAGCTGTCCTACCATCACCATTCAACTTAGCGGCCCCAAAAACAATAGAATCGACACTAATATCGGTCGTCCCCTCAGTTATCGACCTCATCCCCCTAGAACTGTCTTACCATCACCATTCATCTCAGCGAAGTATCGGTCACCCCCCCCCATTTATCACCCCATACCAATAGAGCTGTCTTACCATCACCATTCAACTCAGCGAGTACGAAAACCATAGAATCAACACTAATATCGGTCACCCCCGCGCCCCTCAGTTATCACTCCTTCCACCTAGAGCTGTCTTACCACAACCATACAACTCAGCGACCACGAAAACCATAGAATCAACACTAATAACGGTCAACCCCCGTCAGTTATCACCCAATCCCCCTAGAGCTGTCTTACCATCACCATTCAACTCAGCGATCACGAAAACCATAAAATCGACACTAATAATGGTCACCCCCCCCCCCCCCCTTAGTTATCACCCCATCCCCATAGAGCTGTCTTACCATAACCATTCAACTCAGCGACCCCGAAAACCATAGAATCGATACTAATATCGGTCACTTCCCTCCCCCTCCGCTAACGACCCCATCCCCCTAGAGCTGTCTTACCATCACCATTCAACTCAGCGACACCGAAAACCATAGAATCGACACTAATATCGGTCACCCCCCCTCCCCCTCCGTTATCGACAACATCACCCTAGAGCTGTCTTACCATCACCAATCAACTCAGCGACCCCGAAAACCATAGAATCGACACTAATAACGGTCACCACCTCCCACTCCGTTATCGACCACATCCCCCTAGAACTCTCTTACCATCACCATTCAACTCAGCGACCCCGAAAACCGTAGAATCTACTCTAATATAGGTCACCCACGCCACTGCGGGAATATAACTCATCCATAGGAGTGTACTACCAGCACTATTCGTCTCGGCGATACCGAAAACGGCGGGTCCGACACTAAAATCGCCTGCCACGCCTCCCCCAGCCAAAAAACGTGCTACCCCCACCACCTATATTTGATTCCACATAGTAACTAATATGTATAATATGTTTGGTTTGGTTGAAATTGGTCAAGGCGTTCTAGAGCTAGTTAGGCACAAATATACAAATATATATACATCTATATATATACATCTATATATATACATCTATATATATACATCTATATATATACATCTATATATATACATCTATATATAATATATTCTATCTATATATATAAAAAGAAGTGTACATTTTGATTGACACTCCATAACTCGAGTACGGCTTAACCGATTGCCATAACATTTTTAGGGAAGGTGCAGGGAGGAGTGATGATGGTTAGTTTATTTTGAAATCCAAAATCGGTTATGACTTAAATCGACGTAAAATCGAAAAATTGCAAATATCTCGAAAACGGTGCGTCTGAGCGAAAAAATAAGGTCACTCCCCCCCCACACCCCACTTTGTGATCGATCGATCGATTCAAATGCTGGCAGTCTCACTTTGCCATTAGCACAACATATGCCAGGCGTTTGGCCTTGAAATTTGGCTGCATCACAATGTGGACATCTCACCGTCATTCCACAAAGATTTTAAAGCATTAGGGCAATTAGGTTTGTCACCACCCAATCGTCCAATGCATGATTTATTTGATCGAGAATTTCAACGTGAACAACAGTATGATCCCAATGAATTGCAAACATTTGTGAATTTGAACGTTCCCAAATTAAATTACCATCAAAAACATGTCTAGGATATCATCATGCAAGCTGTACAAAATTAAGACGGTGGATTATATTTTTTGAATGCGTCTGGTGGTACGGGAAAAACATTTGTGATATCACTGATATTGGCGGCCATTCAATCGCAACGAAAAATTGCATTGGCACTTGCTTCGTCGGGAATCGCTGCTACTCTATTGGATGGTGGACGAACAGCGCACTCTGCATTAAAATTGCCGTTGAATGTGCAGGTGTGTTTATATTTATTGGTTGATCACTTTAAAATTTAATCGATATTAATTATTGTAAAATATAATTATTCTCAAATTAACAGGTGATTGAACATCCCACGTGCAATATTTCAAGAAATTCTGCGATGGCAAAAGTTTTGCAACAAGCAGCAATTATTCTTTTGGATGAATGTACAATGACGCATAAAAAATCGCTGGAAGCACAACGACCAATCTGCAGATCGGTTCTCGAAGCAATTGTTAGATATTGGAAATGGCAAAGTTCGAGTCGTTAATACAAATGGATTGATTACATTGCCGAACAATTTTTGTACCATTCTCCAATCAACAGAAGAGTTGATTGAAAGTGTGTTCCCAAATATTGTTCAAAATTACAGGAATCACAATTGGTTGAGAGAACGAGCAATAATGGCACCAAAAAATGTACACGTGAATGCAATCAATTATCAGATTCAAGAAAAATTACCAGGTGCAGTGACATCATATAAATCTGTTGATAGCGCAATGAATGCAGATGATGCTGTGAATTATCCAATTGAATTTTTGAATTCATTGGAACCACCTGGTATGCCACCGCATTGTTTGAATTTAAAGGTTGGCTCATCAATTATTTTACTGCGGAATTTAAAAGCACCAAAACTGTGCAATGGCACAAGATTGGCAGTAAAAAAATTTATGCCGAATTTAATTGAAGCCACAATATTGACCGGAACAGCGAAAGGTGAAATTGTGCTCATACCACGTATTCCACTGATTCCAACAGAAATGCCATTTGAATTTAAGCGTTTGCAATTTCCAGTGCGTCTATCATTTGCCATATCCATCAATAAGGCGTAAGGACAAACGCTGCGGATGCGGATTAAATTTGGAGGCGCCGTGCTTTTCACATGGACAGCTATACGTGGCCTGCTCAAGAGCTGGAACTCCAAATTGTTTGTTTGTGCTCGCTTCAAATAGGCAAACGAAAAATATTGTATATCCAAATGAGGGGCTCCCATATCAATTTCTGCGATTAGAGAATTTAGATGAAAAATTTAATTTTTAAATTTTATATACGTGTGTATCTCCGATGGACAACACTTTTTGCAAAAATTTTGGTGGCCGTGGTGGGGTGGTGGTGGTGGTGGGGCCCTATAAAAATTTTTCAAAAAAATCAACCCGATTTTCTTCAAATTTTAAACACATGTGTATCACTGATGGACAAAACTTTTTGTAAGTTGGAAAGGAGTGATCGGGCCCGAGACCCGTGTGGTGTCCCTGTACATTTTTTAAAAATTAGCCCGATTTTCTTCAAATTTATCATTAGAGAATTTACATGAAAAATTTTAATTTTTATGGGTTGTTTTTTTCTATATTAACTTCGCGTGCCCGTGGCTGGCTGGCTGGTCAGATCTTGTGATAAATTTTTAACCCACTTCCCATGGCCCGATTTTATTGAAATTTTGCACACATGTGTATTTCCGGAGACAACACATTCTATTAAATTTTGAGACCCCTCGGGCTGCTGGGTCGGGGGGCTCCCATACAAAAATTTTAAAAAATTTACCCGATTTTCTTCAAATTGTACACACACGTGTATATGCGACTGACCTAAACAATGTTAAATGTATAGAAAGTGGCACTTTCAATTAAAATTAAAATTCGGGGCCATTCGGGGCTTAGCCCGATTTACTCCGAATGAAAAAACGTTTTGTAAAATTTTTGAAGTGAATGGGCCCTGACTCGGGCCTCACATAAAATTTTTAAAAATTAGACCGATTATCCTCAAATGTTGAACACTTGTTGTGTATCACTGATGGACAAAACTTCTTGTAAATATTTTGGAGTGATCGGGCCCTGAGGCCCGAGTGGTGCCGATATAATTTTTTTTAAAATAAGCCCGTTTTTTTTTTCAAGTTTTAAACACATGTGTATCTCCGATGGACACAATTTTTTTTAACAATTTTGAGTGAGGCCCGAGGTGTGTCCATATAATTTTAAAGTGAATGTGCTCTAATATTAATATTTTCCATATTAACTTTGCACACATATGTATGTAGGAAAACTTTAAAATTTTTATTTTTCAAAGGAACAAATGTTACTTTATTTTAATAATAATAAGATGGGATAAGATGTCGAACCAAACGGTTGAAGCCACGAAAACAAACTTTAGGTCTCTGCTACAGTCACTGTCGTTTTCGGCTTTACAGCATGTCCCACACATGCAGTGCTTGCAACAGTCGGTACCACGTCCACAGCTTGAGAAGTCCCGTCAGCAGTAATCCAATACTGCCTACGCCAATTACGGCGACAATGTGCTTCGCTGGTGACATCTTTTTGGACACAAATGGCAGGGACCTACAATTTAAGGCCGGATCCGAACGGCGAATTGAGAAGCTTTCCGTGACAAGTTATTACCCATTCGCGAGAGGTGGGACACTGTGAAAAATACTTTTGGTGTTACTGTGATTCGAACCACGAACCTCCTGCTCATTACCCATGCGCATTTCCACTGAGCTACGGCGCCCACATTTTATTAATAATAATAATAATAATAATAATAATAATAATAATATATAATAATATTCGGCGCGACAGACCTTTGCTGTCCAATGCCTAGCTTCTCGTGACCATTAGTGTTGTGCATGTGTATTTTTGCACACCAATGAAAGGGACCTACAATTTAATGCCGTATCCGAATTGAGAATTGAGACAAGTTATTACTCTAGGGCGTTCATCAGACATTCGCGAGAGGTGGAACCGAGAAAAATACTTTTAGTGTTACTGGGATTCGATCCACGAACCTCCTGCTCAGAAGTCCATGCACTTATTCACTGAGCCGCGGCGCCCATACTAAGCCACGGCACCCATACTGAGCCACGACGCCCATGAGAACTTGTTTTTACGGTTCCATAAATAATCATCAATACATGCAATGAGAGCGGTGTGTAAGTTGAGCGCACGTATCATATTAATTAGACGGTCATTTAATATCCTATCAAAAGCCTTAGAATAATCCAAGGACACAACGCTGGATTCACCTAGATTTTCAATGCTTCGCTCCCAACAATGAGTCATGCACGTCATGAGTTCACAAAAAGATTGATTTGTACGAAATCCATACTGAACATCGGATAAAAGAACATTCGAATCTAGGTAGCTTATTAATCTAAAACTACCGATATATTCCATTACCTTCGATAGAACCGACAACAAAGCAATAGGGCGGTAGTTAGTAGGTGCAGATTTATCACCTTTTTTCTGAATGGGTTGAATATTAGCAATTTTCCAAATTGACGGAAAAACATCTGTCTTCATTGAGAGATAAAACAAAAAGCTAAGTGGTTTCGCCAAAGTATATGACAACTTTTCGATCCAGGCATCACCAACCAATAGATTTCACTGTTTGAATCTGAATATAATTTTTTTAGCATGATTTCCTTTTGGTCATTTATTATTTTGGACATGTTTACGGCGTTTTCTCTATTTCCGAATATTCTAACTTAAAGGGTTTTCTTCGGAAGGGCAATTAACGTAGTAGTAAAGAAATTCCTACAACGTTGACGTGATAAGTTAAGAAGTTTCATCAGCATGTTTGAAAAGAAGGTTGATCAATCAATTGAGCTATAAAATTGGTTCAGGAGCTCCCAGTTATCATTTTTGAAGTGCCAGAGTAGCCATTTACGAATAGGCTCTACAATGGGCTTTGGTAATTGAAAATTTGGCTATTACCAGAGCGTGGTCGGAAAGACCTAATGGAGCAAATAAATCCATTGAATAATTATTTGGCATAGTAGTTAGAATAAATCTAAAAGGTGAGGTGATTGACCAGTAGTATCGGGATACCTAGTTGGCTTATCGACGAGTTTCACCACTTCGATCTTCGATCCATTCGAAAAGGTCAGTATCGTTGTATACATTGAAATCGCCAAAGACTTCCAATTCCGATGTTGGTGAATACTGGTAAATCTTGTCTATCGTTTCCGATTAATAGTCAAACTCATTACTAGTGTCATCAAGTGATATATATTAGGACTACGATATAGGGAACAAAAAACATGGAATGGTTTGAAATTTAAATTTCAATACATAACGTATTGAAAAGTGGATTATAGTTCGGAACAATGAATTTGGGCAAACTTAAACAGATATCTTCCAGAATTAAGAGAATAACCCCTCGATGCGGCACCAAATTGTCAACATAGGAATACCTCGGACATTGAAAATCAATTTGGGCACCCATAAAAGAAACCTGGGTTTCACATAAACTAAGAACGGCTGGCGTCGAGATGAGATACGTCCGAGTTAAAATTTCCTTTGTGAAATTAATTTCAGAATGAGAATTAGTGGAATGTCCTCCAATAGTTCTGGTAAATCATTTCACAAAAAGTCCAGATAGTTTGTAGAATTCACCCTGGATGGTAATTTGAAGAGGCCGATTAACTTGTTTCCGATTACACCTGCCCACATATTGATGCTGAATTTGTGTTTAAATGATGACTGCCTCCTGTGTGGATTCTCCGCAGCTATGTATGAAGATTGTGATCCCATCTGGCGAAATTACAAAGCACCGAATGATATATATTCACTCTGCTTGGTACTTTGCCATACCATTCCGTCTTAAGCAATATTCCGCCGTGTGCGACTGCTTGAGCTTTGAATGATTTATATTCACTCTGCTCACTCAGTTTCTTCGCACCGTTGAACAGGCATCGAATGATCTATATTCACTCTGCCTTGTGAAGCGGTGCTGCACTATTCGTACCGAAGTCCGAATACTCCCGGCATAGGTGACTGAGTGAGTCAGAGTGGCTCAGTCAGTGCACTTCACTTTTCGTACACTCGCCGAGGCACTGACTGATTTTTATATTCACTCTGCCTCGACGATAGTGGTACACCGTCTGTACCGATGTACAAACGCCCGAGCCAATATTGATTGGGATCTTCTCCACTCAAGCACATACCAGGCACTGAATGATATATACTCACTTTGCCCTGGTAGTGGTGCCGCACCGTCCGTACAGAAGTACGAACCCCATTGAGTGAGTACCACACTCACTGACACACCAAAACCCAAACAATACAATTTACGGAAATATATTCCCACTAGCTGTTCCCGGGCGCTTTGCTACCCGCGCACTGACGCCACGCCCACTTACACCCGCGTTTCCCGGCTGCCCCATCCCACTGACCCCCGCCCACTGACCTCCCACCCACTGACCACCCACCCTTTGACCTCATACACACTGACCCACCGCCCACTGAACTCACACCCACTGACCTCCCGCCCACTGACCACCCACCCATTGACCTCATACACACTGACCCACCTCGAAAATAAGACACCAGCGCCACCTATCGGGTCCAAATTTTGTCAACGACTTTCTTTTTATTTAAATATTATATGGTGTGAATTTGAGCCAAATCGTTCCATAAATAATAATTTTCCAAAAAAAAAAAAAACGATACCAGCGCCACCTAGCGGGGCTGAATTCACCTTATAAACCTTTTCTGAACTTCCACAAATAATTTAAGACCAAAATTAGCCAAATCGGTTCAGCCGTTTTCGAGTTTTAGTCTAACGAACAACAATTGATTTTTATATATATAGAAGAAGAAGATAGAAGATAAGTAGCACACAATAAATTACACTAGTCGCCTAAGTAAACAAACTGCACGTGTTCGGCAATGACGACACAAAGAATGCATAGGCGACAATAGTGAATTACATTTGTAAAGTAGGGCACTTGCATTGCGCCCTACTCAAATGAATTTTTGTTTACACTAGAAATGTTTCAAGTGCATCAATGACGATGCACGATTTTAGACATTTAGTTATTTGCTGTAAGACTGAATATAGTAAAATCTAGGTTAAGAATTAGTATAAAAGAATAGATTTTTACGAAATAAAATCAGAGTTAATTTCAAATTAGAAAGACACACGTCTTCTCATTTTACTACATTACACCCTTCGTATGGACAAGTGTGAAGACTAATAGTATCATGCTAGTTGTCAAACATAATATTTAGATACAGTTGTCCTATAGTAAAACACAATTAAACAGTAATACGAATACATATATTACACCACTCCTTTATATTATATTATCACTAATATTATATTATTATTATTATATTATTATTATTATAACTAGAGCTTAAGTATACCGGCGTTATAAACACAAGAAAGTAGAAGAAGACAAACAATAAAATATAAGGAAATCGAAAACTACACTCTTTTAATTTGTAACACTCCGCAGCACGAACCCTATGTGACCGGCGAGCGTCACCCGAGCAAACACGTTACAATTGTAAATAAAATTCCTTCGATTTTTAAATTTGAATAAAGGGCTTAACCCAGCTTATTGTCGTGGCGCAAGTCATTCAGGGAGATTTCACTTGGCAATAAATTTTTCATATATAAAAAAAATATCCGGTCAGGTGTGAAAAAGACCGCATTGAACCTGCTAGATAGAACAAAATAAAAAACAACCCATAAAAATTAAAATTTTTCATGTAAATTTTCTAATCGGGAATACACAATGTGCAGTTTGAATAAAATCAGGGAAATTCTTTAAAATTTTGGTTAGAGAGCCCCCCGACCCCGGGGCCATTTAATTTCCAAATTTTTACAAAAAGCATCTTCGGAGATACACATAGATATAAAATTTGAAGAAAATTGGGTAAATTTTGTAAACAATTTGTATGGGTGTCCCCCGACCCCGGGGCCCGATCGCTTCAAAATTTTTACAAAAAGTGTTGTCCATCGAAGATACACATGCCTATAAAATTTGAAGAAAATCGGGTAAATTTTTTAAAAAATTTGTATGGGAGCCCCCGAGGCCCGAGGTGCCCTAAGTTTTAATAGAAAGTAGTGTCATGGGAAATACACACGTGTGCAAAATTTGAATAAAATCGGACTTTTGGAAGTGTGTTAAAAATTTATCACACGATTCTGCCCACCAGCCAGCCAGCCAGCCACGGGCACGCGAAGTTAATATAGAGAATTTAAAAAGCAAGCCTAAAAGCTTATCGGTGTCGAAAATACTAAAAAGTACATAAAAACCGCAGCTTGTCACTGTTTTATTGCTTCTTTCACCAGGGGTGCTCTGAATGCTCATCAGTTTATACCCTCAAGCTCATATTCGGAGCTACAATTTGTGAATAAACGAACTTGTGTTGTGCTTTTATTTTGCAAAATCCATTACGCACCTTTTCTTTTGTATCTGGTGCGACAGACCGTTGCGGTCCAAAGCCTAGTTCTCGGGACCATTTGTGTTGTGCATGTATATTTTTGCACACAAATGGAAGGTCCCTTAAATGCCGTATCCAAACGGCGAATTTTGCAAATTTTTAGATACTAAAATTTTGCAAATCGTAAACATAATAAAGTATTTTCTAACACTATTTAGTGATTTTGCAAATCGTGAAATAATAAACATTTTTTGTGATTTTGCAAATCGTAAAACAGTAAATTATTAAGTAAAATTTAGCAAATCGATAAATAATGGAGATGGAACTAATGGATCGAAAACAGTATACTTCGGAAGACAAGTTCTAACGCAACAAATAAACAGTAAATTTGACCAGCAGAGAGAACAAATGCAGCAGCAGAATCAGGAGATAAAACAAATGAATAACAAGTTTGATCAGCAAAGCGATTAGCTCGATCAAAAAATCTACAATTGAATTCTCAACTCAGCGATAAGTTTGATGCGCAAAATAAACAGATAAATTTCAAACAACAACAAAAAAAGGAATTTTCTCAGCAAAGTGAGGAAATTAATTCAAAATTTGATTAACAAAATCGGAAGCTGGAAACGCTTAAAGGTGAAATGAGATGAATTCAAACATAGCTTAAAGGTGATATAAATGGAATTCATGAACAAGTGAATGCTCTGGAAAATAAAATTAATGGATTGAGACCAAGTTGGCCAGTCGTACCCAGTTCGCTAGAGAAAACAATCATCAGTGCCTGATCAGAGTCACTCCAAAATCATTTGGTGCCACGAAAGGAATTTTGAAAACTCCTGCTTTTAATAGTGAGACCGGTTATGAAAATTTCAAAATCCAGTTTGCAGCAGCGGTACATGAGCATCTAAGAAACCATTAGTTTTCTGATCCTAGCGTTGAGAGAAAATACATTTTGCAGATGATTCCAGATGCAGATATGAGTTGGACTTGCGTTAATTTAATTTAAAGCCTTCATTGATGAGAAGTTGCAAAACCTTATAAATATACGCTTTCAAATTAACAGGAATACCAGAACTATTTCCTAATCAAAACGCTTCAGGTGTCAGAAACATTTTATGCGCGGTAGTAAGGAACCAAACACTGGAAACACGACGAGGCAGCTGAACAATGGTGTCAAGAATATTGAAAAATTACGGCGGATAGATGTTGAATAAGATGGAGCAATCGTCTTATATCGTCGTTTACAAGGCAAAGTCTGATGAAGGAAAGAGATTATTCCAGGGTCATAGTGCGTAGTACCAATCTAGGAAAATATTGCAACCGCCTGGTAGTTAAGGATATTTTTTATTTTTTTTTATTTATGATAACTTACTGCCAATGGAAAACTCCCTAAAGGGCATTTTTTTTTATTTTTTATTTTTTATGATAACTTACTGCCAAGGAAAAACTCCCTTAATGACTTCCGTCACGGCAATAAAGTGGGCTATGCCCTTTATTAAAATTTAATAAAGAAAAAACCGAAGGAATGTGATTTACAAAATACATATCACATTCCTCACGTTTGTAGCCGGTTTCAACTTATTTTCTTAGAATTCTCTCTGATTCATTGAAAAAGCAAAATGGAGAAAGATCACGAAACTAAAAATGACACGGGTCCAATGCTTTAATCAATGCATCATGGTCAGGGAAAACTACAAAAAACCCTGATTAAGAAAATATTACATATTATTACAAAATTGAGCCTTCAAATTTCTTTGAACCTCTGTAGTGGAATTCTACAACTTGACGCATTTCCTGAAAGCCAACAACACGACAGTTAAACGTACCGGATTCGTCTGTAGTACCAGGCCTTACAAACAAAAAGGGCACGCACAACTATCGAGCCGAAAGGCATATCAAAATTCCGCTTTGTGGATCTTCGTAGGTAGGCCAAGTCCTCGCGAGCAAACTTCCTATTCAAGCTCTTGAAGAAACTTTTTCATTTCGGTTTTTCGTTTTTAATTTTTGAGATTTAAATTATTAAAATAAATATTTTGAACTTTAAGAATGAATCACCTACTACGACCGACAATTTTTTATTTGGATATATTAAGATCCAAGCAATTTTTGAGGCACCAGGTCGAAAAACTGTCTCGGTCTTCTTGAAGGAGAGAGGAGTCTTGTGGGGAAGAAATTGATTTGAAAAATTTGGTATCGTCAGCGTAAATTGAGAGGGCGGAATGTTTGATGACCATATCAAGATAATTTATAGTTAGGTTGAATATGGGACTCCAGAGGTTGTCAAGAATGTTGACATGAACCCTATTTCATTTGGTTTAATTTGCACCTACTCCTATGCTTATTCTTTTGCCTTCAGAGTGGGCCTTCCGGCAAGCCTACTCTGTATATTACTAATTAGAGGTGGCATCGAGATGAGCCCCGGTCTCAGAACCGTGAACTGCTCGGTCTGTAACCGACCGATCCGTAAAAGTGTAGCCTATGTGCATATCAACATTTGTAACAAGTGGTGCCAACTTTGGCAATGCTCAGGGCTACATAGTACCAATGATTAAACAACAATTTCATTGGTTCCTGCTGCTCCCAAGAAACGCCACAACCCCCTACTACTATATCCCCACCCTTGTGCACTAATAATACCCCAACCCCATTGGAACATAATTGCAACATAATTGCAACAACGAATTTATTCGCATATGCAGTTCACGACATTACTATCAGTGAAATTCCACCACGCTGCATACGTCAAGACATTAAAGCATCCAGAGATTGCGTAATCCCGGCCACCTGGAATTCTACCACTGTCATTTCAGCCTTTAATAGTAAACACAATTAACCAGTCTCTGCAGCAGTCTCCTCAAGTAAGGGTAATAGGGTTCATGTCAACATTCTTGACAACCTCTGGAGTCCCATATTCATCCTAACTATAAATTATCCAAACATTCCGCCCTCTCAGTTTACGCTGACGATACCAAATTTTTCAAATCAATTTCTTCCCCACAAGACTCCTCTCTCCTTCAACAAGACCGAGACAGTTTTTCGACCTGGTGCCTCAAAAATTGCTTGGATCTTAATATATCCAAATTAAAAATTGTCGGTCGTAGTAGGCTATTCATTCTTAAAATTCAAAATATTTATTTTAATAATTTAAATCGGGCTAATTTTTAAAAAAAAATTATGGCCTCGCCCCCGGGACTCAGGGCCCATTCGCTGCAAAAATTTTAAAAAAGCTTTTGTCCATCGGGATTAACAAATGCTTAAAATTTGAAGAAATTCGGGCTAATTTTTAAAAAATTTAGACGGGCACCCCTCGGGCCTCAGGCCCATTCGTTCAAAAAATGTCCAAAAAGTTTTATCCATCGGAGATACACGGTGTCCGGCGAATTGTTCTCGGACAGTTGTTTTCGCACAATTATTCTCGCACAATTGTTCCTCAGGCAATTGTTCTCGCACAATTATTCTCGAACAATTCTTCTCGTTTTTCTCAGGAAATTCTTCTCAAAATTTTATTTTGCTAAAATATAAAATTACTTAATAAATGAAGTTTTTCCTTTTAAAAGGCGTTTTGGTAGTTTATCGACACACTGTAAAATACAGTGCGCTCAATTTATTTAATTAATAATTAAGTTCTATGCAGCCATGATTAGAAAATTTTAATGTGAATAAGACAGTTGCATCGAAAAGAAATATCAATTTCTGCGATTAGAGAATTAAATGAAAAATTTTTTATGTTTATGGGTTGTTTTTTAAAATTTTCTTTATTAACTTCGCGTGCCCGTGGCTGGCTGGGTGGTAGAATCTTTTGATAACCCACTTTCTAAAGCCGGATTTTATTCACACTTTGCACAGGTGTGTATTTCCCTTGACAACACTTTCTTTTCAAATTTTTGGCCTCTCAGGCCTCGGGGTTGGGGGTTTCCATTCAAATTTTTTAGGAAATTTACCCAATTTTCTTCAAATTTTATATGCATGTGTATCGCCGATCGACAACACTTCCTGTAAAAATTTGGTAGTAAGCGGGCCCGATTTTCTTAGAATTTTATACGCATGTGTATCTCCGACGGACAACACTTTTTGTAAAAATTTGAAAGTTTGGTGCCGGGGTCGGGGGGCTCACTAACAAAAATTTTTAAAAAACTTACTCAATTTTATTAAAACTGCACATATTGTGTATTCCCATTTAGAGAATTTAAACGAAAAATTTGAATTTTTTTGGGTTGTTTTATTTTTATAATTAAAAAGTGGAGGTGTGGGCACAACACGACTTTCTTTTACGGACGGGGCCGGAATTTTCAGTAACTATATATATTTTTTCATTTTCTCATAGTAGTTTACTACTACGACTACTACTTCCGTTTGGCCGATTTCCGCCAAAATCAATTGGACCCTCCCAATTTACGTAAAAAGCTTAAATATGAATTTTCGTCTCTATCAATTCAGTCGTCTGGGCTGTAGAGTGGACACAGAGCCACAGACACACAGACAGAGATCTTTTTTTTTTGCTTTTTCTGACTCAGGAGATACGGTAGGGTTTGTACCCTTATAATGCTTAGCACAGCGTGGACGTTAGGAAATTAGGGAAAGGAAAGGAAAGGATGAGATGTCTATTCACGCGTGTCTTAAACGATTGCAGATCATATAAATGCGGAAACACAGAATCAGACAATTCATTCCACATAACACATAATTCATGACACATAGGTCTGTGAATCCATCAATATGATAAGAATTACATTCAAGATCTCGTTTAATATCGACGTCGTCATTTACAAAAACCGTACATCTTGAATTATCATCCATGACCTGGCACCTTTCAGCTAAATTATTAGAAATGTCACCATTAATACCAGATTTTATGTGTTTTACTGGCATCCAACTTCAAATTGAAGATACAGCTGGTAGTCGACAATGAAATGCCTTTTTTAAATATTGATATGTTTTTGCGGACCGAACATATATATTTTAAGCTAGAATTTTTTGGGGTTGGCTTGGTTTCATTTGAGATTTCCGAAGCAATAACAGTATGCCTAGTTCCTTCGAATGGTCTGCTACGTTACTCAACTGATTTATTCTTTCGTTTAATTTTATTTTAAATTTCAACTTAAGCAACCTGTAAGCTTTTCGTAAATAACGAGCTTTTATTTTAGAGTTAGGAATATAATTTTACATTTTTAATTGATGTATTTCCTTTTTCATAATTGCTAAATTTTCTTCCATATTATTATATTCTGGTCTATAATACGCACAATTTTTTGTTTGGGTCTCGCAACTACTACAAATGGGTTAGTCTTCTTCTGCATCGGTACAAATTAATTTCGAAGGAGGTTCGTATTTCTCAAATTCTTCTACGGCTAAATCTGCGTTACTGGAACCAGGTTTAGAATAGTTATGGTGCACACTTTTATATAATTTGGGTCAGGCATGTTAAAATAATCAGCTTCAGTTTCGATGTCACTAAAATAACCAGAATTTAAAGATTGGATTGTACCCGGTAATTTGTATGGGAGCCCCCGAACCCGGGGCCGGATCACTTCCAAATTTTAATAGAAAGTATTGTCCCTGGAAAAACACATGTGTACAATTTAAGGAAAATTGGGCTTTATGAAGTGCGTTGAATATTGGTTGTAAGATTCCACCAGCCACAGACAACCGTGAACGCAAAGTTAATATATGTAATTTAAAAATTGAAATTTTTCTTGCAAATTCTCTAATCGTAGATTCGAATTGGCGGTGACATTTCCCATTTGGTGGTAAAAACATAGCAGCCACAGCGCACGGTTGGTGCGACGTGCACACAACGACGTACGAAGTAATACTAAAATTCTTTCTTTTGAGCGGAGTTAAGCTGTAAAGCAGTGTGAGTGCGTAACCAGTTCTTCATATAAAATAATACAAAACATTGAGGAACCCATTTATTTTTGTATAACAATTTATGTTCTACTTCGTTCCTCTTGTCTGCTTGGGTGACGCTCGCCGGTCGCCCAGGGTTCGTCCCTCTCCTCGTTGTCAAAAATTAAAAGATGTGTGGGTTTTTATTCTTTTGTGTTTTTATTTATTATTTTCGTGTTTTCTTCCTTATGACTATGTTCCTTACAATTTTAATATACTTATATAGAATAACTACTATACTTAGCTGCCTGCCTAACGTAATCTAATATGGGCACTCGGAGGGCGTTCGAGAGGAACTCCCGGCTCTAAATCGCAGTTAGCAGAAGCAAAAGCAATCAACGACTGCTAACTACATACTTGAAAATACTACTGAGCACACGGGGGCGTTCGAGAAGAACTGCTCGGCTCAAAGCCGTAGTTAGCAGAAGCAAAAGCAATCAACGACTGCTAACTACGTACTTGAAAGTACAACGTGGAACTTATCGTGGGCGTTCGAGTAGAACAACACAGTTCCCAGATATAGCATAAGCAAAGGGCAAAAAAAACACTTTGTTAAGCTATATCAGTTCAAAAGGTAACGAGAGTGCTTTTCGTATGCGAGAATTACTTTTCGTCTTTATCGGACAGAGTACTCTTTTCCACACTTCCTTGTAAATTGTGGATTATCGCGTCCCATGTCTTTGCTTAAATATTTCGGCTTGTTGGGAATTTTATTACGAATTGTGCTCGTAAACGTACAATTTATTCCTTTTGCACATTTTTGTTATTATTTTTGTAATTGTTGTTATTACTTTTATTGTTCTTATTATCATTACTATTATGACATGGGGCGCGACAGGAGTATTTGTCTTTAAAAAAAGAATGATGTTTCTTTGTTTGCTGTCGGACGACCGTATACGAATTGTGGTCGTAAACGTACAATTTATTCCTTTTGCGCATTTTTGTTATTATTTTTGTAATTGTTGTTATTACTTTCATTGTTGTTATTATCATTACTATTATGACATGGGACGCGACAGGAGTATTTCTGTCTTAAAAAAAAGAATGATGTTTCTTTGCTTGCTGTCGGACGACCGTGGGATTTGATCCCCATGTCGCTTGATTTCTGAGCGTAGGTGTTACCGTGGCGCTACTTGTAGCTGTGCAGTGAGGTTGAGTTTTTTCCTACTTGTTTTATTAACTTACTATTTCTGAGGGTATTTACAATGGGTTTTCTCTATGCTTTTTTATAATGCTTACGATATACATACATTTTGTCGTGTGGTTTTGTGATTCTTATTTATAATATTCATATTTTTTGCCGTAAGGTTTGTAACGTTGTTAATTTAAGTATAAATTAACTTCGTTACAATCTCTATACTATTTGATTATAGGTAGTTAGGTAGATATAAAAAAATTAATTATCTTCCATTTTTCCATTAAAATCAAAATGATTTAATGAGTAAATAAAAGTAATACCTACAAAATAATTATTGAAAAATAAAAAAATTTATGGCCCCGTCCCCGGGTCTCGTCCCATTAGCTCCAAAATTCTTACAAAAACTTTTGTCCATCTGGATAAACATATGTATGTTTCAAATTTGAAGAAAATCGAGCTAATTTTTAAAAAATTCATACGGGCAGCCCTCGGTGCCCATTCGCTCAAAAAATGTCCATAAAGTTTTGTCCATCGGAGATACACATGTGTTTAGAATTTTACCCAAATCGGGTTAATTTTTATTTTAAAAAGTGTTGCCTATCGGAGATACACGCGTATATAAAATTTGAAGAAAATCGGGTTAGTTTTTTATTAAAAAATGTTTATGGGGCCCCACGACCCTGGAGCCCAGGGTCTCAAAAGTTTTTACAAAAAGTGTTGTCCATGGAGATACACACGTATATAAAATTTGAAGAAAATCTGGTTAATTTATTTAAAAAATTTGTTGGAGACCCATGACCCTGTGACCCGGGGTCTCCAAAATTTTTACAAAAAGTGTTGTCCATCGGAGATACATACTTCTATAAAATTTGAAGAAAATCGGGATAATATTTTTAAAAAAAATTTATGGGGCCCACGACCCTGTGGCCCGGGGTCTCCAAAATTTTTACAAAAAGGGTTTTCCATCGGAGAGACAGATTTGTATAAAATTTTAAGAAAATCGGGTAAATTTTGTAAAATATTTGATAAAATCGGACTTTGGGAGTGGGTGAAAAATTGAAAAGAAATCTAACCAGCCAGCCACCCAGCCACGGGCACGCGAAGTTAATGTAGAGAATTTAAAAAAGAAAAAACAAATATACGTACAAATATATAGAATATAATGAGAACCAAACTGGTCATTTATATAAGTATAATAATAATAATATAACTTGTAAGTTTCGTTTTTTTTTACTAACCAATATATTATAAAGTTAAACTTGGAATATTTATATATATATATATATATATTTATATATATATATATATATATTTATATATGTATATATATTTATATATATATATATATATATTTATATATATATATATTTATATATTTATATGGATTTAAAAATAAACCATAAAAATTTAAATTTTCTATGTAAATTCTCTAATAGGAGATACATATGTGTGCAAAGTTTGAGCCGGGTTAATTTGGAAAAATTAATATTAGAGCTCCTTCACTTCAAAATTCTTCAAAATGTTTCAAAAACTGTTGGCACCGGAGATACACATGTATAAAACAATTTGTATGGGAGCCCCCGACATTTGAGCCCGATCACTTCCAATAGTAAGTGTTGTCATCGGAGATACACATGTGTTTAAAATTTAAAGAAAATTGGGTTAATTTTTAAAAACTTAATATGGGCACACCTCGGGCCTCAGCGCTTGATCACTCCAAAACTGTTTAAAAAGAGTTTTGTCAATCGGAGATATACAAGTGTTTAAAATTTTAAGAAAATCGGGTTAATTTTTTAAAAATTAAATGGGCCCCCTCGAGCCCGATCACTTCAAAAATTTTACAAAAAGCTTTTATTCCGTCGGAGATACACATATTTTAAATTTAAATTTTGAAGAAAATCAGGCTAATTTTTTAAAAATTTATATGGGCACCCCTGGGACCTCACTGCACATTCGCTCAAAAAATGTTAAAAAAGATTTGTCCATTGGAGATACACATATCTTTAATATTTAAAGTAAATCGGGCAATTTTTTAAAAATTATATGGGCCCCCCTCGGGCCTCAGTGACCGTTCGCTCGAAAATTTTTACAAAAAGTTCGGTCTATCGGAGACACATATGATTAAAATTTGAAGAAAATCGGGCTAATTTTTAAAAAATTTATACGGGCACCCCTCAGCCCTCAGTGCCCATTCGCTCAAAAAATGTCCAAAAAGTTTTGTCCATCGGAGATACACATGTGTATAAAATGTTAATAAAATTGGGTCAATTTAATTTTTTTTTAAGTTGTATAAGGCGCCACGACGCCGGGGCCCGGCGTCTGTAACTTTTCTACAATAAGTGTTGTCCATCGGAGATACATGTATATAAAATTTAAAGAAAATCGGGTTAATTTTTTTTTAAAAAAAATTTTGTGGGGCCTCACGACCCCGGGCCCGCGGTCTCCAAATTTTTTACAAAAAGTATTGTCCATTGAAGATACATATGTATATAAAATTAAAAAAACGGGGTTAATTTTTATTTAAAAAATTTTTGGGCCCCATGACTAATTGTTGGGTTTCCAAATTTTTTACAAAAAGTGTTGTCCATCGGAGATATATAAAATTTGATGAAAATTGGGTTAATTTTTTTTTTTTTAAATTTGTTGGGGCCCCATAGCCTAGTGCCCGTGGTCTCCCAAATTTTTACAAAAGGTGTTGTCAATCGGAAATACACATGCGTATAAATTTGGAAGAAAATCTGGTTAATTTTCTTAAAATTTTTAATAGAAAGTGCTATCTCCGGAACAAACAGAGAGACCGACCGACAGACAGACGCGCCACGGGCAAGCGAAGTTAATATAGAGAATTTAAAAAAAAAAGAAATAAGCAGTGACGAAAATACTAACAATTCAACTTTATTTTTCAAAAAAGAACTTCCTAAACGATAATTCTGTAGTCTACGCGAAAGGTGCCGTGAGCACAGCTAATGATATATAAAGATTAAAAAAAATCCATTTGTTTGTACGCGTTTTTCAAAAATAAAATAAATAAAAATTAATTTATAAAACCAATTCACAAAATAAAATTTATTCAATTTCCATAGTGTGTGGTATTATCGTAAAAAAATTGGCGTGAGGGAATAATGATGTGGGCTCACCAGAAACAACCCTCCCCTATCATCTCCAAACCATCTCCATCATCGCCTTCAGAGAAACACGCCAGTCTTTTCCTTAAACACCAATTATAATACGATTAAAATAGTTATATAGATTGTACCGTTGATTCAATAACTAATACAAAATATATGTTTTTTATTTTTAGCAATCAAAGTAAAACAACAACAAAATGACGACTGATATATCAATTGTTCGTTGGGACCCAAGCCAGGGTCCCGGAAACGAGTATATTGACGAATACGAATATGACGGAGGGAACTCTAGTTCTCGATTGTTTGAGCGATCCAGAATTAAAGCGTTAGCAGAAGAAAGAGAAACTGTGCAAAAGAAAACATTTACAAAATGGGTTAACTCACATTTATGTAGAGTTAATTGTAGAATCTCTGACTTATACGTTGATATGCGTGATGGAAAAAATTTAATTAAATTATTAGAAGTGCTTTCCGGTGAACGGCTACCAAAACCCACAAAAGGAAAAATGCGAATTCACTGTTTAGAAAATGTTGACAAAGCTTTGCAATTTTTACGTGATCAGAGGGTTCATTTAGAAAATATTGGATCACATGATATAGTTGATGGGAATGCGTCTCTTAATTTAGGCCTCATTTGGACAATTATATTAAGATTTCAGGTATGCAACAATTCCTATTAGTATTTATTTACACTTCACTCTCTGTATCTTCTTAGATCCAGGATATCACTATTGAAGAAGTCGATAATAAAGAAACAAAATCTGCCAAAGATGCGCTGTTATTGTGGTGCCAAATGAAAACAGCAGGATATCATAATGTCAATGTCAGAAATTTCACTACTTCCTGGCGAGATGGTCTTGCATTTAATGCAATAATACATAAACATAGGCCAGATTTAGTTCAGTTTGAAAAATTATCAAAAAACAACACAGTTTTTAATCTTAACAATGCATTTAACATAGCTGAAGATAAATTAGGACTCGCCAACTTATTAGATGCTGAAGATGTTTTTGTCGAACATCCGGATGAAAAGTCAATAATAACTTACGTAGTTACATATTATCATTATTTTAGCAAATTAAAACAAGAAACTGTTCAAGGTAAACGGATCGGTAAAGTAGTAGGAATTGCAATGGATAACGACAAAATGATAAGTGACTACGAACATTTTACTAGTGATCTAATGAAATGGATTGAAACAACTATTAATATTTTGGGTGATAGGCAGTTTGAAAATTCTTTGAACGGTGTTCAGGGACAGCTATCCCAATTTTCGAACTATAGGAATGTAGAAAAGCCTCCAAAATTTGTTGAAAAGGGAAATTTAGAAGTTTTACTCTTTACGCTACAATCAAAAATGAGGTCAAACAATCAAAAACCATACATTCCAAAAGAAGGAAAACTAATATCGGATATAAATAAGACATGGGAAAAACTTGAAAAAGCAGAACACGAAAGAGAATTGGCATTAAGAGAAGAATTAATTCGACAAGAAAAACTAGATCAGCTGGCATCACGGTTTGATCGAAAGGCATCAATGCGCGAAACCTGGCTGTCTGAAAATCAACGACTTGTCAGCCAAGATAGTTTTGGATTCGATTTAGCTGCTGTCGAAGCGGCTGCTAAAAAACATGAAGCAATTGAGACGGATATTTTTGCTTATGAAGAACGCGTACAAGCTGTTATAGCTGTATCTACTGAACTTGAACTAGAAAGATATCACGATATAAAACGTATTCTTCTCCGCAAAGAAAATGTTATGCGATTATGGAATTATTTGCTTGAATTGTTACGCGCGCGAAGAATGCGACTTGAAATTTCACTGCAGCTCCAGCAAAACTTTCAAGAAATGCTGTATATTTTAGATAATATGGAAGAAATAAAGCAACTCTTGTTAACTGATGATTTTGGGAAACATTTAATGGGCGTGGAGGATCTACTTCAAAAACATTCTCTAGTTGAAGCGGACATAAATATATTAGGTGAACGTGTAAAGGTTGTTGTTCAATGCTCTCAAAAATTTTTAAGTGAAAACCCAGAATCATATAAACCATGTGATCCTGAAATTATTGTTAGTAGAGTTCAGCAACTTGAAGACGCTTACGCTGAATTGGTTCGTCTAGCAGTCGAACGTAGAAGTCATTTGGAAGAAAGTAGAAAAGTATGGCAATTTTATTGGGATACCGCTGATGAGGAGAACTGGATTAAAGAAAAAGAGCAAATAGTTTCAAGTGACGATGTCGGCCATGATTTAACAACAGTTAATTTATTACTTAGCAAACATAAAGCTTTAGAGTCCGAAATAACTACACATGACACTCAATTGCAGAGCGTTGCCAAAATAGGAGCAGAATTAATTACTGAAGGACATTTTGGATCAGATCGTATAAGGGATCGATTAAAGGAAATATTATCGAAGTGGGATCATTTATTAGATATTACTAAATACCGACGTCAACGTGTAGAAAATGCTGTTGAATATTTTCAACTTTTTGCAGATTCAGATGATATAGATAACTGGATGTTGGACACGTTGCGTCTAGTATCAAGTGAAGATGTTGGGCGTGATGAAGCTAACGTACAGTCTCTACTGAAAAAACACAAGGACGTAGCTGATGAACTTAGGAACTATTCTGAAATAACTGAAGGGTTACATAAGCAAGTAGAAACTTTAAAATTAAATGATTCAGAAAAGTTTTATGTTAACGAGCGCTTGGTTGCTATTGACATGCGATATAAAGAGTTGTCTGAACTAGCAAAATTGCGTAAACAAAGATTATTGGACGCACTCAGTCTATATAAGCTAATTTCAGAAGCTGATGGTGTTGAACAGTGGATAAACGAAAAAACTAAAATGTTGGATACAATGACACCCGGAAAGGATATCGAAGATGTAGAAATAATGAAACATCGTTATGATGGCTTTGACAAGGAAATGAATGCAAACGCTTCCCGAGTTGCTGTTGTTAATCAATTAGCCAGGCAACTTCTCCATGTTGAACATCCTAATTCTAACAAAATATTGGAACGTCAAAATCACCTTAATCAAGAATGGTCTGCGTTAAGAGAAAAGGCAGAATCAAAGAGGGATGACCTTAAGTCATCTCACGGTGTACAAACATTTTATATTGAATGTCGTGAAACTATTTCTTGGATAGAAGACAAAAAACGAATTTTAACTGAAACTGATAGTTTGGACATGGATCTAACTGGAGTAATGACTTTACAAAGACGGTTAAGTGGAATGGAAAGGGATTTAGCAGCAATTCAAGCTAAATTGACAAGTTTGGTAAAAGAAGCTGAAAACATTGAAGGAGAACATCCAGACGAAGCACAAATAATACGAGATCGTATTGTCCAAATACAACTTATTTGGGAACAACTGACGCAAATGTTGAAAGAAAGAGATTCAAAGCTGGAAGAGGCTGGAGATTTACATAGATTTTTGAGAGATTTAGATCACTTCCAGACGTGGTTGACGAAAACTCAAACCGACGTCGCTTCCGAAGATACCCCAACATCTCTACCAGAAGCAGAAAAACTTTTAAATCAGCATCAGTCCATTAGAGAAGAAATAGACAATTATACAGAGGATTATAAAAATATGATGGAATATGGTGAACGATTAACTTCGGAACCGAATACTACTGAAGATCCGCAGTATATGTTTTTGCGTGAGCGATTAAATGCTCTTAAGGATGGGTGGGAGGAATTGCACCAAATGTGGGAAAATAGGCAAGTTCTTCTTTCTCAAAGCTTAGATCAACAATTGTTTAATCGCGATGCAAGACAATCCGAAGTGTTACAGAGTCAACATGAGCACTTCCTTAGCAAAGACGATACGCCAGTAAATTTAGAACAAGCTGAAAACCAGTTAAAACGACATGAAACTTTCCTTACTACAATGGATGCAAACGATGACAAAATTAACACGTTAATTCAGGTATCTGGCACTTTAGTTGAAAAGAAACATTTTGATGCAGATAAAATTCGTAAAAAGGCGGAAAATATTAGTAACCGTCGTAATGAAAACCGTGCACGTGCACTTGAACAACATGAAAAATTGAAAAACCAGGTAAAACTTCATGAATTTCTACAAGATCTTGAAGAACTTACAGAGTGGGTACAAGAAAAATATGTCACATCACAGGACGAATCATATCGAAGTGCAAAGACAATTCATTCAAAATGGACACGACATCAAGCTTTTGAAGCTGAAATAGCTGCAAACAAAGAACGTCTTTTTGAAGCTGAAAAGTCTGCTCAAGATCTTGTAAAAGAAAAGCCAGAGTTTAAAGAAGTAATTGAGCCTAGACTTACAGAACTGTCTAAACAATTTGATGATCTCGAAACTCACACAAAAGAAAAAGGTGCAATGCTGTTCGATGCTAACCGAGAAGTTTTGGTTCAGCAAACGTGTGATGATATTGATTCTTATATTACTGATTTAGAGAAGCAAATAGTAAACGCTGACACTGGTAACGATTTAACATCTGTAAACATTTTGATGCAAAAGCAACAAGTAATTCAAACTCAAATGGCTGTAAAAGCCAGGCAGGTAGAGGAAATTGACAAACAGACTGAATATCTACAAAAAACAATCCCTGATGAGAAGATTGAACCGATAATAATAAAGAAAACTGCAGTATTAAAAAGGTTCGAAAATATAAAAGCCCCTCTTATAGAGCGTCAAAAACAATTGGAAAAGAAAAAGGAGGCTTTTCAGTTTTGTCGCGATGTTGAAGATGAGAAATTATGGATCAATGAAAAGTTTCCAGTTGCAAACACCTCAGATTATGGAAATTCCCTTTTTAACGTACATGCTCTTAAGAAAAAAAATCAGTCTCTATCTACAGAAATCGATAACCATGAACCAAGAATAATGGCTATTTGTACTAATGGTAGAAAGTTAATAGACGAAGGACACGAAGAAGCTTCTAAATTTGAAAATTTAATTAAAGAACTTACACAGAAGTGGCAAAATCTTAAATATGCAATTGACAATCGCCGTAATCAACTTGATCAATCTGAAAAAATTCAACAGTACTTTTTTGACGCACAAGAAGCTGAATCTTGGATGAGTGAACAGGAGCTTTACATGATGGTTGAGGATCGTGGCAAAGACGAAATAAGTGCTCAAAATTTAATGAAGAAACACGAAACTTTAGAACAATCTGTTGAAGATTACGCAAATACAATACGGCAACTTGGAGAAGTTGCCCGTCAGTTTAATAACGGTAATATTACGTATGGTGATAACGTTGCTGTTAAGCAATCACAGTTAGATAAATTATATGCTGGTCTAAAAGATTTAGCAGGAGAACGTCGTGCTCGTCTTAACGAAGCTCTTCAATTATTTATGCTTAATCGAGAAGTCGATGATTTGGAGCAATGGATAACAGATAGAGAAGTAGTTGCAGGGTCGCAGGAGCTGGGACAAGATTTTGAGCACGTCGCTCTTCTTTCGGAACGCTTCAAAGAATTCTCACGAGATACCGAGTCTGTAGGAGGAGAAAGGGTGGCAAAGGTTAATGGAATTGCTGATAATTTAATTCAATCCGGACATTCCGATTCAGCAACAATTGCAGAATGGAAGGATAATTTAAATGAGTCTTGGCAAGATTTACTTGAATTAATTGAAACTCGAACTCAAATGCTTGCAGCTTCGCGAGAACTTCATAAATTTTTTCATGATTGTAAGGATATATTGAGTCGTATCGTTGAAAAACAACACGGCGTTTCAGATGAGTTAGGTCGGGATGCTGGATCTGTCTCTACTCTTCAACGAAAGCATTATAATTTTATGCAAGATCTGATGACATTATACAATCAAGTCCAACAAATTCAGGAAGAATCATTAAAGTTGCAAGATTCTTACGCTGGTGATAAAGCAAAAGAAATTACAAACCGTGAACATGAAGTCCTACAAGCTTGGTACAATTTGCAGGCCATGTGTGACGCACGAAAAGAAAAGCTCGCTGATACGGGTGATCTATTCCGCTTCTTTAATATGGTCAGAATATTAATGATTTGGATAGAAGATGTAGTTCGCCAAATGAATACTTCTGAAAAACCCCGGGACGTTTCTGGTGTAGAACTTTTAATGAACAATCATCAGAGCCTTAAAGCAGAAATTGACACTAGAGAAGATAATTTTGCTGCCTGTCTTTCCTTGGGTAAAGAATTGGTTTCGAGAAATCATTACGCATCTCACGATATTAAAGAACGGTTGCTACACTTGAATAATAGCAGAAATGCGTTGTTACAAAGATGGGAAGAGCGTTGGGAGAATTTGCAATTAAGTATGTGTCTTCATATATATATTTGTTTTTCTACTCTAAATTCTCTGTTTTTTACATATTATTGTATTGTTAAAGTTTTGGAAGTATACCAGTTTGCACGAGATGCCGCAGTTGCTGAGGCTTGGCTAATTGCACAGGAACCATACTTAATGTCTTCAGAATTAGGTCATACAATTGACGAAGTTGAAATTTTAATTAAAAAGCATGAAGCTTTTGAAAAATCAGCTGCCGCACAAGAGGAACGATTCAGTGCACTTGAGCGATTAACGACAGTATGGCATTAGTCTTTTAAAAAAATAGTTATTGTTAATAATCCCTTTTGTGTAGTTTGAGCTTAAAGAAATGAAAAAACGACAGGAACTTGCAGAAGAAGCAGAAAAACAACGATCGCGCAAAGAAATAGAGGTTAAAATGGCTGCAGAAGCTCTTGAACAAGTTAAACTAGAAATGGAAAAACATGAAGTTTTAGACATAACTACACCTGACGAAGAGAACGGTTAGTTTAAAATTTTAATTTTAAGTGTATAATAACAGCATCATATGCAAATTTCATCCGACTACCACAAATTCATTGCTAACAAATTGAAAATTTTATGTGTTAATGCATGACTGGAACACAAGAAGTTATTTTAAGATCATCTTCACCGCTGGGAAAAGAACGTGCACCTACTTCTCAATCAGGTACGCGCCTATGTTACGTACACACTATTCGATTATGGTGTATGTATTGTCTTTTTATAAATTCAATTTTTACTGTGGTTTTTGAAAAATACATCTTAATTATTTTCCACTCTTAGTGAAACACTCTGTATATATTAAATGTTGATTTAAACCTTAAATGAATTTTAATTTTCTTACAATTTTAACAAAATACTATCATTAGAAATTATGTATAGAATCAAGCGTTTTTTTTTTTCAAGTTTTTTTTACTAATTTTATATCAACATAATGAGTAATAATAATAATATTTGAAGCGACAGACCACTGCTGTCTCAGGTCTAGCTTCTCGCGACCATTAGTGTTGTGCGTGTTGTATTTATTGTAAACAAATAGAAGGAACAATTTTATGCCGTACTCGAACGGCATGTTGAGAAGCTTTATTTGACAAGTTATTACCATCGGAAGTTTATCAGACATTCGCCAGAGTTGGGACCGTAAAAAATTCTTTTGCTGTTTCTGAGATTCCAAACTCAAAGCTCCTGTTCCAAAGCAATCCAACAAATTAATTTGTTAATTTTAGTAATTATTCAATTGAAAATAAACTGATTAAAAATAGCGTGTGCATCTCAGGCATGTAAGAGAAGTGAAATCTAAATTAATCTTCAAAATGAACAAAAATTTATTCAGTCCATTCTAATTCCATTATTACATTTTAAAAACTGTCATTGGAACTGTAATTAAGAGCAAGTGCATCTCAGTCAACGTGAGAGAAGTGACCTCTTTGGTAGGTTAAATTTATTTAGAAAATTAACTGCAAATTCCAAATTTATTGGTACTGTGTTGATTTTGTGTTAACATAACACGTTTAATCATGTCTAATCAAATTACGCTAGGTAAGTGCCGTGCTTCATTAAACATTGCCAAATACATTAAGTATTAGAGTGTATACTATTCATGAACCGCAACCTTTAGTTTCGACGAAAACTAACTTAGACTTTTCTCTCGAACGCGGCTAAGAGGTCAGAATGCTTTATGCTAAGCACCGAAGTTTCGGATCATATGTAAGTACTGGTATGACCATTGTCTTATACACCAGCAGCTTAGATGTTATGGTTAAATTCTTGGATTTGAAGAGTCTTCACAGACTAAAGTTGGCTTTGAGCAACCGTGCGCTTGTTTCTGGTTTCATGCCGTTATCAGCTGCTTCAGTTGACCCGAGATAGTTACTCCACTATTTTAATTGAGGGACAAATGTTGGATCTTTTACTCGCAGACGTGGCCACCATATACTTTCTTTTGCTCTCATTTATGTGCAGCCCCAGATAGTTATCCGGATATTTTTACTTGGCTTTTAACGTTGGTCATGGCCAACCTATATAGTCTAGTCAGTTTATTTATGATGCCAAATTTTCGCATGGCTTTATAAATTTATACTCTGGCTATGTTATCACAGGCGGCTTTAAAGTCTTTAAAAATATGCTGTGGTGAATTTTGAAACTCTAGAGTGTAGACATTTTTCCATCACCTTCGGGTGTGAATCTGATCAGTTGTTGATTTGTCTGGGATGAAGCCACACTGGTATGGACCAATGATGACTTTAGCGTATGTCTGTCTTGAAGGATAGAGGAGAAAATCTTATACGCGGTAATCAAGAACGTTATACCACGATAATTGCTGCATCTTGTGATATCTACTTTATTATGTGTGGGGCACAGGATGCCTCTTCGCCAGTCTCCTGGCATCACTTCTTCCATTCTGGCCAGAAATTTTATTCGCCCTAAACTTGAGTACAATTGTCATATTTGGTCTGCGGACTATTTGGTAGAACTTCCGCGCCTGGTGTGGTGCTAGCTTTCTAGTTTACGGACGAGATTCTTCTCCCAGGCCTGCTGGTTTTCGTCATTAAACTGTTTTTCATATCCTCTGAGCTTTTTATATTCATCTTCGTGTGCCCCCGTTCAATGAGATTGTTGCATTTCTCGGTACGCAACATTCTTACGTTCAGCCGCTAGCTTAGCACCTCGGTATGTTTGTACCGTCATCAGGTTCGGGTTGTGGCGGATGTTTCGAGTGGCTCCATCAGGAAATACCCAAGTAAGTGGCTTTATGGATATTTTTACGCGCAACTTGTACTCGCAACGACCAAATTATTGGTTGCTGCCATCACTATGACTCGTTGTCCCTTGTCATTAGTGTTCTTATGTAAGCTATGGGTGCTAATTTACTGCCTGAATACTGGCACCGTACCTATTTTGGCATTCATATCCCCCACAAAGATTTTTACATCGTACTGCGGGCAGACGCGAAGGGTGCATAGGCGTTCATTTACTGCTTTAAAGCCGATAACGGTGGGTTTAATTCTTTTGCTGACTAGAACTGTCTTGCTTGACAGCTGTAATATATGACATACTCTGATTTTTGTAAGACAACATTCCCCGTCAACGGCATCTCCTGGATTGCTGTTATGTCAGCATTATAATTGGAGAATGTTATACGCACCTCCCCGTGCTTTCACGCAGAGAAGAGGGAGTGTGCGGGCGCGTTGAATATTGATTAAAACACACAAATAGGTTATATTTAATTTTAATACATTTTATTTTAACGTGTTAGGTTTAGATGTCTAAGTTCAACTGCCGCCCTTAGTTAACGTAGCAGCGGTCTTTTATAATATTTTGGATGGATTGAACCAATAGCATTGACTTGGCACTTAACGGTCGCCTTAGAATTGCCCTTCTGCTGATATTACTATTTCGTAATATAATTTACACTAACTGTTTCTCAGTATCGTATCGGCATTTGTGAGGTGCGCGCTGTGCTTGAAAATCGAGATGCATAAACGATCACAGTGCCTTTATCCTATCTCGATCGATTTCTTACTACAACACCAGCCATCCGTACGTACATCGGTACACGAATGTTCCGGCAATGTGACAGGCTGTGCCGATCATAAAATAAGTAATTTATTGAAAGCAGATGTGGGTAGAGTGTAGCAAGACTGTGTGTGGTCAGGGGTGTAATGGTTGTGCCGGTCGCAACAAGGTTCATCAGTGTATGTATTTTTACGGGCGAGGCTTTTGGCCTTGCGACAACCTTACTTTGAATGGACTTTGAAGGGAAGGTGGAGGTTTGATCGCACTTCCAACAGTCAGATAGTTACGGCCACCTGCAATTCAAAAGCATTCTCTGTTATTCACCCTTTTCTGCTGATGGCTAACCGCTTGCTACACTACTACACATAATCAAGATCAAAAGCAGTGGCGTGTAGGCAGAAAATTATATGTGTAGTTGCCCTTCAGCGTATCTTCTTCTTTAGATCATTTAATTTTAGTATTTGTCTAGAAACGCAAAGTATGCTCTCAACTGTTTTATGTATTTAATCCATTTCTAATTTTTAATTTTTTCCAAATTAACCCGGTTCAAACTTTGCACACTGTACCCCTTTCAGAGAATTTTAATGAAAATTTGTAATTTCTATGGGTTGGTTTTTTTCATTTAGCATAACTTACCTTCATATTTTGAAGTAGTGCTGGAAAGTAATAAGTCGTTGTTCGTCGATACAAAAAAATAACAATAAAAAAAAAATATTTATATATTTCGCCAATTTTTTGCTCTGTGTAACGGACCTACAGTTTTTGAAGTATAACGCGTACGTCGCGTACAGTGTTCGCTTTTGCTCTTTCATTCTTGAGTGTCGTTTACGTGATCTATAATAATATAATCACCTCAACTCAACTATGGTATGCGGCAACAAGGCTTGTACAATCAAAGACGATCACGAAGAGTGGGTGAATGGTAGTGGAATCTGCGGCAAGTTCTTCCATTCATTTTGTGTAGATCTTAGAAAATATCTATACTATACCTAAAAGACCTTCCTGATAATTTCTGGTTCTACTGCGACGATTGCAAGGAAGTCTCTCTCTCAGACGTTTTTAAAGCAATTAAATATAGCAACGAAGCAGTTAAGACCCATAATCACATAAAAATCCTCCACCAATTTGCCAAATACGACTACAGTTTGAAAAACTTCATCATCTCTTGCAAAAATGACACAACCTACACTGGTTCAAGACGTCCTCAACAAATTGGAATTGGTAATTGAAGCTACCAATAAATTGAACACTCAATGTAATTACCTCCAGTTGAGTACCCCTTCCCAATCTACCCAATCAAAACGGATCAACGCCTTATCTCTTTGCTTGAATCATCTATCCGAAATCATAAATGAACTAGTCCTTAAATCCAATGACACCAATGCCGAACTATCCAAAACCAATTAAGCCTTGGGGAAATTGCAGAAGAAATTAAAATACTATCTAGTAAGGTCGACGTTGTTCCTAATATAAGTCATCATAACTCTATAAATAACTTGTCTATTCACGATGAACTTCATGATGTACTTATAAACGTATCACCAAACTCAGCCGTGACTCATACTATCCCATCTCTGACTACTACTTCTCCTACTCCCTCTCTTGTCCGACCACAAACCACCCCGTACCCTACTCTGAAAAAATTAGGTGAACATTGGACTCATGCGGATTGGACCAATCGTATCAAGAGGCTAGAAGTCCTAAATAATTCATCTAAAAACACAAACATGGCATCTAATAGTCACCAAACCGCTGTTGTCCTTTTAAAGTGCGCCCCATCCACGCTAAAGCTTCCTGGGAACGCAATGTCTTCAAGCAGTAATATTTCATCCATTTTAAGCCGTTAACTCACGACAAATCGAAAAGCTTCTTCCTTCCTTCAAAATAAGCCTGTTTATTCTCCTCAAATCAATTTGTTAAAATTGATGGCATGACAATGAGAAAATCAAAAAAAAAAATAATTAACTGACCGATTTCTAACTCCATCTCAAAATCTGACCCAAATTGGAATAATAAAACCAATATTTTTCCTAGTTTTGCACCCCCGATTTAAGCTCAAGCAAAACACCTACGTAAATCTGAACCATCTCCAAAACCCATCAAATGTGCTCCTCTTCCACTCAATGAACCTCCCCATAATGTATCTCAAAACCAACCTCTAACATCCTCCGTATACCTAAACCAGCTCCGAAACACATCAGATCCGTTGCCCTTCCAGCTAAACAGTCTCATCGTCATGTATCTGTGGGTGTTCCCCACCAGCAGTTCTTTCCCTAACTTCTTTAAAACTGGAGCTAAGTACCCCAATTTCATTAGCTTATAAATTCGTAACCCCTCATATAATGACATATCCAACCCCTCATCCAAATCTACTTCCACTACACCTTCCTTCTCAAACACTGTATCTAATATCCCCTTTCTTGATCACCATATGCCTCCCACTGTTAAACTAACTCAGCAAACCATAGACACGACACTGAATGTCGGTATGCACTCTCTAGGCTTAGATAAAAAAATGTATATGAGAATATACGACTCTTTCTGGCTTATCTGCATGACAAATCTCACTGTGCGCTATGAAGCTAAAACCAAAACAAGTGCCATGGTTTCCATTCAGCAGGAAGGGCTCCCTACTGATCTAACCAGCCTCTAACCATTAGGTACTACGAGATTTTCAATATGTCACCCCAAAAAGTGGCGGACGACCCGACCTTGGCGTTTTCGGTAACTATGTACATTCTAAAAGAATATCATACCACCAACGAAGCTGTGTTTTTTCGTCTCTAATTTAGGGCCATTCATGGCACTTCAACCACCCTCTCTTCACACCTCATCATAACTTTCCTCTTATCATCTTATACCAGAACGTAAGGGGCCTATACTCGAAAACCCGTAATGTTCTGCGCCAATCTCATGTCCTCAAATTCAATATGTACCCCGACTGAAACCAAGCTAATCCCGGACATAAAGAACCAGGAGTTATTCCCTCCTACATTTAATGTTTTTTGAGATACGATCTTATCCGCCCTACGATAGGCTCTCCCTGTCAAGGCGTCATGCTAGCAATCCACAATCGCTTCATATCCCAACTCCTCTAAGGAATGTCTCTTCGTTGATCGGCTTACAGACTCAAGTCTATGACTAGTTAATGGCATACCTAACTACATGAGTAGGCAATTAGACCTTATCTTCCGACTAGACGTGTAGTGAGCTGTTACTTATAAACAAAACAAAAACAAAATGGAGGTGTGGGTACAACACGACTTTCTTTTACGGACGGGACCGGAATCTTCAGTAAATGTATATTAAATTTTTATTTTTATTTTTTTTTTTTAATTTTTTTTGCATTTTCTCATAGTAGTTTACTACTACGACTACCACTTCCGTTTGGCCGATTTCCGCCAAAATCAACTGGGCCCTCCCAATTTATGTAAAAAGCTTAAATATTTTTCGTCTCAATCAATTCAGCCGTCTGGGCTGTAGAGTGGACACAGAGCCACAGACACAGACAGAGATTTTTTTTACAAAACTTACGAAATTTAAGTTATGTCGGGGGTCATGTCGTGACTATCGAAAAGATTCGAAGAAGTGAAGTCCTGCAATGTTATCGTTGCCAACGATTCGGACATACTTCTTCGAACTGTAATATGAAATTCCGGTGCGTGAAATGCCAGAATTCACATGGGCCGGGAGAGTGCCTAATCCAAAAAGATATAGGAAAAGAACAGTTGTTCTGTGTGCTCTGCAGCAAAGCGTGACATCCAGCCTCCTGGCGCGGCTGTGAGGTTTACAAAAACCTTCACGAGCGACTCCAATCAAAAAAGGGCAGCTCAACAAAAAGCTGTCCAAAAAATAAATCACATAGAAAATTTTGTCCAAAATGGAGTATCCTATGCCGACAAGGTCAGAAGCGCTAGTGGCTCACAAACTGTTTCACAATCTTTAAGCGAAATCTAAGAGAATAAATTAAATAATTTAGCCAAGATCGTAGCGGCACAAACAGCCCAAATTACGGCGGTTTTAAATGTGCTACGCTCTCTTAGTCTGAATGTTCAGGCTGCGTGGCAGAGCACTCAGAATAGCTGCCTTGAATGTCAATTTTATTATCTCTGTGGTTAGACGTGGTGACGTTTTGCGCTTTGTGACAGATCACAAACCAGACATTCTTCTTCTATCCGAGACAAAGCTAAACGCTAAACATAAGCTAGAATTCAGAGACTAAGACTTTGTACGAATTGACAGAAAGGATTCGATTGAGGTGGTGGAACGGCAGTGCTCATTCGGAAGTTACAAAAAAGTTTACAAAGGCGATATTGCCTGTTTTAAATGTCTAGAGACGACTATTATTTCGCTGTCTCTTCGAAATAATAGTTACCTTCATATCATGCAAATGCGCCGCCAGCAGATAACTTATTAAAATCGAGCTCGAGAAATTATTCGAGACACTAGGATTAGATAGTTTAAATAACTATTTCATTCTAGCGGGAGATCTAAACGCGAAACATCAAGCTTGGTTGGGTTCAACTGCGAACGGAAAAGGCTGCTTTCTTAAGCGCTTGGTTGATGACAACCAAATCCGATATAAGTTGAAATTGTACAGTCCCGTTACACCAAGTTAACCTTCCGGGAATTCATATCTTGATCACTGTCTTGCAGATGCGCGGCTGCATGTAAGAACGGTTCACGAAAATAAGATACCGATATTGCCGTATGATCGCGACCACTGACGAATCACTATTTGCCCTCGCAACCCAAACAGAAATTCCTAAATTAAATTTTAGGAACACACACTGGAACAGGTTCGAAAAACGGGCCTTATTTCTCCCAGCCACCACCACTAATCATTGAAAGACTAAATTCGGTGATACTCGTGAGTATCAACTCAACAGTCCCGAAAATCAAAAGCAAGAATTCTAAAGAATGCTATTTAAACCGTGAAATACGTACTCTTCAAAATTACAAAAGTTGAAAATATCTGGTGCAAATAATTATCAAATCCCAATAAATTCTTTGTCGTGCGCTATTTGGGTGTTCATCTGGACAAATTCTTGTACTATAATGAACACGTAAATAAGGCGGTAGAAAAAGCAAGAGCGGCATTTATGTGTCTTAAAAAACTCCTTAATACCTCAGGAGTATCTAGAATTGACAATGTCATTCTCGATCTTATTAGGAGCCACTTCGCACGGTCAGCCTGTATAGAAAACGATTTTATTTCGGGAGCATTTTATCCTAATCCTGGGTACTTTAGAAATACATTAGAGAGTGGATATATACCACCTGAGGCATTTCTGTATCTGAATGCATTGGGCTACTTGTCCGACTCATGTAACGTACCTGTGAATTACCATGCTGCTAGAAGGGCAACAGACAAAACCATCCGGCATGCCTCATTGCTCAATGGGGAAATGACATTTGGAGATACTGTAGAAACGTGCCTGAAAGGGACCGGTTAAATGAGGAACGTCTGAATAAAGACAAGTACTGGTGGCTAGACTGGAGTGTGGCCAACATTTAAACCTGAGTGAGGGATGGTGGTGGTCGCTATGCCGGCGTATGTGGTTTTATATTTGACGTAGGGTATTTTAAGTAGGTTAGTTGAGTTTTAGGTAGTTTTGTATGTTTTAGTTTATAAGATATGTTATGAGAATTTTTCACAAATTTTTATTCTCTAAATTGAAATTTGATAAAGAAAAAAAATAAAAAAAAAATGAAATATTGTTAGATTTTAAAAAAAAAGATATAGAATGTTGTGAAAGCCAACGTAGGTTAATTAACTAGTTTAAGCTTATATAGACGTAGGTTATTTATTTATTACTAACAATAGTCTTAGAAACATATTTATCTTTTGTTAAATAAATGGATTAAAAATAAAAAAATAAAAAGACCTTATCTTCACAACTGATCCCATTAACTCCTCTGTCTCGCATTGTTCGCGGTCTATATCGACTAATGATAATTTCACCCCACTGCCTCTTTCTATTTTCACAACTCTTCACAACAGTCCCCTCATCCCATAGTTCTCTCTTCTTACGAAGCTAATTTCCACAAAATTAACGACTATTTTAGCAAGTCTTCCTTTGGGTTTGACAATCTATTTTTAAATGATGACATCTCCATTTTTTACAACGAATTTTTAAATTCTATCTCTCTTTATGTCCCCTTCTCGCGCCATAACACCTCATCTACATCTTCTTCTTGGTATAATCGAAGATTTCACTCCTTACGAAATAAGAGAAACAAGCTATGAGCGGCCTACCTTAATACTTATTCTTTTTCTGACTATTCCAACTATCTGGGTACTTACTTGCAATCTAGCTTTATAACTCTGTCTACCAGTGCTATCTTAATAATGCCCAAGCCAAACTTATAAACGACCCTAAGCCTTTTTTCAATTCGTAAACGGAAGTCTGACGGCTATCCCCATTACTCTCTTACAACAATACATCATCAACCAACCCACATACCATTGCCAACTTTTTTGCTTCCTTTTTCAAAAAATCCTCTTATTTCAATTAGCTGCTTACCCTCTCCTACTTAACCTGTCCCTTTTCTCTTTAAAACAGTTGACCCTACTGTTATCGAAAACAAGTTACGAAAACTTAATGAATTCTCACCCGGCCCAGATGGCTTTCAAGCCATATTTCTTAAAAAATGTTCTACCAGCGTCTCCCTTCCCCTTTCTTACCTCTTTTGCCTATCCCTTTCACAAGGAGAATTTCCACAGATTTGGAAGACCTCCTTCATAACCTCAATACACAAAAAAGGATCAAAGAACGATGTTACTAATTATCGCCCCATTGCTAAACTTTCCCATACACCCAAACTCTTCAAAAGTATTTTACACGAAGACAAGCTTCCACTGCAAGTCTATTATTTCTCCCAGCCACCACCACTAATCTTGTTGAATTAATCTCCTTCCTTAGAGAGTCGCAACGAAGTCGACGTTGTTGCAACTGATTTCAGTAAGGCTTTTTATTCAACTAATCCTCTTTAAATTGTCTGCTCTCGGCTTTGAACCCAGATTATTAAAATTGATATCTCCTTTCTGGAAAACCGTTTTTATAGTGTTCGCTTCGGATCCGTCGTTCGCTTGAAATCCGTCGTATCGTCCGCATTCCTGGCAACCATTGGAGTGCCAAAAGGCAGCTATCTAAACCCTCTTCTCTTCATCCTAACTATAAATGATAGGGTCATCAAACTTTACGCTGACGATACCAAAATTTGTAAACCCATTTCTTCCTCACAAGACTCCTATCCCCTTCAACAAGACCTAGACAGTTTTTCAACCTGGTGCCTCAAAAATTTCATGGATCTCAATATCTCCAAAGGAAAACCTGTTACCCTATCACGTAAGTGCAACAAGCCCCTTACCAGACATTACCATATCCCGCGCGCAATCTTTTCGTAACCTCGGCATATAGTGCGACTCGGAACTAAACTTACGTTCTCAAATTGATGAAATAATTCTTAAAGCCAACTCATCACTTGGCTTTGTCAAACGGTGGTCAAAAGAATTTTCTAACCCTTATGTGACCAGATCCCTCTACTTTACTTTTATCCGTACCCTCCTCGAGTACGCTAGTCATGCGTAGTCTCATGTGTCCAGAATCGAGAGCATCCACCGTCGTTTTCTGCGATTTGCTTTTCGAGGCATACCTTGGGACAATCATCTTATACTGCCTCCTTTCCAAGACCGCCATTTAAGCCGAATAAATGGGGACAATTGCCCGCACCAAAATTTAAACATTTTAAAAAAAAATCATAGTCGAATTTGACACGTCTAAGGTAGGCATTGTAATCATTTTCGACTCGTCTAAATTTTGTTCGGTTTTCCACAGTGGGGTTTTGTTTATATAACCGAAAGCATAACTCCCGGTTTCTAGAAGCCTCTTTGTAGCTTACATCATACCAAGCATTTTCCTTCGGTTTGATACCACAGGGAAGGGATAAATTGTTTGATACCCTCCTGGATTATGTTTGTGATCATATCATCCCAGTCGGCTTTCTTGTTTAGCCATACTTTTCTTTTAGGAGTTTTCTCTTTAACTGCGCGTCGACAAGGAGAAATTAGCTGATACTACACAATGTCTGAAGAGCCTAGAGATGACGGTGTATTTGTTAGGATGAGAGGAAAAAAATCAATACCAAAACATCGGTTGGTGCTTTTTGAAAAAGTAAAGTAAAGAGGAGAAAAGGAGTCACCACCATCGAGAGAATATTATTTCAAATAATTTTCTCAAAATTTCTACGGGGTACCTTGACCCGCGGTCCCGTCCTAAAATATAAATAAAATAAATAAAAACAATTTGTACCATACAAATTATTGATATCTTGAGTCTTCAAATATCCAACTTCTATGCCTGTTCCAGTTTTCTTTGCCCATGATAAATTTTGACTTTGAGGTAAATTTTCTTCAGAAAATGTGTAACTAACATGACGTTTTACTATTACTTTCTTTAACATAGTACATAAAAGAAAATACATATAGTATTCATGAAAATTTTCAAACTCGGGATTTTTGCACATTTACCCATTACCGTATCTCCTGAGTCAGAAAAAGCGAAAATAAAAATATCTCGGTCTGTCTGCCTGTATGTCTGTCTGCGTCCAATCTACAGCCCAGACGGCTGAACTTGTCGGGATGAAAATTCATATTTAAGCTTTTTACATAAACTGTTAGGGGCCAGATGATTTTGACGGATGCAATATACTGCAAATAACTAAAAAGGACTTAGGAGAAAAGTGCAAAAAGTGTTAACAAAAAAAAATTTAATATACATTTACTGAAGATTCCAGTAAAAATAAAAATCAACAAGTTTGCGGAAAACCCCATAGATTTTATGATAATTGGGAAAACAGGCAGCATATAAATTTAAAAAAAGGGTTTTTTTTTTGCTTTAATCCCCAAAGGCTATGAATAAAAAATTTAATTTTTATTTTCGGTTTGAAGATGTAGTATATCTCTTCATGGGATGCACATTAAAAAATACATCGATGTTTTTTTTCTCGATGTAATGCATCGTATGGTTACATCGATGTAAGACCGATGCATTGAAAAATACAATTACAAAAATGTATCTCAAGTATGTTTATGTACCGAATGGGTAAATATTAAAGAAATTCATATTTAATATCTGAATTGTTGTCATATCCAAAATAACGCATTAAATTGTTATATTCCTGGTGTAAATAAATTTAAAAAGGGTTCATAGTAAACAATAAATTATTTAATTTCTATTTTTTGACCCTCAATTCAAAAGGCAAAGACTCGTTCATTTATGAAATAAGAAATACGGATTTTAATTTTTAAGTCAGACGTTGACTGGCTGCCCCTGCACGGCAATTAATTTTTATATTTATATAAAGATTAATAAATATATATGAATATTCGATGTAAATGTATTAAATGTAGTACAGTAAAAAATTTAAGAATGTGGTAAATTTTTTAATCATAAATGAACAGGAGATTTATATTTCAGCAAAAAATGTGAAAAACAAAACGAAAATAACAGTTATAAATTTTATTTTTAATTTAAATTTTTTTAAAATATTAGCATTGGAGCCCCTCGACCCCGGGCTTTAGGAAGTGGGTTAAAATCTGATCAAGATTTGGACTGCCAGCCAGCCACAAAAACACGGGGAAGCAACGTTAATAATTTTTAATATCTATATTTCGTTTAAGTATGCTTTAAGAACCTAGTAAAACATTTGCCGTCTTTCATTAAGATGAAAAATCTAAATGTTGCATTTTGGTTTTCTACAAAGAAGTAACTGTAACCTGCAACGCATAATAGAAAACAGTATTTATAAATATTTAAAGGAAACTACTCTGCCGTCTGCCCACCAAAAATCATGCTTCTCTTTGTCAATAGATTTACACGGAAAAATTCGTAACCCAAGTTGAAAATAAGATAAATAACAATGGCAAAAATAGATGAAGAAACATATTTGACTTTGACCACAACTTGAACGAATCGCCGAATTGTCATGTTCGTCATGAGAGATAGAAACTATCTACAATATTATTTGATTATTTTTGTACAGTTTGTTAAACAAGTATATATAAAAAAACTTAGTTTTTCGGGTACAAAGTACAAACTAAAAGTATAGACCGACACACGCCATACGCCCTACGGTCCTTTTGTTTTTACAATGTATTATTTGGTAATAACCGCCAAATTTTGATGTCCACGCGCTATTTGCTATTTGAGGCTTAGACACTCACAAATTTTCAGCCCTCTAGGTCGTGCGAAAAGTGGTTAAAAAGGAGCTCAAAAATATCCATCACTCACGCCACATGCGAAACGCGACACATGTCACACGCGGGATATTAAAAATGCTACTTGAGACTTAAATTTAATTTAGCTGGCGGCAGCAGACGAGCAGAACAATGAAGAATGATGATATGAAAATGAACAAAGAGTAAGACTTTTTAGAACAAAAATAAAGCAACAAACAGCCTCTTAATAAAATGAAACTAAACTTTAAATAAAAGGTATAAGCTAGCTGTCACTGTTGCCTGAAGGAGACAGATTTAATTAGTGACAACTGGCTGGACTGGCTGGCTGGTCAGATCTTGTGATCAATTTTTAACCCACTTCCCAAAGCCCGATTTTATTGAAATTTTGGACATATGTATATTTCTGTCGGGGGGGCTCCCATTTCGGCATCAGATCATTTCATACTATAATCACTGTGTTCTATTTACGTTGTGCGCTGTACGCTGTGTGCAGCGCTGCTTGCTTTACGATTGGGGTTGTTTTGTTGTTGGATTGCAGTGCTTCGTATGTTTTTTTTATATATCAGCATTTATAGTGGAGTTCAGTCTACTTTTGGTTATTAGAGAATTTACATGAAAATTTTTAGTTATTATGGGTTGTTTTATTTGCATCGTGTATATCGTGCATCCTTAATATACTATCACTATCCCTAAAGCAACAAGCTGTGTAGAAATGGAATAATGTACTTTGATTGATTATAAACAAAGCAATGATAATATAATCATTATTTGTGCTTCGATTTTAAATTTGTAACATGAATATTTTGGAATACTTTTCAGATATCTAAAATTTATTGCAACTGACATGAACTCGAAATATGTGTATCCTATATAATTTATATACTGAATATTGTAGTTTGGTTTTTCTGTACGTAAGTATTACCATACATCCGTGCATGGAAATCATAATTCGCAATACTGGAAAAATTTCTAATTGATTATTTTGTTCGTTTGTTTACGTTTTGGGGTTCCGTAATAATGTTTTTTTACGGGCGAGGTTTTTGGCCTGGCGCCAACCTTACTTTGAAGTGACTATCCCGATCATTTCGCTTTTTTGGTATTGAAGGAAAATTACCAGCGGCCACCACGTGGAGGTTTGATCGCACATCACCCAGTCAGAGGTAGTTGCGGCCACATGTATTTATAAAGCATTTTGTGTACTTACTTACATATGGATCCGATACTTCAGTACTTAGCAAAAAGCATTCTCACCTCTTAGCCGCGTTCGAGAGAAAAGTCTTATGGAGAATTGTTGGCCCCGTATGTGAGGAAGGACGATTCCGGAGACTCTATAATGATGAGATCTACGAGCGTTACCTCGATGTCGACATCGTGAAGAGAATTAAGCTCGGTAGGGTCCGGTGGGCAGGACACCTAGCTCGCATGAGCGAAGATGATCCTGCTCGGAAAGTCTTTTGTGGTATGATTTATGGAACACGACAGCGGTGCCGGCCAAGCCTAAGCTGGAAGGATGGCGTAGACCAGGACGCCCAGAGTTTAGGGATGCCAAACTGGATGACATCGGCTCGAAATCGGGACCGGTGAGAGTTTTTTTGTGGGAGACCAGGACTGGACACCCATTGTAGAGCCAAATATGATGATGACGATATGATGTTTGCGTTTTACGTGGAAGACAAAAAAAAGTTATTTTTCTTCGTGTCGCGCGCATTCTCGTTGATTTTTGTATGTTCATATATACACGCATAATTCGGCTGAGTAGTCGACTAAGCATGTGTATCATTGCATAGCATTTCCACGTGTATAACAAAAAGCAAACTAAAACAACTGAAGTCATAAAACATAGCATATACAAACACATATGAAATTAACATTGCATCTTTGTTTTATTTGCTGGTTTGTGTCAAGGATTTCGAATATCCTGTAAGCTCCCCGTGTAAATAAATCTAACATTAAAAAAACAAGCAGTCCCAGTTCAAATTGAATCTGATCAAGATGCTTTTTAAAAACACAAAATACTTTTTTGATCATAGCGTCAGTCCATAAGGTTAAGACATCTAGGTCTTTATTATCTTTGATATAAGTTTGAAGAACGTTCCCCTCCACATCTCATGTGGAACTCAAACAACTATGTGTGCTAAACACGTTAAATTCTAACCTCGACAGCATAAAAAATTGGGAAAAGATAATAGAGTAAAATTTAACGTTTCCAACACCCAATGCTGTCTTTTGTCGTCCAAGCAAATATTTAATCCACTGCCATTATCCTTGAATGGCCTTGCATCGTGGAAACTGAAAAACTCAAATTTCCCTGTAGGTGCGTTAACGACAAACTTCGTTGGAACAACTTTTTCAGTGTGACTTTATTAATGATCTAACAATTTATTTTTAACATTATATATTTCCTTATTGATTAGTTGAAGATTTTACTTTATGGTGAATAATTCTGATCATTTCTTAGTGATTTGTTGACAATTTTTAAATTCTCTATATTAACTTCACTTGCCCGTGGGTCGGTCGTCGGTCGTCTGTCGTGGATTCTTGCGATCAATTTTTAACCCACTTCCCATGGCCCGATTTTATTGAAATTTTGCACACATGTGTATTTCCGGAGACAACACTTTCTATTAATTATTTTTAGGCCCCTCGGGCTGCGGGGTCGGGGGGCTCCCATACAAAAATTTAAAAATATTTACCCGATTTTCTTCAAATTTTACACACATGTGTATACCCAATAAAAATTACTTTTTCGAAAATTTGGTAGTGATCGGGTCCCGGGTTCGGCCGCAAGGCCCTTATACATTTTTTAAATATCTATACTGGCATCAGATATTCGTCGCCCTTTATGGACTGTGTGTGCTGCGCAGTCGGCTGCGCTGCTTGGTTTTGGTGGTAGAGAGAGAGAGAAATCTTAGCTCACGCACAAATGAACCCAGCAAATGAAACGAGACATAAATGTTTTTATTTACTGAATTTTATTTTTATTGATGTCGTTTTTTGTTGTCGATATCAACTTACAGATAGAACAACAAGTTTTGGCAATATTCTGTCATTTCGCGTTTTCATAAATTAGTTCAGAGCAGTCAAAGAGTTCTCAAGATAAATGTTCGTGTTTCTTATTTGCTCAGAGTATGAGCGTGCTCTAAGTGCTCAGAATAAAATGATCTGAGCATTTTCAATTTTAACATCTGATGTCAAATGTCTGTTTCGATGATTTTCTCCTACAATAAAAAAAAATGGCCCAGGATCGAGGGGCTCCCATATCAATCTCTGCGATTACAGAATTTAGATGAAAAATTTTAATTTTTATGGGTAAATGTTAGAAATTCTGCTGATCGTTGCTGGTTGTTCTTGACTTTCGACATTTGGGTTTATATGGGTTGTGGTTGCGTAACTCCTCCGCCCTTTCTTTTGTATCTTTTCAGATAGTCGAAAGCACTGAAAGCACTATCGTCCAACATAATGGACTCTAAGTCAGTAAAATGCTGCTAGGATGCACTGCAATCCCTGGTAGGCCTTAACAGGGTAAAACTCGGTTGGGTACCTGAGGCCCTAACATGATTTCCCATTTCGATATCAAGAAAAAATCCGCCAACAAAAAGAAGGCAGACATTTTTTCGATTGACAATTGATATTTTTATATTGTGTTGAATATAAATTGATGGACAGTATCTTGTCAAATCAGTCTGACATTACATGAGTGCGTCTCTGACTTTAATGGGTGCTTTTGTGTCAATAAATAAGTGCGTTTATACTCTTTTCGATAGAGGAATTCATGATACGAAAGTTAAAGCGGGTCGAAAAGAAGATATCGAAATCATGATACAGCCCCTGGTCACTAGAGAATTGCAGGCAAACTTGCTATGCAGTTGAGTTTTCGTCGGCAGATCTGCGAAACTCTGCCACTCATTATGAAGATAGTAAGTCCCTTATATTGGTTACACCCTACGATACAATTGATCTTTTTAGGTCGGAGTATCAGCCAATTGGGCTAGGGTTTGTCTTGTTTTTTTAAAAAGCTTTTATTTAACTTGCTTTTTTCGTTTTCCACAAATCTTGGAAGTCATTTTCATCAACTTCCCAATGTCCAATTTAGTTGAAATTTTGCACAAACATGTAGAACATCACATGCAACATGCAATGTTCCTTTGCAAAAAAACGTTTCCGACTATGGACTCTCTGGGGGCTCTGGGGGATGGATGGAGCCACTCAAAACCAGATAGACCACGTGTTGATAGACCGCCGCAACCCGAACCTGAAGTGCCAACGTCGACTCGGACCACTATCTTGTTGGTATGGTGCTCCGTGCGCGGATTGCATCATCACGAAAGACCGCATCCGCGAATCAGATCCTCGTCAACACGGCTGCCCTTCGCAATGAAGAGACCAGAAACAACTACGGTCAAGCGATAGGACTCGCCCTAAATGCAGAGAGAGTAAGTCATGTGCTGAGATGTCGGGCGAAGAGGAAAAATGGACACGTACTGCTGACTCCATCTTAGGCAGAAGTCGTAGGGATCGGAACGACTGGTTCGATGACGAATGTAAGCTAGCGACTGAACGTAGGAGCAATGCAACAATCTCATAGAATGCAGGCACGCGAAGATGAATACAAAGAGCTCAGAAGATGTGAAACAGTTCATCAGCAAAAGAAAGCAGCCTGAGAGAAGAATCTCGTCCGTGAACTAGAACAGTACAGAGAGCAAGGAACGCACCAGGTGTGGAAGTTATACCAAAGAGTCCGTGGTATGACGCAATATACACCGCGTTGCACATACTTCAAAGACAAAGAGGGTAATCTGATCGCCGTTCTCAAAGGCATCTTAGATGGGAAGAGAACTTTCATGAGTTGCCAATTGGCCAGCTAACCGAAGAATTGGAGGCACCAGCAATGTCCGAAAACTATACTGTGCTGCCGTTACCAAGCATTGACGAAGTTAGCGATTAATGGGCTCAAAAATAATAACGCCCCGGGATCAGGTGGGATCCCAGCGGAACAGAATAAAATAGGAGGCCCCACATTACACCAAGCAATTCATGAAATAATAGTGCAAGTATGGGAGGAAGAGGCATCCATAAGAAGGGAGATATCACAAAAAAAAGTGCAGCAGTTATCGTGGTATAACGTTGTTTAGTACCGAGTATATAATTTTCTCCTCTATCCTTAAAAACAGAATAGTCCCATACTTTAAAGTCATCATAAGTCCATACCAGTGTGGCTTCATCCCAGGCAAATCAACAATTGATCAGATTTAAACCCTTGGGCAGGTGATGGAAAATGTCTAGAGTTTAAAAACTCAATACATCATCTTTTTATGGACTTTAAAGCCGCCTATGATAGCATAGCCAGAGTAGAAGTTTATAAAGCCATGAGAGAATTCGGCATTCCAAATAAACTGACGGGACTAGGTTGACCATGACCAATGTTATAAGCCAAGTAAAAATATCCGGATCACTATCAAGCCCATTCAATATCTATAACGGGCTCCGACAAGGGAATGGGCTGGCCTGCGTCCTCTTCAACCTGGCGTTCGAGAAAGTGATGTGAGTGAAAGAGAATATTATGCAAAATTAATGAGTTCACCAACATGCTTCTAGTTTCAAATGGTGTAAAGTCACTGCTTATCCACAACTTGCTCTACCATATATGCGCCCGACGATGAAGTTAATATGGTTAGACCAGGAAATATGAACATTTATTTTAATACCCAGGCTGGTAACACAGTCAGAAAATCTTAGCCGGGTGGTCAGGTAAATAGGGGTACAGTTGTCATGTGCAATAATCTGCGACTTTATAGGATTCAACTTTAAACCAAAACAAAAAGACTATTCGGTAATTGCTGACAAATCTTCATTTAAACGACAAATAAGATCCTCTAAAGGCCTATAGGCCTCGAAATGTAAATTTGAACTTCATCAGCATAAAGGTGAAAGTTGCAGTTCTTAGAAACCCCTGTTAAGTCGTTTATATAAATACAGAATAGCACCGGTCCCAAAATAGAGCCTTGTGGCAGACCGGATTCAACGAGGCTAAACGAAGAGTAAGAATCGCCAACAAGTACTCTCTGATACCTATTTGTAAGATAGTCTTAAGAGCTTAACAGAGCTATCTCCAAAACCAAAGAGATATTTAAGTATATTACATGATTTATAATTTCGAAGGCCTTGAGCAAAGAATAGTAATATGATCATCGTTAAACGAGTTAAAATGCCATTCATCACTTTTACCATCGCTGTTTTACAAACAAGCTGAGGCTGGAAGCCAGATTGCTGAGGAGACAATAAGTTGTGAGCACCAGTATAGTATGTGATATTTTTTGTAATTAATTTTTCAAAGATTTTTAAAACGCACGATAGGATACATATAGTCGCCAGGATTAGAAGTTTCCAGGTACTTGGATAGGATGAAGATGTAATGCAAAAGTTTAGGATATGAGAAAGGGGGCCAATGAACGCTGGAATAATTTTAAGGAAATTCCATCGTCTCCAATTGAGTTTGATTGTAAGGACATATTGCTTCTCGTCACGCCTCTTTCCGAGAAAGTAAAACTGGAGAAACAAACATTATTATATACCCCTGGAGTCAAAGCGAGAGAGCTTGGTGTTGCAGATAGGAGAAAATAAGTTAAAGGTGCAGAATATTAAATCATGATCCGATATTGCTTCCATCATAACTTGATCTTGAAGTAAAACTAAGGATGGGTCGGAAACTATCACCATGTCTAATAAGCTAGGAGTAGCATTAGGGGTATAACGAGTAGGGAAAGAGTTAATGACAGATAACCCACATGCAAAGACATAATCAATTGTCTGACGAGCGAGACAATCATTTTTAGCAAGCAATTATAATAATTTAGTAATTATGAATTCGACTTCATAGCCAACATAACTTTCCAAAACAACGCACTTAAGTCCCGTTCTACAGTAAATAGCAACTACCCAAAGTATTTGTTATACGGTCATTTCTGTGTAATTTGTAATTATTAATGTTGTAATAACTATCAATAATGTGTGGCTTGAACCACGTTTCATTTACACATAACACATCAACACTACACTTATCTGGTATGTAACCTAATTAATCTAATTTAGTTTGGTTTAAACTACGTGCATTCAAATCACACAGCTTAAAGCCCCTTTGTGAATTACATAATATTGACAAAATTGCTCGGGCTCACTCGTTGGTGCCACCGGCTGATATCACGTTACCGCTCATAATAAACAAGATTAAATGAAATGTAAACAAGCACGCAAAAAAGGAATACCTACCTCAAAGTAATATGCAAAAAGAGAGAGAAAGAAATAAATATAAAAAGGTACAGAGCAAAGCAAAAATAAATAAGAAAATAATGTGTGAAATATTGTTACTAGCAATTATTGTTGTGGGTCGCAAGCAACTCCCTTTTGTCGTTTAGGATTATTATTCATGTTGAACCACAAAAATATCTACCGCAAAAAAATAAAAATTTCTAAAAGCATATTGAAATTTGTATCGGTACTGTATCAGGTTAAGAATGATAAAAAAGGAATTCAGCGAAGGAAACAACCAAATTCCGGAGCGAGTAAAAACGCGTTTATTTGCTGGCAAACATCACAGTCAACTCAAACATCAAGATACACGCAGTTATTTTGGTTCGCCTGTTTCTTAGCTGCAAATCTTGCAACTCGATTTTCCTCAACATCTCATTGTCCAATTGAGTTGAAATTTTGCACAAAAATGTTGTTCCGGATACAATACAATGCTATGGTAAAAATAAACTGTTCAAAGCATGGACTTAGAATGTAGAAGCTTTTTAAATTTTGCGGTCTAAAATTTTGCAAGCTAGATGTACTTACCTTCATTCAATTGAAATGAAATTTCGCACTAATGTATACAGTCCTGATGACAATACAATGCTATTATTCCACTGAGGTGGTCCAATGATAAGCTGGGACGATACAAGCATTAATTTATTTACCAGGCTGTTAGCTGCAAATCTTGCAACTCGATTTTGATCAACTTCCCGTTGTCTAATTGAGTTAAAGATTTACACAATATGTGTTCTTGGCGACAAATCAATGTTATGGTACCAATAAAGTTTTCTGATCGATAACTTGGAATATAGAAGATTTACAAGTTTCGCTATTAATCTAATTAAATTAATCGCGTTCCAAAATATGACCAAATATGTATGTATTTCGTGTGAAAAACAGGTGTGCAAAATTTCGGGATGCTGCTACATAATAATTGCATTATTATATTAATTACATTATTAAATATAAATTGAATTATTATAATATGTAATGGCAATATTTTATTAATTGCATTACAATATTTGATTGAATTATTATATTATTTTGTATTAATTAGATATTGCGAGCCCCAAGGGGGAAGCTAATAACGCTAAAACCCTTTCTAATACTTTTCCTTCTCAAACTACCTCTATGAATAAAAAAAATCTCAAAAATAACGCAATCGCAAGTCGCGGCTAAATAAAATCGCCATATAAATAATGGTAATTCCGTCTAAAGACTGAATTAATCACAAAGGGTTTCCGTAGCAAAAAATCCTGTACAATGATGAAAAGCTGATTAAAATCAGTCCAGTAGTTTCCAATATTAGCGTATTCTATTGAAAATGCAAACCTTACGTATTTTTATAATAGTATAGATGTTATATACTATATACAGGGTGTATCCTATCCGTTAAGGTGGCAAATACTTAAATTGATATTTTCACCCCCGCGGTATATGTGGCGTTTTAAAACGAAGAGATGTACTTTTGACCTTACATCATCACTTTACACCATGTAACTCTTCTTCTTTTCTCTTCTCTTCTCTTCTCTTCTATCTACAATGTCACTGTTGGTCTCTTTTGATAGAAAATTAAGTCTTTAAGGTCAAACCATCTTATTTTTTTTAATTCTTAAAATCATTACCGATACGAACTCACAAAATTAGGTCCTTCTTGGCAAGTCTGTTTGAAGAAGATTATGCACTGGAGTTAAATCGTAAAAGTGCATCCGTTCCAAGTGTAATTTTATTGCACTGTTCTGCAGGGACACTCAGGCGTCATGCAACTCTTCTTATACGTAGTAGTAGTAACACAACCCGCCTATCTCGCTCTTGTTGAACGAATGCACCTTATATGTAATCTTATAGCTGGAAGCGTTCAAGAATTATAGGGTGTGAAGACATGAAAGGTCAAAAGTACGTTTTCATTTCCATACATTTTTTCACGAAATTAACCAATGGTGATCCATTTTTAAGTACTTGCCACCTTAACGGATACACCCTGTATACATATATATTACATATATATTACATATATATACATATATATACATATATATACATATATATACATATATATACATATACAGGGTGTATCAGTTTAGGATGACGAGAAAAAAAACGTTATGGGTGAAAAATAGGTCTTTCGGCGTGCGTAGCGTTTTAATGCGAATGTTGGCACTGCTTCACTTCACACCCCATAACTCTTGAACGCTTCTAGTTACAAGGTCACTGTTGGTCTTTTTTGAAAAAATTAAATCTTTAAAATCAAACAATGTACATTTTTAATTTAATTTAATTTTTTTAATTACACAATTACCGACATGAAGGTTGTCAAAGTCAAAAATTTTTTGTAATTCTTCGATAAATCTTTTGACTAAAGCAGTATTAAAGCCTATTCAATTTCCTATAAATCCATGGCACAATTTTTGCGCATTCGGGCAATAAAGGCAGGGAATTTTAACTGTTCAAATACCTAGCTGCATATACAATCCTCCTTCCTAACTGTTCTACAGTCTTTATTTTTGAAGATTCTACAAAATCTTTCATACAAAAAAAATGTAGATCCAGTAACCTAGACACGGCCACAATACCGAATACCAATCTATCGGTTTTTATAATGTTCATTTAAAAATGCCGTAACATTACTTCCACTGTGGCAAGGAGCACCATCTACTTGATAAAATGTGTTGATTAGAGTCAGTCTTCCATCAATTCTGGCAGTTCGTTAAAAGTTGCAGATACCCGTTTGAATATAGCCGTTCGGGTGAGTGAGTACCAATGAAGTGAAAATAAACCAAGGAATCACCCCTTTAGTATTTGCAACCTAAACTGATACACCCTCTATACAATTTATATATATGTATACATAAATTTACAGTAATTAAATTGATTAGAATACATATTTAATTTCAATGATTGCACATCCTAATCTTTTTTTTTATAGAGCGAACGAGTTCAGCATTTGATGAAATAGTTGAAGGATTTCTTTACAGAAAACATGAATGGGAAACTACAACAAAGAAAGCATCAAATAGATCATGGGATAAGGTAAAATTATTACGTCATAATTTCTGTTGTGATTAATTTTCTCTTTTTTTATTTTAAAATGAAGGTCTATATAGTAGCAAGCTCTGGTCGACTATCTTCTTACAAAGAACAAAAAGGTTATAAAACTAATCCCGAGCTTACCTTTCGTGGCGAGCCTATCCTTGATTTACAAGGAGCGTTGGTTGAAGTAGCCAATGACTACACCAAAAAGAAACATGTCCTTAGAGTAAAGTAAGTATTTTCTCAAAATATTAATCAGTTTGTATTTAATTTTGCGGATGATAAGAAGCTGGCAGCAATCAGCATAATATAGGGATTAACATGTATTCATGTACGTGCGGTGTTTATTTTGACTGATGTAAGAACGACCAAAAGTCCGCGTGGTGGCCGCCTGGCATGTAGCTGCACATCGGCTAGCTGATGTACAAATACAAATATGTCACATAACATCAATCCAGTTGCGGTGGATGGGGTTTACAAACACGACCCAAACATTCGGGATGATACATTTTCATTACTGCTTCTTATTTGATTCTTTATTGCAGACATGGAAAAATGGTTGAGATGTATGAAAATTTTCTGGTGTTTGTTTAAAAAAAAAAAAACCATAAACAATTTTGAAAAAGTGTGTGACTGCTGGGACTCATTATTTTGTAAACTGTTAGTTCAAATTAGATGTATAATTTGATATTTTCCAAAATAATTTTGATACTTGTGACGCTCTAAATTATCATCAGTTTATCCTCAAGTCCATCTTCGGACGAACAGTTAAGCTCAGACATTCATTCTTCAGCCGTACAACACGTATGTGAGATGCTTTGCCAATCTCTGTCTTTCCACAGCGCTATAATCAACAGGCATTAAAAGAACAAGCTCATAGACACCTCTCCTTTTCTCCTCCTTTTCCTAAACGCCCACGCTCTGTGAAGCATATAGCCGAGCGTTATAAGGGTGCCAACGCCGGGTAAAAGTAAAAGTAAAAAATGAGTCCGTGTAACCTTCACGCGCGGTTAGAGTGAAACTTCTGCGACGTCGTGGCTGCTGTTACGATAAAATATTTTAAACAAAGCCAGAAGACTAAATTTATGAGTGACGTTTTTATGTTGATAAAAACACCAAAAGACCCCCGAATGGTTGAATAACAATACAGAATTTTTGCATCAAGAATATGGCGGAGGCAACAAAATCAGGAATTGTTAAATTGAATAACACCAATTATACTTTGGTTCAACAACGAATAATTGCGTAGTATGAAAGACATTAAATTTCGGGAGGAAATTCAAATGATTCGGTTTTAAAGTTTGTCACTAAGTGGTTATTTTTGTAAGCAGACAGGCCACATGAAACAAAGCTGTAAAAGGTATAAGGAATGGTTAGCAAGACAAGCAAGGTGGTAAAGACAAAAATAAGAACAGATTTACAGGTAAAGTCAATTCAGTCGAAGAATATACAGAAGATACTTTAAAATCAAGTATTGATTCCAAAGATTTTATGTTTACAGTTGCAAGTTATTTAAAAATCAACAAAAATGGCAAATGGTCAAATTGCAAAAGTTATGGGGATTGGTACCGGTCTTAAATTCTTTTTGTGTTTAGGTACTTAACGATTACCTAATTATATTATGTATTTTATATTATTATATATTATAATTTAAAATTTTATAATATTTCAAAATAAGAAGGAAACGATGCACAGTGGTAAGAGTAACCGGTGTAATACTACTAATAATAAATCTAAAATTTTTGGTTTAAATGTATTGCCATTTAACCAATTTACACTGAACCGATAAGAAAAAAAACCAAAACAAAAAAAGAATGCCAATAAGAAAAAAGATGTCGCGTCCACGTTTCCTTTCTCACCATCGAGGTGTAGCTTATATTTAAGTTAAGATGGGATACAATAAATTCGTTTAAACGGGTATAATAATGAAAAAAAAAAATTATTAAAAGTGAATTTGAAAGTAGAATTATAAATTTTAATGTCGCGTCCACGTTTCCATTTTTTTTCTCTCGAAAACAAAGCAAAAACCCGATTTGTTCGTTCACCATTCAAAAGCGGAAGGAAGACGGTCTCGTCCTCTTCTTTTCTTTTCTCTTCTCTTTCTCATCCTCATTATCATCAAAAGGAAATGATTGTTCATGCCATAAATTGTTAAGTATGTGGCGAGGGCTATGCCACATGTCACAAAAGTTATTGGAGTAGGAAGGTAGATTGGAACAGTCCACTCTATTGCCAATATAAAACTTGATAATCCAGATCAACCATGGTCAAACGAGTTACCGGATCACTTCCCAGTATACCCAGTCACATCGCCTGGAAATCCTCCTTTGACAAACATCTTGCAGATCCGCATTTCAACCAACCAGCAAATATTCCTTTGCTATTGGGTGGACCAGTATATTCAACAGTGTTACGTCCAGGTTTGGAGAAGAAGGAAGGATTATTACTGCAAAACACTTATCTGGGTGGGTGGATCGTATCTGGAGACCCGGGAAACGGAAGTGGAAAACAAACCTCAGCCTTTACTGGGACATGCATATTACCAAAGAAGACATTTGTAAAGTAGAGAGTTCGTACTGCGAAAACTAATTCATTGAAAACCACTCTGAACTAAAGACGGCCGCTGCATCTTCCCAATCCCTTGGAAGGCTGACGCACCGAAATTGGGAAATTCGTATAGGGATGCAGTATAATTCTTTATTGGACAAGAAAGACGTTGGAAACAAAACAAGACTCACAAGAAAATATCAAACGAATTTATGGAAGACTTTCTCACGTCGCATTACATGTCGCCAGTTCCTGCTGCGAGTCAGCAAGACGAGACCGGAAACGCTTACTGCATTGAGGAACGTTTTTAACGCTAGCGCGCCATCAAGTAACGGAATCTCTATATCAGCTCATCTACCCAGGTCCGAAATTGCAGAGTCACAACTTTGATATTATCCTTCAGAATAGACAGTACGAGTTTACTTACACCAGCGACATGAAACAGGTGTTTCGCCAGTTCCTGATTCCGAAACCGGGCCGTGAGAAATTTTGAATCCTCTGACGACCCAACAAAACAGAACCATTGGGCGAATTTTTCCTTAACACTGTGACATACGGCGTAGACTGCGCACCATGGCACGTACTTCGTACTATCCATCAAATCGCTATGACAATGCACCGGATTTGGAGACCCAAGACATAACCAAGAACTCTATTTACATGGATGATCTGTTTCACGGAGCTGATAGCATTAAAAAATTTGTAGAGAAAATTGCTAAGATAACAACTACACTAGAGGCCGGTAAGCTATCCCTAACAAAATGGGCATCAAACCACCCAGACCTTCTTCGTTACAAAGAAGACAGCAAAAAAATCAGTGCCTACAAAGATACTGCCGATCCAATTATGAAAATCTTAGGAACTAACTACAATCCAGGAGAGGACACATTTCTCATCCGAATCCCAACTCCAGACCAGATAAAATTCACTAAAAGAGGTCTGTTTTCTATAGCTGCATCGCTTTACGATCCCATGGGTTGGATCTTGACAGTAATAATGCTTTTCCGGATACGGATCCAAGAGTTGTGGCTACTTAAGTACGACTGGGATGACCAGTTAGACGATAAAATACAAAAGAAATTCATTAAACCATTGGAAACTCTATCTCAACTCAGTGTCATTAGAATTCCCCGCTGGATCGACGGAGCCAAAAGCCCTCCAATTCAGCTCATTGGATTTTGTGACGCCTCAGGGGATGGATACGCGGCAGTGATTTACAGTCGAGGAAAGATCGGGGCAACGTACACTGTTCGTTTACTAGCAGCCAAGTGCCGCGTGACGCCACTCAAGACAAGAAAAAACAAAGACAGTAATATATGTACGATCCCCAAGATGGAGCTTGAGGGAATGATGCTGCTTTCCGAGCTCTTCAAACAGATCCGAAGCAATCTCCGCCACACTAATATCACGATGACAGCATACACTGATAGTGAGGTTGCCTTAGCCTGGGTACGAAGCAATAAAGTGATAGACAACAAATTTGTGAATAGTAGAGTTACCAAAATTCGGAAAGTGATTGGACCGGCGGACATCCACTACGTTAAATCATCGGAGAATCTGGCAGATCCAGCTTCACGTGGACAAACACCAGGCCATCTGTCCAAATGTCGGCTCTGGTTTGAAGGTCCAACTTGGTTACTGGATAACCAACTGCCATTCACGCCATTTAAAGATATGTAGATCACCATGACGCATGCCTCTCGAACTGAGGTGGACAAAGAAAATATTTTTGAAAGGTTCTCATGTCATAACCGTAGCCTTCAAAGGGCCAGATAACAGCATACACGTGAGGTTGGTCCAATCACCGCTGAAGAAATCTGCAATGAAAAGGCAAAATTCATCAGGTTTCAGCAGCAACAATGCTTTACAAATGAAATAGCCCACTTCGAAAAATCAAACACTTTTCCCTCTAACTCCAATATTTGGTCCAGACGAAAACATTCTTCGTGCAATGGGAAGGGTTTCTTTTGCCAACATCACCGAAAGTCGTAAGCACCCATTTTATTAACCAAATGCCATTTAGTTGATTTAATAGTACGCCAAACACACCTGGATCACCACCATTGCGGAAACTCTCTAACGGAATACTTAATACGAGAAGAATTCTGGATCCCTGCTGTAAAATCACGCATCAAGAAATGTATTCGGAGTTGCCCAACCTGCACCCGGTGGAAGGCTCAAACTGTTCAACCGATCATGGGAGATCTACCGGAAGAGCGCATCACTCCAGCACCAGCGCTCAGCAAAATGTGGGTAGATTTATGCTTCCACATAAAAGCAAGCGCAATTCGGTTTGACAAAATCATCAAGGTTTGGGTGGCAGTCTTTGTCTGTTTGGTTACAAAAGCTGTTAACTTAGAAATTTGTTCGGATCTTAGCACTGAAATGCTCCTCGTAGCCTTCGCACGCTTCGCAAATAGACGTTGCTGGCCTTCCTTGGTCCTATCTGACAATGGCACCAACTTTATCAGAGCAAAGAAGAGGATATACAACAACTTCAACAACAATTTTGGGAACGGTTCCACCAGGGTCATCAACTACAAAAGAGAAATAAATGGAAGTTCCCTTCCCGAACCAACATCGGAGATGTTGTATTACTTCAAGAACCAAGTGTTACTCCCGCAGATTGGAAAATGGGCCGAATGATTGAAAGCTTTTATGACAGTAAGGGAGACATCCGCAGAGTTGACGTGAGAAAACTAAACGCGAGGTCGTGCATCGCGCCACAAATAGTTTGGTCCCACTGTTCCCGGAAGACACCTAGGAGGAGCCTGCCCTACGCAGAAGTAATCGTCAGAAAAATCGCAACACCTCGCTACTAACTCGAGTCCTTTTATGTTGGCTCGCTCTCACTACCCCAACAACAAACGCCATAGAAGTCCACCAAGTCCACTCCACTCCCGCTCTTCACATTCATTAAAATTAAAAAAGTTTTAAAAGTGTCCCGCCTCAACACTGACATTAATTACATAGAGTCTAAAACTGTTGACATGTACCGTCATGTACTGGTAGAACAGCAGCAACACCTCCGAATTCAAGAACAAATGCATGACTACTCCTCCAGCATTCAACTACTTATCAACGCTATCCAAGCAAATCACCAGAACATCATCAACATCCGCCCCGTTGAAGCTTTAACAACGTATGTCAGTAAAATAAATGGTGAGTTGAACTTCTGCAGGTTGTCAAACGTATCAGATACATCTATGCTATTCAAGTTCAACAAAGAAACAAAATCTGTCCGAGAAAATATGATTACTGCGACGTTCAACATTCCTCTGGTTCAATCAAGAATCTTCTCTAAATTTGCTCTTTATCAGTGTTCCAACTATCGAGTCTCATGCGGTTCTCCTAGACCTTGAAGATTTGTTGAACAAATTGTGCATATGAAAGTTAGATAACAAAACTTACTTTGATCCAACTCAAGCCATTGATCTTGAGGAAGGAGTTTACGAGAAAGTTGAAGAAAACAAACTAAGTGACTGCTGGAAAATTGCGTTGGGTCCTACACCAGATTCCCTTTCCAAAACCTGCAGAGCAAAACAAATTAAAGCGGAATTCAATAAAATATACCTTTTGGATAGTGATCTTGCAGTAATCTATAGAACTGCTACCAACGAAGTTAATATTGTGTGCAACGGCACACTGACACCCCTCATTACAACAGTATATCTGGTAAGATTTCCAGGATGCAGAATTTCTGGTACTCAATTCAACATTACGGCTGCCATCAAAGGGTTCGAGAAAGTGTAAACCAACATCAAGACTTTTCCAGACGAGAAAAGTTTGTCTCCCTCCAAAATCGATTTAAGCTAGATAATCCCATAAGATCCTCGCCTCGCTATTCTCAAGGAAAAACTCTCAGATGAACTGAATGGATATGACTGGGACACCTTGGAACATCGGTCATGGGTCATCATCGATCGGACGTTGACCCCAAAAATTGCACAACAATCAATTCGGGAAATAATTTATTAGCATAAACTACACAATAATTTAGCATTTATTCTTAGTAAGCAAATGTAATTAAGTAAGCAAAATAAATTGTATAAATAGTAAGGAAATTTGCATAATAAAATCAGAACAAGTTACCAATTCAAAAGTATTGTTTTCAATTACATAGTTATCCCCCTACCCAAGGTAAGTGACTATTTTTGTTCCAAGTGCAAGGAGCACTTTCTGGTGGCTCTTCGAGCCGGATCAATTCAATATTGGAAATCCGACCAATACCAACTATGTTTTACTAAGCTTGCGAGCCTTAAACCCTGAGGTATTTCTAGGATCAACCTTATTAGAGTCCCATCTTGAGTGCAGACTACTGCCAAAGGTTTAAGTCGAAGGCGTAATAGCCAGGACTAGTGGAGACCAATAAAGGAACATCGGGGCTCATTTGGAAAAAAAACTCCAATTATTACACAAAGATCCTGCCAGTCTTCATAAATTACATCCTTCCAGTCTATATAAATCCTGCCAGATCCTGCCAGTATTAAAATCCCAGTGCTCCGTCGAGCCGGTGACTATTTTTATTTCAAGTGCAAGGAGCAATTTCTACAAACAATTACCTATATTGGAACCAACCAGGTTGGTACTTAAAATATAATCAAAAACTAGCACACCTCTGTCGTATATGTCCGTACTGCCCCATACCGAATGGTGCGCGTTAGCGTCACATCCGATTATTAATCCGGTTTTCTTGGATTTCGCTTCCTCTATTAATCTTTCCATATTGACACCTGGTAGAGATTCCACGCAGTCGTGTGCCAGATATGCCGATGCCATCAAATATGCACCCTTGGCAGTCTCCAGCTTCACCGCGGTGGTATCACGGTCGCTAAAGTTAGGGAGTAAGAATATATTGAGACTATTTTTCACTAATATGCAGGATCTTGGTATACGTTTGTCTGTTACATATAGTGGATAGTAATTAGGAGTCATGAGTCCACAAACTCGGTTGTTAACAACCCAAGGCTCTTGTATCAGGACTATATGTTCTTCGTCTTTACAAATTCGGAGTAGAAGGGAGGCCTTTTTGGAGTGCTGAAGATTATTCTGTACCACCCGCAGCATTATTGCTACCCATAAGCAGAGAAACCTCCGCCACAGTGTTGTCCAGCTCATCCCCCTCCAAAGGCGAATTGAGAAGGCCGAAGCCTTTTTGGAGTGCTGAAGATTATTCTGTACCACCCGCAGCATTATTGCTACCCATAAGCAGAGAAACCTCCGCTACAGTGTTGTCCAGCTCATCCCCCTCCGAAGGCGAATTGAGAAGCTCGTCTTCATTGCAGATTTCCTAAAAAGAAGGTTCTCCCACTCCAAGTCCGACCGAGTGTCAGCCATGGAGACGGAAGACTGCGACGAATTGGCCGAAGCTTGGGAACATCATCAACTATCATGGATACAGAAGACTGTGACAGGGTAGCCGAAGCTTGGGGAACAACGTCATCCATCGTATGGAAGGTCATCCCGGTTCAAGAACTTGAAACTCCGAGTCCGAGGGATGAGTGGGTGGTTTACCAGCTTCTCATCCTGCTTATAGACCCGAAGTGTGATGTGGTTCCATCCAAACTGAATCACGCCTTTGGTCCTTGCCAGGGGAGCAAGGGATTCCTGGTTGATCACAACTATCGCGGATCTGTAGTAGCCCCTACGCTCCTATCTTAGCGACCTTCCAGTCGGAAGGGAGAGATTGCTTAGCCGTAAGACTTCGAGTATTCTATCAGCAGGGGGGGAGGTTCGATGGGAATCCAAGTCCGAGCTCTTGGTCTGCTAGGGATATCCTCCTTTACAACAACCTCGAGCTTGGCACCAGGCCAAACCTCCCCAAGACTGCCAATAGCCAGTTTAAAGAGAGCACATGATCTCGAATCTTCACACGCTATTAGCTTTATCTGGCCTTGATGCCAACCACCATCGTATGTGGTAGGAGGAGTTCCAGTGTGACCCTTCATACAGCTCGCGAAACTACCTGAAAGTTTGATTTTAATTTGCTGCCACCGATCAGGAGAGATGAATCCGTCTATGTCGCTACGATCAATTGCCGTGACAACGATCTTGTTTTTTAGGACTTCGCTGAAGGACCTCCGAGATGTAATGGTGGAGTGACTAGGGGCGGTTGCACTATGTGCCTTGAGTCTTTTTGAGATCGGAATGGCCTCCTCCACCGATCTCTGTCGTGTCCGATTGGCACTACGCCGGTCCTTGTAGAGCGACCTTGTTGGAGCGCGCTGTCGCGAACTATTACTACAAGCTGCACTCCCAATTGAAGTAGTCGGTACGACTTTACCTCCTTTGTTGTTGCATGTGGCGGGAGGGCCATGAGGTGCCACAACCCTGCCACTGCTGGTAGGATTCCCTTTAATAGCCGCTCTGCGCTTGTCGGCAGTAAATAAACCACCACCCACCATTGCAGAGGGCCCTTCCGGTAGCCAGCGATTGCACCGTGCTACCGTCCGGTATAAAAGAAGAACCAGTAATTGAAATTTTATTTGTTGCCATAATAACCGCTCTGCGTTTGTCGGCAGTGGATGAACCACCATCCGTCGTTGCAGGGGCACTAACGGTAGACAGCAATTGCACCGTGCTACCGTCCGGAATGGAAGACGAACCGGTATTAGAAGTGCTAGTTTTCTCACAACTAGCAGAAGCAAAGTTATTTTTAGCTTTAATAGCCGCTCTGCGCTTGTCGGCAGTTGATAAACAACCATCTACCGTTGCAGGGGCATTAACGGTAGCCAGCGATTGCACCGTGCTACCGTCCGGTATAGAAGAAGAACCAGTAATTGAAATTTTATTTTTTGCCATAATAACCGCTCTGCGTTTTTCGGCAGTGGATGAACCACCATCCGTCGTTGCAGGGTCACTAACGGTAGACAGCAATTGCACCGTGCTACCGTCCGGAATGGAAGTCGAACCGGTATTAGAAGTGCTAGTTTTCTCACAACTAGCAGAAGCAAAGTTATTTTTAGCTTTAATAGCCGCTCTGCGCTTGTCGGCAGTTGATAAACAACCATCTACCGTTGCAGGGGCACTAACGGTAGACAGCGATTTCAACGTGCTACCGTCCGGCATGGAAGAAGAACCGGTATTAGAAGTGCTAGTTTTCTCACAACTAGCAGAAGCAAAGTTGTTTTTAGCTTTAATAGCCGCTCTGCGCTTGTCGACAGTGGATAAACCACCATCTACCGTTACAGGGGCACTACCGGTAGTCAGCACCGTGCTACCATCAGGTAAAGAAGAACCGGTATTGGAAGTTTTTGTGCCAGTTTTCTCAAAACTAGCAAAAGAAAATTTTTTATTATTTGCTGCCATATGATTCCCACGAGTGGCGGAGAAAGGAGGCCCATCTGTACAGAGATGCGCCATATACAGATAAGGCTAGTTTAGTCAGGAAGGCGCCAGGTATGCGTGACACTCCGATCGAGACTGGGCTATTTTTAAAAACTGGGCCCCCAGCCAGGCTGATTATCAGCACGGGTCGTATGACACCATAATCCAGCCCAGGGGGTGAGGACGGGGATGTGGATAGTAGATGAAGGAGATGGTAGGAAGAATTAGGAAATATGGTACAATAGTACGAGCGCCCTTTAGTTCAAGTTTATGGCGAATAAACGCCTTGTAAATAGTAGCCAGGAGTAGCTGAAGGAGTGAAGTACATCTTGCACCGTTTTAGAAAACCTAAGCATCTCGCAGCATTTTTGGCGATGGCAAATATGTGGTCATTCAAACGAAGCTTGTTGTTGACGCACATACAGAGAATTGAGAGTTTTTCAGTCTCTTTGATGCAAGATCCATTCATGGATAAAGGCTGGGGGTTTCAATTACGCTTAGACGAAAGAAGACAGCATTGGGTTTTAGAAGCGTTAAATTCAACTCTATCTGAAGTCAAGGTCAGAATTTTACGTGTTTAACATACGTTGTTGCTCAAGTTCCACTTGTGACGAAGAGGAGGGGCGTGCAGAAAGCGAAAAGTCATATGAAAAGCTTAGAGTACTGTCGTCAGCAAAGGAATGGATTGGATTAGGGGTGGTGGATAGGAGATCATTAATGAAAATCAGAAAGAGTGTCGGAGATAATACAGAGCCCTGAGGAACACAGGCGTTTATGCGGTGAACATTGGATTTAAATCCGTCCAATTTTTTTTTTTTTTTTTTTTATTTAAACTTATTGCCAAGGGAATACTCCCTGAATAAGGTGGGCTAAGCCCTTCATTAAAATTAAGAAATAAATCGGAGAAAGGTAGTTACTAGTCCAATCGAGCAGGGTGTTATTAATTCCATAAGCATTCATTTTCGAAAAGAGAGAGGGACGCCAGACTCTGTCAAATGCCTTGGAAATATCGAGTGCAACAACTTTACTTTCACCAAATTTGTGAGCAGAACTTTTCAGTGAGATAAGCCATCAGGTCACCTGTAGAGCGCTGCTGCCGGTCATTAAGGATTTCACGTGATTTAAGGTGTTGCATAAGCTTACGATTGATCAGGGTTTCCATGACCTTGGAGAGTATAGATCTTAGCGCAATGGGTCGGTACGAGAAAAGAGATGACGTTTCGCCTTTTTTAGGAACAGGCTGGATAAAGGCTGTTTTCCAATTCCTTAGGATGACTCCAGAAGAATAAGAGAAATTGAAAAGTCTGCGCAGTGGTAATGCCAACGTTGAAGAACACCTCTTCAAAACTAAAGCGGGAATGCCATCCGGCCCAGCAGATTTATGAATGTTGAGATCATTTAACACTCTAGCCACTTGACGAATAGAGGATTCTACTCTTGCAAGTACAGGCGGCGACAACGCGCTTTCTGGTAGCGTAGAGCTAGCTGCGAAATGTGAAGCAAGCAGATTGGCCTTGTCTATAGAGCTGACAGTTGGAATGTCATTGTGAATGAGCGTTGGAATTGAAGACGAGGTAGTATTTTTAATTCGTTTCACGAATGACCAACAATTTTTACTTCCTTTGGGACATTGAAGAATTTTTGTCTCAGTTTTTGGTCAGTCGAATTTGGCGCGTTTAAGGTAAGCATTGCAATCATTTCTGACTCGTCAAAATTGGGTTCGGTTTTCCACAGTTTTTATATAACGGTTCCTGGTAGCCTCTTTGCAGCTTAAATCATAACAAGCATTCTCCTTCGGTTTGATACACTTTGTCCTGGAAGGGATAAATTGTCACATACCCTTGAGGATTATGTTAGTGATCGTATCAGAAGTGGCATCCACACCACTATTGGCGTTAAGTGGCTAGTTAATGCTTCTAAAGAAATTATTGAGGCCATCCCAGTTGGCTTTCTCGTATAGCCGTACTTTTTTTTTCTCTTTAACTGTGTGGTTTGTCAACGAGAAGTTAGCTGATACTACACAATGGTCTGAAGAGCCTAGAAGCTATAATACACTGATGGTGTATTTGTTAGGAAGAGAAGTAAGAAACAAGTCAAGGGTATACGCGTTTTGACTTAAAATGTCTGGACTTCGAGTGGGCTCATTCACAAGCTGAGTGAGATGGTTAAAATCAGCAAATAACTCAACATCCTTTCCTTGCGGTGTTGTTAAGCCTGAATGGCGAAGCCAACTAGAATTGTGTATATTGAAATCTCCCGCAATGACGATTTCAGAAAATGGATCAAGTGAAAAGATTCTAGTGATAGAGTCGGACAGTGCATCTAACTCACAAGTTGATACACTGTCTAAATTAGGGCTTCTGTATATGAAGCAGTAGTGTATGATATGCTTACGCACTTTGACTTTGAGCCAAATGAAGTTGAATTCCGCGTTGGAACACTGATTGAAATGAGCTTGGAATTGGCAAGCTATATCACTACGTACACATATGGAGAGACCGCGATGGGGAAAAAATGCTGGCACCAAGTTGTAACCAGGCCAACTAAAATCCGAAACGTCGGAATCGGCATTAACCTGGGTTTCTGTTAGTGCCAGAATAACAGGTTTATGGTCTGCTAAATGGACGCACGTGGCCGAGAGATTCGATCTAAGCCCAGGCTAGGCTAGGCTCGCCTAACTTTGCATAATGAAATTTCTTGGTTATTTTCTGCTGTCGTTTTGGTCTACCGTCCTGTCGTTTCTGACCTTCTTCCTCTGGTATTATAACTTCCGTTTCTTCATCATTTCCCTGCAGGATTTGTGGTTGTGACGTGTCATCGTTTTTATTAGTACGCTTAGCCTGTTCTCTCGCATTTCTTTTCACCTCTTTGACGTCGATGCCTGATGTCCTTAGTTGGTGGCGATGAGCTACCCTTACTCGACCGTCAGAGCTCACTAGATATCGGCTCTTCGAATTAACGCCGGAGCCCACTGACCATTAGCTCTTAGCAAAACCTTATCTCAGGCGCTAAAAAGCTTTTCTGGAATATACAAAGGATTATTATTTTTTTTTTATATATAGAGACTCATTGCCAAGGGAGGACTCCCTGAATGACTTGCGTCACGGCAATAAGTTGGGCTAAGCCCTTTATTAAATTCAAAATAAAATAAAAATCGAAGAAATGTGATTTACAATATATATCAAATTTCTCACGTTTGACGCCGGTTTCAATTTATTTTCTCAGAAGTCTCCCTGATTCATTGAAAAAGCAATGCGGAAAAACGAACACGAAAAACTAAAACGACGCGAGTCCAAATGCTTTCGACAATGAATCATGGTCAGGGAAAACTACAAAAAACCGTGACCAAGAAAATATTACAAATTTTAAAAATAATGTTGATAATAATGAAAAAATATTTTTTTTTAAATTATATACTCAACAAATAGTCCGAAGGGCTGCGTGATGTTGCCGTATTTGGCGCCGACCGATAGTAGAAGAGAAACTTTTCATTAGCTCGTTCCAACTCCTCATTTGCCACTAATCGTCCTTCTCCCTGAATATCCTTTTGGAGTGCCTGTTTGGCTACATGAACCTCAGTCTCTGCCAATCCATTCGCTCGGGGATAATACGGGGGACTCTTCTTGGCTTCAATCCCAAGATGAGCCAAAAATCGTATGAACTCGCTGCTAGTAAATGGAGGTCCGTTATCTGTCACCACTGTCTCTGGCAATCCGAAAATGGCAAATGATCTTTCTAAAAATGCAATCACTTCTCGCGCTGATGTGTTTTTTATGAGACAAAGATCAATCCATTTGGAAGTCGCATCGACCACCAATAATATTGTTCTTCCATATATATGAAAGAATACCCCATACCAGACACTCCAGTTCAATAGTTAAACCCATTCGACGACAAAAGTATGGCTGAATGGCGATATCATTTATTTGCGCTGGCCACCCCATAGTAACCAACTGACACACCTTAAGCAAGACCACATCTTTTTTCGTAGCTGCTGCAACATCCTTATAGTTGTATGGCACCACAAAATCTTCCGATAGGGCACTGATAAGACTCGCTGACATATCATGCGAAACTGTAGACGAAAGCGGCAATCTCGATAAGGCATCACAATTTGACATGTCTCCGCTCTTCCTGAACCGTATTATGTAGTCATATACGGACAATATGATTGCCCACCGCTGAAGTCTAGAAGACGCAGAAACCGGTATACGCTTACTGGGCTAAAATATCGCACGAAGTGGTTGATTATCCGTAAATAATATAAATTGTCTACCGCACAGATATTTGTGAAATCGCCTGACACCAAATATAATGGCTAATGCCTCTTTCTCGACCTGAGAATAATTTTTTTCAGCGGCCGTCAAAGTCATTGATGCAAAAGCAATCGGAACCTCCCACTTTGTTTGGATAAAAGACTTTTTTCGGATACTGCTGATTTACTATTTTCAAATGCCACTTGACACTCCTCTGACCATAAATAAATGTATACATAAATGTACAACCTTTCTTTGTTAAGTCATATAACGGCGACAACTTTGACGATTGCATCGGCACAAATTTCCTACAAAAGTTAATTAATCCAAGGTATGACTTCAACTCACTGACATTTCTAGGCGCAGGTGCATCTCGGATTGCGATTATCTCCTCTGGTGTAGGTTGTATTCCATCACGCGATATTATAAATCCTAGAAACTCAACTTTGGCTACAAAAAAATTGCATTTTCTTACGTTAATTAGCACGCTGGCGTCATTCAAACGTTTTAACACTTTCCTGACTAATATAGTAAGCATCGCAACATCCTTTCCACTAATGATGACATCATCTATATAACACTTAGTATTCGGTATCCCCTTTAAAATCTGATCCATTGTTTTTTGGAATATACCTGGCGCGGTTTTTAACCCATACGTTAATCTGTTAAATCTCATCAGGCCTATATGTGTATTTATTGTAAAGTAAACCTTTGATACCTCGAATAGCTCTAACTGTTGGTAAGCACCGCTCATGTCCAGCACTGTGAATACTGAATTTCCCGACATGGAAGCAAAAATATCGTCCTTTGTTGGTATTGGGTATTATTCATTTTCGACTACTATTTAACGACACACGGAAATCCATGCATAACCGTATTTCCCCATTCTTTTTTGGCACGATAACAAGTGGACTAGCCCATTCACTGCTCTGAACCCGACATAACGTTCCTTCTTTTTCCATTCTCTCTAGCTCACATTCCACTTTCTCCTTCAGGGCATAGGGTACCGTATATGCACTGCAGAATATCGGACTAAACCAGGCTTTTATTGTCACCCCTGCCTTGTGTCCAATTATTGTAGACGGCAACGTACTAAAAGCGCATGGAAACTCCTTTTTAAATGAATCTACAATGTCTGACACTGCATTTAGCCTGCTCGCTCCGTATTCTACGCCACTAGCAAACAAAGCCCTCCAATTAGAAATCAACACGCTTAATGCAGAACGTCCTAATAGCGGCACAAATTTGTCTTTTCGGTCTATGACTATAATTTCAATCACTGCCGACCTTTCCTTGTAGCGCGCACTTACTACTATCCTACCTACTATTGGTAGCATATGACCATCAACACCCCTGTAACTCTTATTGTTCGCATCCAACAACTCTGCTCGCCCAAATTTTTCGTCGAATTCATGTTTTGACATACGCTAGTCGCTGCACCAGTGTCCACTTCAAATGTTACCTGCTTGTTGTTTATACTTAATTGTACACAACATGGATTAGTACTATTTACCGAAATTGACTCCACTGATACGATAGGCTGACATTGACTAACCGATGAACAATAAAATTCCGATAGCATGTTTATGCTTAGAACATCTTCTTCACTGTCGGCTTGTCCTTCTTCCTCACTCACGATATTGTTCACATTGCGGTTTTGCCTCTTGCACATCAGCGACGTATGACCTGTTCGATGGCAACTGTAGCATCTCCACTGTTTAGCGGGACAATTTATGTGATTGTGCGCTCTGCCACAGCGATAACATACCAACGGTGCAAGGGTGTTGCTAATGTTGTTTCTTATGTTTGCATTTTTACCTCTCTCATTTCCCCTCCAGAATGTCTTGATCGTTGCCCTGTCATATTGGCATATTGTTTCACTTCTCCTATCGTTTCCTCCGCTTTTAACAACGTACCATGTAAGAACTTTGTCTCGGACGATGCCATCTCCATTCCCAATGCTATTTGACCTGCTTTTTCAAACGTAAGCACGTCCTCTGATAGCAGTTTTTTTTGTGTACTTTCGTTTGAAATACCACATATAAATCGATCGCGCAATGCTTCATCTAAAAAGCTTTCGAATTTACATGTTCTTGCATGTTGGCGTAACTGTACTATATATTCAGCAATAGTCTCATTGGGTTTTTGATCGCGTTTATTAAATTTAAACCGTTCCAATACTACTAACGGCTCCGGGTTATAGTGCCTTTGTAAAAGGTTAATACATGTTTGATAAGTCTTCGTAAGGGGATCCGACGATACACATAAATTCTTTAATAGTTCGTATGTTTCGCCACCTATTAACGTAATTAAAAGAGGTAATTTTTTTTCTTCCGACTGACTTTATTAATGTTACTTCATATTTCTATCATAGAACATACAGTTCATATTTATATACCATTACATACAGTATGTTATTTCATATTGATATACTATATACAGTTCTTATTTATATACTATTACATATTTTTTCTTGTTTGTTCGTCAAAAGCTCGAAGTTAAAGACTTCGGAGTGCAGTAGACAACTGATTAGGGAAAAAGTTCCAAGAATCTTTGACCTTACTTCAAGCCCCTACAAATCTTCAAGTTCGACTCTCAGGTAGTGGGACAACATTTACTATTACGAGTGTCGGTTTCAATTTTTGAACTAGACGGCTTTTTTGTTTCATTGTATTTTTTTGCTTTTTTGTCCTTTAGCTGCTCGTAGACGTAGATTTTTTCTTTAAATTCTTTCCTTGATTTCGCGCACTCTAATATTAGTTTGTCTGGAGATGAATCATTTATCCCTATCTCCCTATTCTCCTATCGTTTCCTCCGCTTTTAACAACGTACCATGTAAGAACTTTGTCTCGGACGATGCCATCTCCATTCCCAATGCTATTTGACCTGCTTTTTCAAACGTAAGCACGTCCTCTGATAGCAGTTTTTTTTGTGTACTTTCGTTTGAAATACCACATATAAATCGATCGCGCAATGCTTCATCTAAAAAGCTTTCGAATTTACATGTTCTTGCATGTTGGCGTAACTGTACTATATATTCAGCAATAGTCTCATTGGGTTTTTGATCGCGTTTATTAAATTTAAACCGTTCCAATACTACTAACGGCTCCGGGTTATAGTGCCTTTGTAAAAGGTTAATACATGTTTGATAAGTCTTCGTAAGGGGATCCGACGATACACATAAATTCTTTAATAGTTCGTATGTTTCGCCACCGTAATTAACGTAATTAACGTAATTAACGTAATTAAAAGAGGTAATTTTTTTTCTTCCGACTGACTTTATTAATGTTACTTCATATTTCTATCATAGAACATACAGTTCATATTTATATACCATTACATACAGTATGTTATTTCATATTGATATACTATATACAGTTCTTATTTATATACTATTACATATTTTTTCTTGTTTGTTCGTCAAAAGCTCGAAGTTAAAGACTTCGGAGTGCAGTAGACAACTGATTAGGGAAAAAGTTCCAAGAATCTTTGACCTTACTTCAAGCCCCTACAAATCTTCAAGTTCGACTCTCAGGTAGTGGTACAACATTTACTATTACGAGTGTCGGTTTCAATTTTTGAACTAGACGGCTTTTTTGTTTCATTGTATTTTTTTGCTTTTTTGTCCTTTAGCTGCTCGTAGACGTAGATTTTTTCTTTAAATTCTTTCCTTGATTTCGCGCACTCTAATATTAGTTTGTCTGGAGATGAATCATTTATCCCGTCGATGATGTACTTTATAAGGGACGACGTTTAGATTTTTATTTGGGATTTATCATTTCGTACAAATATTTCCGACACGATTCCTTTTCCTTTTTTATTCGTTCACGCTAACTATGGATACTAGCACTATCAAGCACTAAATCGTATTCCTCCACCAGCAACAGTTTCATTTTTCTCCACGACTTTTTGCGTTCTGGCAAACTTTAGCGCTGCACCTTTCAGTAATCTTTTCGCAAAATGAACAATACATCATTTGACCAACGCGCTATGCAATTAAAATCATCTATTTCTTCTACCCAGCTTTCCACTCGTACACTTATACCATCAAAATAACCGACGGTATTTTCGAGGTCGCGAAACTCCATGCGCGGTTGTCTTCTAGACCAGACATCATTCTCGTCCTTACTCGAATAATCGCTCTCATACCCTTGACGTGTGTATGTATGCAGTTCTCGCGGTTGTTGTTTTGCATGCATCTCTTTTCTTCTATGAGTGCCGCCGGCAGGCATTCTGCTGTACTTATTACCGTATGCGCCGTCTGTCTCACCTTCCTCGTCATCGTTGCTTCTTTCATCATAATTGTGTTGTGTTGTTTTTTACAATAATAACACCGACCAGGTTTCTGGTTTACTCAAGACTGACGATCGTCTTAAATCCAAAACATTTGTTCACCTTTAACAAATTAAAATTGATTTGGCACGTTTCGCAAGTCAGCAAAACGGCATTCATGGGAAAACTTCAATAATACATTTTAAATAAAGTGCAATATTTGCAGATTTGCAAATATAACTTAAATGAAACTTTCCCATGATTGAACGGATATCGTATTTCCGATTAGGTTTGCTATGCAAAACGTGCCACACCAAAAATGCACAATATCACTTCCCCTTTGAAGAATGGTGCAGGCATGTTTTGGGCTCAAGAGATCGCCTGATTTTGGTTATTTATTATTAATTATTAATATTACGAAATGTTCTTTAATAAAGATTTAAAAATTAGCGAAATTACTATTTTTTTTTGTTTTGAGATTAATATTGAGATTATAATTATAGAATGTTTTTATCCAAAGTAAGTTTTATAATAATATTATTTTGTAATAATAATGGAATATTGCAAATACATAAATTTATTCTTATATTTTGTTTCTTTGTTAACTTAAATTTAATTTCTTTTTTATTTTACGAAAAAGTATTATTAACTTAAAAAAACTATACGCATGCAAAGGTTAAATTACTTGGACGTTTAGTTGACTTCCTGGATGCAGTTCTTAACAATTTCGGAGGTGTGATCGGTTTTCTAACGTTTTCTGCCTGATCGTAGTTGGGTGCACTGGTAGCTATATTGGTAACGTTTAACTCCACATCTTTCGATTTGCGGTTGTTTTTTCTCCTACCAATGAGGATGATAGCGCCAATAATGAGTAGTATATATATTAAAGAGCTGAGTAATGAGAAGCGATGAACTGTCAGCTCCCATTCGTTCTTATTTATGGTTCTCGCTTCAATTGTTCTATTCACCTCTCCCTGAAGCTCTTCAATGGATTTCCTCCCTTCCGCTAGAATGTTGGTTCCTTTTGATAACGCCCTAGTAATAACAACTACATAAATGGATAGCAGTGAATTTATTTCCATTTTTAAATTCTCTATATTAACTTCGCGTGCACGTGGCTGGCTGGCTGGGTGACAATACTTTCTATTAAAATTTCAGGCCCCTCGGACCTCGGGGTCGATTTTCTTTAAATTTTGTACACATGTGTGTCTTTGATGGAAAACATTTTTGTAAAAATTTGGAGCGATCGGCCCCTTGGGGACCCCAATATACAATTTTTAAATATCGCTTTATCGCATCAGATCACGGCAAAGTCTGAGCTCTGTGCTTTGTGAGCAGCGCTGTTCGCTGCTGCTGCGTAATTTGGTGGATGATTTTGCCACAAAGCGAGCACGCAGTGTGTGTGTGTGTGTGTGTGTATCTCCGATTAGAGAATTTACAAGAAAAATTTTAATTTTTATGGGTTGTTTTTTTATATTGTTCGATTTCGTCCTTAAGTTCTTGAATCTTAAGTTGTTCTACTGTTGCCATTAATTGACTTACAATAGATCAGGACAATAAAGATAATACGAGAAAGATAAATTAAATTTTGCATTTAATATAAACTTTAATCTATGATTGAAAACAGATGTAGTAGAAAAAAGTGAATACCAGTACACTTACCACTTAATTTGTTCTGATGTGTTGGATCTCTGGAAAAAATTTTGCTCAATTTGTTTTCTTGGACCTCAAATTGTTTTGTTGGACTTGTAAAAATCAAATGTCACTACAAACTTTGATCTATTATAATTTTTATATATTATATTTTAACTATTGCCTTCAATAATAAAAAATTCACTATTTTTTTTGGTATTGTTTAATACGAACTTTTATACAACTTTTTTTTTTTGAAATTTGTTCACACCTCTTTGCCTTTTGCCTTCAATAATAAATAATTCACTATTTTTTTGGTTTTGTTTAATACGAACTTTTATACAATTTTTTTTTTTGGGATTTTTTCACACCTTTTTATATTAATAATAATAATATTTGGCGCGACAGACCATTGCGGTCCAAGGCCTAACTTCTCGCGACCATTTGTGCTGCACATGTTAATTTTTTGGACACAAATGGAAGGGACCTACAATTTAAGGCCGGATCCGAACGGCGAATTGAAAAGCTTTCCGTGACAAGGTATTAATTACTCTCGGAACGTGGAAAATACTTTTGGTGTTGCTGGGATTCGAACCTGAACCTCCTGCGCAGCAGCCATGTGCATTACCACTGAGCCACGGCGCCTTTTTTAATATTTTATATCTCCTGGCAGGATCGCCAAAAATGTTGTGTTGTTTTTTACAATAATAACACCGACCAGGTTTCTGGTTTACTCCAGACTGACGATCGTCTTCAATCCAAAACATTTGTACACCTTTAATAAATTAAAATTGAATTGCAAATATAACTTAAATGAAACTTTCCCATGATTGAACGGATATCGTATTTCCTATTAGGTTTGCTATGCAAAACGTGCCAAAACAATATTGTAGTTTCTCACAAATTTATTTTCTTCTTCCATCCCATTATTTTACGGTCACGCTGTATCTATGCAATATGAGGGCGCAAGTCCCTTTTTAAAAAAAAGTTTAAAAAATACATTACAAAATACAATTACAAAATAATCTTATATATATATATCTTAAAATATATATATTTACTTAAGATATATCAGTTTAAAACTTGCATTACTTTTCAATTATTTTGTAAAACTTAATTAATAAATCACCTTAAACTTTTAGGTTTTTAAACGGAGGAGAGCTTTTGCTTCAAGCACATGACGATTCTGAAATGTCGCAGTGGGTTAATGCTCTCAAGATTCAAAGCGACTCATTAGCGGTTGCCGAAGGGCGGTCGCAAACCTTACCAGCAACTTCACAGAAGGATGAACCTAAACGGCGATCATTTTTCACTTTAAAGAAAAAATAAATTGAATATATCTGCTGAAAATCATAATATGTATTTTATTGTCTGTCGTTTACCGTCTTTTATCTGATGTAATGTGATGTTGAGAGGTCAACGTACTTTTTAGCATATTCACCTTAATAAACTAACCATGAACTTTATTAATCTTAAGTTTTGTATTTTTTATTATTAAAACGAGCCTTCCACTGCTTCTACTTTTAAATCTTCTTCTTTTGTTGCAAATATATACACACCTCGCTTTTGGTGAATATAAATAAAATAGTTCTTTAAAAGGGAAGCTTGTAGTTAGTGGTAAAGCAGGTGAAGGCTGGACTTAAGTTTGGTGTTGGTTTTGCATTGTGTCTGGTGTGTAAAGTTGTCCTAATTTGTTGGAACAACTTTGCTGTTAATTTTTTGAAGGATTTAGATACCAAGCTCGATATCTGACTCGTTAGGCGTGTTGCCGTGTCAACGTAAACCCAAAAGCCGGAGCTCTCTAGGGAGTCAGAATACCGAATTGGTATGATGCTTTAATAAATTAAAACTCGATGATTATTGTTCAACGTTAGGTATGAAGATGATTTTATTCAGTTGTGAGGGATCGCACCAGCGACCACATAAATACTATGCCTAAAAGCATACAACATTTTAATTGAGTTAGCACATAAAATTTTGACCCTACATCGACTCTAGTGCCTCTCAAAATAAAATACAAAAATCTTAGATATGCCGTCATTCAATTCAGTCAATTAATAGCACGTTCGGTGCACGAAAATAAACGCACACACAAACCAATACAACGTATTGGTTAACAGCACACTTGGTGCATGAAAAACAAAAGCAAACAAAACCCACACGTATTGTTTAATAGCACACTCGGTGCATGGGAACAAAAAATATAAAACTTCTCCAATAGCATAATTTATGACCAGCGGTCGCTCGCCTATGAAAATAAATATGCAGTCTAAGCATCATGGGCAAACGACCGCCGACCGTTTAGAACGTTAATTACCCTTTCCATGCAATGTGCTGAGTAAACGGCGCATGGAAATGGTAATGAAATAATAAGGTCGTTCGCTTGTGGAAACAAATATGTCAACACAGCAGCATAGGCGAGCGAACCCAAAAACACGACGCGGTCGGTCATAAATTACGTACATACATACATGCACTATGCCGATAAGGCAATATTAGGGAAAATATGAATATCGATGAGTAGGCATTCCAGAGTCGATGTATGGTCAAAAATCGATCAGTAAATTGGTATAAAAGAAGGAAAAATTATCAAATAAAATGATTCCCTCAAAGTGAACATTGAACTACAAAACCTCGTGTTATTTTAATTTTCCTTGTAAAAATAGCATCCTGATACTAACGCCCTAAGGAGCTCCGGCTTTTGGGTTAGCGGTTATACGGCAACACGCCGAACGCAGTCAAGTATCGAGTTTGATACAAACTCTAACAGCAAAGTTGGCTTCGGTTAGGACCAACTTTACATGGCGATCCTGCCAGTCTCGTAAAAGAGAAAAATTTTCTTTTAAATTCTGTCAGTCTTCGAATAATTTTTATACAAAGAAAAAAGATAAAATTTTCTTTTTAAATTTTTCTGAAATAAATATATATATACCAGAATAAATCGTCGCTGGATTAATACACTGCGAATATTTTCGAATGTCAGACGAAAAACGGAAACAACAATTGGACTTAGCGGCGCGCTATATCCAAGAGGCAGAAAAGCTGATCAACACAAAAATTCCTCTGGAACAACAGAAAGTGGGACCAAAACCCCTTTCATTAGAAGAATATAGACGACGACAAAAGAAACCAATAGTCGAAGACCATACTGCACCATCACCAGGAACATAACGAGGAGGCATACGAGTACAGCAAAAGCAACCACTAGTTGAACTGCGAAGACTGTCAAGCATTCCAAACCAGTCGAAGAAGACGAGGAAAGAATTCTTACAGCAACTGAAGGATTTGAAAAGGGCCATCCGAAACAGAAGGAAGGACAAGAAGAAAAATAATCTAGTCGAGAAACAGGCGTTCGACAAGCTATTCAACGACACCGTAAGCAGAGCCAGGAGAAACTAAAAATTTTGACACAAACGGACAACGACAGTGAAAGAGACACGGACGAATTCATTCTAGAGGACGTCATTCGGCAGTACAAAACAAGATTAATAAATGCAGAAGTGGACTGGTTCCCACATCTGATTGAAATATTCAAACTCATCGACAACTGGATGATGGACGATGACGAGTAATCGATACTTAACTAATTTCTATGATTATAATAAAAAAAACAATACATAGATAAATAAAATTTTTCTTTTTATATAATTTCTAATAATATAAATAATAATCTCTAAAATAAAGTTCTCTATACAATATTTTATAATATTTTTTTTAGTAATTACAAATTTTTACGAAAATGGGAAAAACCCAGTCAAAGGTTAAAGAGGTCATTGTAAATAACAATGGACCTCAGACCAATAAGAGTTACGACAATATGAATTATGGCATAGACATTGTCACAATTATATTAATACTAATAATAATTAAAGGATTTAATTATATCCGTAAAATACTAAGCAGGAAGGTAAACAAAGTTATAAAAAAAGAAAAAACATAATGTAATAGGAAGAAGGATATCATTATAGTAATTATTTGAATTGAATAACACAACTTCTCATGGAAGAGCTCGGTTCTTTGGTAGAAAATCTTTATGCCATCGTAAAAAATCTAAGGAAGGACGGACCAAATAGAAAAAAACGAGGGAATCAGGAGAAAAGAAGTTAGAACAAGTTCATGCAATTTTTAGACAGGCACAAATTATAGCAAAACTCCTAGAAGAAACCATACCGGAAAAAAAAGAACTCAATATACTATATAAAAAACTACACAGTTATAAGATAGAAGCAATAGATAGAATTGAAAAAAGTATAATACAGGAAGAAGTAACAAAAGAGACAGAACGTGCACCAAATGAAACAATAGCAGACGTAGGTAAAATGACGGACGAATTTAGTTTCAGCTTCGCTCAGAAGCTACCAACCCTTACATGTGAGGAAGAGGGTAAAAGACTAGAAAACATCAGGGATTTTTTAAACAGTATTGAGTTTTATTACGATACACTCTCCCCGACCGCAAAACAAACCCTAATAAAATTCTTACTTAAATGCAAAATTCAAGGTAGGGCACTCACCGAGTTGGGAAATCAGAAACCAGAAGATTTTGCACAATTAAAAAAATACCTAACAGAAAAATGCGGACCAAAAGAAACCATTGAACTAATACAAACAAAACTTAGTATGACTCATCATGGAAACCGACCTATAAGAGAATTCGTAACGGACATCGAGACATTAGTAACTAAAATGACAGAGCTGGAGGTAGCTTGTAGCAGCGTCAGACACACGACTTTTCAAGAAGCAGCACAGCACCTGCTGGAAATAGACCAAGGGTCAACAAATTCATCGATTAACTATCTCAATTACAACCAGAACGTTAGAGGACAGAACTTTAGGGAACAGAGCTTTAGAGACCAGAACTTTAGAGGACAAAACCTTAGAGGACAGAACTTTAGAGGACACAACTTTGGAGGACAACACTTTAGAGAGCAAAATATTAGAGGGCAAAACTTTAGTAGAACTTTAGTAGGGCAACCAATGGTAATCCAACTAACAACCAGAGGGTAAGAGTATTGGGAAACGAACAACCCACCGAGGGGACAGCCGACCCTTCGGAGGGGAGTCTATAAATCCCGACATACCAAGTATAGGGGATAGAAAACGGCCTTTACGTACAATTAAAAACCAACAATAACAAAGTCATACGATGCTTACTAGACACCGGAGCATCCATTTGCGTAATAAAAAGTTCCGTAGTTGAGGGAATTATACCAATAGAAGAAGAACAGGGCACCTGTACTAGCACCTTACATTTCGGGAAAACAGCATTCCATACGAATTCCATGTAGTACCCGATTCCTTCCCGATACCCGTCGATGGTATTATTGGAGCAAACTTCCTAATGGAGTTTGGTGCGGTAATCGATCTAGAAACCTTACATTTAAATTTCAAAATTAATAACAGACAACTTGCGGTACCGATATATGTGCAACATATTCCCAATCAAAATTCTCAACACTCGCGAAACTGCTGTAAACCTTAAATGGGCAGAACCAATATCATATCCAGCATCCGAGCATTACGTTTTACAGTACAAAAAGGAAGACGCTGTACCAAGCACGAGAATAAAGAAGTTACTAAGCGAAATTAATTTCGATACACTGAATAATGAGGAGAGAACTGAAATCGAGTCAATATGCACAAAATTCCACGATATTTTTCACTTGGAAGGAGACAAGTTAACTTACACTCACATAGGACAAGCAGATATAACACTAAAAGAGGGAGCGACACCAAAATATACTAAACCCTACCGATTACCACATACACAAAAACAGGATATAAAAAACGAAATCGACAACATGCTAGAAAATGACATAATAGAACCATCAGTATCCGCTTGGAACTCTCCCATACTCGTAGTACCAAAAAAGAGAGATCCCGTTACCAATCAGCAAAAATTCCGAATGGTTATAGATTACAGGAACGTAAATGAGAGAATAGAAGACGACAAATTCCCGTTAACCAATATTAGTGACATTTACGACATGGTAGGAGAGCAGTATATTTTTCATGTATTGATTTAAGTCAAGGATATTACCAAATGGAATTGGAACCAAAAAGTAGACCTATGACAGCATTTTCAACGGAGGATGGACACTATCAGCTAAAACGACTACCAATGGGACTAAAAATCTCACCAAGCAAATTCTCAAGGATGATGTCAATAGCGATGGCCGGACTTACGTACTCACGCTGTTTCGTTTACCTTGATGACTTAATAGTGTTTGGTGAGAACTTGATAGATCATAACAAAAATCTGATAGACGTGTTCAAACGACTTAGGGAAGTAAACTTAAAAATTCATCCAATTCCTACGAAAAGAAGTATTGTATCTAGGGCACATTATTTTCGAAAAGGGAATTCACCCAGATCCGAAAAAATCTGCAGCAATAAGCAATTATCCTACCCCAAAAAATGCAGACGATATAAGAAGATTCGTAGCATTTGCTAATTACTACCGTAAATTTATTCCAACCTTTGCTACAATAGCCATCCCACTCAACAAATTACTTAGAAAAAACGTAGAATTCAATTTTGACCAAAACTGTAACAAATCTTTTCAACTTCTTAAAACAATCCTTGCTAGTCTCCAAATTTTACAATTCCCAAATTTCGACAGAGAATTAATTTTACGGACAGACGCCTCAGGTTTTGCACTAGGGGCAGTATTGTCAAATTTCGATGACAAACCTATTGCTTATGCGAGTAAAACTCTGAATAGCGCCGAGAAGAATTATAGCACTATAGAAAAAGAGTTACTGGCAATAGTATGGGCGATAAAACACTACCGACCATATTTGTTTGGAAGAAAATTCAAAATTATAACAGACCATAGACCATTAGTTTACCTTTTTTCCCTTAAGGAACCCTCAAGTAGATTAACAAAATTCAGACTACTACTAGAAGAATATAATTTTCACATTGAATATACACCCGGAAAAGATAATTGCACAGCTGACGCTTTAAGTCGCATTAAATGGGATTCTGACCAACTTAAAGAACTACACGTATATGACATAACAAGATCTAAAACACAAGCAGAGAAGTCAATACAGAAAAATATAACCGACAGACAGGAAACCGAGGCAGAAGAAAATAATCGTGTAATTACAGAGCTACTCAAGCCACCAGAACCTGAGCTTAAAATATGTAACAGTTTCGAGGACAAGGAATATCAGATAAAAGATATAGATATAATCCTGGGACCCAACAAAGTTTTGGCATACGTCCCAGTGAAGAATTGTATACTCCTAAGAAGGGACAAGGATGGCACACAGCCCGATCGACATCATTTTGCGATTTGTTGTCGAGGGACGTGCATCGCATCTGCGGACCATTATCAATTAATAAATTATACATTACAAATGAAGAAATTAAGAAAGTCGAAGACGGCCGTCGAGAATACAATATTCGCGAGTTGCAAACAATCTTAGGAAATATGTTTAACAAAAGTAATGTAAAGGTGCACCTAATAGATAAATGTATAGAAATTACAGATCCTCATAAAAAGAAAATATTGCTCAACGATTATCATATATTACCAACAAGTGGACATGCAGGAATAAACCGCATGATGAAAACGATTAAACAAAAATTCTTCTGGACAGGAATGCAGAACGACATAGCTACATACGTTAAGCATTGCACAATATGCCAAAAGAATAAACATATTACACCCAAGAAACAACCAATGGAAATAACATCAACTGCAGAATCAAGTTTTGACAAAATATATTTGGACTTAGTAGGTCCTCTAGACGAATCGGTGAATGGATATAGGTACGTACTGACTTTACAAGACGAACTGACCAAATTCACGGAAGCTATTCCAATTCGAAATAAGGAAGCTGGTACAGTAGCCAAAGGTCTAGTAGAATGTTTCATCCTTAGATACGGAGTTCCAAAAACTGTAGCCTCTGATCAAGGAACAGAATTTATAAACAAAATCTTTAAGGATATGTGCAAATTATTGAAAATAGAACAATTGCAATCTACAGCCTACCATCACGAAAGTATAGGAGCGTTAGAAAATTCCCATAAAGTTTTCGGAGCATACCTCAGGAGCTATGTATCCGATAAACATACAGACTGGTGTACTTGGTTACCGTATTACGTATTTTGCTACAACACCACAGTACATACGGAAACAGGGTATACACCATTTGAATTAGTATTCGGTCGACGATGTACATTACCTTCAAACTTAACAAGACATGTAGAACCGAGATACAACTACGAAGATTACGTAATTGACTTAAGAGAAAAGTTACAAATAGCTTATAGAGATACAAGAGATACACTTCTAGACAGAAAAAACTATAGGAAAACTGACTACGATAGGAAGGCTAGAAGTAAACAAACTAGTTTTGAAGTAGGTAGTTTAGTTTTGCTAAGAAATGAGAATAGAAGAAAACTGGATCCTATTTACATAGGGCCATATGAAGTGTTATCTGAAGAAGGAGTAAATTGCGTAATAAAATACGAGGGAAAGAAAACGAAGGTCCATAAAAACCGATTGAAGAATTTTATATGTATATATTAAAACAGTTCTTATTCAGTTTAGACTAAAATATAATTTTTATTTAAAAAAAAAAAAAAAAAGAAGGGAGAGAGCATGCGCATGCCATAGAATAGGATAGAAATAAGTATTTTTAGAATAAATATTATAAACATTAAGAAGTATTAGGAATAAGAATAATCAATAGAATAGAAATAAGTAATTAGTAAACAGAATAGGAATGAGAAACCATAAAGATCAAATTACTTTAAAAATTATAATTATTATTATTACCATTTCCTTTTCCTAATAGTAAACAGTAGTAAACAAAACAATAAGCAAAGCAAAATCTTACAACAAAATTGTAATTAACCTTAGCAAATAAATTATTCAACATGAATAAAAACCGAACTAATAATTATAAAAAAAAACAAACAAAAAAAAATTATAATAGCAAATCGTTAATAGAAAAAAAAAGAAAAAAAAAGAAGAAAGAAATTAGTCATTTAAGAATCCTACAAACAAAAAAAAAACAAAAAAAAAACTTTTGTAGGTAACATAACAAAAATTTAATTATATCTATAATATCAAAACATTGAAACACTACATTGTAAATATTCTTTTGAGATATGACAAAAAATTTAATTATATATATAATACCAAAACATTGTAAACATTCTTTTGAGATCCCTTATTGTAGAAGTGGCGCGAAAAGGGTGGTGTGAGGGATCGCACCAGCGACCACATAAATACTATGCCTAAAAGCATACAACATTTTAATTGAATTAAGCATACAAAATTTTGACCCTACATCGACTCTAGTGCCTCTCAAAATAAAATTCAAAAATCTTAGATATGCAGTCATTCAGTTCAGTCAATTAATAGCACGCTCGGTGCACGAAAATAAACGCACACACAAACCAATACAACGTATTGGTTAACAGCACACTTGGTGCATGAAAAACAAAAGCAAACAAAACCCACACGTATTGTTTAATAGCACACTCGGTGCATGGGAACAAAAAATATAAAACATCTCCAATAGCATACTTTTTGACCGGCGGTCGTCCCCTTATGAAAATAAATATGCAGTCTAAGCATCATGGGCAAATGACCGCCGACCGTTTAGAACGTTAATTACCCTTTCCATGCAATGTGCTGAGTAAGCGGCGCATGGAAATGGTAATGAAATAATAAGGTCGTTTGTCGCTTGTGGAAACAAATATGTCAACACAGCAGCATAGGCGAGCGAACCCAAAAACACTTGACGCATAAACAAAGCACACGTGTTCGGCAAGCACCGACACGGTGCACTATGATTCATACACAACAAGTAGAGCATTTGCATCGTGCCCTACTATAGCATTAGCATTTCAAGTGCATCAATAATGAGCACACTATTGTACATAACGAAACTATTTCAAGTGCATCGATGACGATGCACTGCATTGGTTACATACATATTTTCTATTAGTAGATAAGAAATTTACATTGTTAGAATTAGTATAAAAGAAGTAGATTTTACAGAATAAAAACAGAGTGAAACATACACCCGAAAAGAGCGTATCTTTTACTTCTCACACGCCTTGCAGTGGATTCTGATCCTACTTTGCAAAGCCGCTGGTTGCAGCTTACTGCTTAGCGAAACCACACCAACATAGTTTGTCCAACGACTTAGTTTTTACATTACAACTTTACATCGTCAGTCTTACCATTACACGACGAGTAAACATACCTTTACATGGCGATCCTGCAAACACGCGCACAGACAACATTAAAGAATTCAAAACAACAATCCTAAATTTTTTTTTTAAGATCCTGCAAACACGCGCATAACAGACAAAACAACAATCCTAAAAAAAAATTTTTTCAAAACCGAAAACCAAAAACCTGCAAGGATTAAACAAAATTTTTTTTTAATGGAAGAATACATCCCTACAACATCAACACAAGAAAAACACCCGATCTACATACCAAGCAACAAGCAGCAAGGACCAAAGAAGTTGACACTGGACCAATATCGCAAGAATCAACAGAAAATTGCAGACAACAAAAGAACCACTATACCACACATAGATACATCCATCACAAGAAAAAAAAGAGGAGGACAACAGACTAGAGATAGAAGAAGACTGGCAAGCCTACTTAAACAAGTAAGAAATACGGAAAATCCAATCCCCTGGAATTTCGCAACAGCATACTGGGAGGAAATAGACATTCTAAAGAAAACACTAAACTCCAGGAGAAAACACAAACAACAAAATAATGGGACATTGGTTCTCAAAAGAAACAAACATAGAGACGGAGAAGGTATACAACAACAACAACAACAACAGCATCGAGAAACCAACAATAAATAAAACTAACCTATAATTAATAATAGTCGTGTTTTATTATTACATATGATCTATATAGATCCCACAATGAAAATAAAACAGTCTAGATCAACGAAAAATTTATGTTCTGTGTTGTGGTAATAGTTTGAAATTTAGTCGTCATAGCAGCTGTTTTTTGTTTACGTTTATGTTTGATTTTGGAATAATTCCCTCAATAGGCATAGCTGAGCTTGTTTTAACGTTTAGCGCGAAGTTGCCATGCGACCGAATATTTTTTTTTGAATAAAAGTTGACGAGCTAATTTTTTTTCTAATATATTTTAGGACCACCAATTCATCTAAAATGGTTTCTATTCACGGATTAGGATCCAAAAAATCGAAGTTAAATATTACTTTTTAATCACAGTTAGGAGAATATTCATTTATTTGAACATATAATTATTGAATAATATTTAATTTGCAAATAATATTTTATATTCTAATCTGGCAACATGGACGATTTATAGCCGTCGACAATTACACCAACATTCACGAACGAAAATGTAACCTAGTGAGAAATAGAGCAAACTAATTTTGAATCACGAAAATAGATCCTGATAAATAGCAAGATTTCGTATTGTTGTTGTAATTCATACAAACCAATGATCTATATGGATCATAGGTGATAATAAAATACAGCTAATATTAATAACAATAATTATCACTAACAATATTCTTATAAAAAAAAAATTAATAACTACCTTAGAAATTATATTCACAAACAAATCAATAAGACACAAAATGTATAAAATAAAATAAACAAAAACAAAAAAAAAATTTTTATTATACTAGTATTTCCACTTTTTAAATAGGAGAAGTTGTTTCTAGGGAATGGAAAAGGCACAGGAAATAATTTCGAAAATAGAAACACTACATACAAATCCCAAAAAGTGCTCAAATAGGAGATACAGAAAAGACACAATAGAAACAAAGATAGAAGAACTAGAAAATCTGAAAGATAGATTTATAGAAATCACAAATAACCCTTTACACAAAAAACACACCGAAATAAACAAACTAAAAACAATATTCAAAGAAAAATACACAAACACATTAGACATACTAAAGTGTTTGTGTACACAAACACATTAGACATACTAAATACATTTCTAGAAAACACAGCCTTAGAAAGCAAAGACAATATAAATTTAAACGAATTATACTCAGAAGACAATATATATAGAAATAGAAAACACAAACATGGCAGCATTTAATCTAGAAACGGCAATGAAGGCCATTCCTATTTTTCAGGAAATTATAGGGAATTAGATAGCTTTTTAAAAATCATAGAACTATATAGTAGATAAACCTCTAAATAATACAGCTAAGGAAGATTTACTAGAATTTATCTTCCACGTAAAATTAAGTGCGAATGTAAAAACTACAATACACACAACACCGGAAAACCTAACAGCACTCAACACAGAACTAAGGAATAAATATAAATCATCAACAACTATACCCCATATACATACATCACTAGCACAAATTACACAAAGAAATTTTTCTGTCACAGCATATAAGGACAGAATAACTAACCTTATTACAGACTTAAACAAACTACAAATTGACGATCTCGGTACCACAAATCAAACCGAAAAATCTATAGTAACGAAAATGAACGATTAATATGCTTTAAAAATATTCAAGAATGGGTTGAAAGATGAGCTAAAATCAACCATATTTGCCGCTCAACCAAAAACATTCACTGAAGCAATTAACCTTGCTTTAGAAATCGAAAAGGAACATACGAACAGCATTATGCATTTCAACAAAAATAGACCGACACAACCAAACAGACAAAACTACACCAGAACCTAAGACAACATTCGAAGGTCACCAAACAATTATTTTCCGCCACAAAATTACAGATACAATAACACTTATAGGCAACCAAACGTACGAAATATTTACGGCTATAGAAAACCTAACGACAACTTCAACCATAACAGGCAAACATACAGGCAAAATAATAATCACAATCAAAATCAACAAAGCAGAAGGTCAAATTTCAACGAACGACCTAATTACTACATACGAACACTACACAATGAAGGAAACAATGACACTATGAACAACTACCAGGGAAACGAGCAAGCCACGGAGCACGTGTTTTCTCCACAAGACCACCAAAAAAAATGTTCAAAATCCCGGATTGCAATACAAATTACATCACACTAAAAAGCAAAGACAAAGAAATGTCATTTTTAATAGACACTGGCGCCGACATATCAATTTTCAAGGTTTCAAACAAGGTTGAAAATGAACCATTCTACCCGGAAGAAAATTGCAAACTAACAGGAATAACAAAAGAGGAGACATTTTCTTTAGGCATAATAGAACTCGATCTGCTAATAGACGACACATACTGTAATCACGATTTCCAATTGGTAAAAAACAATTTCCCAATTGAAACAGACGGCATACTTGGTAGAGATTTTCTCAAAAGATTTTTCTGCAAAATCGACTATGAGACGTTTACTATATCAATAATAGTAAATGAAACAATTACAACACTACCAATGTATTCAAAAATATTGCGGACTCTGACAATAACAGTACCACCACGGACACAAATAATACAACCAATTAAGCTACAAATAAACGAAGACAGAGTAATATTAAACAAAGAATTAACTGATGGTGTTTATTTAAGCAACTCAATTGCACCCAAAACGGGTATGACCCACATCAGAATTCTAAACGCAACCAACTCAGAAGTAATATTAAAAAACATCAAATTAGAGACCAAACCACTAAAAGACTACGACATACTAAACTTCAGTGAACACAAACCCCATGACAACAAACGTTTCAAAAAGGTTAAAAAACATCTAAACATAGACTGCAAAGACGAACATTCAAAAAACACACTTCTAAACATTTTAGAACAATACCAAGAAGTATTTCATTTAGAAAACGACCATCTGACAACAAACAATTTTTACATACAAAAAATATCCACAAACGACAACACACCGGTATACATAAAAAACTACAGACTACCACACGCAAACATGGAAGTCATAAAAAATCAAGTAAATAAAATGTTCGAAGACGATATAATAGAACACTCAGTTAGCCCTTACAATGCTCCACTAATACTCGTACCAAAAAAGAATACAACGGACAAAAACAAATGGAGAGTAGTTGTCGACTATAGGAAACTCAACGACAAAATCGTTAATGACAAATTTCCATTAACACGTTTAGACGACATCTTAGACAAGCTAGGGAGAGCTAAATGGTTCTCAACGCTCGACATGACAAGCTCCTTCCACCAGATAGGATTAGAAAAAGACTCAAGACCATTGACAGCATTTTCGACACCAAACGGACACTATCAATTCTACCTTTTGGACTAAAAATATCCTCAAATAGTTTCCAAAGAATGCTCACCATAGCATTAGCTGGACTTGAAACTGAAGCATTTTTATACGTAGGTGACATTATCATCTACGGATGTAGTTTAGACAACCACAACCAAAATCTAATCAAAGTTTTAGACCGTTTAAAACACTATAATCTGAAACTCAATGCAGAAAAGTGTTGTTTCCTACGTCCAGAAGTAGTATACCTAGGACATTTAATAACTAAAGACGGAGTTAAGACTGACCCTGCAAAATTTAAAACGATTATAGATTATCCGACACCAAAGACCACAGACGACGTCAAACGATTCATTGCATTCTGCAATTACTACAGACGATTCATACCAAACTTCGCAGATATAGCCAAAGATTTAAATTCCCTATTGAAGAAAAACACTAAATTTGAATGGACAACAAACTGCCAGAATGCCTTTGAAACACTGAAAGAAAAACTAATCAGCCCACCAATATTGCAATACCCTGATTTTGACAAACCATTCATATTAACGACTGACGCTTCAAATTTCGCTTTAGGTGCAGTACTCTCGCAAGGTGAGATTGGTAATGACTTACCAATATCATACGCAAGTAAATCACTGCAAAAACACGACCTAAACAAACCAGTCATAGAAAAAGAACTCCTAGCAATACACTGGAGTATAAATTTTTTAAACCTTATCTCTACGGAAGAAAATTCACAGTAGTCACGGACCATAGACCACTAGTGTCTCTATTTACCCACAGCAATCCATCGTCAAAGATGACAAGAATACGATTAGACCTATGTGACTATGATTTTGAAATAATCTACAAACAAGGAAAATTAAACACAAACGCAGATGCATTATCGCGAATACAATTAGACTTAGATATAAAGGGTGATCAATTTAGAGGTATCGGATTTTAAATTGAAATAAAACAACAAACATTCAAATTGATGGGGCAATCTTTTTTATTTTAGTTTAGAACCATTTATGACATTTATTTTTTGAAGATAATCCCTTTCAAATGTTGGCCGCAACTGCGCCGTAATTCGGCCATCCGAAAACACTAATTTTGAACGACTCGCTCGAGGACTTCGGTCGGTATCTCGCGAATAACTTGAGTGATGTTGGCTTCCAATGCCTCAATCGTAGCTGGTTTATCCACAAAACATTTAGACTTTACATACCCCCACAAAAAAAAGTCCAAAGGTGTGATATCACACGATCTTGGTGGCCAATCCACCGGTCCGACACGAGAGATCAATTGCTCACCGAAACGAGGACGCAGTAAATCCATTGTGTCACGGGCTGTATGAGATGTAACGCCGTCTTGTTGAAACCAAATGTCGTGGAGATCACGGGCTTCAATTTCCGGCAACAAAAAGACGTTTATCATGGCGTGATAGCGTTCGCCATGCACTGTTACATTGGCACCAGCCTCGTCTTTGAAGAAATATGGTCCGATGATTTCTCCAGCCTGTAGGCCGCACCAAGCGGTAGTTTTCAATGAATGTAATGGCAGTTCGTGAATGGCTTCGGGTTGCTCTTCAGCCAAAATACGGCAATTTTGCTTATTGACGAAGCCATTAAGCCAAAAATGGGCCTCATCGCTGAACACCATAAGTTGGCCTGAGCGCGCGATGAACACTTTTCACAGAGCGTCGATTTTTGTAATAAAACTGTACGATTTGTAAACGTTGTTCAGGCGTTAGTCTTTCCATGATGAAATGTCAATGAATACTGAATAAAATTGTGCATTTCGTTTGGCAGTAGTCACGCGTGACATGTCAAAAAATCCTATTGGAAAAAGTACCGCCAATCTGATCACCCTTTATTAAAGGAGATGATACCGCATAAAATAGATGAAAAAGCCAAGAAAACGTTAATAATTACAAGGGGAATGACCAAAAACAATAAGAAAGAGGATATTACGGAGAAATGCAGCTCTCAACAGAAGCCTGATCAACTTCAAATGTGGGAATGCACATCCATTAATGAAATAAGGAATATGAAGAAATTAAAATTCAATGTCGACAAAAATGTAAAAAACTGCAGAATAAATATTGAAAATAACTATGTACACGTAAGTTGCAGCGATAAATCAGCGAATCCAGATTCGACTCTGAGAAAGCTTGCACAAAGAATGGAAAAAGAAAAAATTAAAAACCTAGCGCTAGGATACGATGATAATATATTTAAAGTGTACACAAAAGAAGAACTAATGAAAGCATATGCAAATATAAAAATAAATAACAGGAATCCTCAACTAAAAATATTAATATATATCGCCCCCAAACAAATAAACGACGATTTAACAAAATACAAACTAATTGATGAATTTCATAATTCAACACATGGCGGACATCTCGGAGTCAGAAAAACAATCATCAAACTTAAACAAAGATATAACTGGAAAAATTTGGCCCAAATGGTTAAGAAATTCATAACTAATTGCGACCTCTGTGCTAGAAACAAACAGACAAAGCATACAAAAGAACCACTAACAGTAACAGACACTCCCAACACCAGTTTCGAAGTAGTATCAATAGACACAGTAGGACCATTGAGAATCTCAAATGAATTCAGATACATTCTGACAATGCAATGCGAACTGACAAAATTCGTAGTTGCACACCCTATGACCTCAAAAGACGCGACATCAACAGCAAAAACAATAGTCGAACAATTTATTTTAAAATATGGACATTTTAAGGTACTCAAATCAGACAACGGGACAGAATTCACTAACGAACTACTAAGAAATATTTGTTCACTACTAGAAATAAAACAAACATTTTCCACATCATACCATTACCAAACAATAGGAGCACTTGAACGTAACCATAGAGTACTTAACGAATTTCTTTTGACTTTTGGCAACGACAATGAATGGGACAAATGGGTACCATACTTTACATTCGCATACAACACAACTCCACACATAGACACAGGCTACACGCCATATGAACTTATCTACGGTAAACTAGCAAGACTACCCTCAGATAAATACAAAAACGACAACAAAATATACAATTTAGACGATTATTCAAACGAGCTAAGAGTCAGACTCAATACAGCACTAAACCGTGCAAAAGACCTAACAACTAAGGTAAAAATGAAGAGAACTTTAGACAGTAATACTAACATATTAAACATAAATATAGGAGACCTAGTATTAGTAAAAGTAGAAAATAGGAGGAAAAACCAGAGTCCATACAAAGGACCATACACAGTAGTAGATAAACAAGGTGTAAATACTAGTATAAACCAAAACGGCATAATAACCGTATTACATAATAATCAATTAAAATTATACCAACCTAGATTAAGCTAACTACCAATTCATATAATTAAATATTAAATTTAACGCATTTTTTAACATTACTTAAAAAAAAAAAAAAAAAAAAAAAAAAAAAAAAAAAAAAAAAAAAAAAAAATCCTACACAAAAAATGTTTTTTTATATACAGAACAAAAATTTTTTTTTTCAAAGGTAAGGTATCCACAATTGATACACACCACCCAAATAAACCAAAGACCAAATGTCAATACAAACACCACACACAATCAGTTACATTCACAAAACAATAAATTACATCACTACATAAACAAAGCACACGTGTTCGGCAAGCACCGACACGGTGCACTATGATTCATACACAACAAGTAGAGCATTTGCATCGTGCCCTACTATAGCATTAGCATTTCAAGTGCTTCAATAATGAGCACACTATTGTACATAACGAAACTATTTCAAGTGCATCGATGACGATGCACTGCATTAGTTACATACATATTTTCTATTAGTAGATAAGAAATTTACATTGTTAGAATTAGTATAAAAGAAGAAGATTTTACAGAATAAAAACAGAGTTAAACATACACCCAAAAAGAGCGTATCTTTTACTTCTCACACGCCTTGCAGTGGATTCTGATCCTACTTTGCAAAGCCGCTGGTTGCAGCTTACTGCTTAGCGAAACCACACCAACATAGTTTGTCCAACGACTTAGTTTTTACATTACAACTTTACATCGTCAGTCTTACCATTACACGACGAGTAATCATACCTTTACAGGGGTAATTAACGTTCTAAGCGGTCGGCGCTCGTTTGCCCATGATGGTTAGATTGCATATTTATTTTCATAGGCGAACGACCGCCGGTCATAAATTATGCTATTGGAGATGTTTTATATTTTGTGTTCCCATGCACCGAGTGTGCCATTAAAGAATACGTATGGGTTATTTTTGTTTACTTTTGTTTTCATGCACCAAGTGTGATATTAATTAATACGTAGTACTGATTTGTGTATGCTTCTACTTTCAGAGGCACTAGAGTCGATGTAGGGTCAAAAACGTTGTATGCTTTTAGGCATGTTATTTATGTGGTCGCTGGTGCGATCCCTCACAGGTGTATCCAAATATATTCAATACTAGACTCAAATTATGTCACAAGAATCCTTGACGTGGAGTCGGCTGAAGATTTGTTGCGATATTGTGTGTTGATTTTGGGTAGCGTTAGAATATGCGGGCTTAATTTTCCTTGGCTGGTATGTGTCAGAATGTTTATTATTTCTGCATGGATATGTTGGTTAGTGTTTATGTGATGTGATGTTAACAGGTCTACGTACTTTTTAGCATATTCACCTTAATAAATTAACCGTAACCTTTATTAATCTTAAGTTTTGTATTTTTTATTATTAAAACGAGTCTTCCAATGCTTCTACTTTCAAATGCGTCTTTTTGTTGCAAATATATACACACCTCGCTTTTGGTGAATATAAATAAAATAGTTATTTTAAAGGGAAGCGTGTAGTGAGTGGTAAAGCAGGTGAAGGCTGGACTTAAATTTGGTGTATCCAAATATATTCTTCACCAGACTCAACTTGTCACAAGAATCCTTGACGTGGAGTATTGAATGTAAACTATTCTTTGTCCGTTCGCTGTGGAAAGAAACAAATAAAATACGAATGCCGGTGTTTGATTTAATATATTGTAACGTTTATACTCGGGTGACGCTTGCCGGCTTACCCAGGGTTCTTCTCCTCTACGTCGGTGTTACAAATTGTTTTTGTTTTCCTTATAAATAAGAATTCGGTTTTCTTTGTATTTTTTTATTATTTTTTATTTTTATTATTCGTTTTCTTTTCTTTCTTCTCTTCTTGAGATCTAATACTAGGTTACATTTTTTCTTCGAATCTTAAACTAAGAATAACTACTTATTTATACCTAAATATATATATATACACCTAAATATATATATATATACCTAAATATATATATATACCTAAACATACGTATAGAGGTATTCGCCTATATAGGAGATTGGCGCATCCAATACCCTATACCACAGTCGGACTTCGCAGTCGACTGAAAAGAACTGGCTATAGTGGGGAAACACAGACTGAAGTCACCTATTCCCCGCTATATGTGATTAACCATAATGGGCTTTAATGAGGAAGAAGCGATAAAAATCCACTCACTTCCCATTAAGTGCAATGCCGGTCAGTAGACTATGGCGCTAGTAAGGGAAAACGATAAAATCCACTTATCCTTTACAAGCCAACGAGGACTTTCGGCAGAACATACCATCAGTGGCGAAAAAGCGATAAAATCCCCTTATTTCGCACTGCGGGTATTGCTTGTCGACTTCCAGCCAGGGTGTAATCTGTTACTAAGAGAAGACGATAAAATCGACTTATCTCTTAACAACAAAATTACACGAGCTGCGTTGTATGTATGGGGTTCAGTAGATTACTGTTCCCTTCAAAAAGTTGTTCGTCTAGAACGTTTGAGAGACTCTAACCACTTTCAGTGTATACACCGAGTTTGGTTTTTGGAGTATATTTCTCTGATTATACTACGTTTTCGGTCCCTATGTCTTTAATAAAAAGTAAAGGCTTGTTGAGAATTATATTTATATTCAACACCAAAAGGAAATTTCTAATAATTTATTGACTGATTATTGTTGAATTAATAATGCTATTTTTATACGAATATACCTTTTCCTCCATTGTTTATAACAAATACAAGCCTTTTTCTTTTATTATAAAGACATAGGGCCTAATGAAAATTTTATTACATATGATATTAAAAAATATCCGAGTCAATGCCGGGGTATGAACTTGGTAACTAGAGATTTCTAGCTCATAGCTCTCCGCTGGCGCTATTGACTCACTTGAGTAACACAAGAATATATCTTAATATCAACGCCTAGTAGCATGCCTGTCGAATGAGAAATATTCTGCCGCATTCTTACTACGTTGACATTCCTAAATGGTTACTCAAGCAATTATTCTTCATATTTGCACGTATGTATCTACGTATATATATATATATATTGACCGGCGCCATGAAATTCATATAGGATTTTTGCGCATATTTTGAACATACTTATTATCCTAATTCTTTGACTGGTGCCATGCAACTCATGTGAGTTGTGCGCACACATTACATATATATATTTTTGAATATAATTTTAATAGCCGTATGGTTGTGGCGTAGTTGCTGGTAGGCAACTTCGTTACAATATATTGAAAAACGTGTTTATTTGTTCGCTGTTGAAAAATTAATTGACTCTGACATTTGAGTCGAGTCATACTAGAATGCTAATACTAATGTAAAGTGTAAAACTTGAACTAAACCGCAATGAGTGCGTTTGAACGGGATCGAAGAGCCCGTCTTCGTATTTCTCTCGGATGAAATGATATCGTACGTCGATATGCTTTGTTCTCTTATGGAATTCCGGATTCTTCACGAGTCGAATAATTATGTTTTCAAACGTATTTTATGAATTTTAAAAAAGAATTTATTCTTTATTATTTATTTATAAAAAAACACTTTGAAAATTATTGTCTTAATAATAGACTTCAATGTAATACAAGTTATAAAACAAATGCTAATTTACAATACTGCACAACAATACTGGATTGAATATTAAAGAATACTGATCATCTCTTATTCTAAAGTGTTGTCTTATATACTATTCGTTGAGTGATCCAACTTGTGTTTTTGGTTGTGAAATAGTTTTGGACTTTGAACTTGTTTACGTCTTTGAAGGAGTAAACATGTTATTGTCTTTACTTTTGGCCTTGAATGAATATTAAAAAGTGTATTGAATATATTCGTCGTAATTGACCATCTGGTGTTTTGATTATAGGATTGGCCTTGAATTGAAGATGTAAACATGTTGACAGAATTCGCATTACAAGATAAGATTGGCCTTGAATATTATAGTGGTAAACAAGATATGAATGTTCAGATTTAAGGGGTGCGTGCTTTGGATATATGATGATTAAAATATATAAGTTGGATCACGCAATTACAGTTATGAATAAATGATGAAATATGGAATATTTCATATGATTGAAGTGGTTTGTATGGTGCTATTCTATGTTAACACCCCCACCGCTAGCCTGAGGCTTCGACGAATTAAGAGTTTTTCTTACTATTATATTTTTATATTTTAAAAAGTTATATACTAACAAAATGATTATAAGTATAGATATTACATATAAAGGGTGTTTTTTTGGGAGGTTTGTTTTTCCGATAGATGTCGTTTTATTTTATGACAGTTGTTTTGACAGCTCAAAGTGGCATTTCTACTCAGTATTGTTTGGCAAATCATTATGAAAAAAAAAAAAAAAAAAAAAAAAAAAAAAATGACATTTGTGAAAAATAGTCGTGGTAGCCATATGCCAGAAATTGTGTTTAAATGTTAAATGCCAAAAAATTATCTACCAAATAAAAAAAAATTTTGGTCATTTCATAATTTTATATGTGTTTTATTCAAAAAAAAAATCGGCAACCTCACGTTATATCTAACGGGTGTTTTTTTAAGAGGTTGCATATGGCTACCACGACTATTTTTCACAAATGTCATTTTTTTTTTTTTTTTTTTTTTTTTTTTTTTTTCATAATGATTTGCCAAACAATACTGAGTAGAAATGCCACTTTGAGCTGTCAAAACAACTGTCATAAAATAAAACGACATCTATCGGAAAAACAAACCTCCCAAAAAAACACCCGTTATGTATGATGTATGATAATATATTTTTTTTTTATTATTTATTTTAGAAATATTTTTCGTCAATACAATTTCTGGGATTATTTCTTTGATTGTTTCCTCTGTAAAATTTTTCATTTTACAATATGCTTTTTCAAATTTTATAATATTTGTAGTACAATTGTTTCTTATTTTGTTTAAGTTTTTCTCTAACATATCTTTTACATTTTTATCATATATACTATTATTTTGATCTATTATAAAGGTGTTTTCGTTTAATGATATGGCTTTATTGTTTTTGTCTGGCATTAGTTCAATTATAATAGTGAAATATGAGGAGTTGGAATATTTGGGTATTAAGAGAATTATTATAATGAGTTCATGTTCAAATATTACAGCTGTTTTTGTGTCTTTTAGGCCAAGTTTTAGTTCCTGTTCTGTTAAAATATTTCTTGTATTGCTTGTTAGAATAATTTGTTCTATGTCGTCTATGTGATGTCGGAAAAGATTGATGTCATAATTAATTTGATAAATATGTTATATGTAATTTATTTCTTTTTTTATCTTAGTAATGTCTTTTTTATTTAGTTTGTTAAAGTCATTTAAAAATTGTGTAACCTGCTATATATTTAAGTCCTGTACCTTTTTATGAAGTAAATTGTCATTTCAATTTTCATTATATCATTTTATTAAATAACAAAGGTGAATTAGATAGTAGAGTGGTGAGTTCTTTATGTGGTTTTTTATTTAATTTATGAATCTTTCTTAATGTTTCTTTTATTATGTTTTTTCTTTGTTTGAATTGTAGGTGAGTCATTATTTTGATATTTCTTTTTCCGTTTTATGTGTGATTTATAATATTTTAAATTATTTTGTTTGTCGATTATATGATTTTCATCTATTTTTTCTGTATCAAGTTTTCTGAATTTTGTATGATTTTTTCCACCACGAGTTTCTTTAATAAAGTTAGTTCCTGGTTGTATTTCTATATCTTCTCTTTCTTTATTTAATTTATTTATGGTTGTTTGTTTTTTCTTCAATATTTTCTCTTTTATAGAATTATATTCGTTATTATGTATTTTTCCATTTTTCAAGTCGATTGGTTTTTTATCAGTAGTTGAATGTATGGTATTGTTATAATAATTTAGATTTTTTAAAATCTTTTCTTCAACAGTATTTTTATTTGTGTTTGGATCATGCCTTAATAATCTAATGTGTTCGTTGATTGTGTTATGTAATATTTCTACATTTGAATTGGATGTGTGGTTATAATTTGAAGTATAATGGATTTCTATGTTTTCGTTTTGTAAGAATTCTTCTAGTGGAAGGGCTTTAAATCCTAGCTCGTTGTCTACAATTAATTTATTTATTGGTCCAATACTTCTTTTAAATTCTGTCCATGTTCTTGCTGTAATTTTTATTGCTTGAGCAAATTTGCTGAATTTATCTATGAACGTGACAAAGAGTTGTTTTTCAAGTGAATAGAAAACGTCTGCATGAATAATTTCGTTTGGTGCTGAAGTGGTTTCCGTTAGTTGATATTTATTTTTAATTGGATTTCGATCATATTTTTCTAAATTACATATTTCGCAATTATTGATAAATTGGGTTATTCTAATGTTGAACTTTGGATGGTAAAATTTTAAGAATAGTTCTTTATATACTTCTATGATTCCTCTGTGATTATTTCTGAGATGTTCATTTTTAATGATTTCAAATAATTCTTCTTCATTTGTTATGTCCTTTACGAATTTGTAAGTTTTAATTATTTTTAATTATCCTTGTTCTGCAAAATATTTTTGATAAACATCTTCTAGTGTTTTTATGAATTCTTCGTTATCTGCATAAAGACAGTTTAAGGATTTTGGATTGACATGCGATTTTAAGAGTATTATGCTGTTTCTTCATCTAGTGATTTGATATGAATAATTTTTCTAATTTTATTAAAAAATTTTATTTGCTTAATTCTTAATGAACCGGAAGTAATTTTAAAGATTGCTATTTGTTTTTTAAATATATTTAAAGGGGATTTACTGAGTGGAAATATGTTTGATCCATTTTCTTCATTTCTTTCTGTAAGATTTATTTCTATTCGGGAGAGTGCGTCTGTATTTTTGTTCCTTTTTTATACGTGATTTCATAATCAAATTCGGATAATTTTAGTCTCCATCTTACTAGTTTTGAATTTGGTTCTTTTATTGAGAAAAGCCAAGTTAAAGGTTTATGATCGGTTTCGATTGTAAATTTACGTCCAAAAAGATATGGTCTGAAATATTTTGTTGACCAGACGATTGCTAATAGTTCCTTTTCGATGGTGCTGTAATTTATTTCATGTTCATTTAATGCTCTGCTACCGTAACATATCGGATGATTATTTTGAGAAAGTATTGCTCCTAATGCATAATTACTAGCATCTGTTGTAAGGGTAAATTTTTAGTCAGAGTAACTGTATTGGATCGTTTATTAATAATTTTTTTAGTGTGTTAAAACTTTCTTGATATTTTATATTTAAAATGTCTATTTTAGTATTCTTTTTTAAGAATGATGTCATTGGTTTTGCTATTAATGAATAGTCTTTAATGAATTTCCTATAATAACCAGTGAGTCCTAAGAATTGTTTAATTTGTTTCGTAGCTTTTGGTATTGGAAATTTATTTATGCATTCAAGCTTTTTGGGATTTGGTTTTATTCCATTTTGTGTCACTATATGACCAAGAAATTCTGTTTCTTTCTTTAGAAACTCTGATTTATCTAATTGAATTTTTAGATTTGCTTTCCTTATACAATTAATTATTAAATTGATTGAATGTATATGTTCTTATATTGAAGTAGAGAAGATGATAATGTCGTCCAGATAGACTAAACAAATCTTATTGATATAATCCTTTAAGATATTGTTCATAAGTCTTTGAAATGTCGCTGGGGCTGTCTTCAGTCTAAATGGCATTCTTAAGAATTCATAATGTCCTCCTTCTACGCTAAAGACTGTTTTATGAATACATATCTTTTTCCTCAATTTCTATTTGATGAAATCCCTTTGCTAAGTCAAGGGTTGTGAAATACTGGAATCTGCCCAGTTTATCTAGTATATCATCAATATTTGGTAAAGGGTACTTGTCGTCTATTGTTACTTTTTTTTCTCTTCTGCGTTGAGATGTTGAGTTCTTATTTGTTCCGTTAATGATTTATTATTATATTCTTCGATCATAGAGAAATTTTTTATATTAACTTCTTCAATTTCATTTGGATTTATTTCAATTGGACTTTGGCATATTACATTCGTTTGAACTTCAATCTTATGATTTTCAACATTGTAAATTCCTTCGTCAAAAATTACTTCGTTTTTCAAGAACTTCTGCTTCTTGAGGTAAACTAGTCCTTTTTGTTGGTTAACCAATAATTGTACGGTATGTTTGTTTGATCTTTTAAACAACATTTGTATAGTTTTTCCATTGATTTCTAATAGATTATGTTTGTAATCTATTTTAGCGTTAAATCGTTTTAGTATGTCGTTTCCGATAATACCGTCGTATTTATCATGGAACGCGCAGACCAAAAAGTCAATTTTTTGCTTCAAATTTCCAAATTCTTTAAAAAGGGGAACTGATACTCTTTCAGTTACATTTATATTATGTTGTAGTGTTTTAATTTGAATTTTATTAATTGGTACTTTCCATTTAGGATTACAAAGACCTGGATTTATAATAGAGTTTGTTGCTCCAGTATCGATAATAAATTTTAATGGATTTTTATTAGACTTTATTTTTACAAATGGTAAGTCTCCTCCGAGGCTCGTGAGTGAAAATTTTCGCTTGTTTCACATTTATTTATCTCCATTGGCTCAACAGTTTGTTGTTGTTTGGTATTTGGTAAATTATTTTGAATCTCACTTGTTAGTTGATTATAATTTGGTTGTCTATATTTATTATAACTGTCATATCTGTAATTATTAAATTGTTTGTTCCTATTTTGATATTGATCAGGTCTATAATTATCGTATTGTTTATTTGTATATTGTTTCTGGTCTTTTCTATAATATTGTCCTTTTTTGTTTTGATATTGGTAATTTTTATAAGTATACTGTTCTTTTTTTGTTTGATTCGGTTCTTGTCTGTATCTATTAAAATGTTCGTCTCTATTTGGGTTCTGTTGGTATTTATTTTTGTATTCTTGCTTATTCGAGGAAAAATAATTATTATTATAATTATTATAACGTGTTTGTCTATTATTATTACGATTATAGAATTGTTCTGGAGTTGATAGGTCTGTGCAGCCTGTTTGACTGAGTATATTTATTGCTGATTCTAAGTTTTCTGGATTTCGACAAATTAGAATTGTTTTCATTGTTTCAGGAATTTTATTTTTAAATATGTCTAGTGCAGTGCGCATATTGTTTAATGCACAATCGTTCGCTGTTTTACCTGGTCCAGTTTCTAATAGAGTTTTATTGTTTAGTTTTCGCAATTTATCTTTGATTTCGTTGAAAAAACCTAAAACATTATTTTTAAAGGTAGCACCTCTCAATTCGTCAAAAAGTTGTTCTACGCTACGTCTTTCGGCAAATTATTTTGTAAAACGTCTTTAATTTCACCCCAAGCAATGGCTTGTGTGTTGATTTCTATAATCTCTCTAGCTTTTCTGATTAATTTGCTTTTTATAATATCAGAGAATAAATATTGAAAAAGGTCATCGCAAGTTGCTAGTAAGGGATATATTCTGTCTACTAGATTTGTGAATGTTAATAAATTGTCTGTGTTTCCGTCATAGTAAGGAAGGGAATTTAAATATTTAATGGGATCTAGGACCACTTTATTTTGTTGAAATTCTAATGCCATTTTATTGAATTAAATTTTAATTTTGTAAAAAGAGTTAACATTTTTTTTAAAAGTATAAGTTGTAAGGTAATTAGGGTAAAAGACTAGGGGACCTGTACATAAAAATTTATTTTGATTTTATATATATTTATATATATTTATTTAGTAAAATCTAAAAATTTATTTTAATTTGACCTTGTTGTTCTTGTTGTTGATCCTGGTGATTTTGTTATGAGTTGTCTTCTAATAATATTTGCTAGTTATTTCGACTTTGTTGTGTTTGTTGTATTTCTTCTTACTTTGTGGTATGTTGCTGAGTTGCACTTATTATGTAGTCTGATTATGTTGATTCGTCTGTGTTGATTTTATTTTAATGCTGACCAAGAGTTTATGTTAATTTTTATTTATTATTATTTTATTTTTGTTTCGACCAATAGTTTGTTTTGATTAATGTATGTCTTTTCTTTTATTTTAACCAATAGTTTATTTAAGTTTTTATATGTCTTTCAAATAGTCAAATTTGTTTTAAAAATAATACACTTTAATAAAAAAAATTCACTTCTGTTTCACTTTTGTTGAAATTATTTGTTTATTTTTATTTTTATAGAACAGTGTAGAGTGTTTGCAATAATTTTATTTGTATAGTAGTGTAATTTATTTATTTATTATTTTTTTTAATAATGCAATTACTTTTATTTGTATGGTAGTATAATTTCTTTATTTATTAATTTTTCTTTTTATTTTTGCAAATAATACAATTACTTTTCGTGGAACTTTTGCACTTTTCAATTTGCTAATAATGCAATTAATTATTGTGAAATTTCTGCACTTTTTAATTTGCTAATAATGCAATTAATTATTGTGGAGCTTAGTAGAGTTTTAGCACTTTTTGTTTTTCACTTGTATTATTTAGTAAATTAATATAAGTAATCCTTCTGCGAAAACTTATAATTTTACTTTTTATTTCGGAGCACTTTTTAATAAAAGTAAATCTTAATTGATCAAGCGCATCCTACCGACTGCGCCAATTATGTTTTCAAGCGTATTTTATGAATTTTAAAAAAGAATTTATTCTTAATTATTTATTTATAAAAAAACACTTTGAAAATTATTGTCTTAATAATAGACTTCAATGTAATACAAGTTATAAAACAAATGCTAATTTACAATACTGCACAACAATACTGGATTGAATATTAAAGAATACTGATCATCTCTTATTCTAAAGTGTTGTCTTATATACTATTCGTTGAGTGATCCAACTTGTGTTTTTGGTTGTGAAATAGTTTTGGACTTTGAACTTGTTTACGTCTTTGAAGGAGTAAACATGTTATTGTCTTTACTTTTGGCCTTGAATGAATATTAAAAAGTGTATTGAATATATTCGTCGTAATTGACCATCTGGTGTTTTGATTATAGGATTGGCCTTGAATTGAAGATGTAAACATGTTGACAGAATTCGCATTGCAAGATATTGGAATATTGGAATATTTCATATGATTGAAGTGGTTTGTATGGTGCTATTTTCTATGTTAACATCGAATCGCACTTTAATTGTCCATAAGAAACTTTGGTTTGTCCAAATTCGTCGACAATATTTCGGACAATAATCGATGCAGCCACACCAATTCTTTCATCGCATGCGTCGCCGCCATGTATTCGGACTCCGTTGTTGATAGCGCCACTGACTTTTGACGCTCCGAGCCCCAACTGATAATACTGTTGCCAAACATAAACACATATCCGGACGTCGATCGCCTGGTTTCGATGTCTCCTGCATAATCTGCGTCGCTGTATCCACACAGATCCAAATTGATGCCACTTTCGAAACGAATGCCCATATCCGTTGTTCCTTTGATATATTTCAAAATGCGTTTTACCGCATTCACGTGCACCGCCGCCGGTTTTTCCAAATGTCGACTTGCGTTGCCAACAGCAAAACTGATGTCTGGTCGCGTCGCCACTGCCAAATACATCAAACTACCGACTGCCTCACGATACAGAAATTTTTTTCTCTGTCAGCATCAAAATCCCCAGGATTTTGTGCTCTGTCCAATGGTGTTGCCAAAGCAGTTTGTCATATCAAAACGGTTGAGTACCTTTTGCGCATACGCCTGCTGATTCACATAAATCGATTCGTCCGATCGCTGATTTATTTCACCTCGAACTCCTTGCGCAAATGCTCAATTACCGATAAAATGGCTCCTTTTTCCTCTGCTGCGATTAGTCCGTCATCGACATAAATCGCGAGTATCATCATGCCATTTTTCCCATTACATACAAAAACGCACGGATCCGATTCACTGGCCACAAAACTGAATTTGCCAATGAATAACATAAATTTTTTGTTCCAGCAGCGCGACGCCTGTTTCAAACCGTACAAGCACTTAACCAGCTTGCAAACTCGTCCACTGCCATCGTCGTATCCGATCGGTTGACTCATGTAAACTTTTTCTTCTAAATCGCCGTTTAGAAAAGCTGTCTTCACATCGAACTGTTTTAAATGCATTCGTTTTGATGCTGCCAGCGCCAAAATCGCCCAAAACGATGTAAATTTGACCACAGGGTTGAACGTCTCTTGGTAATCGACGCCATATTCCTGTGTGAATCCCCGCACTACCAATCGCGCTTTGTAGCGATCAATTCTCCCATCTGGATTCTGCTTCAATTTGAAAACCCAACGATTATCAATTACCTTTTGGCCTTTCGGTGGATTGATCAAATTCCATGTATAATTTTTGATGAGTGAATCGTACTCTTCGTTCATTGCTTGCTCCCACTGCTTGTGATCGCCTGAATTAATTGCCTGCTCGTATGTTCTTGGCTCCTCGCTGATTGCCAACATGACAACGTGATCAGCCGGTGCGATATATGATAGAGGTCGTGCCGCCACAATGTTGTTTCGATCGCGCAAACGCCTTTCGATAATATTCCTTTTGTCAAGATTGCATATTGTACCACAATCGATTGGTTGTCCCAGCGTTGCTTCCGCATCGTCCGCCCCCATTTCACCATCCGTCACGTTCGCGTTTTCATCAACCTTTTTCTCAGCGTAACCAATGTCAAGTGCAGCCATTGATTCTTCCAACAGAAAAATCACATCACGAGCCACCTCAATTTTGTTCGCCACCGGATTCCAAATTCGATATGATTTCGAATGATTGTCATATCCGACGAACACACACTTGACCGCCTTCGGATCCAGCTTTTGTCGTTTCTGCTTCGGAATGTTCGGAATGTGTACGAAAACCTCAGACCCAAAAATATGCAATTGATCAATTTTCGCCTTCTTGTCGTACCACAATTAATATGGTGATTTATCCGGAACAGTGCTCGTCCCAGTTCGATTCAGCACATGCACTGCCAAATTGACAGCCTCCGCCCAGAAGTTATAATCCATTTGTTTGGAATGAATCATCGTTCGCGCTGACTCGATAATCGTACGATTATCGGGTTCCACGCAACCATTCTGCTCCGGCGTGTACGGTACAGTTCGTTGATGTACAATGCCCATCTTGCCGAAAAACTTCTTCAGCTCAGCATTGACGAATTCAGTTCCATTGTCTGATCGAAAATAACGCACCTTGTGTCCGTTCTCTTGTTGCATTCGCATCACCGCTTCCTTGACTTTTGCTACAACTTCCGATTTTTGTTTCAGAAAATATGCAAAACCATAATGTGAAAAATCGTCTTTAAGAAGCAAAAAATACCTCGAACCGCCAATCGAATTCGTTTGCATTGGCCCGCAAACGTCCGCATGAATGAATTCTCCGGACGTCTTTGATTTTTCCTCTCGAAGTTTGTAGCTTCCCCGATGATGCTTTCCATATACGCACGCTTCGCACGCAAAATCCTTATCCACAAAATCAATGTCGTTGCTTCGCAGAAATTTCCTTACATGTGCAACGTTTTGATGTCCGAGTCGTTCATGCCATGCATGAAGCGAAATTTTCTTGATCACCACATTTGCAATAGCTCCATCGACTTCCGATGATTCCTCAACTTTGAACATTATTTGACGATGAACTTTCGTGACGAACTCCCACTGCAAAAATGTTTCCATCTTTCAGCAATTCGCAGCGCTTGTTTTTCGACTGCAATTGATAACCACGTTCCATGGTCTTTCCGGACGAAAATAAATTCACATGAATTTCTGGCACATACAATACATTCACCATTCGTCCGCGGGTACATTGATTCCCATCAAACGCAAGAAGATTGATGTCTCCCCTTCCTCGAGCCATGATCCTTTCGCCATTTCCAATCGTTATGTGTGACGATGCCTCCACAAAGTTCACGAACCATTCACGTCGATGACACATGTGGTCACTGGCTCCCGATTCCAACACCCAAGAGTCTCTGTCTCCAGTCGATGTTGAGCCATGACACACGAATGCATCCACCTGTGCATTTTCCTGTTTTTTGTTGTTGTCCGAATTGTTCTTCTTTTTCTGTTTACAGTCGCGCTTCCAATGACCACTTTCGCCGCATGAAAAACAAACACCTTTTGACTTGCTGTTTCCGCCTGTCCCTTTTTGTTTGCTGCTCTGCCCCGACGAATGACCCTTTTTTGAATTAAAATTGCTTTTCTTCGAAAAATGTCGCTTGGCCATCAACGCTTCCACACTTTCAACCTGCCCTTGCGATTTCAATCGAAGCTCCTCTGACATTAATCGCGCACGCAAATTTGCCATTGTTTGATTTTCCACACTCGTCGATTCCCACGCACTGTGAAAATGGTTATATTCTGCTGGTAAAGGCATTAGAATCTTTGTTATAACCATCGTGTCGGAAATATTCTCTTTTTGGTCCTTTAATTGCTGCACGTTGCTGAAATACACGTTGCAACATCAACACTCGGCTCCTTTGTGAAACTGTAGTATTTTTGTTGTAAAAACAAAATATTTGATTTCGATGCTTGCTCATATTTACTTTTGAGCGTCGTCCACATCTCATTTGCCTAATTTGCAGTAATGGCTACTTTTTACACGCCGTCGAAATTGCACGTCTCGCCTTGGCATCATTCTTTTTCCATGGCACAATCTTTGTTGCATACTTTTCATCTGCAATTGTTGGCTTCGAATCTGTACCATCCACTGTGTCGAACAATTCACTGGCCTCTAGCACTTGGCGCATTAGAAATTTCCATGTCAGCCAATTGTCGCCACCTTCCAATTTTTCAATGTTCACTCGATTGCTATCCATTTTGTTTTTTCGCTTTGAATTTGTACCGAAAATTCCAGAAGAAAATCACAAAATTCGCCTTTTGTCGTTGCGCACCGAATTTACCGAATCGAAGATTCAAAATTCAAACGATGAAAATATTTGATTTATTTTCACTCGAACTCACTGTGTCTCAAAGAACCGATTGTCCACTTTCATACGATGATGAAATCACGACGTAATTGTTCTTTTCTCGACGCACTGCATACAACGACGCTTCTCTAAAAAACAAAACAACGACCACCGAAAAAATTGTTGTGGACTGGGCCCATAACCTATTGAATGTAAACTATTCTTTGTCCGTTCGCTGTGGAAAGTAACAAATAAAATACGAATGCCGGTGTTTGATTTAATATATATTGAAAAATTAAAAACGTGTTTATTTGTTCGCTGTTGAAAAATTAATTGACTCTGACATTTGAGTCGAGTCATACTAGAATGCTAATACTAATGTAAAGTGTAAAACTTGAACTAAACCGCAATGAGTGCGTTGAACGAATTTCAATATGGAGTCGGCTGAAGATTTGTTGCGATGTTGTGTGTTGATTTTGGGTAGCGTTAGAATATGCGGGCTTAATTTTCCGTGGCTGGTATGTGTCAGAATATTTATTATTTCTGCATGGATATGTTGGTAAGTGTTTATGTGATGTGATGTTGACAGGTCTACGTACTTTTTAGCATATTCACTTTATTAATTTACCGTAACCGTTATTAATCTTATGTGTTGATTTTGGGTCGCGTGAGAATTTGCGGGCTTAATTTCCCGTGGCTGGTATGTGTCAGAATGTTTATTATTTCTGCATGGATATGTTGTAAGTCTGCGACTAACACTGATGGTTAAACGATTATGACAGTGAACCGTTTTAATTGTCGAAATTGAGTAACTGTGTTGTTAATGTTTTTCCAATTTTTATTGATCATGTGTTGAACTTCAGCTAGTGGTTACGATGTATCTTTCTTATCCTGTTTAATAATGTAGATTGTAGAGTCGATTACTCATGTTTGATTTATATCCAGCTGTAACAGATATTCTTAGTTTAACTTAACCTTGTCTATTGTGTTCGACATTTCTTCGACGTAGTCCAGACCGATTTGATAACAAATTGTAATTTTTGTTTAACTGACTGCGAGCGCTTTTAAAGCATTCGATGAGTGAGTGTCATGAGATTTCTGATGTTGGATGTAGGCATAATTTCGTCAAAGCTAGCATTCCATCTGATCATACTTGAGAATAAAATGGCGCAAAATCGTATTACACAATGTTTTCCAAATCCGTGTTCTTCTTCAAAGTAAATCCCTGGGTTTTCCTCAAACTTTGATACCTGAATTTGAGATGCCATTGCCATTGGGAAGAAGAATTATGATATCAGCATTAGGACGCTCTCATCTTGGACTAGAGTTTCGTTTCGGATTCGTTTTCCCAGTTGTTATCACTTAGACCATTTGCGGTTCTTTTGTGTTACCACAGGATCTTATACCTTTCCCCTTTTCAGAAGATCCATTCAGAGCTCTTAATAAATCGGATAATATCTCGCACTTTGCCGTTTTCGAGATCTGATAGGTTATTCATTATCCGCTTACCCAAGTGTTTGTGCCTTCTGTGCATTAGTGCCGGAAATGAGCAAAAAAGATGTTCTTCCTCCTCCTCGTCCATGCAACTTCAGCTTGTTTCCATAGAAGGCAGTGTCATGTCATTATCCCTACAACCGTTCTTAGTTCACGTTTTTTTAGGGAAATAAGCTCAGTTGAGCGCTCCAAGTCCAGCTTCGGCCAGACCTGTCTTGAAATATTGAAAGTGTCGCTGTTTTCCCACCTTACATTTGTTATTGTTTCTGCCTCTTTCCGAAGCTCAAATTTCAGTGTCGCGATAGGACTCTCTACCTCCACTCTTTCCGGTAGCACCTGGAGAGTCTTACCACGTCTAGCTAACTCGTCCGCCCTGCAGTTCCCTTCAACATCCGTGTGGCCCGGGACCCATATGACCCTTATATTGAACTGCTCACTCATCTCGTTAAGAGAGGGGTGACAGCTCAACGCCACCTTAGATTTCAATGAGACCGCCTCCAACTATTTTATGGCCGCCTGACTATCCACATAAATGAGGATAATACATTATGCTTCAGCCAACTCATTAACTCCAATCGCTATCACCTCAGCCTGGTATACGCTGCAGCGAAAAGGTAGACGGACAGAGATTCTTACTTTCAGCTTGTCACAAAAGACTCCAGCTCCTACTTTACCGTATATCTTAGAGCCATCCGTGAAAAACTGTATTGTTTCGTTATCGGTTACGGATCCACTCTTCCAGTCTTCTCTGGAGGGTATTGTTGTCCGAAAACCTTCTAAAAAGCATAACATTGGTGTTATGTAATCCAGTTTCGTCAGCTCTTGCTTAACGATTTAGTTATGGTGGAGTGTCCTTTTTGAAGACTTCTCCACAGCTAACAGTCGCGTTACTGTAATTGCCGCTTTCTGTTTGCCAAATATATCTAATGGGATCAGGTGGAGCATAACCTCCAGAGCGCGAGTTGATGTAGATCTCAGCGCCCAGCTTATAAGCATGCAGGCCGCTCTTTGTGCCTTCCCCAATATACTTATATACGTGGTTTTTTCCATAGCTGGCCACCATACGCTTACCCCATAGTATTGGTCTCACTACCGACCTGTAAGGCCAGTGTACCAGCTTTGGTTTCAAACCCCATTTTTTACTAATGGCGTTCTTGCACGAGTATAAAGCAATACATATTCGCTTTAATAACTCTTTTTATTATATTAGGTTTCCAGCTCAGTTTCCTGTCCAAGATTGATCCCAGAAATCTTGTTTTATCAGAAAAAACTAAGGGGGTACCATTTAGTGTTGGAGGATCAACTGTTGGAATTTTATATTTCCTGATGAAAAGGACAAGCTCTGTCTTATGCGGGTTGACGCCAAGACCGCTTTTATTTGCACATTATTTAACGATTTGGAGGGCATTTTTCTTTGCAATCACTTAATGCACTTTTTAATTATTGGTCCCTGCTGGCGCTAGTTTAATCTTTTTATTTTAAAAGATTAACAAAAATATACCACTTGGTCTTTATTTAAAAAGAATCAAACTAAGAATAAATTACATAAAGCTTATTATATCAAAGGTAAAAAACGCTCCGATTCGATCGTGAGTAGCCGCAATTTCTTGACTCTGCATTAATTTTGCTTCCGACGATAGGGTAAGATTTAACTAACTGCGCATTAACCACGGGCTTGTTTACTGATCAATATGATGGAGTGAAAGCAGCTGACTTCGCATTAACTCCACGTTTTATCACTGATCAACATGATGGGATGGGGTAAAATCAGCTGATTTCGCATTTCCCAAGGCAACGCTGGCTTGTGAAGTGTTGCGATCGTTGCGTTTTTGGTGTGTGCGTGTCTATGGTCGTTTCAGCGTAAAATGTCGCGTTAACTAATATAAATAACTGGCTGTTCCCGGGCGCTTTGCTACCCGCCCACTGACGCCACGCCCTCTTACACCCGCGTTTCCCGGCTGCCCCATCCCTCTGACCCCCGCCCACTGACCTCCCGCCCACTTACACCCTATATACTAACCCAATACACTAACCAACTCACTAATCCAGAAAACTATAGAATAGAATAGAATAGAATAGAATAGAATGTTCGAATATTCTTTATATGAAGATTATATACAGGAAAACTACATTTTCCACCCCAGCGCCATCTATCGGGTCCAAATTTTGTCAACGACTTTCGTTTTATTTAGATATTATATGGTGTGAATTTGGACCAAATCGTTCCATAAATAAGAATTTTCGGAAAAAACGACACAAACGCCACCTATCGGGTCCAAATTTTGTCAACGATTTTCTTTTTATTTAAATACTAGCTGATTACCCGGCGTTGCCCAGGTATTTATTAATCCCAAAATTATCTTAGGCATTGGTATGAAAAGAAAGAACTCTATTTAAAAAGTAAAATCAATGTAATTTTTTATTCACAAAATAAATATTTTAAGGTAAAAGAACACTATACAAATTATAAAGAAACATTTTTTTAAAATCTACTAAAATATAAGTTTAACACAAAACTTGATTATAAACAACATTTCTAGTTTCACCTCCAGGTGCAAGAAAAAATAAATTTTTAGGTGAGCGCACCCTAGAGCAAGCAACATAAAGTTGTCCATGGAAGAAACATGGCGATCTCAAGTTTACTCCGCAGTATTTAATAGACTGACCCTTTGATTTGTTAATCGTAATCGAGAACGCAAGTCTTACTGGAAATTGCAATCTTTTAAAGTTAAAAGGTAGATCCGTCGAAATGAGTGGTATCCGTGGAATAAAAACTGTTTCACCCTCTCCCTTTCCTGTTATTATAGTAGCTTCGATTACATTGCCCAGCATCTTTTTTACGCACAACCTTGTTCCGTTGCACAGTTTTGGCGAATCAAGATTACGTAGTAAAATAATTGAAGATCCCACTTTGAGTAAAAGACGATGTGGTGGAAATCCAGCCAAATCAAGTGAGTTTAGGAATTAGGGTGGGAAATTAACGACCTCATCGGCATCTACTACAGTATCGATAGACTTTTATTCAGTGACTACGCCTGGTAGCATGGCAAGTATTTGATTATTTATTTCGTTGACGTCTTCATTTTTAGCAGCAAGAATGGCTCTTTCTCGCAACCAGTTTAGAATGTGATAATTTTGGGAAACTGCCGGATAGATGGCATCTATCAATTCTGCAACAGTCGATACCAAATTACAAAAATCGGATGATAATTTTATCTTGCCAGAAGACTCGACTATTAATCTACCTTCTCCGATCTCCAGTAGTTTTTTTGAGAAAATTTGAGCACTGTCGTCCTCCAGATTTACTCTCATGTTCTGATTTAAACTGGTCTTTCGCACATGTTTTCACAAAAATGAATGTTTTAAACATGCGTGGATTTCATCGGCCGGTGTTGATTTTGGAATGACGGGCAGAGTTTGGGGAAAGTCTCCACAAATGAGTACCAAAGCTCCTCCCATCAGGTTATCGTTTCTTCTTAGGTCTCTCAGAGTGGCGTCAAGTGCCTCGAGAGCTTTGTTATGAGCCATAGTGCATTCATCCCATATGATTATTTTACATGTCCTGAGCACTTGCTCCCGACCACTTGTTTTGCTAATGTTGGAGGAAGCGTTTTCCTGTCTGGCGATGTCAAGTGGCAACTTAAGTGCAGAATGGGCTGTGCTGCCTCCTTCCAATAATGTCGATGCAATCCCTGAAGAGGTGATGGCAAGAGCAACTTCTCCGTGAGCCCTGATTTCGGCAAGAATTAAATTGCGTGAAGTACGTCTTGGCGGTCTCGTTTTGGTGCAGGTAGGCCGAGCTGCAGTAATGTTTTATTGATCATCGACATACATTTGTCCTCAACAATAATCAAAGTTTTGTTGTAAGCGTCCGGACCAAACATGATTTCCAATGTCGGATTTCTCTCCGGACTTTTGCAAGTATATCCTCTCTTAGGGCGTCCTTATATTTTTCCCATAAAGTATTTGGATTCGATGGACTGCATGTAGTCAATATTATAGCAAACAAATTTCTTATTTGCTCTGGAAGAGAGATCATTTCGGCTTCTCGCAATGTAAGATCCCAGTGCTGGTCTCCTTCCAGCAAACCCAATTTCTGTCAGGCTTATCGAAATGTCTGGCATACTTCTCCTTTTACTGTTCTTAGCTCTGCGAAAGATCTTGGTCCTCGAACTGAGTGAAGAAGCATCCTTAAGAAAAAACATTCGGCGTTATTGGGGTAACTGTATACACTCGACCCAAAGCGTCACTCGCGACTGCATCATGTACAGGAACGGGCTGTCCAACTTTTCTTCTATAGAAAACTTTTCTCGATTGACTCCATGTGTAATATCGAGGTATTTAAGGATACAACAAAGTCTTTGCGAAAGGATCCTGCTGACAGAGTTGAAAAAATGCTGTTAATGTTGTGTTTGGTGGCTGATCAGCCAAATCAAGTGAGTTTAGGAATTAGGGTGGGAAATTAACGACCTCATCGGCATCTACTACAGTATCGATAGACTTTTATTCAGTGACTACGCCTGGTAGCATGGCAAGTATTTGATTATTTATTTCGTTGACGTCTTCATTTTTAGCAGCAAGAATGGCTCTTTCTCGCAACCAGTTTAGAATGTGATAATTTTGGGAAACTGCCGGATAGATGGCATCTATCAATTCTGCAACAGTCGATACCAAATTACAAAAATTGGATGATAATTTTATCTTGCCAGAAGACTCGACTATTAATCTACCTTCTCCGATCTCCAGTAGTTTTTTTGAGAAAATTTGAGCACTGTCGTCCTCCAGATTTACTTTCATGTTCTGATTTAAACTGGTCTTTCGCACATGTTTTCACAAAAATGAATGTTTTAAACATGCGTGGATTTCATCGGCCGGTGTTGATTTTGGAATGACGGGCAGAGTTTGGGGAAAGTCTCCACAAAGGAGTACCAAAGCTCCTCCCATCAGGTTATCGTTTCTTCTTAGGTCTCTCAGAGTGGCGTCAAGTGCCTCGAGAGCTTTGTTATGAGCCATAGTGCATTCATCCCATATGATTATTTTACATGTCCTGAGCACTTGCTCCCGACCACTTGTTTTGCTAATGTTGGAGGAAGCGTTTTCCTGTCTGGCGATGTCAAGTGGCAACTTAAGTGCAGAATGGGCTGTGCTGCCTCCTTCCAATAATGTCGATGCAATCCCTGAAGAGGTGATGGCAAGAGCAACTTCTCCGTGAGCCCTGATTTCGGCAAGAATTAAATTGCGTGAAGTACGTCTTGGCGGTCTCGTTTTGGTGCAGGTAGGCCGAGCTGCAGTAATGTTTTATTGATCATCGACATACATTTGTCCTCAACAATAATCAAAGTTTTGTTGTAAGCGTCCGGACCAAACATGATTTCCAATGTCGGATTTCTCTCCGGACTTTTGCAAGTATATCCTCTCTTAGGGCGTCCTTATATTTTTCCCATAAAGTATTTGGATTCGATGGACTGCATGTAGTCAATATTATAGCAAACAAATTTCTTATTTGCTCTGGAAGAGAGATCATTTCGGCTTCTCGCAATGTAAGATCCCAGTGCTGGTCTCCTTCCAGCAAACCCAATTTCTGTCAGGCTTATCGAAATGTCTGGCATACTTCTCCTTTTACTGTTCTTAGCTCTGCGAAAGATCTTGGTCCTCGAACTGAGTGAAGAAGCATCCTTAAGAAAAAACATTCGGCGTTATTGGGGTAACTGTATACACTCGACCCAAAGCGTCACTCGCGACTGCATCATGTCCAGGAACGGGCTGTCCAACTTTTCTTCTATAGAAAACTTTTCTCGATTGACTCCATGTGTAATATCGAGGTATTTAAGGATACAACAAAGTCTTTGCGAAAGGATCCTGCTGACAGAGTTGAAAAAATGCTGTTAATGTTGTGTTTGGTGGCTGATCAGCCAAATCAAGTGAGTTTAGGAATTAGGGTGGGAAATTAACGACCTCATCGGCATCTACTACAGTATCGATAGACTTTTATTCAGTGACTACGCCTGGTAGCATGGCAAGTATTTGATTATTTATTTCGTTGACGTCTTCATTTTTAGCAGCAAGAATGGCTCTTTCTCGCAACCAGTTTAGAATGTGATAATTTTGGGAAACTGCCGGATAGATGGCATCTATCAATTCTGCAACAGTCGATACCAAATTACAAAAATTGGATGATAATTTTATCTTGCCAGAAGACTCGACTATTAATCTACCTTCTCCGATCTCCAGTAGTTTTTTTGAGAAAATTTGAGCACTGTCGTCCTCCAGATTTACTCTCATGTTCTGATTTAAACTGGTCTTTCGCACATGTTTTCACAAAAATGAATGTTTTAAACATGCGTGGATTTCATCGGCCGGTGTTGATTTTGGAATGACGGGCAGAGTTTGGGGAAAGTCTCCACAAAGGAGTACCAAAGCTCCTCCCATCAGGTTATCGTTTCTTCTTAGGTCTCTCAGAGTGGCGTCAAGTGCCTCGAGAGCTTTGTTATGAGCCATAGTGCATTCATCCCATATGATTATTTTACATGTCCTGAGCACTTGCTCCCGACCACTTGTTTTGCTAATGTTGGAGGAAGCGTTTTCCTGTCTGGCGATGTCAAGTGGCAACTTAAGTGCAGAATGGGCTGTGCTGCCTCCTTCCAATAATGTCGATGCAATCCCTGAAGAGGTGATGGCAAGAGCAACTTCTCCGTGAGCCCTGATTTCGGCAAGAATTAAATTGCGTGAAGTACGTCTTGGCGGTCTCGTTTTGGTGCAGGTAGGCCGAGCTGCAGTAATGTTTTATTGATCATCGACATACATTTGTCCTCAACAATAATCAAAGTTTTGTTGTAAGCGTCCGGACCAAACATGATTTCCAATGTCGGATTTCTCTCCGGACTTTTGCAAGTATATCCTCTCTTAGGGCGTCCTTATATTTTTCCCATAAAGTATTTGGATTCGATGGACTGCATGTAGTCAATATTATAGCAAACAAATTTCTTATTTGCTCTGGAAGAGAGATCATTTCGGCTTCTCGCAATGTAAGATCCCAGTGCTGGTCTCCTTCCAGCAAACCCAATTTCTGTCAGGCTTATCGAAATGTCTGGCATACTTCTCCTTTTACTGTTCTTAGCTCTGCGAAAGATCTTGGTCCTCGAACTGAGTGAAGAAGCATCCTTAAGAAAAAACATTCGGCGTTATTGGGGTAACTGTATACACTCGACCCAAAGCGTCACTCGCGACTGCATCATGTCCAGGAACGGGCTGTCCAACTTTTCTTCTATAGAAAACTTTTCTCGATTGACTCCATGTGTAATATCGAGGTATTTAAGGATACAACAAAGTCTTTGCGAAAGGATCCTGCTGACAGAGTTGAAAAAATGCTGTTAATGTTGTGTTTGGTGGCTGATCAACCACTGCACGGGCGCTCTCTGTTGTGAAATACACTCCCTGACCATTTTCTTAATGGACGCTGAGATGAACAACAGTAGGGTGTCTTTCGTGAATTGTAAATCCAAGGATTCGCCAAACTGCTTCGTTGCTACTAATGTACCTTCCCAACTGATAACGCATCACTTCATCGTTTGCTCTTTCGTTGCCATACTTGCACACGTATTTAATCTACTTCACACTGTTACAATAATCTACGTTAATGTGTGCCTGGAACATTTTTGACAGCAACGGTGAAAATGGGACAACCCACCTATTATCGATTTATTTTTCTGCATTATTGCCTTTCTTTACTTTCGTCTTGATCCCTCCATCCTCTGGAGCACGCCGTCTATATAAAGGATAACCATCATTTCCTGTTTGTGTCTCCTTAAGCAGTTTTCTTGGGTACTTTTTGGTACACTTTCCATCCTTCATACACGGCGAATTGGGATTAAGATTTCCACATGGTCCATGAATCACGTTTTTCTTAATCACTTCAAAAAGTTCAGGATCTTTTGTTGGGTCAGGCAACTTAGCCGATATAACTTCATCGATTTTTGTGGGTTGAATTTTTTCCGCTAACCAGATTAAATTGTGTGAGTGTGGAAGTCCTCGCTTTTGCCATTCAATCGTGTACATCCAGCTTCTTGGCCCTCCAAAGACATGACTCTTTGTTATAATTTCAATTAGTTTCAACTGCTTCTGTTTAATACTCTCGCAATCAAGTCGTGGCGCTCATTCGGTAATTGACCATTGGTAAGCATCTCCTTGATCTCTTTCCAAGCCGAATTACACGTGAAGGTGATAAATAAATCTGGTCTTCCGTACGCCTTTACGTACGTCATAGCATCTTGCGTGTATTCGTGCATGTGTCTGGGACTGCCTGTAAACGTAGCTGGTAGTATGACAAAGGCACCAAGATTTTCAACATTAACGTCATTTACCACAGCATCTCTCAGGTGAATATGTTCTTCAACTCTCAGTTTACGTTGATTTAGACGAATATAAAGAAGACGCTCGCTTTCGATTTTTGCATGCATATCAACGATGAATTGATGAAACAATTGTCTGCAGTTTAATATGTGGTTCTGTTCCTCTCGAACCATTAGTCTGTATGCATAGAAATCCATCGCTGAAACTTTTTTGCTAGTTGTGTTACCTATCGTTGGGCTGACCTGCCTCAGATTAAAATGATATCCATCTTCACCACGGGGAAACATCACTGGGTACTGGAGACCATCATAAGATCGATGTGTTTCTGAAATGCGCTGCAATAATAGGCTTCTTCGTTGAATAACGATATCCCGTTGATCAAACTCATCACCAGATATAACCACCACGACTTCATCTACTTGAGGAGCATTGAAGTGGCGTTCGTGTTCGCCTGCTGGTCTTCGGTCTGATCTTATGACAACTTTATATTCATCCGTTGGCATACATCCCAATGATGTTTTAAAAGTTTTAATCAGATCATTGTGCTCATGATACATTCTCTGTAAGTTTGACACTATCGGACGTCTTGTTCCAGAGATATAGGTACACCTCTGGTCAGTTTCCATTTGTTCGTTTCCAATAACATATAATTGTAGAAATCGTGGTGGTTGATCTGGTAGCGGAAGCAGCGATCCCGCCTTATGGTAAATCTGTCCTTGCACCGTAAATATTGATGGTAATCCGGGCTGATGAATAACTGTTGTCGCGCCGAACGATGTCATTTGGAAACAAGAATTGTATTTTCTGATGTTACTAAGAAAATGCTTTGACTCCGACGTGGCTCCTGATGTGTAACTCAAAAGTTCTTGTGGTGGTGATTCTAATGGAATGAGTTTCACTTTTCCATTTTTGCAGCAAATACCAGGTGACTCTGATTTAAACTTTCTTGCTTGACAGTAACTACAAACCATTTCCATTTTCCGATGGTAACACTTTCATATTTTGAGTAGTCTATGTGTGGATCATAGTGAAATCCTTCCAATTCTAAGCTCAATTATTGTGCAGTCCGTAATCGTCTGCGTCTATGCCTCATTTCCTGTACTCGGGTCCCCCGCTGTTGTACTGTCTCTAAAGCTCTAATTGTAGTAGCTCATTCTCTCTGATCCTCTAGGTGGGCTTGACGCTGTTGTCCGGTCTCTGCAGCTATAAATGTAGTAGTTCTTTCTCCCTGATCATCTAGTCGGGCTTCACGCTGTTATCTGGTCTCTGAAGCTCTAGATGTATCGCTTTCGATTTTTGCATGCATATCAACGATGAATTGATGAAACAATTGTCTGCAGTTTAATATGTGGTTCTGTTCCTCTCGAACCATTAGTCTGTATGCATAGAAATCCATCGCTGAAACTTTTTTGCTAGTTGTGTTACCTATCGTTGGGCTGACCTGCCTCAGATTAAAATGATATCCATCTTCACCACGGGGAAACATCACTGGGTACTGGAGACCATCATAAGATCGATGTGTTTCTGAAATGCGCTGCAATAATACGCTTCTTCGTTGAATAACGATATCCCGTTGATCAAACTCATCACCAGATATAACCACCGCGACTTCATCTACTTGAGGAGCATTGAAGTGGCGTTCGTGTTCGCCTGCTGGTCTTCGGTCTGATCTTATGACAACTTTATATTCATCCGTTGGCATACATCCCAATGATGTTTTAAAAGTTTTAATCAGATCATTGTGCTCATGAAACATTCTCTGTAAGTTTGACACTATCGGACGTCTTGTTCCAGAGATATAGGTACACCTCTGGTCAGTTTCCATTTGTTCGTTTCCAATAACATATAATTGTAGAAATCGTGGTGGTTGATCTGGTAGCGGAAGCAGCGATCCCGCCTTATGGTAAATCTGTCCTTGCACCGTAAATATTGATGGTAATCCGGGCTGATGAATAACTGTTGTCGCGCCGAACGATGTCATTTGGAAACAAGAATTGTATTTTCTGATGTTACTAAGAAAATGCTTTGACTCCGACGTGGCTCCTGATGTGTAACTCAAAAGTTCTTGTGGTGGTGATTCTAATGGAATGAGTTTCACTTTTCCATTTTTGCAGCAAATACCAGGTGACTCTGATTTAAACTTTCTTGCTTGACAGTAACTACAAACCATTTCCATTTTCCGATGGTAACACTTTCATATTTTGAGTAGTCTATGTGTGGATCATAGTGAAATCCTTCCAATTCTAAGCTCAATTATTGTGCAGTCCGTAATCGTCTGCGTCTATGCCTCATTTTCTGTACTCGGGTCCCCCGCTGTTGTACTGTCTCTAAAGCTCTAATTGTAGTAGCTCATTCTCTCTGATCCTCTAGGTGGGCTTGACGCTGTTGTCCGGTCTCTGCAGCTATAAATGTAGTAGTTCTTTCTCCCTGATCATCTAGTCGGGCTTCACGCTGTTATCTGGTCTCTGAAGCTCTAGATGTATCGCTTTCGATTTTTGCATGCATATCAACGATGAATTGATGAAACAATTGTCTGCAGTTTAATATGTGGTTCTGTTCCTCTCGAACCATTAGTCTGTATGCATAGAAATCCATCGCTGAAACTTTTTTGCTAGTTGTGTTACCTATCGTTGGGCTGACCTGCCTCAGATTAAAATGATATCCATCTTCACCACGGGGAAACATCACTGGGTACTGGAGACCATCATAAGATCGATGTGTTTCTGAAATGCGCTGCAATAATACGCTTCTTCGTTGAATAACGATATCCCGTTGATCAAACTCATCACCAGATATAACCACCGCGACTTCATCTACTTGAGGAGCATTGAAGTGGCGTTCGTGTTCGCCTGCTGGTCTTCGGTCTGATCTTATGACAACTTTATATTCATCCGTTGGCATACATCCCAATGATGTTTTAAAAGTTTTAATCAGATCATTGTGCTCATGAAACATTCTCTGTAAGTTTGACACTATCGGACGTCTTGTTCCAGAGATATAGGTACACCTCTGGTCAGTTTCCATTTGTTCGTTTCCAATAACATATAATTGTAGAAATCGTGGTGGTTGATCTGGTAGCGGAAGCAGCGATCCCGCCTTATGGTAAATCTGTCCTTGCACCGTAAATATTGATGGTAATCCGGGCTGATGAATAACTGTTGTCGCGCCGAACGATGTCATTTGGAAACAAGAATTGTATTTTCTGATGTTACTAAGAAAATGCTTTGACTCCGACGTGGCTCCTGATGTGTAACTCAAAAGTTCTTGTGGTGGTGATTCTAATGGAATGAGTTTCACTTTTCCATTTTTGCAGCAAATACCAGGTGACTCTGACTTAAACTTTCTTGCTTGACAGTAACTACAAACCATTTCCATTTTTCCGATGGTAACACTTTCATATTTTGAGTAGTCTATGTGTGGATCATAGTGAAATCCTTCCAATTCTAAGCTCAATTGTTGTGCAGTCCGTAATCGTCTGCGTCTATGCCTCATTTCCTGTACTCGGGTCCCCCGCTGTTGTACTGTCTCTAAAGCTCTAATTGTAGTAGCTCATTCTCTCTGATCCTCTAGGTGGGCTTGACGCTGTTGTCCGGTCTCTGCAGCTATAAATGTAGTAGTTCTTTCTCCCTGATCATCTAGTCGGGCTTCACGCTGTTATCTGGTCTCTGAAGCTCTAGATGTAGTAGCTCTATTTCTCCGATCATCTAGTCGGGCTTCACGCTGTTGTCTGGTCTCTGAAGCTCTAGATGTAGTAGCCCTATTTTTCAGATCATCTTGTTGGGCTTCACGCTGTTGTCCGGTCTCCGAAGTTCTAGATGTAGTAGCTATATCGCGCTGCGTCGCGAGTCGTCTATTAGTTTCCTCGGGAGTTTCTTGTCTTCGCTGTTGTTTAATTTGTTTAGCCTTTGCTTGCACTTGGCCAATCCCTTTACGTTTCCTTGGCGGCATTTTTAAAAAAGGCACACTCTAACTGAACAATGGAGCTTATTATAGAAAATAAATAAAAATTATAGAAAACAGAAAAAAAGGGAAATGAAAAATTATAATGTACTTACATCCGTGTAAAAATATAAACCCTTTACAAAAACAAAAAAGTAATCAACTTTATTTTAAATGAGTAAAATACACCACTCTCAAATAAAGTAGAAAGTACAAAAAATGATATCAGTAATTTTTTTTTAACTTCAATATAATTGCGTATTTGTTGTAGCACACTTGAATTATATTTAAGAACTGTTTTTATTTTTAACAGATTTGTGTTTATATACACAATTCTTACAATATTTATCCTCAATATTATAAGGTAAGGTAAAAATTAGTAGTAATAAAAGTTCATGTGTCTTGCAGTGGTACGGATTTATTGACACGACTGCTCACATTTGGGTTATACCATCATATGCTAAAAATACATATTGAATTTGTATATGTACATTAGTAGGTAAAAATAATTAGTAGGTAATAAAGTTCATGTGTTCTGCAGTGCACAAATTTTGGTTTTACCAGAATACCCATACATATAAAAAATGTGCATTAGGTAGAAAAAATAATTAGTAGGTTAAAAAGTTTATATGTGCCGCAGTGCTACATAGTTTCTTTTTAGACAGCTGCACATATTTGGGTTTTACCAGCATATGTAAAACAGACAATTCATCAGGTATACATATATTTTATGATAGCTGTTTTATTCCTGTTTTACCAAGAAATGTAAAACATAGTAAAAATTACAATATTATAATTTTTCCTTTTAGTTGACTGTATAAAATAGTTTTTATTGACAGTATTTCAAAATTTTACAGTTGTCATCTTTATAGAAATATAAAAGCTCTTTACAGAAGTAAAAAAGATTAGACACGCATTAGACACGTCTGTAATGTATTCTTTATACAACTTTTCAATTGATCTGTAGAAAGATGAAAGTGAAGGAGTTTTGGCAATGCCTTCTAACAACCACTATTCATTTCAGCCATCCCGAAAACTAAAGAATCGACTATAATACTAATACTATCTTGCAATAACCGGTCAACTCAGCAACACCTAAAACTGTGGAATCGGCTCTAATACCGGCCCCCCCTCTATCGAACGCAACCACCAAGAGGTGTCTCACCATCACTATTCAACCCATCGACCCCGAAAACTATAGAATCGGCACTAATATAGGTTACCCCTCCCCACACCCAAATCAACAACCACCCCCTATAGGTGTCTGCCCATCACTATTCAACTCAGCGACTTTGAAAACCATAAAATCGACACTAATATCGGTAACCCCCCCCCCCCCAAGTTACCGACCCTATCCCCCTAGAGCTGTCTTACCATCACCGTTCAACTCAGCGACCCCGAAAACAATAGAATCGACACTAATATCGGTACCCCCCCCCCCCCCACCCACCAACTCAGCTATCGACCCCATCCCGCTAGAGCTGTCTTATCTTCACCATTCAACTCAGCTACCCCGAAAACTATAGAATCGACACTAATATCGGTCACCCCCCCACCCACCCCTCCAACAAACACGATCCATTTTTATATATATAGATATATGATAATGTAGTAAGTAACTGTTGTAAAGGAACAACATGAAAATTTAAGAACGAGTTAGAGCATACTTCTTGTTATTAATTCACCACACTGTTGGTTACCACACTATGTAAAGTGATCCAATTGGCTCCCACTCGAAGGACACTATCTAGATTATGAATACAATATTATAGTTTCTCACAAATTTATTTTCTTCTTCCCTCCCATTATTTTACGGTCACGCTGTATCTATGCAACATGAGGGCGCAAGTCCTTTTTTAAAAAAGATTTAAAAAATACATTACAAAATACAATTACAAAATAATCTTATATATATATATCTTAAAATATATATATTTACTAAAGATATATCAATTTAAAACTTGTATTACTTTTCAATTATTTTTTAAAACTTAATTAATAAATCATCTTAAACTTTTAGGTTTTTAAACGGAGGAGAGCTTTTGCTTCAAGCACATGACGATTCTGAAATGTCGCAGTGGGTTAATGCTCATAAGATTCAAAGCGACTCATTAGCGGTTGCCGAAGGGCGGTCGCAAACCTTACCAGAAACTTCACAGAAGGATGAACCTAAACGGCGATAATTTTTCACTTTAAAGAAAAAATAAATGAATTTATCTGCTGAAAATTAATATATGTATTTTATTGTATGTGGTTTTTTTTATATATATATATATAGAGACTCATTGCCAAGGGAGGACTCTCTGAATGACTTGCGTCACGGCAATAAGTTGGGCTAAGCCCTTTATTAAAATTCAAATTCAAATTCAAAATAGAATAAAAATCGAAGGAATGTGATTTACAATATATCGCATTCCTCACGTTTGTAGAATTCTCAGAATTCTCTCTGATTCATTGAAAAAGCAATACGAAAAAAACGAACACGAAACTAAAACGACGCGAATCCAAATACTTTTAGCAATGAATCATGGTCAGGGAAAACTACAAAAAACCTTGACCAAGAAAATATTACAAATCTTAAAAATAATGTAAATAATACTGATATATATTTATTTTTTTTTTAAAATTTATATTTAATAAAACAGCTTATGAGCATCCTTCAACCTTCATCCTTCAGGAAGTTGTGAACGGCTTATTTGAAGGCCTTCAGATTATAAGATTCGGGAAACACGGGCTCGACATATTGATTCCACATCGAAGAGACTCTCGGATAAAAGGAGGATTTAAAGTGTTGGGTGCTACATGAAAAAAGTTTTAAGGCAAACCTATGTTGATTGGACTTTAAACGAGTGTTTACGTTGCTGAAAAAAGGACCTGGAACTAGAGAACGGTTTCTAAAGAACATCTACCGTTGTAAAATTTGTAGAAAATAGTTAAAGCTCCTACCGTCTTTTATCTGATGTGATGTGATGTTGACTGGTCTACGTACTTTTTAGCATATTCACCTTAATAAATTAACCGTGACCTTTATTAATCTTATGTTTTGTATTTTTTATTATTAAAACGAGCCTTCCACTGCTTCTAATTTTAAATTCGTCTTTTTGTTGTAAATATATACACACCTCACTTTTGGTAAATAAAAATAAAATAGTTCTTTTAAAGGGAAGCGTGTAGTGAGTGGTAAAGCAGGTGAAGGCTGGACTTAAATTTGGTGTATGTTTTGCATTGTGTCTGGTGATCGAAATATATTCTCCACCAGACTCAACTTATGTCACAAGAATCCTTGACGTGGAGTCGGCTGAAGATTTATTGCGATATTGTGTGTTGATTTTGGGTGGCTTTAGAATTTGCGGGCTTAATTTCCCGTGGCTGGTATGTGTCAGAATGTTTATTATTTCTGCATGGATATGTTGTAAGTCTGCGACTATCACTGATGGTTAAACGATTATGACAGTGAACCGTTTTAATTGTCGAAATTGAGTAACTGTGTTGTTAATATTTTTCCAATTTTTATTGATCATGTGTTGAACTTCAGCTAGTGATTAAGATGTATCTTTCTCATCCTGTTTAATAATGAAGACTGTAGAGTCGATTACTCAAGTTTGATTTATATCCAGCTGTAACAGATATTCTTAGTTTAACTTAACCTTGTCCATTGTGTTCGACATTTCTTCGACGTGGTCCAGACCGATTTGATAACAAATTGTAATTTTTGTTTAACTGACTGCGAGCGCTTTCAAAGCATTCGATGAGTGAGTGTCATGAGATTTCTGATGATGGATGTAGGCATAATTTTGTCAAAGCTAGCATTCCATCTGATCATACTTGAGAATGAAATGGCGCAAAATCGTATTACACAATGTTTTCCAAATCCGTGTACTTCTTCAAAGTAAATCCCTGGGTTTTCCTCAAATTTTGATACCTGAATTTGAGATGCCATTGCCATTGGGAAGAAGAATTGTGATATCAGCATTAGGACGCTCTCATCTTGGACTAGAGTGTCGTTTCGGATTCGTTTTCCCAGTTGTTAGGTTAGGTTAGGTTGCGGTGGCAGCTAATGCTCACTTAGACCATTTGCGGTTATTTTGTGTTACCACAGGATCTTATACCTTTCCCCTTTTCAGAAGATCTATTCAGAGCTCTTAATAAATCGGATAATATCTCGCACTTTGCCGTTTTCGAGATCTGATAGGTTATTATTATCCGCTTACCCAAGTGTTTGTGCCTTCTGTGCATTAGTGCCGGAAATGAGTAAAAAAGATGTTCTTCCTCCTCCTCGTCCATGCAACTTCTGCGTGTTTCCCTAGAAGGCAGTGTCCTATCATTATCCCTACAACCGTTCTTAGTTCACGTCTTTGTAGGGAAATAAGCTCAGTTGAGCGCTCCAAGTCCAGCTTCGGCCAGACCTGTCTTGAAATATTGCAAGTGTCGGTGTTTTCCCAACTTACATTTGTTATGGTTTCTGCCTCTTTCCGAAGCTCAAATTTCAGTGTCGCGATAGTTCTCCCTACCTCCGCTCTTTCCGGTAGCAGCTGGAGAGTCTTACCACGTCTAGCTTACTCGTCCGCCCTGCAGTTCCCTTCAACATCCGTGTGGCCCGGGACCCATCTTCTTTGAGGATAATACATTATGCTTCAGCCAACTCATTAACTCTGCAATCGCTATCACCTCAGCTTGGTATACGCTGCAGCGATCAGGTAGACGGACAGAGATGGTTACTTTCAGCTTGTCACAGAAGACTCCAGCTCCTTCTTTACCGTCTAGCTTATAGCCATCCGTGAAAAACTGTATTGTTTCGTTATCGGTTACGGATCCACTCTTTCAGTCTTCTCTGGAGGGTATTGTTTTCCGAAAACCTTTTTGAAAGCATAACATTGGTGTTATGTAATCCAGTTTCGTCAGCTCCTGCTTTAGCGATTTAGTTATGCTGGAGTGTCCTTTTTGAAGACTTCTCCACTGATTGACAGCTAACAGTCGCGTAGCTGTAATTGCCGCTTGCTGTTTGCCAAATATATCTAGTGGGATCAGGTGGGTCATAGCCTCCAGAGCGTGAGTTGGTGTAGATCTCAGCGCTCCGCTTATAAGCATGCAGGCCGCTCTTTGTACCTTCCCAATATACTTATATACGTGTTATTTTTCCATAGCTGGCCACCATACGCATACCCCATACAGTAGCATTGGTCTCACTACCGACGTGTAAAGCCACTGTACCAGCTTTGGTTTCAAACCCCATTTTTTACCAATGGCGTTCTTGCACGAGTATAGCAATATTCGCTTTATTAACTCTTTCTATTATATTAGGTTTCCAGCTCAGTTTCCTGTATAAGATTGTCCCCAGAAATTTTGTTTTATCAGAAAAAACTAAGGGGGTACCATTTAGTGTTGGAGGATCAACTGTTGGAATTTTATATTTCCTGGTGAAAAGGACAAGCTCTGTCTTATTCGGGTTGACGCCCAGACCGCTTTTATTTGCCCATTTTTTAACGATTAGGAGGGCATTTTTCTTTGTGCACTTTCTTAATGCACTTTTTAATTATTGGTCCCCGCTCTGGCGCTAGTTTAATCTTTTTATTTTAAAATATTAACAAAAATATACCACTTGGTCTTTATTTAAAAAGAATCAAACTAAGACTAAATAACAAAAAGCTTATTATCTAAAAGGTAAAAAACGCGCGATTTGATCGTGAGTAGCCGCAATTTGTTGACTCTGCATTAATTTTTCTTCCGATGACTGATCATTCGTATGGTTTTAATTGGGTTCTACCCAATTTCACATAACTATGATTCGATTCAAGTCGTCCAACTATAAATGCCCTTAAATGCTGATCATATTTTTCAACAATTTTAAAAATTTCAAATAGTTTTAGTTGCGAACATATTTGTGGAACAAACTACCATACAAAACCACCAAACTACCATGGTGTTGCCCGGACACAACGGATGGTTTCTAACCACCTGTTCACTGAACTGGTAAATGATTTGGTGCTCCCTCTTAATAGCTCTACTTCTATATTAAGTCCCTAATGAAAGGTAATACAAAATACAATTCTTTAAAACAATTCCCCAATTATCATCTTAAAAATAACTACATTTAGTTTTCGCCAATCAATAATTTTTCTTCTAAGTCGAATTTTCTGTCATTTTCTCTGAAGCGGAAACATTTTTTCTAAATTCCAGTTCTGATAAGGCCGGTAAATCGGATATAATATCGGTCATAACCGGCTTTTGTAAGAGGGACGATAAATTTTTTTTTAGCGGTCAGCATCAGTAGAAATAGGGGGAATAACACAGAATGCTCTAGAATTGCATGTGACCGTAACTATCTCTGACTGGTGGAAGTGCGATCAAACCTCCACGTGGTGGCCGCTAGTAATTTTCCTCCAATGCAGGAAAAGCTGAATGATCGGGCTAGTCCCTTCATAGTAAGGTTGGCGCGAGGCCAATAACCTCGCCCTTAAAAAAAATTATTATTACGGAACCCAAAATCATCCTCGGATACACTGATGAACGACGACGACCACGGCAACGAAAACGGCTAACCGATTTAAGAATTTTCTCATGGAACGTACGCTCACTGTATAGAGCTCGAGTTGCACAGCAGCTAGCCGATAGCTTGTCCAAATATAATGCTGACTTAACAGCAATTCAGGAGATGCGGTGGACGGGGAATGGTGTCTTACAAAAATCAGAATATGACATGCAAGACATCATGTGCTCGGGGTCGGGTTTCTAGTCAGCAAAAGAATGACCGTTATCGGCTTTTATCGGCTTTAATGCCGTAAATGAACGGCTATGCACCCTTCGCGTGCGGGGCAAATTTCAAAACATAAGCCTCATAAACGTTCACGCACCTACAGAGGATTCCCCAGATGATGAAAAAGAAGAATTCTTTGAATCAGTCAAACGGGAACTCCATGCCTGCCCTCAGTATGATGAAAAATCATTCTGGGGGATATGAATGCTAAAATAGGTAGGGAGCCAGTATTCAGGCAGTACATTGGCACCCATAGCTTACACGAGAACACTAATGACAATGGACAACGAGTCATAGAGATGGCAGCAAGCAATAATTTGGTCGTTGCGAGTACAATGTTTGGGCGTAAAAATATCCACAAAGCCACCTGGGTATCTCCCGATGGAGCCACTCGCAACCAGATAGACCACGTGTTGATAGACCGCCGCCACAACCCGAACCGGATGACGGTACGAACGTACCGAGGTGCCAACGTCGACTCGGACCACTATTTTGTTGGTATGGTGCTTCGAGCGCGGATTGCATCATCACGGAAGACTGCATCCGCGAATCAGATTCGAGTCAACACGGCTGCCCTTCGCAATGAAGAGACCAGAAACAACTACGGTCAAGCGATAGGACTCGCCCTAAATGCAGGGAGAGTAAGTCCTGCTGAGATGTCGGGCGTAGAAGAGAAATGGAAACGCCTTAAGAATACTGTCATTAGTACTGCTGACTCCATCTTAGACAGTAGTCGTAGAGATCGAAACGACTGGTTCGATGACGAATGTAAGCTAGCGACTGAACGTAAGAATGTTGCGTACCGAGCAATGCAACAATCTCATAGAACGCGGGCACTCGAAGATGAATATAAAGAGCTCAGAAGATATGAAAAAACAGTTTACCGGCGAAAGAAAGCAGCCTGGGAGAAGAATCACGTCCGTGAACCGGAACAGTACAGAGAGCAAGGACCGTACCAGGCGCGGAATTTCTACCAAAGAGTCCGCGGTTTGACGCAATATACACCGCGTTGCACATAGTGCAAGGACAAAGAGGGTAATCTGATCGCCAATCTTAAAGGCATCTTAGAGCGATGGGAAGAGCACTTTCATGAGTTACTAAATGGCCAGCTAACTGAGAATTGGAGGCTCCACCAATGACCGAAGATCATACTATGCTGCCGCCACCAAGCATAGTTGAAGTTAGCAGAGCGATAAATCGGCTCAAAAATAATAAGGCCCCGGGATCTGATGGGATCCCAGCGGAACTGATAAAAATAGGAGGCCCCACATTACACCAAGCAATTCATGAAATAATAGTGCAAGTATGGGAAGAAGAAGTTATGCCAGAAGACTGGCGAAGAGGCATCTTGTGCCCCATACATAAGAAGGGAGATATAACAAAATGCAGCAATTATCGTAGTATAACGTTGTTGAGTACCGCGTATAAGATTTTCTCCTCTATCCTTCAAGACAGGATAGCCCCATACGCTAAAGTCATCATTGGTCCATACCAGTGTGGCTTCATCCCAGGCAAATCAACAACTGATCAGGCTTACACCCTAAGGCAGGTGATGGAAAAATGTCTAGAGTTTCAAAGCTCACTACACCATCTTTTTATAGACTTTTAAGCCGCCTATGATAGCATTGCCAGAGTAGAACTTTATAAAGCCAAAAGAGAGTTCGGCATCCCAAATAAACTGACACGACTATGTAGGTTGACCATGACCAATGTTATAAGCCAAGTAAAAATATCCGGATCACTATCAAGCCCATTCAACATCTATAACGGGCTCCGACAAGGGGATGGATTGGCCTGCGTCCTCTTCAACCTGGCGTTGGAGAAAGTGATCCGAGACTCTGACGTAACGGCGAGGGGAACAATCCTCTATAAGTCCATTCAGATACTGGCTTACGCAGACGAAGAAGTAGAAGCAGTAGAAACCAAAGAGCTGTACAGGAAGCTTTCATCCAGATAGAGCAGGCGGCACGAAATCTGGGGCCTCACATAAATGAGAGCAAAACAAAGTACATGGTGGCCACGTCTGCGAGTAGAAGATCCAACATTGGTCGCGAATTTGAAGTAGTGCAATCCTTTAACTATCTCGGGTCAACTATAGCAGCCGATAACAGCATGGAACCAGAAATACGCGCACGGTTGCTTAAAGCCAACAAAGCCTACTATAGCCTGTCAAGACTCTTTAAATCCAGGAACTTATCCATAACATCCAAGCTGCTGATATATAAGACAATGGTCAGTACTTACATATGGATCCGAGACTTGGGTGCTTAGCAAAAAGCATTCTGACCTCTTAGCCGCGTTCGAGAGAAAAGTCTTATGGAGAATTGTTGGCCCCGTATGTGAGGAAGGACGATTCCGGAGACTCTATAATGATGAGATCTACGAGCGTTACCGCGATGTCGACATCATGAAGAAAATTAAGCTCGGTAGGCTCCGGTGGGCAGGACACCTAGCTCGCATGAGCGAAGAGGATCCTGCTCGGAAAGTCCTTTGCGGAAGGATTTATGGAACATGACAGCGAGGCCGGCCAATCCTTCGCTGAAAGGATGGCGTAGACCAGGACGCCCAGAATTTAGGGATGCCAAACTGGATGACATCGGATCGAAATCGGGACCGGTGGAGAGACTTTTTGCGGCAGGCCAAGACCGGACCCCGGTTGTAGAGCCAAATATGATGAATAATAATTTTTTACAGGCGAGGTTATTGGTCTCGCGCCAACCTTACTTTGAAGGGACTAGCCCGATCATTCAGCTTTTCCTGCATTGGAGGAAAATTACCAGCGGCCACCACGTGGAGGTTTGATCGCACTTCCACTAGTCAGAGATAGTTACGGCCACATGCAATTCTAGAGCATTCTGTGTTATTCCCCCTATTTCTGCTGATGGCTGACTGAAAATATAATAACAGAACGGCTTAATTCCTTTTTGTAAAGCAAGTAGAATTTAATTATCGCTCTCTGAAAATTTTTTATTTTACGTTTATACGTGTTAAAAAGACCACCGCCGCACCACCATTAATTTTTTGTTAAAAATTGCTGAGGTAAAATTATAAGATAAGTAAAATATACCGCGCTAAATTCTATTGTACGCGTTGCTTCTTGTGGTTGTATATTATTTAAGTGAAGTAAACTACAAATCATTGAATCACAATTTAATTTTATCACTAGTTTATGTTATTATAAATGAACAAGATTCAAAACAACACAATTTGAAAACTGATTATTATATCCATTCAGCTTTCAAACAACGCTTAAAGAAGAGTTAAAAAGAACCCGCTACGCCATTTTCTCGCATGTTCTTGTTACGCCGATAGACAATATAAAATCAAAATAAAACTAAGTTTATTAATTACCCCGATAGTTCTAATGCATACACACTTACATACTAGGTGCTCGTTTAACAATAACTTCACTAACTGCACTTTTTTTTATTATAAAATAAACTATTATAAATTAAACTATTATATTTTTGGTTTCACTTTTTACTTCACTTCTTTTGCATATGATTGCCGCAATACGAATGACAATGACGCGAAAAACTTCGTGAATATTTTACCACGTCCTAAAAATTAATTTAATGAAAGAAGCCTTAATACAAGGAAAATATCACAGTTTTGATGCATGTAAAATATAGCTACATAAAATTAAAGCATATTGTTTTATAAATCCATACATTTCATGAATTTGTTGATTTTATATATCAATTATTTTCTATAAAACGGTTTCTTATTCATTTGATTGTTGTTAGGAGGTTTTAGAGTAATTTTGACCTGGTAAAATATACACTTATGATACCAGATGACAACAATACTTTGTTTGTAGTAGTTTGTGCATAGTTTTTGGTATAAGATAAGATTCCTAAAAATTAAGACATGATATTTTAAAATCTTAAAATTAATGTATGATTTTGGTTTAAAATCAAGGCAAATGGATTCCTATATATAATGATTAAACCGCTACATAACTTTAGTGATAAATTGACTTACATTTATGCATAATTCCTTAAAACTAAGACAATTGCTTATAAATTTAAGGAATTTAATTTAAGGAATTTTAAGAACCTTAAATTTATGGAAAATATTGTGGTTTTTGATGTTTTATTTAAATTTGATAGATTTTGTGGAAAGCTAAATTTGTTAACCTTATTTCAAGGAAATTTACAATTCTGTAAAACAAGGACAGCGGTTTATAGAGCATATTTTGTCAGTGTAGTCGGTAGTGCAGGAGATAAGTCGTAATGTACCAAAAATAAGTGTTAAATTATAACTAAGAAAATACTGCGTACTAAAAATTAAGCACTCTCATGTTCTAAGACAGATTATTTGAAATTTGAAATGTAACCGCCTGCAAGTTTGAATCATTGTGTACTGGTCAAACAAGTAGTCAAACCGGTTTATGCGGTTTGCCCGGTTTTTGTAAAAGAACATGATTGAACATGTCTATTTTTAGAAGATGACTCATTTCATATAAGTGTCGTTAGTTGTAAATAAGTGAATAAGGGTACAATTTTCTGGTCTATTCTCGATATTTCTGTCTAGTTTTTAATTAGATTTAACTAAGATTTTAACCAGTGAAGTTGTAAAAGTTCTTGCTAAGTAATACTGCTATCTCCTAAGAGAATTATTGTGAAGTACTAGTATCATAAGCGTTTTTGTGTACTGTGAAAAGTAATCACCATTATAAATTGTGAACTTGTGTTAATTTTATTATTGTTCATTAAAGTTGTTATTTGTAAATTCATTTACTTGTGTTGTGTTTTCGTAACAATATTATAGTTTCTCACAAATTTATTTTCTTCTTCCATCCCATTATTTTACGGTCACGCTGCAATATGAGGGTGCAAGCCCCCTTTTTAAAACAAATTTTAAAAATATATTACAAAATACAATTACAAAATAATCTTATATATATATCTTAAAATATATATAGGTATTTACTAAAGATATATCAATTTAAAACTTGCATTACTTTTCAATTATTTTTTTTGAATTTAATTAAAAAAATTCTTAAATTTTTAGGTTTTTAAAAGGAGGAGCGTGTTTGCTTCAAGCATATGACGATTCTAAAATGTCACAGTGGGTTAATGCTCTCAAGATTCAAAACGATTCATAAGCGGTTGCCGAAGGGCGGTCGCAAACCTTACCAGAAACTTCACAGAAGGATGAACCTAAACTGCGATAGTTTTTCACTTTAAAGAAAAAATAAATTAATTTATCTGCTGAAAATCAATATATGTATTTTATTGTATGTCGTTTTTTTTATATATATATATAGAGATTCATTGCCAAAGGAGGACTCTATAAATGACTTGCGTCACGGCAATAAGTTGGGCTAAGCCCTTTATTAAAATTCAAATTCAAATTCAAAATAGAATAAAAATCGAAGGAATGTGATTTACAATATATCGCATTCCTCACGTTTGTAGAATTCTCAGAATTCTCTCTGATTCATTGAAAAAGCAATACGAAAAAAACGAACACGAAACTAAAACGACGCGAATCCAAATACTTTTAGCAATGAATCATGGTCAGGGAAAACTACAAAAAACCTTGACCAAGAAAATATTACAAATCTTAAAAATAATGTAAATAATACTGATATATATTTATTTTTTTTTTAAATTTTATATTTAATAAAACAGCTTATGAGCATCCTTCAACCTTCATTCATTCAGGAAGTTGTGAACGGCTCATTTGAAGGCCTTCAGATTATAAGATTCGGGAAACACGGGCTCGACATATTGATTCCACATCGAAGAGACTCTCGGATAAAAGGAGGATTTAAAGTGTTGGGTGCTACATGAAAAAAGTTTTAAGGCAAACCTATGTTGATTGGACTTTAAACGAGTGTTTACGTTGCTGAAAAAAGGACCTGGAACTAGAGAACGGTTTCTAAAGAACATCTACCGTTGTAAAATTTGTAGAAAATAGTTAAAGCTCATACCGTCTTTTATCTGATGTGATGTGATGTTGACTGGTCTACGTACTTTTTAGCATATTCACCTTAATAAATTAACCGTGACCTTTATTAATCTTATGTTTTGTATTTTTTATTATTAAAACGAGCCTTCCACTGCTTCTAATTTTAAATTCGTCTTTTTGTTGTAAATATATACACACCTCACTTTTGGTAAATAAAAATAAAATAGTTCTTTTAAAGGGAAGCGTGTAGTGAGTGGTAAAGCAGGTGAAGGCTGGACTTAAATTTGGTGTATGTTTTGCATTGTGTCTGGTGATCGAAATATATTCTCCACCAGACTCAATTTATGTCACAAGAATCCTTGACGTGGAGTCGGCTGAAGATTTATTGCGATATTGTGTGTTGATTTTGGGTGGCTTTAGAATTTGCGGGCTTAATTTCCCGTGGCTGGTATGTGTCAGAATGTTTATTATTTCTGCATGGATATGTTGTAAGTCTGCGACTATCACTGATGGTTAAATGATTATGACAGTGAACCGTTTTAATTGTCGAAATTGAGTAACTGTGTTGTTAATATTTTTCCAATTTTTATTGATCATGTGTTGAACTTCAGCTAGTGATTAAGATGTATCTTTCTCATCCTGTTTAATAATGAAGACTGTAGAGTCGATTACTCAAGTTTGATTTATATCCAGCTGTAACAGATATTCTTAGTTTAACTTAACCTTGTCTATTGTGTTCGACATTTCTTCGACGTGGTCCAGACCGATTTGATAACAAATTGTAATTTTTGTTTAACTGACTGCGAGCGCTTTCAAAGCATTCGATGAGTGAGTGTCATGAGATTTCTGATGATGGATGTAGGCATAATTTTGTCAAAGCTAGCATTCCATCTGATCATACTTGAGAATGAAATGGCGCAAAATCGTATTACACAATGTTTTCCAAATCCGTGTACTTCTTCAAAGTAAATCCCTGGGTTTTCCTCAAATTTTGATACCTGAATTTGAGATGCCATTGCCATTGGGAAGAAGAATTGTGATATCAGCATTAGGACGCTCTCATCTTGGACTAGAGTGTCGTTTCGGATTCGTTTTCCCAGTTGTTAGGTTAGGTTAGGTTGCGGTGGCAGCTAATGCTCACTTAGACCATTTGCGGTTATTTTGTGTTACCACAGGATCTTATACCTTTCCCCTTTTCAGAAGATCTATTCAGAGCTCTTAATAAATCGGATAATATCTCGCACTTTGCCGTTTTCGAGATCTGATAGGTTATTATTATCCGCTTACCCAAGTGTTTGTGCCTTCTGTGCATTAGTGCCGGAAATGAGTAAAAAAGATGTTCTGCCTCCTCCTCGTCCATGCAACTTCTGCGTGTTTCCCTAGAAGGCAGTGTCCTATCATTATCCCTACAACCGTTCTTAGTTCACGTCTTTGTAGGGAAATAAGCTCAGTTGAGCGCTCCAAGTCCAGCTTCGGCCAGACCTGTCTTGAAATATTGCAAGTGTCGGTGTTTTCCCACCTTACATTTGTTATGGTTTCTGCCTCTTTCCGAAGCTCAAATTTCAGTGTCGCGATAGTTCTCCCTACCTCCGCTCTTTCCGGTAGCAGCTGGAGAGTCTTACCACGTCTAGCTAACTCGTCCGCCCTGCAGTTCCCTTCAACATCCGTGTGGCCCGGGACCCATCTTCTTTGAGGATAATACATTATGCTTCAGCCAACTCATTAACTCTGCAATCGCTATCACCTCAGCTTGGTATACGCTGCAGCGATCAGGTAGACGGACAGAGATGGTTACTTTCAGCTTGTCACAGAAGACTCCAGCTCCTTCTTTACCGTCTAGCTCCGTCAAAAACTGTATTGTTTCGTTATCGGTTACGGATCCACTCTTTCAGTCTTCTCTGGAGGGTATTGTTTTCCGAAAACCTTTTTGAAAGCATAACATTGGTGTTATTTAATCCAGTTTCGTCAGCTCCTGCTTTAGCGATTTAGTTATGCTGGAGTGTCCTTTTTGAAGACTTCTCCACTGATTGACAGCTAACAGTCGCGTAGCCGTAATTGCCGCTTGCTGTTTGCCAAATATATCTAGTGGGATCAGGTGGGTCATAACCTCCAGAGCGTGAGTTGGTGTAGATCTCAGCGCTCCGCTTATAAGCATGCAGGCCGCTCTTTGTACCTTCCCAATATACTTATATACGTGTTATTTTTCCATAGCTGGCCACCATACGCATACCCCATACAGAAGCATTGGTCTAACTACCGACGTGTAAAGCCACTGTACCAGCTTTGGTTTCAAACCCCATTTTTTACCAATGGCGTTCTTGCACGAGTATAGCAATATTCGCTTTATTAACTCTTTCTATTATATTAGGTTTCCAGCTCAGTTTCCTATATAAGATTGTCCCCAGAAATCTTGTTTTATCAGAAAAAACTAAGGGGGTACCATTTAGTGTTGGAGGATCAACTGTTGGAATTTTATATTTCCTGGTGAAAAGGACAAGCTCTGTCTTATTCGGGTTGACGCCCAGACCGCTTTTATTTGCCCATTTTTTAACGATTAGGAGGACATTTTTTTTGCAATCACTTAATGCACTTTTTAATTATTGGTCCCTGGTCTGGCGCTAGTTTAATCTTTTTATTTTAAAAGATTAACAAAAATATACCACTTGGTCTTTATTTAAAAAGAATCAAACTAAGACTAAATTACAAAAAGCTTATTATCTAAAAGGTAAAAAACGCTCCGATTCGATCGTGAGTAGCCGCAATTTGTTGACTCTGCATTAATTTTTCTTCCGATGACTGATCAATGATAGGGTAAGTTTTGACTAACTTCGCATTAACAACGGGCTTGTTTACTGATCAATATGATAGGGTGAAATCAGCTGACTCCGCATTAACTCCACGTTTTATTACTGATTAACATGATAGGATGGGGTAAAATCTGCTGATTTCGCATTTTCCAAGGCAACGCTGGCTTGTGAAGTGTTGCGATCGTTGCGTTTTTGGTGTGTGTGTGTGTCTATGGTCGTTGCAGCATAAGATGTCGCGTTAACTTATATAAATAATGATGTAGTAAGTAACTGAAGCAGAAAGAACAACATGAAAATTTTAGAACGAGTTAGAGCATACTTCTTGTTATTAATTCACCACACTGTTGGTTACCACACTATGTAAAGTGATCCAATTGGCTCCCACTCGAAGGACACTATCTAGATTATGAATACAATATTATAGTTTCTCACAAATTTATTTTCTTCTTCCATCCCATTTTTTTACGGTCACGCTGTATCTATGCATTATGAGGGTGCAAGTCCCTTTTAAAAAAAAGTTTAAAAAATACATTACAAAATACAAAATAATCTTATATATATAATTAGTAAAGATATATCAATTTAAAACTTGCATTACTTTTCAATTATATTTAAAAACTTTATTAATAAATCTTAAATTTTTAGGTTTTTAAACGGAGGAGAGCTTTTGCTTCAAGCACATGATGATTCTACAATGTCGCAGTGGGTTAATGCTCTCAAGATTTAAAGCGACTCATTAGCGGTTGCCGAAGGGCAGTCGCAAACCTTACCAGCAACTTCACAAAAGGACCTAAACGGCGATAATTTTTCACTTTAAAGAAAAAATAAATTAATATATCTGCTGAAAATCAATATATGTATTTTATTGCGTACTTTTTGGCATATTTTAAGCTTAAGTTTTATATTTTTTATTATTAAAACGAGCCTTCCACTGCTTCTACTTTTAAATTCGTCTTTTTGTTGCAAATATATACACCCCACGCTTTTGGTGAATATAAATAAAATATTTCTTTTAAAGGGAAGCGTGTAGTGAGTGGTAAAGCAGGTGAAGGCTGGACTTAAATTTGGTGTTGGTTTTGCATTGTGTCTGGTGATCCAAATATATTCTCCACCAGACTCAACTTATGTCACTAGAATCATTGACGTGGAGTCGGCTGAAGATTTGTTGCGAAGTTGTGTGTTGATTTTGGGTGGCTTTAGAAATTGCTGACTTAATTTTCCGTGGCTGGTATGTGTCAGAATGTTTATTATTTTTGCATGGATATGTTGGTAAGTGTTTATGTGATGTGATGTTGACAGGTCTACGTACTTATTAGCATATTCACCTTAATAAATTAACCGCAACCTTTATTTATCTTAAGTTTTGTATTTTTGACGTGACAACGTCTCACTACAAGGTATAATGGGGTGCTTGTTCAAAAAGTCAAATGTTAAGTGAGACACTGTTAAGTGAGACACTGTTAACTGTCCGAATGTTGTGATCGCTGTTAAGTGAGACACTGTTAAATGTCCCACTGTTATGATCACTTTTAAATATCACACTTTTAATTGTCAGTACTTTGGGAACTAAGCCATTTCCCAAGAGATTCGCATGAAATTCGGAATGTGTGACTAAGATGCGACTATAAACTTTCTTCCTATGTTAATTCTGGAATATGATCATTATTGTCTGGAATTTCTGGAACAAAGCAATTATTCAAGCGATTCGTACAAAATTCGGAGTGTGTGACTAAGATGTGACTATAAGATTTCTTCCTATGGAAATTCTGGAATATGATCAATATGGTCTGGAATTTCTGGAGCAAATCAATTTCTCAAGATTCACATGAAATTCGTAATGTAGGACTAAGATGTGACTATAAGATTTCTTCCTATGGAAATTCTGGAATATGATCAAAATGGTCTGGAATTTCTGGAGCAAATCAGTTTCTCAAGATTCACATGAAATTCGGAATGTAGGACTAAGATGTTACTATAAGATTTCTTCCTATGGAACTACTGGAATATGATCATTATTGTCTGAAATTTTTGGAACAAAGCAATTTTTCAAGCGATTCGCATGAAATTTGGAATGTAGGACTAAGATGTGACTATAAGATTTCTTCCTATGGAACTTCTGGAATATGGTCATTATTGTCTGGAATTTCTGGAACAAAGCAATTTTTCAAGCGTTTCGCATGAAATTCGGAATGTAGGACAAAGATGCGACTATAAGATTTCTTCCTACGGAAATTCTGGAATATGATCATTATTGTCTGGAATTTCGGAAACAAAGCAATTTTTCAAGCGATTCGCATGAAATTTGGAATGTAGGACCAAGATGCGACTATAAAATTTCTTCCTATGGAAATTCTGCATTACTGTGTTTGGGCAGTGATATGCAATATTTACTTTTACCCACCTCACAATAAATTGTTATGTACATTTAAATCAGCTTTTAAATTATTTATTCTGTTGTATGTGATGTGATTGATGATCATGTATGTGACTTCAATAACATACAATCAAGCTCATAGCTTGAGCACAACGACAGAAACATATGCAGTAGTAGACTGCGGTCAAGAATTCAGCCGTTGCGCAGTTTATGCTGCATGTTGGTCAAAATTCACTTTTCAGCCAATGCAGTAAAGAAAAATGGATTGCGCAGTTTTCGCAGCCACTTTAATTTGATGCAAATAGGAAAATGAAAATGTCAAATTGTCGCCCTACAAGCAGACTGACTGTAAGTCGGTTTAAAATGTAGCCGTAATTTCGTGCATACCGACTGCCTGCCATTTTTTGTGCAGCACAAGCTGCGAAGCTACTTAATTTTTTACCGCAGCCGTAGTGATAGTATAGTCTTTGTTCATTTTCTATCAATGCTCTGCTCCGTTTGTTCTATTAACATAACATTGCATTGCTTTGTGAGAGAGAAAAATACAAATGTTACATAAAGAGGCAAGGCCAATCACAAGTTGCAAGCGACGTTGCTGTTGCTGCTATTTCCTTTTCTTTTGCCTTATCTTATCCTTACTCATGTATACAGTAACTATAGTGAAGTTCCATTGCTGGTTTGATGTTCGATCGTAAGTTGGATGTCTGCCACTCAACAACGAATCTACCATCGACCATTGAGTCAACCATCAAACATCATACATGGCATTAAGCATCGGTTCAAAATAACTATTCGACAGATTACAGAAATAAGAGAACAATGCAAAAGAAATTTAATGAGAAATAATTGGCCTGCATGTTTCAAAGCGGCATTCTCCGATGCTCGTAAGATACCATTAACATGTGCAGCAGTCGTGATCGAAGTTCTCTATCAATGCTCCGACAGGTTGCAAGCGACGTTCTTTAATCACTCCAACATTACGAAGACTTAATAACTCTTCCATCAAATTACATAATAAAAAGAGAACCAGATAGAACGAAGTTAACGGCGAATATTGTGTCTGCGCGTTTCAACGCGAAAAACATTTTGATGCATACTTCTATTTTCATACCATACCACTTCCCCAACAACTCAATCACACTCTCTCTCTCTCTACGGCTAATATGTTTAGTACTTAATTGTATTGAAACTCGAAAGTCCCCTTCGGTGCTCTGCTAACTCGTTCACTTAGCCTAGCAGTTGCAACTTGCAACCCATATGGTTGCACGAAAAAGGCTCTGTGTTGTTTCTCTGCTTGCTTGCTTTCGGCTTTTCTTTAATAATTAATAAATTACAAAATTTCTCAGTGAAGGAAATAGAGCGAGAAATGAAAGTTTTTGTAGTGAGAAACAGGAAATTTTTATATGGATTTAGCTCTCTTGTTCTCTTTTAAGCATGTATTCTTAAGAAGCAAAACAGTTGGGCATTCTGTAGAGAAGGTTATGAGTGACAGTTTCTGTTGGTTCATTGTCTGCTTGTTCCCTTTCGGCTTTTTTTAACATTCTGTTCGTCTTCTATCTTTATATAACAGACGGTTCGCCATTCACTTCTTATTAAATTAACTATGCTTATCATTGTACTGACTGTATACTAATACAAAATCAAACAATAATCTTTAATATACGGTTCATTTCTCATGGTTTATAGAATAATGAATCTGAAATATCCTTTCAGTACCATACGGTACTTTTCCACATATACACTTTTGTATATAATGATAATATGATGACAACACTTTCTATAAAAATATGGAAGTGATATGGCCTCAGGTTAAAGAATTTACATGGAAGATTCTAACCATTATAAGTTAGTTTTTTATATTTTATAATACTAACGTAAACAGCTTTAGACCTATCTTCGGACGTACCGATCAATTCAAAGATTCCTTCTTTGGCCGCTCATACATTTTTTGGAATTAATTGCCCGACTCTGTATTTCCGCATGTGTATGATATTCAGTTATTTAAGATACATGTGATTAATGGCTTGGCAAAGTTTATATTGAAATTACCGTGCATTATAATTAGTATTTTACCCCAATTGTTTTTGCCCAATAAAGCTACACCCTCTGAAGTAACTCGTATGCCGTCTAAACGTCACATGTGAGCCCGTAAACCAAAATCCTGTTTAGAGAAGTAGTAGTGTAGTATAGTGTCTGTTGGTTGGTTATCTGCTCAACTCACATTTAATTACTAATTGAATTGAATTAAAAGTTTTAAACGTTTTATAAAAACATAATCTTGAAAACTAGATATACACTTTTATTTAAGTTTATTTATTTCTGCATGAATATGTTGTAAGTCTGCGACTATCACCGATGGTTAAATGATTATGACAGTGAACCGTTTTAATTGTCGAAATTGAGTAACTGTGTTGTTAATGTTTTTCCAATTTTTATTGATCATGTGTTGAACTTCAGCTAGTGGTTACGATGTATCTTTCTTATCCTGTTTAATAATGTAGATTGTAGAGTCGATTACTCATGTTTGATTTATATCCAGCTGTAACAGATATTCTTAGTTTAACTTAACCTTGTCTATTGTGTTCGACATTTCTTCGACGTAGTCCAGACCGATTTGATAACAAATTGTAATTTTTGTTTAACTGACTGCGAGCGCTTTTAAAGCATTCGATGAGTGAGTGTCATGAGATTTCTGATGTTGGATGTAGGCATAATTTCGTCAAAGCTAGCATTCCATCTGATCATACTTGAGAATAAAATGGCGCAAAATCGTATTACACAATGTTTTCCAAATCCGTGTTCTTCTTCAAAGTAAATCCCTGGGTTTTCCTCAAACTTTGATACCTGAATTTGAGATGCCATTGCCATTGGGAAGAAGAATTATGATATCAGCATTAGGACGCTCTCATCTTGGACTAGAGTTTCGTTTCGGATTCGTTTTCCCAGTTGTTATCACTTAGACCATTTGCGGTTCTTTTGTGTTACCACAGGATCTTATACCTTTCCCCTTTTCAGAAGATCCATTCAGAGCTCTTAATAAATCGGATAATATCTCGCACTTTGCCGTTTTCGAGATCTGATAGGTTATTCATTATCCGCTTACCCAAGTGTTTGTGCCTTCTGTGCATTAGTGCCGGAAATGAGCAAAAAAGATGTTCTTCCTCCTCCTCGTCCATGCAACTTCAGCTTGTTTCCATAGAAGGCAGTGTCATGTCATTATCCCTACAACCGTTCTTAGTTCACGTCTTTGTAGGGAAATAAGCTCAGTTGAGCGCTCCAAGTCCAGCTTCGGCCAGACCTGTCTTGAAATATTGCAAGTGTCGGTGTTTTGTTATTGTTTCTGCCTCTTTCCGATGCTCAATTTTCAGTATCGCGATAGGACTCCCTACCTCCGCTCTTTCCGGTAGCAACTGGAGAGTCTTACCACGTCTAGCTAACTCGTCCGCCCTGCAGTTCCCTTCAACATCCGTGTGGCCCGGGACCAATATGATCCTTATATTGAACTGCTCACTCATCTCGTTAAGAGAGGAGTGACAGCTCAAGGCCACCTTAGATTTCAGTTAGACCGCCTCCAACGAATTTCTGGCCGCCTGACTGTCCACATAAATGTTAATCTCTTTGAGGATAATACATTATGCTTCAGCCAACTCATTAACTCTGCAATCGCTATCACATCAGCCTGGTATACGCTGCAGCGATCAGGTAGACGGACAGAGATGCTTACTTTCAGCTTGTCACAGAAAACTCCTGCTCCTACTTTACCGTCTAGCTTATAGCCATCCGTGAAAAACTGTATTGTTTCGTTATCGGTTACGGATCCACTCTTTCAGTCTTCTCTGGAGGGTATTGTTAACCGAAAACCTTTTTGAAAGCATAACATTGGTGTTATGTAATCCAGTTTCGTCAGCTCCTGCTTTAGAGATTTAGTTATGCTGGAGTGTCCTTTTTGAAGACTTCTCCACTGATTGACAGCTAACAGTCGCGTTGCTGTAATTGCCACTTTCTGTTTGCCAAATATATCTAGTGGGATCAGGTGGGTCATAACCTCCAGAGCGTGAGTTGGTGTAGATCTCAGCGCTCCGCTTATAAGCAATCAGGCCGCTCTTTGTACCTTCCAAATATACTTATATACGTGGTTTTTTCCATAGCTGGCCACTATACGCTTACCCCATACAGTAGTATTGGTCTCACTACCAACGTGTAAAGCCACTATACCAGCTTTGGTTTCAAACCCCATTTTTTACCAATGGCGTTCTTGCTCGAGTATAAAGCAATATTCGCTTTTTTAACTCTTTCTATTATATTAGGTTTCCAGCTCAGTTTCCTGTACAAGATTGTCCCCAGAAATCTTGTTTTATCAGAAAAAACTAAGGGGGTACCATTTAGTGTTGGAGGATCAACTGTTGGAATTTTATATTTCCTGGTGAAAAGGACAAGCTCTGTCTTATTCGGGTTGACGCCCAGACCGATTTTATTTGCCCATTCTTTAACGATTAGGAGGGCATTTTTCTTTGCAATCACTTAATGCACTTTTTAATTATTGGTCCCTGCTCTGGCGCTAGTTTAATCTTTTTATTTTAAAAGATTCACAAAAATATACCACTTGGTCTTTATTTAAAAAGAATCAAACTAAGACTAAATTACAGAAAGCTTATTATCTAAAAGGTAAAAAACGCTCCGATTCGGTCGTGAGTAGCCTTGTTGACTCTGCATTAATTTTTCTTTGCTTTGCTAAGCTAAGCTTTGACTAACTTCGCATTAACCACGGGCTTGTTTACTGATCAATATGATAGGGTGAAATCAGCTAACTCCTCATTAACTCCACGTTTTATTACTGATCAACATGATGGGATGGGGTAAAATCTGCTGATTTCGCATTTCATTTCCAAAGGCAACGCTGGCTTGTGAAGAGTTGCGATCGTTGCGTTTTTAGTGTGTGCGTGTCTATGGTCGTTTCAGCATAAGATGTCGCGTTAACTTATATAAATAATGATGTAGTAAGTAACTGTAGTAGAAACAACAACATGAAAATTTATGAACGAGTTAGAGCATACGTCTTGTTATTAATTCACCACACTATGTTAAGTGATCCAATTGGCTCCCACTCGAAGGACACTATCTAGATTATGAATACAATATGGTTACGAAAAGTAGTGAGTAGCGCATATAATGGAATTAGAATCCTAAGTTAAATTGCAATGTAAAAACTGCATACTAAAAATAAGCAAATAGTTGGTAATGCAGGAGAAGGTTCCAATCCTAGATAAGTCGTAATGTACCAAAAATAAGTGCTAAATTAAAACTAAGAAAATACTGCGTACTAAAAAATAAGCACTCTCATGTTCTAAGACTATTAGATTATTTGAAATGTAACCGCCTGCAAGTTTGAATAGTTGTGTACTGTTCAAACAAGTAGTTTAACCGGTTTGTGCGGTTTGCCCGGTTTTTGTAAAAGAACATGATTGAACATGTCTATTTTTAGAACATGACTCATTACATATAAGTGTCGTTAGTTGTAAATAAGGGAATAAGGGTACAATTTCCTGGTCTATTCTCGATATTTCTGTCTAGTTTTTAATTGAGTATAAATAGAGGCGTTAAGCCGAAGTAAGATTATTAGTTAATTGGATTTTATCCAGTGAAGTTGTAAAAGCTCTTGCTAAGTAATACTGCTATCTCCTAAGAGAATTATTGTGAAGTACTAGTATAATAAGTTTTTTTTTGTGTACTGTGAAAAGTAATCACCAATATAAATTGTGAACTTGTGTTAATTTTATTTTTGTTCATTAAAGTTGTTATTTGTAAATTAATTAACTTGTGTTGTGTTTTAATTGCAAAATCCATTACGTTCTCGAAAGCCTGAATTTCGTAACAATATTATAGTTTCTCACAAATTTCTTTTCTTCTTCCATCCCATTATTTTACGGTCACGCTGTACCTATGCAATATGAGGGTGCAAGCCCCCTTTTTAAAACAAATTTTAAAAATATATTACAAAATACAATTACAAAATAATCTTATATATATATCTTAAAATATATATAGGTATTTACTAAAGATATATCAATTTAAAACTTGCATTACTTTTCAATTATTTTTTTTGAATTTAATTAAAAAAATTCTTAAATTTTTAGGTTTTTAAACGGAGGAGCGTGTTTGCTTCAAGCATATGACGATTCTAAAATGTCACAGTGGGTTAATGCTCTCAAGATTCAAAACGATTCATAAGCGGTTGCCGAAGGGCGGTCGCAAACCTTACCAGAAACTTCACAGAAGGATGAACCTAAACTGCGATAGTTTTTCACTTTAAAGAAAAAATAAATTAATTTATCTGCTGAAAATCAATATATGTATTTTATTGTATGTCGTTTTTTTTATATATATATATAGAGATTCATTGCCAAAGGAGGACTCTATAAATGACTTGCGTCACGGCAATAAGTTGGGCTAAGCCCTTTATTAAAATTCAAATTCAAATTCAAAATAGAATAAAAATCGAAGGAATGTGATTTACAATATATCGCATTCCTCACGTTTGTAGAATTCTCTCTGATTCATTGAAAAAGCAATACGAAAAAAACGAACACGAAACTAAAACGACGCGAATCCAAATACTTTTAGCAATGAATCATGGTCAGGGAAAACTACAAAAAACCTTGACCAAGAAAATATTACAAATCTTAAAAATAAATGTAAATAATACTGATATATATTTATTTTTTTTTTAAATTTTATATTTAATAAAACAGCTTATGAGCATCCTTCAACCTTCATCCTTCAGGAAGTTGTGAACGGCTCATTTGAAGGCCTTCAGATTATAAGATTCGGGAAACACGGGCTCGACATATTGATTCCACATCGAAGAGACTCTCGGATAAAAGGAGGATTTAAAGTGTTGGGTGCTACATGAAAAAAGTTTTAAGGCAAACCTATGTTGATTGGACTTTAAACGAGTGTTTACGTTGCTGAAAAAAGGACCTGGAACTAGAGAACGGTTTCTAAAGAACATCTACCGTTGTAAAATTTGTAGAAAATAGTTAAAGCTCCTACCGTCTTTTATCTGATGTGATGTGATGTTGACTGGTCTACGTACTTTTTAGCATATTCACCTTAATAAATTAACCGTGACCTTTATTAATCTTATGTTTTGTATTTTTTATTATTAAAACGAGCCTTCCACTGCTTCTAATTTTAAATTCGTCTTTTTGTTGTAAATATATACACACCTCACTTTTGGTAAATAAAAATAAAATAGTTCTTTTAAAGGGAAGCGTGTAGTGAGTGGTAAAGCAGGTGAAGGCTGGACTTAAATTTGGTGTATGTTTTGCATTGTGTCTGGTGATCGAAATATATTCTCCACCAGACTCAACTTATGTCACAAGAATCCTTGACGTGGAGTCGTCTGAAGATTTATTGCGATATTGTGTGTTGATTTTGGGTGGCTTTAGAATTTGCGGGCTTAATTTCCCGTGGCTGGTACGTGTCAGAATGTTTATTATTTCTGCATGGATATGTTGTAAGTCTGCGACTGATGGTTAAATGATTATGACAGTGAACCGTTTTAATTGTCGAAATTGAGTAACTGTGTTGTTAATATTTTTCCAATTTTTATTGATCATGTGTTGAACTTCAGCTAGTGATTAAGATGTATCTTTCTCAACCTGTTTAATAATGAAGACTGTAGAGTCGATTACTCAATCCTAGATAAGTCGTAATGTACCAAAAATAAGTGCTAAATTAAAACTAAGAAAATACTGCGTACTAAAAAATAAGCACTCTCATGTTCTAAGACTATTAGATTATTTGAAATGTAACCGCCTGCAAGTTTGAATAGTTGTGTACTGTTCAAACAAGTAGTTTAACCGGTTTGTGCGGTTTGCCCGGTTTTTGTAAGAGAACATGATTGAACATGTCTATTTTTAGAACATGACTCATTACATATAAGTGTCGTTAGTTGTAAATAAGGGAATAAGGGTACAATTTCCTGGTCTATTCTCGATATTTCTGTCTAGTTTTTAATTGAGTATAAATAGAGGCGTTAAGCCGAAGTAAGATTATTAGTTAATTGGATTTTATCCAGTGAAGTTGTAAAAGCTCTTGCTAAGTAATACTGCTATCTCCTAAGAGAATTATTGTGAAGTACTAGTATAATAAGTTTTTTTTTGTGTACTGTGAAAAGTAATCACCAATATAAATTGTGAACTTGTGTTAATTTTATTTTTGTTCATTAAAGTTGTTATTTGTAAATTAATTAACTTGTGTTGTGTTTTAATTGCAAAATCCATTACGTTCTCGAAAGCCTGAATTTCGTAACAATATTATAGTTTCTCACAAATTTCTTTTCTTCTTCCATCCCATTATTTTACGGTCACGCTGTACCTATGCAATATGAGGGTGCAAGCCCCCTTTTTAAAACAAATTTTAAAAATATATTACAAAATACAATTACAAAATAATCTTATATATATATCTTAAAATATATATAATTACTAAAGATATATCAATTTAAAACTTGCATTACTTTTCAATTATTTTTTAAAACTTTATTAATAAATCTTAAATTTTTAGGTTTTTAAACGAAGGAGAGCTTTTGCTTCAAGCACATGACGATTCTGAAATGTCGCAGTGGGTTAATGCTCTCAAGATTCAAAGCGACTCATTAGCGGTTGCCGAAGGGCGGTCGCAAACCTTACCAGAAACTTCACAAAAGGATGAACCTAAACGGCGATAATTTTTCACTTTGAAAAAAATAAATAAATTAATATATCTGCTGAAAATTAATAAATTAACCGTGACCTTTACTAGTCTTAAGTTTTATATTTTTTATTATTAAAACGAGCCTTCCACTGCTTCTACTTTTAAATTCGTCTTTTTGTTGCAAATATATACACACCTGGCTTTTGGTGAATATAAATAAAATAGTTCTTTCAAAGGGAAGCGTGGTAAAGCAGGTGAAGGCTGGACTTAAATTTGATGTTGGTTTTGCATTGTGTCTGGTGTGTAAAGTTGTCCTAATTTGTTGGAACAACTTTGCTGTTAATTTTTTGAAGGATTTAGATACCAAGCTTGATCTCTGACTCGTTAGGCGTGTTTCCGTATCAACGTAAACCAAAAAGCCGGAGCTTTCTAAGGAGTCAGAATACCGAATTGGTATGATGCTTTAATAAATGAAAACTCGATGATTATTGTTCAACGTAAGGTATGAAGATGATTTTATTCAGTGAATTTTCCCTTCTTTTATACAAAAATAATTGATCGGTTTTCGACCATGCATCGCCTCTGGAATGCCTACATAATATAATGCTTTATCAGCATAGTGTATGTATGTAATGTATGACCGACCGCGTCAAGTGTTTTTGGGTTCGTTCGCCTATGCTGCTGCGTTGACATATTTGTTTCCACAAGCGAACGACCTTATTATTTCATTACCATTTCCATGCGCCCCTTACTCAGCGCAATGCATGGAAAGGGTAATTAACGTTCTAAGCGGCCGGCGCTCGTTTGCCCATGATGCTTAGATTGCATATTTATTTTCATAGGCGAACGACCGCCGGTCATAAATTATGCCATTGGAGATGTTTTATATTTTGTGTTCCCATGCACTGAGAGTGCCATTAAAGAATACGTATGGGTTATTTTTGTTTACTTTTGTTTTCATGCACCAAGTGTGCTATTATTTAATACGTAGTACTGATTTGTGTATGCTTTTACTTTGAGAGGCACTAGAGTCGGTGTAGGGTCAAAACGTTGTATGTTTTTAGGCATGTTATTTATGTGGTCGCTGGTGCGATCCCTCCACCACCCTTTCTGGGGAAAAAGTAGAAATCATGACATATCTTGATTTCTTCTTTTCCGCGCCACTCATAATAAAGGGATCTCAAAAAGAATTTTTACAATGTAGTATTTTAATATATATTTTTTTAAATTTTATGTTACCTACAAAAAGTTTTTTTTTGTGTAGGAATCTTAAATAACTAATTTCTTAAGTTGAATAAATTTAGTAGTTACGAACTCTTTTATTTTTATTACTTATTATTTTTATAATTATTACTTAATTTTTATTTACTATGGATAATTACAATTTTGTTGTAAGATTTTTGCTTTGATTAGCCAATGTCTTAATTTAAATTAAATTTAGGTTTATTATTTAATTTAACAATTAACTTACATTATTTTTATTAATTTTTTTTTTATAATGGTATTATTAAATGGTTTTGCTAAGTATTCATAATGCTTCTTAATTACTGGGGCATAGAAGTAATTTGATCTTTATTATTGTGGTCTCTAATCCTATACCGACGCGTCGGATAAAACGACCATTTTTCAAAAATAAATCAATCGTTGTGTTCGCTTATAACGACGGAATGATAGAATATGAAAAAAAAAAACAAATTAAATACAAATTCATGTACAGTAATAGCGGTTTGTTGTGCTGCCGTTGGTCCTTCTTCATTTTGCACCAGTATATTCGTCGAATTTTTTTTTTTTTATTTGATGTGTTACCGGGATAGATGCTCTTAGTTTTTGTGCTTTGTGTATTATTGGTTAATCAATAAAAAGGTTTGCATTTTATTTGACTTCTTATGCAGTCATGAGTTCTGGAAAACGTAGAATCTTTTCTGTAGAGGAAAAGGCAGCGATTATATCCCGTTTGGAATCAGGTGAAAAAAATAGTGCAATAGCGCAGGAGTTTGGTGTTTCACATTCGACCGTATCAACAATATGGAAAAATCGAGAGAAAACAGAGAAGAACTTTGAAGAATGCTGCATTAAAAATAAGAAAATACGACAGTCAACCAATCCTGAAATCGACGAAGCCTTATTAAAGTGGTTTAAGAGTAAGAGAAGACAAAACATCCCAATAAATGGACCAATTCTTATCGGTCAAACTAACAAGTTTGGAGAATTGTTCGGAAAAAGGGACCACAGATGTTCTGAGGGTTGTATAAGATGTTTTAGGCAATGTCACAGCATTGTCTTTGGAAAAGTTTAAGTTGAAGCTGCCAAGGTCGACACTGTGAAGATTGGATTAAAAAAGTTTGGCCAAATATGTGACAGGGTTACTAGATGAAGACAAATTTAACGCCGATTAAACTGCACTGTTCTATAAGCTTGCTCCGGATAAGTCTTTCCGCTTTAGAGGCAAACGCTGCATTGGTGGAAAATTCTCCAAAGATAGAGTAACAATTATGGTCGCTTGTAATATGACGGGTTCCATAAAAATAAAACTTTTAGTGATAGGAAAATCAAAATCCTCTCGTTGTTACAAAAATGTTAAATCCTTACCGGTCTTTTATAAAGCAAATAAAACTGCATGGATGACGTCTGAGATTTTCGCGGATTATCTTCATAAATGAGATAAGGAGCTAAAGCGACAAAACAAGAAAATTATTTTGACTGTAGATAATTGATATTGAAAACTTAAGCTCGATTAAACTGATATTTCTACCTGCCAACACAACATCAGTTTTGCAACCTTTGGACCAAGGAAAAATAAAGAATTTAAAAGTGCTCTTCCGAAAATTATTTGTTTTAAAAATGATTGAAAATAATCATTTCAATCCTTCTATACAGGATGCAATGCTCATGATATCCAAGTCTTGGAATGATGTCACGCAGATGACCATTGCATATTGCTTCAAACATGCTGGCTTCCTTTTATCAGAATCGCTTACTGCGAACATTGTGGACTCAGATTTCATTGAAGAGGACAATATTCCTTTAAGCGATCTAGCAATGACGATCATAAATAGAGTGGTACCAGCCGAAGAATGGGAGCAATACGTAAAAATTGACGACAATGTTTTAACATCTCCGATGGAAACTGACGACGATATTGTACAGGAGGTTAGTTTAAACCAACAAGAAGATGATGGAAGTGAAGCAGATAACGGAGAGCTCGAAGAAAACTTCACTCCTCCTACAGCCTTGGAAGCAGTAAATGCTGTTGAATTGTTGCGAACTTTTTTTTAATACTTGTGGAGAGCAGTCGGATATAACGTCCGCCGGTTATAACGACCGCACTTGCTAGGTCCCTTCACTGTCGTTATAAGCGACTTCCACGTACCTACTTCAAAACTAGTTTGTTTACTTCTAGCCTTCCTGTCGTAATCAGTTTTCCTATCGTTTTTTCTGTCTAGAAGTGTATCTCTCGTATCTCTATGAGCGATTTGTAACTTTTCTCTTAAGTTAATTACGTAATATTCGTAGTTGTATCTTGGTTCTTCATGTCTTGTTAAGTTTGAAGGTAATGTACATCGTCGACCGAATACTAATTCAAATTGTGTATACCCTGTTTCTGTATCTACTGTGGTGTTGTAGCAAAATACGTAATATGGAAACCAAGTACACCAGTCGGTATGCTTATCGGATACATAGCTCCTGAGGTATGCTGCGAGAACATTATAATTTTGAATTTCCGTCCAAACAAATATGGTCGGTAGTGATTATCGCCCATACTATTGCCAGTAACTCTTTTTCGATGGTGCTATAATTCTTCTCGGCACTACTCAGAGTTTTACTCGCATGAGCATAGGTTTGTCATCGAAATTGGACAATACAGCACCTCGTGCAAAACCTGAGGCGTCTGTCCGTAAAATGAATTCTTTGTCGAAATTTGGGAATTGTAAAATTTGGGGACTAGTAAGGATTGTTTTAAGAGGTTGAAAATATTTTTTACAGTTTTGGTTAAAATTGAATTCTACGTTTTTTCTAAGTAATTTGTTGAGTGGGAGGCTATTGTGGCATAAAAATTTGAAAATTTGGAATAAAAATTTAAATTTACGGTAATAATTAGCGAATGCTACGAATCTTCTTACATCGTCTGCATTTGTTGTGGTAGGATAATTGCTCATTGCTGCGGATTTTGTCGGATCTGGGTGGCCCTAGATACAAAACTTCTTTTCGTAGGAAGGCACATTTTCCTGGATGAATTTTTAGGTTTACTTTCCTAAGTCGTTTGAACACATCTATTAGATTTTTGTTATGATATATTAGGTTCTTACCAAACACTATTAAGTCATCAAGGTAAACGAAACAGGGTGAGTACGTAAGTCCAGCTATCTATTTCCAGCAGGTGCTGTGCCGCTTCTTGAAAAGTCGTGTGTCTGCTATCGAGTATAATACGTAGTCTGTCATTCACCCCCTTTTTTAGGAAGGCTAATCCCATACGATCATTGGCTATGGTTAATGTTGCTCGGGTGCATTCACCATGGCAAGCTACTTCCAGTTCTGTCATTTTGGTTACTAATGTTTCGATGTCGGTGACGAATTCTCGTATAGGTTGGTTTCCCTGATGTGTCCTACTATGTTTTGTTTGTATTACTATGGTTTCTTTTGGTACGCATTTTTCGGTTATGTATTTTTTTAGTTGTGTAAAATCTTCTGGTTTTTGACTTCCCAACTCGGTGAGTGCCCTACCCTGAAGTTTGCACTTAAGTAAGAACTTTATTAAGGTTTGTTTTGCGGTCGGGGTGAATGTACCGTAATAGAATTCGATACTGTTTAAAAAGTCCCTGATGTTTTCCAGTCTTTTACTTTCTTCTTCACACGTAAGGGTTGGTAGCTTCTGAGCGAAGCTGAAACTAAATTCGTCCGTCATTTTGCCTACGTCTGTTAGTGTTTCGTTTGGTGTAAGTTTTGTGTCTTCCGTTATTTCTTCCTGTATAATGCTTTTTGCGATTCTATCTATTGCTTCTGTTTTGTATCTGTGTAATCTTTCACATATTATTTGAAAGTCCTTGTTATAGAAAAGAGTTTCATCTAGGTCTGTAGCTATAGCTTGTGCTTGTTCAAAAATTGCATGACACTATTATGCTTTGCTTTATTATCTCTTTTTACTTTTTTGCTTAATATCTTGCGAATGTAGTTCAACCCTAGGATTATTATTATACCGAGCAAAACCGTAACTATGTCTATTCCATAGTTCATTGTTTCATAATTTTTATTGGTCTGAGGTCCATTGTTATTCACAATGACCTCTTCGACTTTTGACTGGGGTTTCCCCATTTTTCCGGTTTTTTTCCTTAAATTAACTCTCCGCCACTAGTAACTCTACCCTTGGTCGCACGTGGAATCACGGTTACACACACCCTGCGTAAAACATTGGTGGCAGCGGTGGGATCTACAAAAGATCTCCTACCAACACTTATAAGCCAAAACAGAAAACCGCTCTTCTGACGCGTGCTGGGGCTATACACCAGCAAAGTAAACAAAAACGAAAAGTGAAAGTGTATTTGGAAAGACCCGAAGACAGTAAGACCTTGCCAGCTTTAGAGCGTAGGCATTTGGCTAACATTTGGGCAGTAAAAGACCAGGCTGTAACTGCATCTTTAGGGCGCGAAGCCTGCCTGGCAAAAGCAGCAGAAATTTGAAATTTGATGTATTACTCCGATATTTTTTCGCGACTTTTTGTTTTATTTTGGTATTTTTTCGCGAATTTTGGTTGTATCTGATATTTTCGCGAAATTTTTGCTGTGAATATTGTTTTTGTGTTTGGGCCAGTCAATTTATTTTTCCAAAATAAGTAGACCGGTCACTAGGTAAATTAGTAGACAGGCAAAAGCGATTGCTGATACTAAATTGTCTTCAAATTAAAGTTTCTCGTCGGATTTGGAAGTTATTCCTGAAGAGGAGTCGTCCGACATGGACATAAAAATTAGTATTTCTGATGTTTACAACTACATACCCCTTTTCGATGGAAAACCGGCCGATTTGGCTAAGTTCACGTCATGCGGTGATATTCTCTTCACCTCGGTAAAAGAGAGTGATAAACTCACATTTTTGGCCATTGTTAAGACAAGGCTACAGGGTCCCGCATTCAAGTTGACGCAGTTCAACTCAGTTACGACTTGGGCAGCTCTCAAGGAGAAGCTCGAGTTTGAATACAAGGAGGTAAAACGGCGTTCCTCTGCACACAATGAGCTGCTGACCACATAGCAGAGATTCAAAGAAGAAAATTTCATGACTTGGTTCTAATCTTGGTTCAGCTGATTTCTTAGATCTTTTTCTGTTAGGGCCATCTTTTCTTTTTTACTATTTTATACAGATCTACTGTACGAGAACCGAGATTTTCCATAGAGTTTTAATAAATTTTTGGAGTACCGTAAGATATGAAAGTGAATAAAATTTTTTTTTTTATACTGACACTATTATGCTTTGTTTTATTATCTCTTTTATAATTACCTTATTTACTTTTTTGCTTAATATCTTGCGAATGTAGTTCAACCCTAGGATTATTATTATACCGAGCAAAACCATAACTATGTCTATTCCATAGTTCATTGTTTCATAATTTTTATTGGTCTGAGGTCCATTGTTATTCACAATGACCTCTTCGACATTTGACTGGGTTTTCCCCATTTTTTTTCTAATTAAAACTGTTTAAAATGCTAGTTAATATATAGGTACATAAAATTTTATTGATTTATTATTATTTTTTTTTTTGAAGAAAATTATGAAATCTCAATTTTATGTATTATTCCTCCTCGTCTGTTTCCTAATTGTCGATTATTCTACGCATTTTTACTAAATGTGGGAACTTGTCTACTTCGGCATTTATGAGTCTGGTTTTATATTGTCGGATTACGTCTTCTGTAGTGATCGCACTACATGTCGCCTCATCAAATCAACTCAACTCAAAATCAACTCTCCGAAATACGATTCTTCTTTCCCACGGCGTCCAATGCGTCACAATACCGAAAGTACGCCAAGCACGCTACAGCGCTCACTTTGCATGTCAAACATAAAAATTCCATGTTCATGAGCTCGTCACCCGATATCCGCTATATTCAATAGCATTCAAATATACATTCAATAGCATTCAAATATACATTCAATGCTGTGTATATACAGCACTGCAGCTATAACAAATAGCAATGCACATAATTCATGCGATCGTTCTGTGTTTAATACTGTGTATATACGGATGGGCTATACACCAGCAAAGTAAACAAAAGTGAAAAGTGAAAGTGTATTTGGAAAGACCCGAAGACAGTAAGACCTTGCCAGCTTTAGAGCGTAGGCATTTGGCTAACATTTGGGCAGTAAAAGACCAGGCTGTAACTGCATCTTTAGGGCGCGAAGCCTGTCTGGCAAAAGCAGCAGACAACAGCAGCAGAAATCGTCATTCAGCAGCAAGCATCGGAAACCACAACAACAGCAGCAGCAAGCAGCGATATCCAAATCAACAGCAGCAGCAAGCATCGAAAACCACACCAACAGCAGCAGCAAGCAGCGACATCCACAACACTCACAACAAATCAACAGCAGAAGAACCATCAAAACATACAACAGCATCAAGTAAAATCAACAAATTTAAGGTAGAGATGAGCAATTCCTTTTTTTTACCATATATACATTATATCTTTATAATTATAATTCTTTTTAAAAAAAATATTTTTGGTGAATCTTGGGTTTATACTTTGTTGCAAACTTTTTTTTTTCCCTCTCTTTACTCCGATATTTTTTCACGACTTTTTGTTTTATTTTGGTATTTTTCCGCGAATTTTGGTTGTATCTGATATTTTCGCGAAATTTTTGCTGTGAATATTGTTTTTTTGTTTGGGCCAGTCAATTTATTTTTCCAAAATAAGTAGACCGGTCACTAGGCATATTAGTAGACAGGCAAAAGCGATTGCTGATACTAATTTGTCTTCAAATTAAAGTTTCTCGTCGGATTTGGAAGTTATTCCTGAAGAGGAGTCGTCCGACATGGACATAAAAATTAGTATTTCTGATGTTTACAACATCATACTCCTTTTCGATGGGAAACCGGCCGATTTGGCTAAGTTCACGTCATGCGGTGATATTCTCTTCACCTCGGTAAAAGAGAGTGATGAACTCAAATTTTTGGCCATTGTTAAGACAAGGCTACAGGATCCCGCATTCGAGTTGACGCAGTTCAACTCACTTACGACTTGGGCAGCTCTCAAGGAGAAGCTCGAGTCCGAATACAAGGAGGCAAAAACGCGTTCCTCTGCACACAATGAGCTGCTGACCACAAAGCAGAGATTCAAAGAATCGGTCAAGGAGTTTGGCGAATGGGTTTGCACGGCCCTAAACAATCTAAACTCCGCCAACTTCAACACGACTCGCGATGAAACGGTTCGTGAATTTTTAGTGCAAGAAAACCGCCGTCTAGCGATCCAGGTGTTCGAAGACGGTCTGAAAAATTACCAAATTAGGCTTATAGCCAAGGCTTTCGGGGGAGCTGACCTAAAAAAGGTTATAGCTCATGCTAAGGGACATGCTGCACGCATAGATTTGTTTCTCACAGAAGTCCACAAACAACTACATATTGTCAGACTTGCGGTAAGCGCGGTCACACGAGGGAAACGTTTAACCGGAATAATCAATAACCAAATTTTCAGAGTAGGCCTCCCATTAAAAAAGAAGTGCAATTTCTTACTTCCAATTACTGCAAGAGGAGGAACCACACCGAGGCAAACTGTAGGTTACGGTTATCCAACCACTGGCATCCACAAAATCCGTTTAGGAATAGCAATCCCACTCCTGGTTTCAGTGGAAACCATAAACCTGAATACCCCTCAAAACAGAATGATAGCCGTGGTGTGAGGTATTCCAATGTTCTTGAATCGGGAAACGAAGCCATTCGGGAGGAAACTATCGGCAATTCCTCTCGAATGAACGCGACAGCCGAGGTGTACCATCCCAAGAACTGAATTTAAGATTTTTCGTTTCGTTTTTTCCCGAGTTTAAGGAACCAACGATACGACTTAAATTCAGTCCTTCGGGCAAGGAATTTTCTACGTTTTTGATAGATACGGGTGCCGACGTTAGCCTAGTAAAAGAAAACAGTTATAATGAAAATACAATACATGGTGACGACCTCTACACCATTACTACCATAATCGCTAAAACCCCTTGGTTTGGTGTATGGTACTTTAGAGTTCAAGCCAACCGAGCATACCCTTTTATTAGAGCATCCTTTTCATATACTTAACAATCGAATTAATTTTCCTTATGACGGAATTATTGGGAATGATTTTTTATCAAAATTTAAATGCGTAGTGGATTTCATACGGCATACGAAAAAAAAATTAAAAACTTTCAGTCGCCATGCGAACTTCGATCTGATGATTCAATTTTTTACTGTAAAAAATTCAATAAAAACTTAGTAGAGCGTAAAACCAAGCAAAAAGACTTAGAGACAATAGATCCTAAGCACAGTAAAAAAGACTTCGAGACAATAGATCCTAAGCAAAATCAAAAAGAAAAAAAAAAACTAACCATTTTTTAAAATCAAAAACAAACTTGGTAGACAGTAATTCTAAGAAAAATGAAAATAAAAATTTGAGCCAAGAAGAGCAAATGGAATCACAGAATGAAGAAAAATTAATAAAAGAAAGAAGAGAATCGTAAAACCAATCAAAACAAACAATTTATTAATGTTTAAAATCAATTTTTAGAATTAGGAAATATAGAATAGAATCATTAAATCAATTTTTAGAAATATAGAATAAAATCATTAAAATCAATTAAAATAAGAATAGAATCATAAAATCAAGAGAAAAATTAAACTACTTTACTTTTTATAAATATGTACACAAGAAAAGAAAACGAAGAAAAACAATAGTGTACGGTTAAATATGGCTTTTCAACAACTATGCTTCGAAAATTCCAACCGTGGAATTTCCTTCTTCTAAGGGGGGTGGGATGTAGTGATCGCACTACATGTCGCCTCATCAAATCAACTCAACTCAAAATCAACTCTCCTAAATACGATTCTTCTTTCCCACGGCGTCAAATGCGTCACAATACCGAAAGTACGCCAAGAACGCTACAGCGCTCACTTTGCATGTCAAACATAAAAATTCCATGTTCATGAGCTCGTCACCCGATATCCGCTACATTCAATAGCATTCAAATATACATTCAATAGCATTCAAATATACATTCAATGCTGTGTATATACAGCACTGCAGCTATAACAAATAGCAATGCACATAATTCATGCGATCGTTCTGTGTTTAATGCTGTGTATATACGACACTGCAGCTATAGCATTCACAATTGTTCCATACCGAATACAATGCTGTACGGCGGCGGATACACACAAAATCCAAAGTCAAGTACAATTATGAATTGTAGGTATAGAGAGCAAGGGTGAATGGACATCGTCAACGGCAACAGCTGGGTTTATGAACTATATCCAGAGCCATTGACGAATGTAATGCTGATGCATTTATATTGTGTAATAATTTTCCGGTTTAATTGTTTAGCCTAATATTATTGATATTGGGTAATAATTTAATTGCTTACGCAGTTAATAGTGCATCGCACTATATCTGGAGCGTAAATTATTTGATTTATCGATATTGGGAAATATCGCTGATGAGTGCATTTCCGTAAACTGCGTTGATTTGGGGACGAAGATCGTTTGGATTTGAGCGTATAAAAAGGGAGTGATATCCAGTTGAAAAGTCCGAGTTAATCCAATACATTCTAGTGGAGGTTGCAGCCAAGCTGAAGACAGCGGGCCTCCCTAGAATATTTAATAATATCAGAGTTAATCTTAGTTTTAAATGACGAACATTCTAGTAGAGGTCGCAGCCACGCTAAAGACAGAAGTCGTGTGGAGATTAGGGATTGAACCCCGCGCTTGCCTAGCTTTCGCCATTAAGCATACTCCTTATTTCGTATCATTTTGGAATCCATTATTTTTTATTCCGTGTTTAGGTCCTGCAACATAACGGTTAGATATTATGCTGCAATTGGACCCTCACGGGTAGAACGCTAAAGACAGCGGGCCTCCCTAGGATTGTGAAATTATTAAACTATTAAAAACTATAAAATTAGCTAGTAGAGGTCGCAGCCACGCCTAAGACAGCGGGCCTCTCTGGTAATATATAACCAAAAATAAAATAAAGTACTAAAAATAAAAACAAACGTTTTTTTTTCTTTAATTAACTCTCCGCCCCTAGTAACTCTTCCCTTGGTCGCACGAGGAAGCACGGTTACACACACACGGCGTAAAACACTTCCAAAATAAATTTATTGGTATCCCTGTCACTTTCGTTTTCCATTTGTGGTAGTTTCCCTTGTGGTAGTTTTGTCTAGCTCTGCTTCTCTGATTGGTTGTTATTATAGTATAGGCTTCGACTGCTGGCTTCTTCAATTTCTGTCGTCGTTTTTTTTTTAAAATCAATTATTTATTATTCCATTTAAATTCTAATACTAGGGTTAGTAAGTAAATAACAAAACTTACAAGCTATATTAATTTATTTTTATAAATGACCAGATTGGTTCTCATTATATTCTATATCTAAATTAAGTTTTAAATTTATCGCTATATATATTTTTTTTTATAATTTGTATGTAATGTGTTTTTTTTTAAAAAGAAAAAATGGATGGAAAAAATCTTTGAATCATTATAAATTTTTTTTATTTACCTAAAATAGTTAAAACTACTTAAAACTTATTTACAAGAAAATAATAACAAAAACATAAAAACGAATATTTCCTAATATTTCGTTGGCATCGTTCCAAGCACCTAGCACAACCGGCATCATAGGGCTGCCAATATGACAACTCCATGATACCAATCGTGCCGACTACCCGAGACGCTGCCCCCGTTTATCCTTAGGGTTAAATTTCAGCCACACCCCAGTCGAGCCACCAGTATCTACTTGCATTACTTTTATTACGGTCTCGTTCAGGTATGTTACTGCAGTATCTCCAGTTAGCATCCCGATTACCCAAAGTCATTGAAGCATGTCGAATGCGTTTGTCTGTTGCTCTTCTAGTAATATGGTAGATTACGGGCACATTGCACGTGTCCGACAAATAGCCCAGTGCATCCAGGTACAAGAACGCCTCTGGTGGTATCAATCCATTCTCCATCGCTCTCTCGAAGTACTGAGGATTATGGTAAAAGGCTCTCGAAATAAAGTCGTTTGCGACAGAGGCTGACCGAGCGAAATGGTTTCTAGTAAGATCCAGAATAACATTATCGATTCTGGATACTCCGGAAGCTTCCAAGAGTTTTTTATTCGACACATAACGTCTATAATCGCAATGTTCGCTTCTATACATACTCGTACACGCTCTAAGGCATTTCCTCTCAAAGACGCGGATTTTTTCCATACGTTCAAAATTGACTTGCTAATAACCACTTCTAAAACTTTCCCGATATTAGGCAAGAGATTGATTGGCCTATAGTTTGTAGGATCAGAAGGATCTTTATTTTTTTTATTATTGGAAAAACGATGTTTTCCAACAACTCGGGAAGTAGTAATTATTGAGCAAGTTATTAAAAATAACGCAGTATTTCCGTATGATATCGATCGGAAGGTGTTTTAACACGATATTGGGAATGTTATCTAAACCAGTCGAGGGCTTGTTGTTCAGTTTCCTGAAAATGTCAGTGAGTTCAGTCATCAACGAGAAGTAGTTGTTTGTTTGGTCTTGCGTTAGTTCGTCCGCTTTCATGTCATCTGTAAAACACACTAGAGCTTCCGAGTAACTGTGAAGATTATGAAATCCGTTCAATTTCTCGTTCACCACATCCGGAAAACTACTTGGGAGGTCTCCTATTTGGTGCACCGTTTCAAAATGCGATCCAATAAGATTAAGCTTCTCGACACCCTCGTCAACAATGAAGAAGTTGTTGACGATTGGTATCGTTCTGCTATCAATTCCTGCTCGAGAAATGAATTGTCCTGAAGAAATTGGAATCTTCAATTCCGGCACAGTAATAAAATTACGGGGCTTATAAAGTCGATTTATTTTCGGAAACATGTTCCTTGAGTCAGACTTTACAATACTTTCTGCTAAGTGTTTCCAATAATTGTTAACACTGTTCCGAATTTGTTGTTCTAGTAAAGTTTTCACATTTCTCAAGAGAGATTTAAGTCTCATTAGATCACTGTTGCCCACTACACCAGGGAGCTGCCGTCGTATTCTGTTAATCTGAGTGACCAGAAAACTCTTGTGCCTCTGCAACGTACGAATTTCGCGGTTCAGATAACACTCCATAGAATTTTTGCTTTCAATTTTCGGGGCTGTCAAATTAATACTCGACAGAATCACCGAATTCAGTCTTTCGATGCAGAAATCACACTCCTCGTTCGTCAGATTCCTATTATTAGGAACTTCAGACAAGGAAATGCAACTTATGCATTCTCTTGTGGCCCGTTTTTCGAACCTGTGCCAGTTGGTTTTCCTAAAATTTAATTTTGGAATTTCTGGTTGGGTTGCGATGGCGAATATGGAATCGTCAGCAAACGAAGCTACTATTAATATCGCGTAGTAATCGCTATCATACGGCAATAGCGGGATCTTATTATCGTGGACCGTTTCTATTTGCAGTCGCGCATCTGCAATACACAAATCTAAATATGAGTTTCCGGAAGGGTAACTTGGTGTAACTGGGCTGTATAATTTCAATTTATATCTGACCTGGTTGTCATCAACAAAGTGCTTAAGAAAGCTGCCTCTTCCATTCGCTGATGAGTCCAACCAAGCCTGATGTTTCGCGTTTAGATCTCCAGCTAGGATGAAATAGTTATCTAAACTATCTAATCCTAGTGTCTCGAATAGTGTCTTAAGCTCGACGTTAAACTGATTATCTGCTGGCTGTTCCACCACCTCGAATCGCGTTCTTTCTGTCCGTCCGTATAAAGTCGTAGTTTTTAATTTCTATTTTATGTCTTGCGTTAAGCTTTGTCTCGTTAAGAAGTAATATGTCCGGTCTTTGGTCCTCCACAAAGCGCAGCAAGTCGCCCCATCTGGAGACCGAGATTATAGAGTTGACATTTAAAGCAGCTATTCTGAGTGCCCCGCATCTAAGTTCAGACGTTCAGAAGACCACGTAGAAAATTCAAAATAGTGTTTAGCTGCACCTTTTGATCTGCTACATCTTTGGCAAGAGTGTTTACTTTATTCTCCAAATTTTCATTTGGAGAATTTGAAACCGTATATGTGTCAATATCATTTCGTGCTATGTCAGCAAATGAAACTCCCGTTTTCACGAGATTTTCAATATAATTAGTCTTCTGAGTGGCATTTTGTTTAGCCACTCGCTTTTTGGATTGTAGTCGGTCATTGAGGTTTTTATAAACCTCGCAACCTCGCCAGGAAGCAGGATGTCCTGCTTTTCCGCAAAGCACGCAGAACAGCTGCTCCTTGCCTGCATCTTTGTGCACCTTACACTCTCCCGGACTATGCCACGTTTGGCACTTAAGGCACCTGAACTCCATATTGCAATTGGGCGAAGTGTGCCCGAATCTCTGACATCGGTGACATTGCAACACATCACTTCGTCTAATTGTTTCGAAGGTCACTACGTGGCCAACGACATACCTAATCTTCTTCAGATTTTCTACCCTACTATCTGGAGAGATCTGCACCACGATTAGTGGCAAGATTATATTTTCGCGTTTAGAACGCGGAGTGGCATACCTGAACGCTTTAACAAAATTAATTTGTTCCTGATTACTTTGCAGATCTGCCAGTACTTCGTCCGGTGTGTGGCCCACACTTAACCCTTTAACAAGAAACGTATTTAATTTTTTTTCTTTTTCGGTGTAAGTGTAGAATTCAGTCTTTGTCTCATTTAGTATGGTTTTTACCTTGTCTAAATTTTTACTTTGTTACATTTAATACTAATTTGTTTTTATTAATGTTTTTTAAACTAAACTGTCCCTTTCCTATTGTTCCATTAAAAATTAAATTAAGCTGTTTGCTGTCTTCCTTGAATATAATGGGTGTTTTTTTTAAGAGGTTGCCGATTTTTTTTTTGAATAAAACACATATAAAATTATGAAATGACCAAAATTTTTTTTTATTTGGTAGATAATTTTGGCATTTAACATTTAAACACAATTTCTGGCATATGGCTACCACGACTATTTTTCACAAATGTCATTCTGGAGGTCCAATTTTCCAGCACTTTTTCAAGCATTTGAGGGCGTATGTCAGCAATGACACGTTGAATATTGGTTTCCAAAGCGTCAATCGATTGAGGTTTATCCACATAAACCAATGACTTCACGTATCCCCACAAAAAGTAATCGAGTGGCGTCAAATCGCACGAACGCGGAGGCCAATTCACCGGACCATTTCTCGAAATAATGTTGTCGTTGAAAGTTTCTTTCAATAAGTCGATTGTTTCACGTTCTGTATGGCAAGTGGCACCATCTTGTTGAAACCACATTTCATCCATATCCATATCTTCAAGATTTGACAACAAAAACTCATTTAACATGGTTCTGTATCGATTTCCATTCACGGTAACGCGTCGTCCTTCCTCATTTTTAAAGAAATATGGACCGATGATCCCACCAGCCCATAGACCGCACCAAACAGTACATTTATCAGGATGCATTGGTAATTCTTGAACGGCGTGTGGATTATCTTTGCTCCAAATGCGACAATTTTGTTTGTTGACGTATCCATTTAACAAAAAATGCGCCTCACCACTGAAGAGAATTTTACGGTAAAAAAATGGATCTTCGTTCAATTGATTTAACGACCAATCACTGAATTCACGGCGCAAACGATGGTCGTGTGGCTTTAATTCTTTCACCAATTGAATTTTGTATGTCACCAAACCCAAATCTTTACGTAAAATTTTCCATAAAGTCGATGGACAAAGTCCAATTTGCTGAGCACGACGACGAATCGATAAATTGTCGTTTTCTTCGACACTGGCCTCAACGACAGCAATATTTTCTTCTGTACGAACTCTTCTCATTCTTGTCGGTGGCTTGGCATCCAAAAGAGTGAATGTAGACCGAAATTTGGTAATTACGTTCTTTATGGTGGTCTCTGACGGACGATTATGTGCACCATAAAATTCACGAAGTGCTCTATAAACATTTTTAATTGAACACTGATTTTGAAAATAAATTTCCACGATTTGAAAACGTTGTTCTGGAGTTAACCTATTCATAATGATTTGCCAAACAATACTGAGTAGAAATGCCACTTTGAGCTGTCAAAACAACTGTCATAAAATAAAACGACATCTATCGGAAAAACAAACCTCCTAAAAAAACACCCGTTATTAATTGATGGTGCTTTATTTTTTGTGCTCACTGTTTTCTCTACGTTTTTTGTGATTTTTTCTCCAATGTTGTTTGTTGCTGTTTTTTATTTTCTGTTGTTTTTTTTCATAGCGTCATTACATTTGCTGCTGTTTTTTTTTTATGGCTGCTATGATGTTTTTTACTGTTGTTGATAAGGGGGGAACTCATTGTTATCTGAAATTAACTCATCTTTGTTAAGCATAGCAAAACGATTGTTGCATTCTGAACTTGATGTTAAATATTCTGTTATGTTTACGTTTGTTGTTTGTGTCTCATTTTTCCTTTTTTTGGTAATGGCGATTTCAATAATTCACTTTTTTCTATTTTTGCTTCCAATTGTTCCACTTTTTTTTGTAAATTGCATATCATTTCGACAGCATCATCATATTGATGTTTGGGTATATACCCAATCATCGATAGTGACTCTCCTCCCTCCGGAGGAGACGTCAAAGACATTTGTTGTTTTTTTTTTCAGTTATTTTAGACAATAGCAAAACTTTCAAGATAATAGACAAAACACAGCGACAAGCAAGGCACACACAGCTCTATTAAGAACACTATTTGATTGAGTTGAGTTTTTTTATTTTATTTTACTTAGAAACCAAAAGTAAAACTATAGAAAAACAACCGCTCGGTGTCGAAGTTAAAATCGGACTTTCTGTCGTCTGTACTCCTCTATCGACAGTGGCTTTGGTCCCACCTGGTCCTGTTCCACTGGAACATCGGGCTGGAGCAGGGCTTGTGCTTACCTGATGTAATCGGCCGCAAGTGCAAGTTTCTCTTGCTGTCGTTCGTTGGACGACATGTACGTTTATTTAAAAGACTTTAATAAATAACGACGACTTAGAACAATTATTTTTCTTGATGAATAACGACTTAGGAAAATTATTCTTGCTCGACGATAAAAAAAAAGACATAAAAATATATGAAAAATTTTTTCAGTACTCAGTATTAAGCCTGAATCTGGCAGGATCCCCATGTAAAGTTGTCCTAAATTGTTGGAACAACTTTGCTTTTAATTTTTTGAAGAATTTAGATACCAAGCTCGATATCTGTCTCGTTAGGCGTGTTGCCGTGTCCCATAAACCCAAAAGCCGGAGCTCTCTCTACCGAATTGGTATGATGCTTTAATAAATGAAAACTCGATGATTATTGTTCATCGTTAGGTATGAAGATGATTTTATTCAGCGAATTTTCCCTTCTTTTATACAAAAATAATTGATCGGTTTTCGACCATGTATCGACTCTGGAATGCCTACTCATCGATATTCATATTTTACATAATATCGCTTTATCAGCATAGTGTATGTATGTACGTATGTAATATATGACCGACCGCGTCAAGTGTTTTTGGGTTCGTTCGCCTATGCTGCTTCGTTGCAATATTTGTTTCCACAAGCGAACCACCTTATTATTTCATTACCATTTCCATGCCATTTCCATCGTATTAGACCGCTCTCATCTTGGACTAGAGTGACGTTGCGGAATCGTTTCCCAGTTGTTAGGTTAGGTTAGGTTGCGGCAGCTAATGCTAACTTAGACCACTCGCGGTTCTTTGTGTCTTTGTGACTTTTTGCAATTCTTCCTGCCCACCAGATACTGGGAACGTCTGGACGACGAAATCCGCCAAAGACGCCAGAAGCCACAGGAACAATTCAAAGACTACGTAATTACGATGCAGAACCTGATGAGGCACGCGAATTACCCAGAGGAAGAGCAGGTGGAAAGAATCTTCCGGAACTGCCGTCAAGAATACCAATATTATATCCGACGGAAAGATTTCGGTAACCTCCGGGAACTCATCGGACTCGCGGAGGATTTCGAGGGCATAGCAGACGCCGCGGACCCAATCAACCATGTGTCGGGGCCTAGACCGAAGGAAAGAAACTGCATGGTCGCATCAGACGCCAATGAACGAATAGACGTCAGGACCGCATGCATGCGATGTGGTCAACACGGCCACGTTAGACGGGACTGCCGCAACCCGCAAGTACTCTTTTGCTGGGACTGCGGAAAGCGGCAAATACGAACAATGGAGTGTTGCCGCAAACGAAACAACCGGGCGGGAAACGAACAGGGGAACCGGTGGAACAGAGGTGCAACGGAACCCCAGAGACAGACACCTCATACCCTATAAATTTCCTAACATCTGATTCCAGCCGCATTCTAGCCACCATCGCCATAGGAGGAGAGCTTGTTAACGCCACCATCGATACGGGAGCTACTAGAAGTTTCATAAGCGAACAATCTGCTACAAACAGGAGGAGCACCACCAACAGCGTAGCCGTCAACATGACAGTCCGGATGGCCGAAGGGACACCTAAACTCATCCAAGAGGCGTTACGATTAGACATTCGGATTGGGAACAGACACACGGAGTTCTTGTTCCTGGTCCTTCCAGACGCCATGGACCACGTCATACTGGGGCTGGATTTCCTATCACGAGTCGGCGCACGGTTAACTTGCGGCGTCCAGACAGTGAGACTCGAAGAACGGATAGGAGCAGCAGACAGTGTTCTACAAAGCACCACAACTACAACTACACCACGAACGGATAAAGAAAAACTTTCGGCTTTCCTCCAGCAGGAGTTCGAAAAATTTGACAAGCTACCTGCTGTATCTAATATAGCAGAACACAAGATCGTCATGCGCGACGATAGGCCAATAAAGCAGCGGTACTACCCCCGGAATCCAGCAATGCAAGAAGTCATCAACACAGAGATAGACGAACTGCTGACCAAGGGGTGCATAGAGCCCTCTCACAGTCCACACAGCGCACCGATAGTCCTGGTTCGGAAAAAGACCGGCAAATGGAGACTATGCATCGATTACCGGGAACTCAACGCACGATCAATACCGGACGCCTACCCTCTTCCCAGAATTCAACACATCCTAGAAAGACTCCGAGGCGCAAAATTCATCAGCAGTCTGGACTTGCGGAACGGGTATTGGCAGATACCAATGGAAAATGAGAGCAGACAATACACTGCCTTTACGGTGCCTGGCCGCGGCCTATTCCAGTGGCGGGTGATGCCATTCGGTTTACACTCTGCACCAGCCACCTTCCAGAGGGCACTTGACAGAGTCATCGGGCCGGAAATTGAAGCCCACGCGTTCGCGTATCTTGATGATATAATTGTCACTGGAAGGACGTTCGACGAACACATAGAAAACCTACGCACAGTATTCAGAAGGCTCCAAGAAGCCCACCTAAAAATAAATCCGGAAAAATGTGATTTCTGCAAAACAGAGATCAGATATCTAGGCCATGTGGTGAGTAGACAGGGTATACACACTGATCCCGACAAGGTAGCCGCAATTAAGGAGTTGACACCACCGCGAAACGTCCGTGAAGTGCGACGTTATTTGGGAATCGCCTCCTGGTATCGACGATTCGTGCCCGATTTTGCCAAGACAGCACAACCCCTGACCACACTGTTAAAAAAGGGCAAACACTGGAAATGGGGAGAAGAGCAGCAAGCGGCTTTCGAACAACTGAAGCAAGGCTTAACGGAAGCGCCGATTCTTGCATGTCCGGATTTCACGCAGAAATTCTCACTCCAGACCGATGCAAGTGACTACGGCTTAGGGGCAGTCCTCACACAGGAACTAGATGGCAGTGAACGGGTCATCGCCTACGCCAGCCGACATCTTAACCCGGCGGAAAGGAACTACTCCGCAACCGAGAAGGAGTGCCTGGCAATCGTCTGGGGAATTAGAAAGATGCGACAGTACATCGAGGGATACCATTTCACCGTTATAACGGACCACCTCTCTCTGAAGTGGTTGAATTCCATCACCAGCCCATCCGGACGAATCGCCCGATGGGCCCTCGAACTTCAACAGTTCACGTTCGACATCAAATACAGGCGGGGTAAGTTAAACGTTGTCGCGGACGCACTGTCACGACAACCCTACGAGACACTTATGATAGCTGCAGATGAACCAGCCCCAACGCCACGATGCCACTGGCTAGAGAAACGGGTCACACAGGTCAAGGAGTACCCCGCAAAGTTTCCAGACTACGTCATGGAAGGCGATCAACTATACCGACATATAGAACAGCGTACCGGGGACGAGGATGCGGCCCCGTGGAAACTCTGTGTCCCCAAGGGGCTTCGAGGGCAGGTTTTACAAGAAAATCATGACAATGCTACAGCAGGACACATGGGTATTCGCAAGACCACGGCGCGCATATGCGGGCACTACTACTGGCCAGGGATGTTTCGAGACATCCGAAACTATGTGAAGAGTTGTGAAAGCTGCCAAAAATACAAACCCAACCAACAACAAGCAGCCGGGAAAATGCTAACCCAGATCGCAGAAGAACCGTGGGCCACACTATGCGCCGATTTCATGGGACCTTTGCCAAGATCGAAACATGGGAATACCATGCTCCTGGTCTTTTTCGACCGATTTTCGAAATGGGTCGAATTGATACCGATGCGGCGCGCAACAACAGATGGAGTAAGGAAAGCGTTCCGAGAACGCATCCTTGCACGTTACGGTGTACCGAAGGTGTTGATTACGGACAACTGCGCCCAATTCACCAGCAAGGTATTTCGCCGATTCCTGGAGGCCATGGGCACTCGGCACCAATTCACTGCCCCATATACGCCGCAGGAAAATCCAACCGAGAGAGCGAATCGCACCATCAAAACCATCATCGCCCAGCTTTCTGGAACACAACAGCGTACTTGGGATGAAAAACTACCAGAAGTCATGCTTGCGATAAACTCCAGCCTACAAGATTCCACAGGATACAGCCCCGCCTTCCTCACGCAGGGCAGAGAGCCACGTCTTCCAAACGCATTGTACGACCAGGTCACCCCAGGAACAGGTACGGTATCCAGGACACCCAACGAACGCGCAAAGCAGATGACCGAGGTCTTTGAAATCGTCCGACGAAACCTGGAACGTGCGGCAGGAGACCAAGCCCGCCATTATAATCTAAGGCGTCGCACATGGAAGCCCGAAGTAGGACAACTAGTACTCATCAAGCAACACCAACTGTCAAACGCCCTGGAAGGATTCGCCAGCAAACTAGCACCAAGGTACGACGGGCCGTACAGGGTAACGGACTTCATCTCACCAGTAATCGTCAAGTTACAAAGAAAGGGACAAGGTAAGGAACGCACCGCACACATTAGTGAACTCAAAAATTTCCACGAGGATCCCACAGTCGAGCTCTTAGAAACACAAGAGAAAATTACACATCACAAGAACCACACGAACCAACAACAAATACAAACCGCCACGGCCAATGAAACACAAAACAAATGTCTATAAACACCCACCAACATAACCCCGACGATGCCAACGCTACGCAACACGTTCCCATAGTCTTACCATCAACATGCAGGAAGTTTTCCAACATCTAACGACCAAGGAACATTCAAAAGTGTTAGGAAACGAACGTGCAAAAACCTAAACAAGGGCAAACTACGCAACATTACGGTACTGTGCGAGTTAGTGTTCCTACAACAAGTCTCCTCGGGAGCAAAATGATCGGGTGGAAGCAGTAATATTTACACTGTGATCACGACGAGTTCGCGAGTAAACAACAATCGTAATACGAGAAAAGCAAATCCACAAAACAACAAAATAAGATGGCAAATACCGAAACTCTACAACGCATCACCCTTAAACGGGCAGCCGGCGCCTGGAAGGCAGTACCAAAAGTTAGTAACGCCGATCTAGAGAAGTTGGTTTGCAAATACCCGCCTGGACCAGGAGGCATCGACGTCCGTATGTCGGATTACTATCGCCTCAGGTATGGCTCATTTCTGAACGATACGCTCATCGAAGTGGGCCTTAGGTGGTCGATCAGAAGAATCGCCGAAGAACAACGGGTCCGCACAAAGGTATGTACCTCCTTCCTAGTGGACCGCATGAGGAGCTATGAACCGGCCCCACAAGAGGACGAAGAGACGATCGCCGAAAAACGTCACACGCTAGTCCGACGATGGAACAAGGATGGTGAAATCCTCAGCAAAGAGCTCATACTGATCCCAGTGTGCGAGAACAAGCACTGGTACCTCACCGTAGTGGCGCACCCTGGAACGCCCGAAAGGGCCAGGATCTACGTATACGACTCTTTGGCTACAACGGAACGCAAAGAAACCACACGGCTGATAAGGGGTTTCTTCATCCAGGAACACCGGGTCAGAGGCCATCAGGGATCGTGGCAGCACTATGACGGCTCGTACCCGAGTCACTCCATCAACATTCCACAACAGACCAACCGGATAGACTGCGGGTTGTACTTATTGGAAGCAGCCGAAGGAGTGTTAACAATGGGCCTTCCAGGCCTTGCGACAGTAGGAGAGAGGATGACAGTCACCAGAATCACCGAAAAACGCAAAATCTTGGCTGCAGTAATCAGGACCAACGCAGATGCCACAATAAAATTTCCCGAGATAGACTTCCACAAAGCGGGAGATGAGGAGCCCAGGAGCCGCCGGCATAATGACAGACAGACAGCAGCAGCAGCAGCAGTAGTAGTAGTAGCAGCAGCAGCAGCAGCAGTAGCAATAGCAGTAGCAGTAGCAGTACCAGCAACGACAGTCACAGTTCCGACAAACGAAAAGACGACCACACTGATCACCAAGGTCACCAGAAAGAGAAAGCGATAATTAACGATGACCACCTCAACCAAGTGGTCACGCACCACAGACCGCTGGAAGGACGCACGGGCAGCAACGACAACACAGCCGAACCGGAAACAAAAAGGCAACAACCTGGCACCTCACACCCCAAAGAAACTACTCCGCCGGCATGGCCCCAAGGGCTCCAGAAGAAGATCGACAAGGCCAAGGCCGAAGTGTTACGAAAAGGACAACGACGACACCATTTTCGCCACACTGAGGAAAATATACACTTTGAAGTCCTCATCACAAAAAGGGGAATCGTCAGCGTTCGCCAAAGCAGCGGGGAGATGTGAAGGGAAATTCCGCGCAGAACGAAGAATTTCCCTACACAATACGCATTATGTATACCACCACCTCATCATTCCATCACCATCATATTTTGTTTCTCATTTTTTCTTATTCTTTGTTAAAACTTTGTTCTAACTACATACATGAATTATTGAATTAATAAAGCAGCACCAATCAAATGTATGTAAACAGTGTTCTCACTAAGCAAAACAAATAAAGGAAAAAATCACTCAATATCAAAGAAGAGTGGAAATTATATTCGATAAGCACCTAATACAACACGAAAATGACTCAATATCCACCACTCTCGCTCTTTCATAAAAACAGGCAAATACTAAGAGGAGAACCAACCACAGTCGGGGAACCTAACTACCACCGAGTCGAGCGAAACCACAGTGACCAATCCGGCGTAACTGATCTAATGGGAGTCATAGGCGAACAGAAGATAATAGAAGAGGGGAAAAAAAAGAGAATATGCAGCACAAGACAGGAGCAGTATTGAATTCGCCCGAAAATACGGCCGTCCCACTCGCACCCAGGCGGCAGTGGACGCTTACGCACCGATCGGAACCCAATGCACAGCACTAATTTCAGACAAACGGCTGATGGGGTCGATGACCGAAACTTTTTAAAAACACAAACCGTTTTCAAAACGAAATGTGCAAATGACGTCAGCAGAGATGAGTAAAAGTCCAAACAAATACACTACACGCATATGGCAGAGCATGCGTATATTAAAACCGAAACATGTATCTTTCATGTATATTGCAATACGTCAAAAACATGTATATTGCATGTATATTGCAATGCACCAAACATGAAACATGTTTTCAAAACAAGTCGACCATGTATATTGCCAACAATATATGGCAATCTGTATCGGATTATACAGTGGAAAACCGAAGAAAAACATCAACGGAAAAGTATAAAAGGAGCACGCAGCTCGATAGACAGGGCAGTCTTCCTGAGTTCCTTTCGGAATCACATTAGTGGCTTAAGAGTACTTACCTTGCCATTACCGCTGCAGCTAAACGCTGCGACGCCGACTGAATTCTCACATTAGTGGCTTAAGAGTGCTTACCTTGCCATTACCGCTGAAGCTAAACGCTGCAACGTCAACTGAATTCTCACATTAGTGGCTTAAGAGTGCTTACCTTGCCATTACCGCTGCAGCTAAACGCTGCGACGCCGACTGAATCCTCACATTAGTGGCTTAAGAGTACTTACCTTGCCATTACCGCTGCAGCTAAACGCTGCGTCGCCGACTGAACCCTCACATTAGTGGCTTAAGAGTGCTTACCTTGCCATTACCGCTGAAGCTAAACGCTGCAACGTCAACTGAATTCTCACATTAGTGGCTTAAGAGTGCTTACCTTGCCATTACCGCTGAAGCTAAACGCTGCAACGTCAACTGAACTCTCACATTAGTGGCTTAAGAGTGCTTACCTTGCCATTACCGCTGCAGCTAAACGCTGCGACGCCGACTGAATCCTCACATTAGTGGCTTAAGAGTACTTACCTTGCCATTACCGCTGCAGCTAAACGCTGCGTCGCCGACTGAACCCTCACATTAGTGGCTTAAGAGTGCTTACCTTGCCATTACCGCTGAAGCTAAACGCTGCAACGTCAACTGAATTCTCACATTAGTGGCTTAAGAGTGCTTACCTTGCCATTACCGCTGCAGCTAAACGCTGCGACGCCGACTGAATCCTCACATTAGTGGCTTAAGAGTGCTTACCTTGCCATTACCGCTGAAGCTAAACGCTGCAACGTCAACTGAATTCTCACATTAGTGGCTTAAGAGTGCTTACCTTGCCATTACCGCTGCAGCTAAACGCTGCGACGCCGACTGAATCCTCACATTAGTGGCTTAAGAGTACTTACCTTGCCATTACCGCTGAAGCTAAACGCTGCAACGTCGACTGAATTCTCACATTAGTGGCTTAAGAGTGCTTACCTTGCCATTACCGCTGCAGCTAAACGCTGCGACGCTAACTGAACCCTCACATTAGTGGCTTAAGAGTACTTACCTTGCCATTACCGCTGAAGCTAAACGCTGCAACGTCGACTGAATTCTCACATTAGTGGCTTAAGAGTGCTTACCTTGCCATTACCGCTGAAGCTACACGCTGTGCAATCATCCGCCCTCACAGCATTATAGCAAACTTTATGTAAAATAATCATTAACTTCCTAATAAATTTTCACAGGAGAATTAACCAACTTTATATAAAATGAACAATTAATTTCCTAATATCTTTTCACAGGAGAATTAACAAACTTTATATAATATGAACAATTAACTTCCTAACCTCTTTTCACATGAGAATTATCAAACGTTATATAACATAAACATTAATTTCCTAATCAATCAATCATCTTTGTATATCATCATCTTGTATTAAATATTGAATAGAATTAACATAAATAAAGAGAAGATTCCAAACCCTTAACAAAACAAATATTATTATTGTAACGACCAAATTTAAATCGAACCCTGGTCACACTGAGTTCTACCCCGGCTGGGAAACTCCGTTACACAGTAGCGGGTATTTTTCGGTACCGCAGGGTGCTAGCCCACGTTACCTAGACTAGAAACGCTAGACCGTTCGCACTTGCAGTTTTAGCCTACATGTATAAGGATTTATACACATAGTTGCCCGGGGACCACCACGAGGAGGTAGAGCAAGCACTACATCACGAACTTGATTGTTACGCTACTGGCCCAAACCAAGTTTTGAGCAGTCAGTAGTTTCCCGATCAATCGCAATGCAGATCCCCAAAAGGGGGCTTGCACCCTCATATTGCATAGGTACAGCGTGACCGTAAAATAATGGGATGGAAGAAGAAAAGAAATTTGTGAGAAACTATAATATTGTTACGAAATTCAGGCTTTCGAGAACGTAATGGATTTTGCAATTAAAACACAACACAAGTTAATTAATTTACAAATAACAACTTTAATGAACAAAAATAAAATTAACACAAGTTCACAATTTATATTGGTGATTACTTTTCACAGTACACAAAAAAAACTTATTATACTAGTACTTCACAATAATTCTCTTAGGAGATAGCAGTATTACTTAGCAAGAGCTTTTACAACTTCACTGGATAAAATCCAATTAACTAATAATCTTACTTCGGCTTAACGCCTCTATTTATACTCAATTAAAAACTAGACAGAAATATCGAGAATAGACCAGGAAATTGTACCCTTATTCCCTTATTTACAACTAACGACACTTATATGTAATGAGTCATGTTCTAAAAATAGACATGTTCAATCATGTTCTTTTACAAAAACTGGGCAAACCGCACAAACCGGTTAAACTACTTGTTTGAACAGTACACAACTATTCAAACTTGCAGGCGGTTACATTTCAAATAATCTAATAGTCTTAGAACATGAGAGTGCTTATTTTTTAGTACGCAGTATTTTCTTAGTTTTAATTTAGCACTTATTTTTGGTACATTACGACTTATCTAGGATTGAGTAATCGACTCTACAGTCTTCATTATTAAACAGGTTGAGAAAGATACATCTTAATCACTAGCTGAAGTTCAACACATGATCAATAAAAATTGGAAAAATATTAACAACACAGTTACTCAATTTCGACAATTAAAACGGTTTACTGTCATAATCATTTAACCATCAGTCGCAGACTTACAACATATCCATGCAGAAATAATAAACATTCTGACACGTACCAGCCACGGGAAATTAAGCCCGCAAATTCTAAAGCCACCCAAAATCAACACACAATATCGCAATAAATCTTCAGCCGACTCCACGTCAAGGATTCTTGTGACATAAGTTGAGTCTGGTGGAGAATATATTTCGATCACCAGACACAATGCAAAACATACACCAAATTTAAGTCCAGCCTTCACCTGCTTTACCACTCACTACACGCTTCCCTTTAAAAGAACTATTTTATTTTTATTTACCAAAAGTGAGGTGTGTATATATTTACAACAAAAAGACGAATTTAAAATTAGAAGCAGTGAAGGCTCGTTTTAATAATAAAAAATACAAAACATAAGATTAATAAAGGTCACGGTTAATTTATTAAGGTGAATATGCTAAAAAGTACGTAGACCAGTCAACATCACATCACATCAGATAAAAGACGGTAGGAGCTTTAACTATTTTCTACAAATTTTACAACGGTAGATGTTCTTTAGAAACCGTTCTCTAGTTCCAGGTCCTTTTTTCAGCAACGTAAACACTCGTTTAAAGTCCAATCAACATAGGTTTGCCTTAAAACTTTTTTCATGTAGCACCCAACACTTTAAATCCTCCTTTTATCCGAGAGTCTCTTCGATGTGGAATCAATATGTCGAGCCCGTGTTTCCCGAATCTTATAATCTGAAGGCCTTCAAATGAGCCGTTCACAACTTCCTGAAGGATGAAGGTTGAAGGATGCTCATAAGCTGTTTTATTAAATATAAAATTTAAAAAAAAAATAAATATATATCAGTATTATTTACATTTATTTTTAAGATTTGTAATATTTTCTTGGTCAAGGTTTTTTGTAGTTTTCCCTGACCATGATTCATTGCTAAAAGTATTTGGATTCGCGTCGTTTTAGTTTCGTGTTCGTTTTTTTCGTATTGCTTTTTCAATGAATCAGAGAGAATTCTACAAACGTGAGGAATGCGATATATTGTAAATCACATTCCTTCGATTTTTATTCTATTCCAACTTATTGCCGTGACGCAAGTCATTTATAGAGTCCTCCTTTGGCAATGAATCTCTATATATATATATAAAAAAAAACGACATACAATAAAATACATATATTGATTTTCAGCAGATAAATTAATTTATTTTTTCTTTAAAGTGAAAAACTATCGCAGTTTAGGTTCATCCTTCTGTGAAGTTTCTGGTAAGGTTTGCGACCGCCCTTCGGCAACCGCTTATGAATCGTTTTGAATCTTGAGAGCATTAACCCACTGTGACATTTTAGAATCGTCATATGCTTGAAGCAAACACGCTCCTCCGTTTAAAAACCTAAAAATTTAAGAATTTTTTTAATTAAATTCAAAAAAAATAATTGAAAAGTAATGCAAGTTTTAAATTGATATATCTTTAGTAAATACCTATATATATTTTAAGATATATATATAAGATTATTTTGTAATTGTATTTTGTAATATATTTTTAAAATTTGTTTTAAAAAGGGGGCTTGCACCCTCATATTGCATAGGTACAGCGTGACCGTAAAATAATGGGATGGAAGAAGAAAAGAAATTTGTGAGAAACTATAATATTGTTACGAAATTCAGGCTTTCGAGAACGTAATGGATTTTGCAATTAAAACACAACACAAGTTAATTAATTTACAAATAACAACTTTAATAAACAAAAATAAAATTAACACAAGTTCACAATTTATATTGGTGATTACTTTTCACAGTACACAAAAAAAACTTATTATACTAGTACTTCACAATAATTCTCTTAGGAGATAGCAGTATTACTTAGCAAGAGCTTTTACAACTTCACTGGATAAAATCCAATTAACTAATAATCTTACTTCGGCTTAACGCCTCTATTTATACTCAATTAAAAACTAGACAGAAATATCGAGAATGGACCAGGAAATTGTACCCTTATTCCCTTATTTACAACTAACGACACTTATATGTAATGAGTCATGTTCTAAAAATAGACATGTTCAATCATGTTCTTTTACAAAAACCGGGCAAACCGCACAAACCGGTTAAACTACTTGTTTGAACAGTACACAACTATTCAAACTTGCAGGCGGTTACATTTCAAATAATCTAATAGTCTTAGAACATGAGAGTGCTTATTTTTTAGTACGCAGTATTTTCTTAGTTTTAATTTAGCACTTATTTTTGGTACATTACGACTTATCTAGGATTGAGTAATCGACTCTACAGTCTTCATTATTAAACAGGATGAGAAAGATACATCTTAATCACTAGCTGAAGTTCAACACATGATCAATAAAAATTGGAAAAATATTAACAATCAAACAAATTAACACAGTTACTCAATTTCGACAATTAAAACGGTTCACTGTCATAATCATTTAACCATCAGTGATAGTCGCAGACTTACAACATATCCATGCAGAAATAATAAACATTCTGACACATACCAGCCACGGGAAATTAAGCCCGCAAATTCTAAAGCCACCCAAAATCAACACACAATATCGCAATAAATCTTCAGCCGACTCCACGTCAAGGATTCTTGTGACATAAGTTGAGTCTGGTGGAGAATATATTTCGATCACCAGACACAATGCAAAACATACACCAAATTTAAGTCCAGCCTTCACCTGCTTTACCACTCACTACACGCTTCCCTTTAAAAGAACTATTTTATTTTTATTTACCAAAAGTGAGGTGTGTATATATTTACAACAAAAAGACGAATTTAAAATTAGAAGCAGTGGAAGGCTCGTTTTAATAATAAAAAATACAAAACATAAGATTAATAAAGGTCACGGTTAATTTATTAAGGTGAATATGCTAAAAAGTACGTAGACCAGTCAACATCACATCACATCAGATAAAAGACGGTAGGAGCTTTAACTATTTTCTACAAATTTTACAACGGTAGATGTTCTTTAGAAACCGTTCTCTAGTTCCAGGTCCTTTTTTCAGCAACGTAAACACTCGTTTAAAGTCCAATCAACATAGGTTTGCCTTAAAACTTTTTTCATGTAGCACCCAACACTTTAAATCCTCCTTTTATCCGAGAGTCTCTTCGATGTGGAATCAATATGTCGAGCCCGTGTTTCCCGAATCTTATAATCTGAAGGCCTTCAAATAAGCCGTTCACAACTTCCTGAAGGATGAAGGTTGAAGGATGCTCATAAGCTGTTTTATTAAATATAAAATTTAAAAAAAAAATAAATATATATCAGTATTATTTACATTATTTTTAAGATTTGTAATATTTTCTTGGTCAAGGTTTTTTGTAGTTTTCCCTGACCATGATTCATTGCTAAAAGTATATGGATTCGCGTCGTTTTAGTTTCGTGTTCGTTTTTTTCGTATTGCTTTTTCAATGAATCAGAGAGAATTCTGAGAAAATAAATTGAAACCGGCTACAAACGTGTGGAATGCGATATACTGTAAATCACATTCCTTCGATTTTTATTCTATTTTGAATTTGAATTTTTACTTATTGCCGTGACGCAAGTCAATTAGAGAGTCCTCCCTTGGCAATGAGTCTATATATATATATAAAAAACACAAAAAAACGACAGACCATAAAATACATATATTGATTTTCAGCAGATAAATTAATTTATTTTGTCTTTAAAGTGAAAAATTATCGCCGTTTAGGTTCATCCTTCTGTGAAGTTTCTGGTAAGGTTTGCGACCGCCCTTCGGCAACCGCTAATGAGTCGCTTTGAATCTTGAATCATATGCTTGAAGCAAAAACCGTTTAAAAACCTAAAAATTTAAGAAGATTTTTTAATTAAATTAAAAAAAAAATAATTGAAAAGTAATGCAAGTTTTAAATTGATATATCTTTAGTAAATACCTATATATATTTTAAGATATATATATAAGATTATTTTGTAATTGTATTTTGTAATATATTTTTAAAATTTGTTTTAAAAAGGGGGCTTGCACCCTCATATTGCAGCGTGACCGTAAAATAATGGGATGGAAGAAGAAAATAAATTTGTGAGAAACTATAATATTGTTACGAAAACACAACACAAGTAAATGAATTTACAAATAACAACTTTAATGAACAATAATAAAATTAACACAAGTTCACAATTTATAATGGTGATTACTTTTCACAGTACACAAAAACGCTTATGATACTAGTACTTCACAATAATTCTCTTAGGAGATAGCAGTATTACTTAGCAAGAACTTTTACAACTTCACTGGTTAAAATCTTAGTTAAATCTAATTAAAAACTAGACAGAAATATCGAGAATAGACCAGAAAATTGTACCCTTATTCCCTTATTTACAACTAACGACACTTATATGAAATGAGTCAGCTTCTAAAAATAGACATGTTCAATCATGTTCTTTTACAAAAACCGGGCAAACCGCATAAACCGGTTTGACTACTTGTTTGACCAGTACACAATGATTCAAACTTGCAGGCGGTTACATTTCAAATTTCAAATAATCTGTCTTAGAACATGAGAGTGCTTAATTTTTAGTACGCAGTATTTTCTTAGTTATAATTTAACACTTATTTTTGGTACATTACGACTTATCTCCTGCACTACCGACTACACTGACAAAATATGCTCTATAAACCGCTGTCCTTGTTTTACAGAATTGTAAATTTCCTTGAAATAAGGTTAACAAATTTAGCTTTCCACAAAATCTATCAAATTTAAATAAAACCGAACATCAAAAACCACAATATTTTCCATAAATTTAAGGTTCTTAAAATTCCTTAAATTAAATTCCTTAAATTTATAAGCAATTGTCTTAGTTTTAAGGAATTATGCATAAATGTAAGTCAATTTATCACTAAAGTTATGTAGCGGTTTAATCATTATATATAGGAATCCATTTGCCTTGATTTTAAACCAAAATCATACATTAATTTTAAGATTTTAAAATATCATGTCTTAATTTTTAGGAATCTTATCTTATACCAAAAACTATGCACAAACTACTACAAACAAAGTATTGTTGTCATCTGGTATCATAAGTGTATATTTTACCAGGTCAAAATTACTCTAAAACCTCCTAACAACAATCAAATGAATAAGAAACCGTTTTATAGAAAATAATTGATATATAAAATCAACAAATTCATGAAATGTATGGATTTATAAAACAATATGCTTTAATTTTATGTAGCTATATTTTACATGCATCAAAACTGTGATATTTTCCTTGTATTAAGGCTTCTTTCATTAAATTAATTTTTAGGACGTGGTAAAATATTCACGAAGTTTTTCGCGTCATTGTCATTCGTATTGCGGCAATCATATGCAAAAGAAGTGAAGTAAAAAGTGAAACCAAAAATATAATAGTTTAATTTATAATAGTTTATTTTATAATAAAAAAAAGTGCAGTTAGTGAAGTTATTGTTAAACGAGCACCTAGTATGTAAGTGTGTATGCATTAGAACTATCGGGGTAATTAATAAACTTAGTTTTATTTTGATTTTATATTGTCTATCGGCGTAACAAGAACATGCGAGAAAATGGCGTAGCGGGTTCTTTTTAACTCTTCTTTAAGCGTTGTTTGAAAGCTGAATGGATATAATAATCAGTTTTCAAATTGTGTTGTTTTGAATCTTGTTCATTTATAATAACATAAACTAGTGATAAAATTAAATTGTGATTCAATGATTTGTAGTTTACTTCACTTAAATAATATACAACCACAAGAAGCAACGCGTACAATAGAATTTAGCGCGGTATATTTTACTTATCTTATAATTTTACCTCAGCAATTTTTAACAAAAAATTAATGGTGGTGCGGCGGTGGTCTTTTTAACACGTATAAACGTAAAATAAAAAATTTTCAGAGAGCGATAATTAAATTCTACTTGCTTTACAAAAAGGAATTAAGCCGTTCTGTTATTATATTTTCAGTCAGCCATCAGCAGAAATAGGGGGAATAACACAGAATGCTCTAGAATTGCATGTGGCCGTAACTATCTCTGACTAGTGGAAGTGCGATCAAACCTCCACGTGGTGGCCGCTGGTAATTTTCCTCCAATGCAGGAAAAGCTGAATGATCGGGCTAGTCCCTTCAAAGTAAGGTTGGCGCGAGACCAATAACCTCGCCTGTAAAAAATTATTATTCATCATATTTGGCTCTACAACCGGGGTCCGGTCTTGGCCTGCCGCAAAAAGTCTCTCCACCGGTCCCGATTTCGAGCTGATGTCATCCAGTTTGGCATCCCTAAATTCTGGGCGTCCTGGTCTACGCCATCCTTTCAGCGAAGGATTGGCCGGCCTCGCTGTCATGTTCCATAAATCCTTCCGCAAAGGACTTTCCGAGCAGGATCCTCTTCGCTCATGCGAGCTAGGTGTCCTGCCCACCGGAGCCTACCGAGCTTAATTTTCTTCATGATGTCGACATCGCGGTAACGCTCGTAGATCTCATCATTATAGAGTCTCCGGAATCGTCCTTCCTCACATACGGGGCCAACAATTCTCCATAAGACTTTTCTCTCGAACGCGGCTAAGAGGTCAGAATGCTTTTTGCTAAGCACCCAAGTCTCGGATCCATATGTAAGTACTGACCATTGTCTTATATATCAGCAGCTTGGATGTTATGGATAAGTTCCTGGATTTAAAGAGTCTTGACAGGCTATAGTAGGCTTTGTTGGCTTTAAGCAACCGTGCGCGTATTTCTGGTTCCATGCTGTTATCGGCTGCTATAGTTGACCCGAGATAGTTAAAGGATTGCACTACTTCAAATTCGCGACCAATGTTGGATCTTCTACTCGCAGACGTGGCCACCATGTACTTTGTTTTGCTCTCATTTATGTGAGGCCCCAGATTTCGTGCCGCCTGCTCTATCTGGATGAAAGCTTCCTGTACAGCTCTTTGGTTTCTACTGCTTCTACTTCTTCGTCTGCGTAAGCCAGTATCTGAATGGACTTATAGAGGATTGTTCCCCTCGCCGTTACGTCAGAGTCTCGGATCACTTTCTCCAACGCCAGGTTGAAGAGGACGCAGGCCAATCCATCCCCTTGTCGGAGCCCGTTATAGATGTTGAATGGGCTTGATAGTGATCCGGATATTTTTACTTGGCTTATAACATTGGTCATGGTCAACCTACATAGTCGTGTCAGTTTATTTGGGATGCCGAACTCTCTTTTGGCTTTATAAAGTTCTACTCTGGCAATGCTATCATAGGCGGCTTAAAAGTCTATAAAAAGATGGTGTAGTGAGCTTTGAAACTCTAGACATTTTTCCATCACCTGCCTTAGGGTGTAAGCCTGATCAGTTGTTGATTTGCCTGGGATGAAGCCACACTGGTATGGACCAATGATGACTTTAGCGTATGGGGCTATCCTGTCTTGAAGGGTAGAGGAGAAAATCTTATACGCGGTACTCAACAACGTGATACTACGATAATTGCTGCATTTTGTTATATCTCCCTTCTTATGTATGGGGCACAGGATGCCTCTTCGCCAGTCTTCTGGCATAACTTCTTCTTCCCATACTTGCACTATTATTTCATGAATTGCTTGGTGTAATGTGGGGCCTCCTATTTTTATCAGTTCCGCTGGGATCCCATCAGATCCCGGGGCCTTATTATTTTTGAGCCGATTTATCGCTCTGCTAACTTCAACTATGCTTGGTGGCGGCAGCATAGTATGATCTTCGGTCATTGGTGGAGCCTCCAATTCTCAGTTAGCTGGCCATTTAGTAACTCATGAAAGTGCTCTTCCCATCGCTCTAAGATGCCTTTAAGATTGGCGATCAGATTACCCTCTTTGTCCTTGCACTATGTGCAACGCGGTGTATATTGCGTCAAACCGCGGACTCTTTGGTAGAAATTCCGCGCCTGGTACGGTCCTTGCTCTCTGTACTGTTCCGGTTCACGGACGTGATTCTTCTCCCAGGCTGCTTTCTTTCGCCGGTAAACTGTTTTTTCATATCTTCTGAGCTCTTTATATTCATCTTCGAGTGCCCGCGTTCTATGAGATTGTTGCATTGCTCGGTACGCAACATTCTTACGTTCAGTCGCTAGCTTACATTCGTCATCGAACCAGTCGTTTCGATCTCTACGACTACTGTCTAAGATGGAGTCAGCAGTACTAATGACAGTATTCTTAAGGCGTTTCCATTTCTCTTCTACGCCCGACATCTCAGCAGGACTTACTCTCCCTGCATTTAGGGCGAGTCCTATCGCTTGACCGTAGTTGTTTCTGGTCTCTTCATTGCGAAGGGCAGCCGTGTTGACTCGAATCTGATTCGCGGATGCAGTCTTCCGTGATGATGCAATCCGCGCTCGAAGCACCATACCAACAAAATAGTGGTCCGAGTCGACGTTGGCACCTCGGTACGTTCGTACCGTCATCCGGTTCGGGTTGTGGCGGCGGTCTATCAACACGTGGTCTATCTGGTTGCGAGTGGCTCCATCGGGAGATACCCAGGTGGCTTTGTGGATATTTTTACGCCCAAACCTTGTACTCGCAACGACCAAATTATTGCTTGCTGCCATCTCTATGACTCGTTGTCCATTGTCATTAGTGTTCTCGTGTAAGCTATGGGTGCCAATGTACTGCCTGAATACTGGCTCCCTACCTATTTTAGCATTCATATCCCCCAGAATGATTTTTCATCATACTGAGGGCAGGCATGGAGTTCCCGTTTGACTGATTCAAAGAATTCTTCTTTTTCATCATCTGGGAAATCCTCTGTAGGTAGGCAGCGGCCACCACGTGGAGGTTTGATCGCACTTCCACCAGTCAGAGATAGTTACGGTCACATGCAATTCTAGAGCATTCTGTGTTATTCCCCCTATTTCTACTGATGCTGACCGCTAAAAAAAAATTTATCGTCCCTCTTACAAAAGCCGGTTATGACCGATATTATATCCGATTTACCGGCCTTATCAGAACTGGAATTTAGAAAAAATGTTTCCGCTTCAGAGAAAATGACAGAAAATTCGACTTAGAAGAAAAATTATTGATTGGCGAAAACTAAATGTAGTTATTTTTAAGATGATAATTGGGGAATTGTTTTAAAGAATTGTATTTTGTATTACCTTTCATTAGGGACTTAATATAGAAGTAGAGTTATTAAGAGGGAGCACCAAATCATTTACCAGTTCAGTGAACAGGTGGTTAGAAACCATCCGTTGTGTCCGGGCAACACCATCCACATCCAGAGATTCTGTAATCCCCACTGAAAATGAAACAACGTGTTTTGTATGGTAGTTTGTTCCACAAATATGTTCGCAACTAAAACTATTTGAAATTTTTAAAATTGTTGAAAAATATGATCAGCATTTAAGGGCATTTATAGTTGGACGACTTGAATCGAATCATAGTTATGTGAAATTGGGTAGAACCCAATTAAAACCATGCGAATGATCAGTCATCGGAAGAAAAATTAATGCAGAGTCAACAAATTGCGGCTACTCACGATCAAATCGCGCGTTTTTTACCTTTTAGATAATAAGCTTTTTGTAATTTAGTCTTAGTTTGATTCTTTTTAAATAAAGACCAAGTGGTATATTTTTGTTAATATTTTAAAATAAAAAGATTAAACTAGCGCCAGAGCGGGGACCAATAATTAAAAAGTGCATTAAGAAAGTGCACAAAGAAAAATGCCCTCCTAATCGTTAAAAAATGGGCAAATAAAAGCGGTCTGGGCGTCAACCCGAATAAGACAGAGCTTGTCCTTTTCACCAGGAAATATAAAATTCCAACAGTTGATCCTCCAACACTAAATGGTACCCCTTAGTTTTTTCTGATAAAACAAAAGTTTCTGGGGACAATCTTATACAGGAAACTGAGCTGGAAACCTAATATAATAGAAAGAGTTAATAAAGCGAATATTGCTATACTCGTGCAAGAACGCCATTGGTAAAAAATGGGGTTTGAAACAAAAGCTGGTACAGTGGCTTTACACGTCGGTAGTGAGACCAATGCTACTGTATGGGGTATGCGTATGGTGGCCAGCTATGGAAAAATAACACGTATATAAGTATATTGGGAAGGTACAAAGAGCGGCCTGCATGCTTATAAGCGGAGCGCTGAGATCTACACCAACTCACGCTCTGGAGGTTATGACCCACCTGATCCCACTAGATATATTTGGCAAACAGCAAGCGGCAATTACAGCTACGCGACTGTTAGCTGTCAATCAGTGGAGAAGTCTTCAAAAAGGACACTCCAGCATAACTAAATCGCTAAAGCAGGAGCTGACGAAACTGGATTACATAACACCAATGTTATGCTTTCAAAAAGGTTTTCGGAAAACAATACCCTCCAGAGAAGACTGAAAGAGTGGATCCGTAACCGATAACGAAACAATACAGTTTTTCACGGATGGCTATAAGCTAGACGGTAAAGAAGGAGCTGGAGTCTTCTGTGACAAGCTGAAAGTAACCATCTCTGTCCGTCTACCTGATCGCTGCAGCGTATACCAAGCTGAGGTGATAGCGATTGCAGAGTTAATGAGTTGGCTGAAGCATAATGTATTATCCTCAAAGAAGATGGGTCCCGGGCCACACGGATGTTGAAGGGAACTGCAGGGCGGACGAGTAAGCTAGACGTGGTAAGACTCTCCAGCTGCTACCGGAAAGAGCGGAGGTAGGGAGAACTATCGCGACACTGAAATTTGAGCTTCGGAAAGAGGCAGAAACCATAACAAATGTAAGTTGGGAAAACACCGACACTTGCAATATTTCAAGACAGGTCTGGCCGAAGCTGGACTTGGAGCGCTCAACTGAGCTTATTTCCCTACAAAGACGTAAACTAAGAACGGTTGTAGGGATAATGATAGGACACTGCCTTCTAGGGAAACACGCAGAAGTTGCATGGACGAGGAGGAGGAAGAACATCTTTTTTACTCATTTCCGGCACTAATGCACAGAAGGCACAAACACTTGGGTAAGCGGATAATAATAACCTATCAGATCTCGAAAACGGCAAAGTGCGAGATATTATCCGATTTATTAAGAGCTCTGAATAGATCTTCTGAAAAGGGGAAAGGTATAAGATCCTGTGGTAACACAAAATAACCGCAAATGGTCTAAGTGAGCATTAGCTGCCACCGCAACCTAACCTAACCTAACAACTGGGAAAACGAATCCGAAACGACACTCTAGTCCAAGATGAGAGCGTCCTAATGCTGATATCACAATTCTTCTTCCCAATGGCAATGGCATCTCAAATTCAGGTATCAAAATTTGAGGAAAACCCAGGGATTTACTTTGAAGAAGTACACGGATTTGGAAAACATTGTGTAATACGATTTTGCGCCATTTCATTCTCAAGTATGATCAGATGGAATGCTAGCTTTGACAAAATTATGCCTACATCCAACATCAGAAATCTCATGACACTCACTCATCGAATGCTTTGAAAGCGCTCGCAGTCAGTTAAACAAAAATTACAATTTGTTATCAAATCGGTCTGGACCACGTCGAAGAAATGTCGAACACAATAGACAAGGTTAAGTTAAACTAAGAATATCTGTTACAGCTGGATATAAATCAAACTTGAGTAATCGACTCTACAGTCTTCATTATTAAACAGGATGAGAAAGATACATCTTAATCACTAGCTGAAGTTCAACACATGATCAATAAAAATTGGAAAAATATTAACAACACAGTTACTCAATTTCGACAATTAAAACGGTTCACTGTCATAATCATTTAACCATCAGTGATAGTCGCAGACTTACAACATATCCATGCAGAAATAATAAACATTCGGACACATACCAGCCACGGGAAATTAAGCCCGCAAATTCTAAAGCCACCCAAAATCAACACACAATATCGCAATAAATCTTCAGCCGACTCCACGTCAAGGATTCTTGTGACATAAGTTGAGTCTGGTGGAGAATATATTTCGATCACCAGACACAATGCAAAACATACACCAAATTTAAGTCCAGCCTTCACCTGCTTTACCACTCACTACACGCTTCCCTTTAAAAGAACTATTTTATTTTTATTTACCAAAAGTTAGGTGTGTATATATTTACAACAAAAAGACGAATTTAAAATTAGAAGCAGTGGAAGGCTCGTTTTAATAATAAAAAATACAAAACATAAGATTAATAAAGGTCACGGTTAATTTATTAAGGTGAATATGCTAAAAAGTACGTAGACCAGTCAACATCACATCACATCAGATAAAAGACGGTAGGAGCTTTAACTATTTTCTACAAATTTTACAACGGTAGATGTTCTTTAGAAACCGTTCTCTAGTTCCAGGTCCTTTTTTCAGCAACGTAAACACTCGTTTAAAGTCCAATCAACATAGGTTTGCCTTAAAACTTTTTTCATGTAGCACCCAACACTTTAAATCCTCCTTTTATCCGAGAGTCTCTTCGATGTGGAATCAATATGTCGAGCCCGTGTTTCCCGAATCTTATAATCTGAAGGCCTTCAAATGAGCCGTTCACAACTTCCTGAAGGATGAAGGTTGAAGGATGCTCATAAGCTGTTTTATTAAATATAAAATTTAAAAAAAAAATAAATATATATCAGTATTATTTACATTTATTTTTAAGATTTGTAATATTTTCTTGGTCAAGGTTTTTTGTAGTTTTCCCTGACCATGATTCATTGCTAAAAGTATTTGGATTCGCGTCGTTTTAGTTTCGTGTTCGTTTTTTTCGTATTGCTTTTTCAATGAATCAGAGAGAATTCTACAAACGTGAGGAATGCGATATATTGTAAATCACATTCCTTCGATTTTTATTCTATTTTGAATTTGAATTTGAATTTTAATAAAGGGCTTAGCCCAACTTATTGCCGTGACGCAAGTCATTTATAGAGTCCTCCTTTGGCAATGAATCTCTATATATATATATAAAAAAAACGACATACAATAAAATACATATATTGATTTTCAGCAGATAAATTAATTTATTTTTTCTTTAAAGTGAAAAACTATCGCAGTTTAGGTTCATCCTTCTGTGAAGTTTCTGGTAAGGTTTGCGACCGCCCTTCGGCAACCGCTTATGAATCGTTTTGAATCTTGAGAGCATTAACCCACTGTGACATTTTAGAATCGTCATATGCTTGAAGCAAACACGCTCCTCCGTTTAAAAACCTAAAAATTTAAGAATTTTTTTAATTAAATTCAAAAAAAATAATTGAAAAGTAATGCAAGTTTTAAATTGATATATCTTTAGTAAATACCTATATATATTTTAAGATATATATATAAGATTATTTTGTAATTGTATTTTGTAATATATTTTTAAAATTTGTTTTAAAAAGGGGGCTTGCACCCTCATATTGCATAGGTACAGCGTGACCGTAAAATAATGGGATGGAAGAAGAAAAGAAATTTGTGAGAAACTATAATATTGTTACGAAATTCAGGCTTTCGAGAACGTAATGGATTTTGCAATTAAAACACAACACAAGTTAATTAATTTACAAATAACAACTTTAATGAACAAAAATAAAATTAACACAAGTTCACAATTTATATTGGTGATTACTTTTCACAGTACACAAAAAAAAACTTATTATACTAGTACTTCACAATAATTCTCTTAGGAGATAGCAGTATTACTTAGCAAGAGCTTTTACAACTTCACTGGATAAAATCCAATTAACTAATAATCTTACTTCGGCTTAACGCCTCTATTTATACTCAATTAAAAACTAGACAGAAATATCGAGAATAGACCAGGAAATTGTACCCTTATTCCCTTATTTACAACTAACGACACTTATATGTAATGAGTCATGTTCTAAAAATAGACATGTTCAATCATGTTCTCTTACAAAAACCGGGCAAACCGCACAAACCGGTTAAACTACTTGTTTGAACAGTACACAACTATTCAAACTTGCAGGCGGTTACATTTCAAATAATCTAATAGTCTTAGAACATGAGAGTGCTTATTTTTTAGTACGCAGTATTTTCTTAGTTTTAATTTAGCACTTATTTTTGGTACATTACGACTTATCTAGGATTGGAACCTTCTCCTGCATTACCAACTATTTGCTTATTTTTAGTATGCAGTTTTTACATTGCAATTTAACTTAGGATTCTAATTCCATTATATGCGCTACTCACTACTTTTCGTAACCATATTGTATTCATAATCTAGATAGTGTCCTTCGAGTGGGAGCCAATTGGATCACTTAACATAGTGTGGTGAATTAATAACAAGACGTATGCTCTAACTCGTTCATAAATTTTCATGTTGTTGTTTCTACTACAGTTACTTACTACATCATTATTTATATAAGTTAACGCGACATCTTATGCTGAAACGACCATAGACACGCACACACTAAAAACGCAACGATCGCAACTCTTCACAAGCCAGCGTTGCCTTTGGAAATGAAATGCGAAATCAGCAGATTTTACCCCATCCCATCATGTTGATCAGTAATAAAACGTGGAGTTAATGAGGAGTTAGCTGATTTCACCCTATCATATTGATCAGTAAACAAGCCCGTGGTTAATGCGAAGTTAGTCAAAGCTTAGCTTAGCAAAGCAAAGAAAAATTAATGCAGAGTCAACAAGGCTACTCACGACCGAATCGGAGCGTTTTTTACCTTTTAGATAATAAGCTTTCTGTAATTTAGTCTTAGTTTGATTCTTTTTAAATAAAGACCAAGTGGTATATTTTTGTGAATCTTTTAAAATAAAAAGATTAAACTAGCGCCAGAGCAGGGACCAATAATTAAAAAGTGCATTAAGTGATTGCAAAGAAAAATGCCCTCCTAATCGTTAAAGAATGGGCAAATAAAATCGGTCTGGGCGTCAACCCGAATAAGACAGAGCTTGTCCTTTTCACCAGGAAATATAAAATTCCAACAGTTGATCCTCCAACACTAAATGGTACCCCCTTAGTTTTTTCTGATAAAACAAGATTTCTGGGGACAATCTTGTACAGGAAACTGAACTGGAAACCTAATATAATAGAAAGAGTTAAAAAAGCGAATATTGCTTTATACTCGTGCAAGAACGCCATTGGTAAAAAATGGGGTTTGAAACCAAAGCTGGTATAGTGGCTTTACACGTTGGTAGTGAGACCAATACTACTGTATGGGGTAAGCGTATAGTGGCCAGCTATGGAAAAAACCACGTATATAAGTATATTGGGAAGGTACAAAGAGCGGCCTGATTGCTTATAAGCGGAGCGCTGAGATCTACACCAACTCACACTCTGGAGGTTATGACCCACCTGATCCCACTAGATATATTTGGCAAACAGAAAGTGGCAATTACAGCAACGCGACTGTTAGCTGTCAATCAGTGGAGAAGTCTTCAAAAAGGACACTCCAGCATAACTAAATCTCTAAAGCAGGAGCTGACGAAACTGGATTACATAACACCAATGTTATGCTTTCAAAAAGGTTTTCGGATAACAATACCCTCCAGAGAAGACTGAAAGAGTGGATCCGTAACCGATAACGAAACAATACAGTTTTTCACGGATGGCTATAAGCTAGACGGTAAAGTAGGAGCAGGAGTTTTCTGTGACAAGCTGAAAGTAAGCATCTCTGTCCGTCTACCTGATCGCTGCAGCGTATACCAGGCTGATGTGATAGCGATTGCAGAGTTAATGAGTTGGCTGAAGCATAATGTATTATCCTCAAAGAGATTAACATTTATGTGGACAGTCAGGCGGCCAGAAATTCGTTGGAGGCGGTCTAACTGAAATCTAAGGTGGCCTTGAGCTGTCACTCCTCTCTTAACGAGATGAGTGAGCAGTTCAATATAAGGATCATATTGGTCCCGGGCCACACGGATGTTGAAGGGAACTGCAGGGCGGACGAGTTAGCTAGACGTGGTAAGACTCTCCAGTTGCTACCGGAAAGAGCGGAGGTAGGGAGTCCTATCGCGATACTGAAAATTGAGCATCGGAAAGAGGCAGAAACAATAACAAAACACCGACACTTGCAATATTTCAAGACAGGTCTGGCCGATGCTTGACTTGGAGCGCTCAACTGAGCTTATTTCCCTACAAAGACGTGAACTAAGAACGGTTGTAGGGATAATGATAGGACACTGCCTTCTAGGTAAACACGCAGAAGTTGCATGGACGAGGAGGAGGAAGAGACCATAGAACATCTTCTTTGCTCATGTCCGGCACAAATGCACAGAAGGCACAAACACTTGGGTAAGCGGATAATGAATAACCTATCAGATCTCGAAAACGGCAAAGTGCGAGATATTATCCGATTTATTAAGAGCTCTGAATAGATCTTCTGAAAAGGGGAAAGGTATAAGATCCTGTGGTAACACAAAAGAACCGCAAATGGTCTAAGTGTGCATTAGCTGCCACCGCAACCAAACCTAACCTAACAACTGGGAAAACGAATCCGAAACGACACTCTAGTCCAAGATGAGAGCGTCCTAATGCTGATATCACAATTCTTCTTCCCAATGGCAATGGCATCTCAAATTCAGGTATCAAAATTTGAGGAAAACCCAGGGATTTACTTTGAAGAAGTACACGGATTTGGAAAACATTGTGTAATACTGGCGGTATACTGGGGTAATATTTTGCGCCATTTCATTCTCAAGTATGATCAGATGGAATGCTAGCTTTGACAAAATTATGCCTACATCCAACATCAGAAATCTCATGACACTCACTCATCGAATGCTTTGAAAGCGCTCGCAGTCAGTTAAACAAAAATTACAATTTGTTATCAAATCGGTCTGGACCACGTCGAAGAAATGTCGAACACAATAGACAAGGTTAAGTTAAACTAAGAATATCTGTTACAGCTGGATATAAATCAAACTTGAGTAATCGACTCTACAGTCTTCATTATTAAACAGGATGAGAAAGATACATCTTAATCACTAGCTGAAGTTCAACACATGATCAATAAAAATTGGAAAAACATTAACAACACAGTTACTCAATTTCGACAATTAAAACGGTTCACTGTCATAATCATTTAACCATCAGTGATAGTCGCAGACTTACAACATATCCATGCAGAAATAATAAACATTCTGACACATACCAGCCACGGGAAATTAAGCCCGCAAATTCTAAAGCCACCCAAAATCAACACACAACATCGCAATAAATCTTCAGCCGACTCCATGTCAAGGATTCTTGTGACATAAGTTGAGTCTGGTGGAGAATATATTTCGATCACCAGACACAATGCAAAACATACACCAAATTTAAGTCCAGCCTTCACCTGCTTTACCACTCACTACACGCTTCCCTTTAAAAGAACTATTTTATTTTTATTTACCAAAAGTTAGGTGTGTATATATTTACAACAAAAAGACGAATTTAAAATTAGAAGCAGTGGAAGGCTCGTTTTAATAATAAAAAATACAAAACATAAGATTAATAAAGGTCACGGTTAATTTATTAAGGTGAATATGCTAAAAAGTACGTAGACCAGTCAAAATCACATCACATCAGATAAAAGACGGTAGGAGCTTTAACTATTTTCTACAAATTTTACAACGGTAGATGTTCTTTAGAAACCGTTCTCTAGTTCCAGGTCCTTTTGTCAGCAACGTAAACACTCGTTTAGGTTTGCCTTAAAACTTTTTTCATGTAGCACCCAACACTTTAAATCCTCCTTTTTTCCGAGAGTCTCTTCGATGTGGAATCAATTGGTCGAGCCCGTGTTTCCCGAATCTTATAATCTGAAGGCCTTCAAATAAGCCGTTCACAACTTCCTGAAGGATGAAGGTTGAAGGATGCTCATAAGCTGTTTTATTAAATATAAAATTTTAAAAAAAAATATATATATATCAGTATTATTTACATTATTTTTAAGATTTGTAATATTTTCTTGGTCAAGGTTTTTTGTAGTTTTCCCTGACCACGATTCATTGCTAAAAGTATTTGGATTCGCGTCGTTTTAGTTTCGTGTTCGTTTTTTTCGTATTGCTTTTTCAATGAATCAGAGAGAATTCTGAGAATTCTACAAACGTGAGGAATGCGATATATTGTGAATCACATTCCTTCGATTTTTATTCTATTTTGAATTTGAATTTGAATTTTAATAAAGGGCTTAGCCCAAGTTATTGCCGTGACGCAAGTCATTTAGAGAGTCCTCCTTTGGCAATGAATCTCTATATATATACAGGGTTTTTCAATAAGAGCACTTCAACTTTTTTTTTTGAATAAAACACAAGCTGTTCGACTTTTGAACTAACTTTTTTTTATTAACGAATTTGAACATATACATATGATACATTTAAGTATGAATCTCGATTTCTTTTGCATGACCACCGCGTGCACGTTTTACGAAGTCCAATCTTTGAACCCAATTTTCGACCACTCTTTCGCATAAATCGCCCGAATTTGCTCTTGAGCCCAATTCACGAATCGGCGTCGCTTCAAATGGTCAAACGGCTTTAGTTGTTGTGTCAGCTTGATCTTATACGGATGTAGGCCAAGATCTTTACGTAAAATTCGCCACAATGATGTCACAGAAAGGCCCAATTGTTGCGAACGTCTTAAAGTAGCGGCAACAGAACGATTATTTTGATAAAAAATTTGCACGATTTGCAATCGCTGTTCACATGTGTAGCATTCCATGATGAAATGTATACTAATGAAGTTTCCAAATGATAAAAGAACAATAAAAAATATGGCGTCGTTCGCCGTCTCTATCGGAGGAAAGTTGAAGCGCACCTGTTGAAACACCCGATATAAAAAAACGACATACAATAAATTACATATATTGATTTTCAGCAGATAAATTAATTTATTTTTTCTTTAAAGTGAAAAACTATCGCAGTTTAGGTTCATCCTTCTGTGAGGTTTGCGACCGCCCTTCGGCAACCGCTTATGAATCGCTTTGAATCTTGAGAGAATTAACCCACTGCGACATTTTAGAATCGTCATATGCTTGAAGCAAACACGCTCCTGTAACGGAGTTTTCCCAGCCGGGGTAAACTCAGCGTGACCAGGGTTCAGAGAAAGGGGTCGTTACAATAAAATTTATCTTTGGTGACTCTTCAAATTGTGTTTCTTTATTTCTCTTTTCTTATCACTTATAATTTAAGTCGACAGCATAAATTCAGGGCGATGCGCTAGTCTCAGACGAGCGTAGGTCCCGAGCGGCAACAGAACGCTGTTCACATGTGTAGCATTCCATGATGAAATGTATACTAATGAAGTTTCCAAATGTCAAAAGAACAATAAAAAATATGGCGTCGTTCGCCGTCTCTATCGGAGGAAAGTTGAAGCGCACCTGTTGAAACACCCGATATAAAAAAACGACATACAATAAATTACATATATTGATTTTCAGCAGATAAATTAATTTATTTTTTCTTTAAAGTGAAAAACTATCGCAGTTTAGGTTCATCCTTCTGTGAAGTTTCTGGTAAGGTTTGCGACCGCCCTTCGGCAACCGCTTATGAATCGCTTTGAATCTTGAGAGCATTAACCCACTGCGACATTTTAGAATCGTCATATGCTTGAAGCAAACACGCTCCTGTAACGGAGTTTTCCCAGCCGGGGTAAACTCAGCGTGACCAGGGTTCAGATAAAGGGGTCGTTACAATAAAATTTATCTTTGGTGACTCTTCAAATTGTGTTTCTTTATTTCTCTTTTCTTATCAATTATAATTTAAGTCGACAGCATAAATTCAGGGCGATGCGCTAGTCTCAGACGAGCGTAGGTCCCGAGCGATGTGCTAGCCTTAGGCGAGCGTAAGTCCTGAGCGATGCGTGAGCGTAGTACGAGTCGAGCGTCAATCGTGAGCGACTTGCGGGCGTGCGCCTGAGACAAGTGAGATTCCTGAGTGATGCGTCAGCCTGAGATAGTTGTGACTCCTGTGTGATTCGTGGGCGTGCGCCTGACGATCGTGAGTCCTGAGAGACTTGTGGGCGTGGGCCTGAGACAAGTAAAAATCCTGAGCGATGCGTGATCGTAAGCTGGAGACGAGCGTCAGTCCTGAGCGACTTGTGGGCGTAAGCCGGAGACAAGTACAAATCCTGAGCAATGCATTATCGTAAGCTTGAGACGAGCGTCAATCCTGAGCGACTTGTGGGCGTAACCCTGAGACAAGTACAAATCCTGAGCAATGCGTTATCGTAAGCTTGAGACGAGCGTCAATCCTGAGCGACTTGTGGGCGTAAGCCTGAGACAAGTGAGAAGCCTGAGCGATACGTGGGCGTATTTCGAGGCGAGCGACAATCCTGAGCGACTTGTGGGCGTGCGCCTGAGACAAATACAGATTTCTGAGCGATGCGTGAGCGTAAGCTTGAGACGAGCGTCAATCCTGAGCGACTTGTGGGTGTAAGCCTGAGACAGGTACAAATCCTGAGCAATGCGTTATCGTAAGCTTGAGACGAGCGTCAATCCTGAGCGAATTGTGGACGTAACCCTGAGACAAGTACAAATACTGAGCAATGCGTTGTCGTAAGCTTGAGACGAGCGTCAACCCTGAGCGACTTGTGGGCGTAAGCCTGAGACAAGTGAGAAGCCTGAGCGATACGTGGGCGTAGTTCGAGGCGAGCGACAATCCTGAGCGACTTGTGGGCGTGCCCCTGAGACAAGCGAGATTAGCGATGCGTGAGCCTGAGATAGTTGTGACTCCTGTGCGATTCGTGGGCGTGCGCCTGTCGATCATAAGTCCTGAGAGACTTGTGGGCGTGGGCCTGAGACAAGTGAGAAGCCTGAGCGATACGTGAGCGTAGTTCGAGGCGAGCGACAATCCTGAGCGACTTTTGGGCGTGCGCCTGAGACAAATACAGATTTCTGAGCGATGCGTGAGCGGCGAGGGTTGTGGCAAACACGGTGAACGACGTCGGCAGCGATATGCTAAGCTGTACTAGCGTAAAACCTGAAGGGACACCACACAGTGAATTACGTTGTACGACGGCAGAGCTAGGCGAATGCGACGTTGGCAGCGATATGCTGAGCTGTACTAGCGTAAAACCTGAAGGGACACCACACAGTGGATTACGTTGTACGACGGCAGAGTTACGGCGAATGCAAATGGACGACGTCGGCAGCGATGTGCAGGGCGACGTCGACAGCGATATGCTGAGCTGTACGAGCGTAAAACCTGAAGGGACACCACACAGTGAATTACGTTGTACGACGGCAGAGTTAGGCGAATGCGACGTTGGCAGCGATATGCTGAGCTGTACTAGCGTAAAACCTGAAGGGACACCACACAGTGGATTACGTTGTACGACGGCAGAGTTACGGCGACTGCGAATGGACGACGTTGGCAGCGATGTGCAGGCGACGTCAACAGCGATATGCTGAGCTGTACTAGCGTAAAACCTGAAAGGACACCACACAGTGGATTACGTTGTACGACGGCAGAGTTACGGCGACTGCGAATGGACGACGTTGGCAGCGATGTGTAGGGCGACGTCGACAGCGATATGCTGAGCTGTACGAGCGTAAAACCTGAAGGGACACCACACAGTGAATTACGTTGTACGACGGCAGAGTTAGGCGAATGCGACGTTGGCAGCGATATGCTGAGCTGTACTAGCGTAAAACCTGAAGGGACACCACACAGTCGATTACGTTGTACGACGGCAGAGTTACGGCGACTGCGAATGGACAACGTTGGCAGCGATGTGCAGGCGACGTCAACAGCGATATGCTGAGCTGTACTAGCGTAAAACCTGAAGGGACACCACACAGTGAATTACGTTGTACGACGGCAGAGTTAGGCGAATGCAAATGGACGACGTCGGCAGCGATATGCTGAGTTGTACTAGCGTAAAACCTGAAGGGACACCACACAGTGAATTACGTTGTACGACGGCAGAGTTACGGCGACTGCGACCGCGGAACGCGAACCAAAGTTTTATATGTATTAAGTTTCAAGCACTTACCGAGGCGTGATCCGGTCAGCGCAATGCCAACTAAAGAAAGCGACTAAGAGAACTAAGAGAGCGAGCGCCTGCATGCTCGCCCTTTTATACCATTTTGCATGGCAAAATTCTAAATAGCGTGCTGCACTCTGATTGGTCAATCCGGTGGCGTGATGTTGTTTCAGCTATTTTGCTTTTATATGCATTTGTTGGCTGCACTGCGTAGGTACTGGTGCACCCGAATTTGGAAAAAAAGTATGTGGCATGTTTTGTGTGAACAAAATTCGGCCACAAGAATTTTGTTCTTCACACTCCCCCGTTACTTCGGCGGAAAGGCACTTGCGCTTCACTAGCTAGTTCTAATAACGGGGCATCTACATTCGTAGTCCCCGTTGACCTTGCTGCGTCCGCTGCTGGTTCTACCACTGTTGCCAATGCTTATGCTGACTCTGCTGCTGCGGTTGAATTCGCTGCTTCTGTCGACTTCGTTGCTGCTGGGCCTGTTGCTGTTGTTGTTCGGTAGATGCGTTGATTTCTGTTGCTGTGCTCGTTGTTGTCGAACAATTTTTGCTGCTGCGCTCTGTTGTTGGGCTTGCAGTTGTTTTTGTCGAAGTTTTAAATTACGATTATTGTTGCTGTGCTCGTTGTTGTTGTTTTTTTGTGATGACTTTCGTATGCTGTGCACGCTGTTGTGGTCTTTCTGCTGCTGTTGTTGGTTTTGTGGTTGTGTTGCCGTTGTCGACTTCTTACTGTGCCGGTTCTTGGGGCGTCTGTGGCAATTTCTGATGGGAGTCCACACTGGAGTTGGTTCAATCGGAGCTGGTAACATTCGTATCACGCCAACTGTATCACGGTGCCGTTTTGGTTCTTGGAGTTTGTTGTACGTCGGACGTTTAACCAGCCGTGCTGACCCAGTTTGGAGTGTTATGCACTCACCTCCGAAGCTTAAAGTTGCTTTGGACCTTGCAAGGAAGTCCATGTCCAGTGTCAGGTCATCAACGGCGGTCGGTAGCACCAACAGGCGCAGTGAACATGACGACTCTCCAAAACGAACGTTGACGTTCAACCCTTCGCTGACTATTGTCTGACTCCCATTGGCCATTTTAATTTGGATGTTCGCGGGAGTGGGGTTGCCTAAATTTCGAAGCCTATCGGCCAACCGTTCGCTCACGAAACTGCGGTATGCGCCGGTATCAATGGTGGCTTGGACGGGTTCACTGCCGATCTTGATGCGGGCAAGAATTCGCTGTCGGTCTTGGATCAGAGCTTTCTTTTGGTTGAACTGGAGCAGATGACGCTGCTCTACGTGGGAAGTATGTTGACGGCAGCAGTCTATTGTTCTAATTCCTCGTTGGCCGCAATCCCAACAGAACAACAATTGTTTTCTTCGGCAATTTCGCCAGCTGTGTCCATCCTGGCCGCAGCGTCGGCATGCTGTCCTGACGTCGATGCAGACCTCTATGTTCTCTGCGATCATGAAGTTCCTCTCTGCCTGTCTGGGGATAGAACTGACCGGCTCTGGAGTGACCGAAATATTCTCAAAGTCTTCGGCCAATTCGATTAGATCCTGCAAGTCTTGGAAGTCCCTCCTCCGTATGTACATTTGGTATTCCTGGCGACAGTTTCGGAATATTCGCTCCAACTGTTGTGCCCTCGAGTATCCGGCATGCCGCGTGAGGTTTTGCATGGTGACGACGAAATCCTTAAAGTTTTCTTCGGGTCTTTGTCGTCGTCGACGGATTTCGTCATCTAATTGTTCCTGGTAACTTGCTGGGAGGAAGAGGCGCAGGAAGTCTTCCTTGAATGTATGCCAGTTCGTCCACCGCTGGTTGTTATTTCTAAACCAAACCAGGGCTCGGTCACGCAGCAGTTCCGGCATTGTCCTGGCCAGGAGGTCCTTGTTTAAGGAATAGGCGTCGGGTCTTTCCCGCCATCATACCGCACGGACCACTTCCTTACCGTGTCAATGACGATTGGGTATGGCGCCGCGGCTGTTTCTTTCGCTTGATGGGGTGGCATTGCGACCTGCGATTCCCGGGACTTTGTGTTACCAGTTATTTCCTTCATGTCATGTGCCGATGTTGTAACATGCGGTGTCCAAGTAGTTGCATTGGTTGTAGTGGTCTTTGTTTCCCTGAGATGGCGGGCTGGCACTGGGTCTTGTGGCGCTGGGGATGTTGCGCGGGCCATTGCGGTCTTCGTTTCCTTCTGCGAGTCCTCTGGTGTCCGGGACACTGGTGGGGACGGTGATGTGCCGCGTCTGTGTTTCGCTTCCAGCTCGCAGAGACGGACCTCGTCGTCTGATGTGACGTCTCGACCAGCGATGTAGGTTGAGAAGCGCTTCCTCAGCTCGTCTAGTCCACCGCTCGCGTCCAGCCGGAACTCGGTCATATATGTTTGTAGCTCTTCCTTTGAGAGCGTGTACACCCAGCTAGTCTTGACCATCTTGTCTTTTGTAAATTCCTATTGCTCAACAGTTATAGGTTAATTTTCTTTCCTTTAGTTTCACGTCATTGAAGGGTCCCTGCTCGGGCGCCAATTGTAACGGAGTTTTCCCAGCCGGGGTAAACTCAGCGTGACCAGGGTTCAGAGAAAGGTGTCGTTACAATAAAATTTATCTTTGGTGACTCTTCAAATTGTGTTTCTTTATTTCTCTTTTCTTATCACTTATAATTTAAGTCGACAGCATAAATTCAGGACGATGCGCTAGTCTCAGACGAGCGTAGGTCCCGAGCGATGTGCTAGCCTTAGGCGAGCGTAAGTCCTGAGCGATGCGTGAGCGTAGTATGAGTCGAGCGTCAATCGTGAGCGACTTGCGGGCGTGCGCCTGAGACAAGTGAGATTCCTGAGTGATGCGTCAGCCTGAGATAGTTGTGACTCCTGTGTAATTAGTGGGCGTGCGCCTGACGATCGTGAGTCCTGATAGACTTGTGGGCGTGGGCCTGAGACAAGTAAGAATCCTGAGCGATGCGTGATCGTAAGCTGGAGACGAGCGTCAGTCCTGAGCGACTTGTGGGCGTAAGCCGGAGACAAGTACAAATTCTGAGCAATGCGTTATCGTAAGCTTGAGACGAGCGTCAATCCTGAGCGACTTGTGGGCGTAACCCTGAGACAAGTACAAATCCTGAGCAATGCGTTGTCGTAAGCTTGAGACGAGCGTCAACCCTGAGCGACTTGTGGGCGTAAGCCTGAGACAAGTGAGAAGCCTGAGCGATACGTGGGCGTATTTCGAGGCGAGCGACAATCCTGAGCGACTTGTGGGCGTGCCCCTGAGACAAGCGAGATTCCTGAGCGATGCGTGAGCCTGAGATAGTTGTGACTCCTGTGCGATTCGTGGGCGTGCGCCTGACGATCGTGAGTCCTGAGAGACTTGTGGGCGTGGGCCTGAGACAAGTGAGAAGCCTGAGCGATACGTGAGCGTAGTTCGAGGCGAGCGACAATCCTGAGCGACTTGTAGGCGTGCGCCTGAGACAAATACAGATTTCTGAGCGATGCGTGAGCGGCGAGGGTTGTGGCAAACACGGTGAACGACGTCGGCAGCGATATGCTAAGCTGTACTAGCGTAAAACCTGAAGGGACACCACACAGTGAATTACGTTGTACGACGGCAGAGTTAGGCGAATGCAACGTTGGCAGCGATATGCTGAGCTGTACTAGCGTAAAACCTGAAGGGACACCACACAGTGAATTACGTTGTACGACGGCAGAGTTAGGCGAATGCGACGTTGGCAGCTATATGCTGAGCTGTACTAGCGTAAAACCTGAAGGGACACCACACAGTGAATTACGTTGTACGACGGCAGAGTTAGGCGAATGCGACGTTGGCAGCGATATGCTGAGCTGTACTAGCGTAAAACCTGAAGGGACACCACACAGTGGATTACGTTGTACGACGGCAGAGTTACGGTGACTGCGAATGGACGACGTAGGCAGCGATGTGCAGGGCGACGTCGACAGCGATATGCTGAGCTGTACGAGCGTAAAACCTGAAGGGACACCACACAGTGAATTACGTTGTACGACGGCAGAGTTAGGCGAATGCGATGTTGGCAGCGATATGCTGAGCTGTACTAGCGTAAAACCTGAAGGGACACCACACAGTGGATTACGTTGTACGACGGCAGAGTTACGGCGACTGCGAATGGACGACGTTGGCAGCGATGTGCAGGCGACGTCGACAGCGATATGCTGAGCTGTACTAGCGTAAAACCTGAAGGGGCACCACACAGTGAATTACGTTGTACGACGGCAGAGTTAGGCGAATGCAAATGGACGACGTCGGCAGCGATGTGCAGGGCGACGTCGACAGCGATATGCTGACCTGTACGAGCAGTGACTGCGACCGCGGAACGCGAACCAAAGTTGTATATATATTAAGTTTCAAGCACTTACCGAGGCGTGATCCGGTCAGCGCAATGCCAACTAAATAAAGCGACTAAGAGAACTAAGAGAGCGAGCGCCTGCATGCTCGCCCTTTTATACCATTTTGCATGGCAGACTTCTAAATAGCGTGCTGCGCTCTGATTGGTCAATCCGGTGGCGTGATGTTGTTTCAGCTATTTTGATTTTATATGCATTTGTTGGCTGCACTGCGTAGGTACTGGGTGCACCCGAATTTGGAAAAAAAGTATGTGGCATGTTTTGTGTGAACAAAATTCGGCCACAAGAATTTTGTTCTTCACACTCCTCCGTTTAAAAACCTAAAAATTTAAGAAGATTTTTTAATTAAATTCAAAAAAATAATTGAAAAGTAATGCAAGTTTTAAATTGATATATCTTTAGTAAATACCTATATATATTTTAAGATATATATATAAGATTATTTTGTAATTGTATTTTGTAATATATTTTTAAAATTTGTTTTAAAAAGGGGGCTTGCACCCTCATATTGCATAGGTAAATCGTGACCGTAAAATAATGGGATGGAAGAAGAAAAGAAATTTGTGAGAAACTATAATATTGTAACGAAATTCAGGCTTTCGAGTTCGTAATGGATTTTGCAATTAAAACACAACACAAGTTAATTAATTTACAAATAACAACTTTAATGAACAATAATAAAATTAACACAAGTTCACAATAGAATAGACCAGAAAATTGTACCCTTATTCCCTTATTTACAACTAACGACACTTATATGTAATGAGTCATGTTCTAAAAATAGACATGTTCAATCATGTTCTTTTACAAAAACCGGGCAAACCGCACAAACCGGTTTAACTACTTGTTTGAACAGTACACAACTATTCAAACTTGCAGGCGGTTACATTTCAAATTATCTAATAGTCTTAGAACATGAGAGTGCTTATTTTTTAGTACGCAGTATTTTCTTAGTTTTAATTTAGCACTTATTTTTGGTACATTACGACTTATCTAGGATTGGAACCTTCTCCTGCATTACCAACTATTTGCTTATTTTAAGTATGCAGTTTTTGCGTTGCAATTTAACTTAGGGTTCTAATTCCATTATATGCGCTACTCACTACTATTCGTAACAATATTGTATTCATAATCTAGATAGTGTCCTTCGAGTGGGAGCCAATTGGATCACTTAACATAGTGTGGTAACCAACAGTATGGTGAATTAATAACAAGAAGGATGCTCTAACTCGTTCTTAAAATTTCATGTTGTTGTTTCTACTACAGTTACTTACTACATCATTATTAAAATTCTTAAAATTTCATGTTGTTGTTTCTACTACAGTTACTTACTACATCATTATTTATATAAGTTAACGCGACATCTTATGCTGAAACGACCATAGACACGCACACACCAAAAACGCATCGATCGCAACTCTTCACAAGCCAGCGTTGCCTTTGGAAATGAAATGCGAAATCAGCAGATTTTACCCCATCCCATCATGTTGATCAGTAATAAAACGTGGAGTTAATGAGGAGTTAGCTGATTTCACCCTATCATATTGATCAGTAAACAAGCCCGTGGTTAATGCGAAGTTAGTCAAAACTTACCCTATCATTGATCAGTCTTCGGAAGAAAAAGTTGTGTCAGCTTGATCTTATACGGATGTAGGCCAAGATCTTTACGTAAAATTCGCCACAATGATGTCACAGAAAGGCCCAATTGTTGCGAACGTCTTAAAGTAGCGGCAACAGAACGACTATTTTGATAAAAAATTTGCACGATTTGCAATCGCTGTTCACATGTGTAGCATTCCATGATGAAATGTATACTAACGAAGTTTCCAAATGACAAAAGAACAATAAAAAATATGGTGTCGTTCGCCGTCCCTATCGGAAAAAAGTTGAAGCGCACCTGTTGAAACACCCTATATTTGGCAAACAGAAAGCGGCAATTACAGCTACGTGACTGTTAGTTGTCAATCAGTGGAGAAGTCTTCAAAAAGGACACTTCAGCATAACTAAATCGTTAAAGCAGGAGCTGACGAAACTGGATTACATAACACCAATGTTATGCTTTCAAAAAAGTTTTCGGATAACAATACCCTCCAGAGAAGACTGAAAGAGTGGATCCGTAACCGATTACGAAACAATACAGTTTTTCACGGATGGCTATAAGCTAGACGGTAAAGTAGGAGCAGGAGTTTTCTGTGACAAGCTGAAAGTAAGCATCTCTGTCCGTCTACCTGATCGCTGCAGCGTATACCAGGCTGAGGTGATAGCGATTGCAGAGTTAATGAGTTGGCTGAAGCATAATGTATTATCCTCAAAGAGATTAACATTTATGTGGACAGTCAGGCGGCCAGAAATTCGTTGGAGGTGGTCTAACTGAAATCTAAGGTGGCCTTGAGCTGTCACTCCTCTCTTAACGAGATGAGTGAGCAGTTCAATATAAGGATCATATTGGTCCCGGGCCACACGGATGTTGAAGGGAACTGCAGGGCGGACGAGTTAGCTAGACGTGGTACGACTCTCCAGCTGATATCGGAAAGGCCGGAGGTAGTGAGTCCTATCTCGGCACTGAAATTTGAGCTTCGGAAAGAGGCAGAAACAATAACAAATGTAAGGTGGGAAAACACCGACACTTGCCATCTTTCAAGACAGGTCTGGCCGAAGATGGACTTGAAGCGCTCAACTTATTTCCCTACAAGGACGTGAACTAAGAACGGTTGTAAGGATGATGACAGGACACTGCAATCTAGGCAAACACGCGAGAAGGATGGGTGTCGAATATAATGACTTCTGCAGAAGTTGCATGGACGAGGAGGAGGAAGAGACCATAGAACATCTTCTTTGCTCATGTCCGGCACTAATGCACAGAAGGCTCAAACACTTGAGTAAGCGGATAATGAATAACCTATCAGATCTCGAAAACGGCAAAGTGCGAGATATACTCCGATTTATTAAGAGCTCTGAATGGATCTTCTGAAAAGTGGAAAGATATAAGATCTTGAAGCTGCTCCAGTCCTGCCACCTCTGGTTGTTGCTGCGGAACCACAGCAAGGCTCGGTCGCGAAGCAACTCCGGCATAGTCCGGGGGAGCAGATTTCTACTCAACGAGTATGCATCCGCGAGCTCTTCCAATCTCTCGATAAACAGAAGAGGTTCTTTGCCACCGTCGTACCGCACTGACCATTTACGCACCTGGTCGATAACCATTGGGTACGATGCCCCTGGTGCCTCTGTTGGGTTTCGGATGGCAATTGTTTCCCCTGGTACTGGGGACGCCGTCCTGCTTACCACCGCCTTCGGTTCCGTGTAACCCTGTGAATCCGTAGGGTTCAGGGATATTTGAGGAATCGATGAAGTGCCGCGGATATGCTTTTTTTCCAACTCGATGAGGCGCGTTTCGTCCTCTGACGTGACGTCTCGCCCTGTAATATAGTTGGAAAAACGTTTCCTCAGTTCTTCTACCGAACCGTTGGTATCTAATCTGAATTCGTTCATACAATTTTTTAACTCATCTTTTGCTAGGTTGTACACCCAGCTCGTTTTGACCATTTTGGCTGTATTCTGGTGTTATTGGGTTGTGCTTTATTCAATTTGGTTTTAAAATTCCAGTGTCCCTGTTCGGGCGCCAATTGTAACGGAGTTTCCCAGCCGGGGTAGAACTCAGTGTGACCAGGGTTCGATTTAAATTTGGTCGTTACAATAATAATATTTGTTTTGTTAAGGGTTTGGAATCTTCTCTTTATTTATGTTAATTCTATTCAATATTTAATACAAGATGATGATATACAAAGATGATTGATTGATTAGGAAATTAATGTTTATGTTATATAACGTTTGATAATTCTCCTGTGAAAAGAGGTTAGGAAGTTAATTGTTCATATTATATAAAGTTTGTTAATTCTCCTGTGAAAAGATATTAGGAAATTAATTGTTCATTTTATATAAAGTTGGTTAATTCTCCTGTGAAAATTTATTAGGAAGTTAATGATTATTTTACATAAAGTTTGCTATAATGCTGTGAGGGCGGATGATTGCACAGCGTGTAGCTTCAGCGGTAATGGCAAGGTAAGCACTCTTAAGCCACTAATGTGAGAATTCAGTCGACGTTGCAGCGTTTAGCTTCAGCGGTAATGGCAAGGTAAGTACTCTTAAGCCACTAATGTGAGGGTTCAGTTAGCGTCGCAGCGTTTAGCTGCAGCGGTAATGGCAAGGTAAGCACTCTTAAGCCACTAATGTGAGAATTCAGTCGACGTTGCAGCGTTTAGCTTCAGCGGTAATGGCAAGGTAAGTACTCTTAAGCCACTAATGTGAGGATTCAGTCGGCGTCGCAGCGTTTAGCTGCAGCGGTAATGGCAAGGTAAGCACTCTTAAGCCACTAATGTGAGAATTCAGTTGACGTTGCAGCGTTTAGCTTCAGCGGTAATGGCAAGGTAAGCACTCTTAAGCCACTAATGTGAGGATTCAGTCGGCGTCGCAGCGTTTAGCTGCAGCGGTAATGGCAAGGTAAGCACTCTTAAGCCACTAATGTGAGAATTCAGTTGACGTTGCAGCGTTTAGCTTCAGCGGTAATGGCAAGGTAAGCACTCTTAAGCCACTAATGTGAGGGTTCAGTCGGCGACGCAGCGTTTAGCTGCAGCGGTAATGGCAAGGTAAGTACTCTTAAGCCACTAATGTGAGGATTCAGTCGGCGTCGCAGCGTTTAGCTGCAGCGGTAATGGCAAGGTAAGCACTCTTAAGCCACTAATGTGAGAGTTCAGTTGACGTTGCAGCGTTTAGCTTCAGCGGTAATGGCAAGGTAAGCACTCTTAAGCCACTAATGTGAGAATTCAGTCGACGTTGCAGCGTTTAGCTTCAGCGGTAATGGCAAGGTAAGCACTCTTAAGCCACTAATGTGAGGGTTCAGTTAGCGTCGCAGCGTTTAGCTGCAGCGGTAATGGCAAGGTAAGCACTCTTAAGCCACTAATGTGAGAATTCAGTCGACGTTGCAGCGTTTAGCTTCAGCGGTAATGGCAAGGTAAGTACTCTTAAGCCACTAATGTGAGGATTCAGTCGGCGTCGCAGCGTTTAGCTGCAGCGGTAATGGCAAGGTAAGCACTCTTAAGCCACTAATGTGAGAATTCAGTTGACGTTGCAGCGTTTAGCTTCAGCGGTAATGGCAAGGTAAGCACTCTTAAGCCACTAATGTGAGGATTCAGTCGGCGTCGCAGCGTTTAGCTGCAGCGGTAATGGCAAGGTAAGCACTCTTAAGCCACTAATGTGAGAATTCAGTTGACGTTGCAGCGTTTAGCTTCAGCGGTAATGGCAAGGTAAGCACTCTTAAGCCACTAATGTGAGGGTTCAGTCGGCGACGCATCGTTTAGCTGCAGCGGTAATGGCAAGGTAAGTACTCTTAAGCCACTAATGTGAGGATTCAGTCGGCGTCGCAGCGTTTAGCTGCAGCGGTAATGGCAAGGTAAGCACTCTTAAGCCACTAATGTGAGAGTTCAGTTGACGTTGCAGCGTTTAGCTTCAGCGGTAATGGCAAGGTAAGCACTATTAAGCCACTAATGTGAGAATTCAGTTGACGTTGCAGCGTTTAGCTTCAGCGGTAATGGCAAGGTAAGCACTCTTAAGCCACTAATGTGAGGGTTCAGTCGGCGACGCAGCGTTTAGCTGCAGCGGTAATGGCAAGGTAAGTACTCTTAAGCCACTAATGTGAGGATTCAGTCGGCGTCGCAGCGTTTAGCTGCAGCGGTAATGGCAAGGTAAGCACTCTTAAGCCACTAATGTGAGAATTCAGTTGACGTTGCAGCGTTTAGCTTTAGCGGTAATGGCAAGGTAAGCACTCTTAAGCCACTAATGTGAGAATTCAGTCGGCGTCGCAGCGTTTAGCTGCAGCGGTAATGGCAAGGTAAGTACTCTTAAGCCACTAATGTGATTCCGAAAGGAACTCAGGAAGACTGCCCTGTCTATCGAGCTGCGTGCTCCTTTTATACTTTTCCGTTGATGTTTTTCTTCGGTTTTCCACTGTATAATCCGATACAGATTGCCATATATTGTTGGCAATATACATGGTCGACTTGTTTTGAAAACATGTTTCATGTTTGGTGCATTGCAATATACATGCAATATACATGTTTTTGACGTATTGCAATATACATGAAAGATACATGTTTCGGTTTTAATATACGCATGCTCTGCCATATGCGTGTAGTGTATTTGTTTGGACTTTTACTCATCTCTGCTGACGTCATTTGCACATTTCGTTTTGAAAACGGTTTGTGTTTTTAAAAAGTTTCGGTCATCGACCCCATCAGCCGTTTGTCTGAAATTAGTGCTGTGCATTGGGTTCCGATCGGTGCGTAAGCGTCCACTGCCGCCTGGGTGCGAGTGGGACGGCCGTATTTTCGGGCGAATTCAATACTGCTCCTGTCTTGTGCTGCATATTCTCTTTTTTTTTTCCCTCTTCTATTATCTTCTGTTCGCCTATGACTCCCATTAGATCAGTTACGCCGGATTGGTCACTGTGGTTTCGCTCGACTCGGTGGTAGTTAGGTTCCCCGACTGTGGTTGGTTCTCCTCTTAGTATTTGCCTGTTTTTATGAAAGAGCGAGAGTGGTGGATATTGAGTCATTTTCGTGTTGTATTAGGTGCTTATCGAATATAATTTCCACTCTTCTTTGATATTGAGTGATTTTTTCCTTTATTTGTTTTGCTTAGTGAGAACACTGTTTACATACATTTGATTGGTGCTGCTTTATTAATTCAATAATTCATGTATGTAGTTAGAACAAAGTTTTAACAAAGAATAAGAAAAAATGAGAAACAAAATATGATGGTGATGGAATGATGAGGTGGTGGTATACATAATGCGTATTGTGTAGGGAAATTCTTCGTTCTGCGCGGAATTTCCCTTCACAACTGAAACTGACACAACGCCTCGGATAAGTAATGATCGAATAATGACGACTTTTGGCTATTGTACCCGGACTAAGATTGGTTTCTGGAATGTGAGGACGCTCCTTGACTCTGGAAGTGAAGGACCTCATAATGCCAGATTTCTTCAACTGGAACGTGAGTTTATTCGATATAATTTGGACATACTGGGAGTGAGTGAAGTAAGATGGTTCGACGCGGGAGAGTACCAATCCCCAACGTGTAACACTGTGCTACTCTACTCTGGCAAACCCTCCGGCAGTACTCGTGAATCTGGAGTGGGTCTGCTGCTAACGCCAACAGCACGTAGAGGCCTAATTTCCTGGCACCCGCATAGTGATAGGATCATATCGGCCAGATTTCGGACTAGAGTACGGCGCGTAACGATCATACAGTGCTACGCCCCAACGAATCCCTCGACTGAGGATGAAAAGGACAACTTCTACAATCAACTAAACGCAGTATTCAACGCAACGCCGAACGGAGATATCGTCATCGTGATGGGGGATTTGAATGCCAAGGTTGGCAACGACAATGAAGGACTCAAGCATGTGATTGGGAAGCACGGCCTCGGCGAACGAAATGACAATGGTGAAAGATTTGTTGATTTCTGCGACACCAACAACCTTGTTATAGGAGGCACCATGTTTGAGCATAAGACTTGCCACAAGGTCAGCTGGGTGTCAACTGACAGGCAATCATCATCCAACCAAATCGACCATGTGGCGATCAGCAGACGTTTTAGGAGCTGTCTGTTAGACGTCCGAAACAGACGAGGAGCCGACATGGGTATGGTACGTGATCATCACCTTATGGTAGCTACTGTCCAGTTACGTACTGCATCAGTTCATAGAATCCGCAATATCATCCGAATGCCTAGGTATAACATCGACCGGCTAAAGATCCCCTCAGTACGCCAACAATTAAGGGATCATTTATCGCAAGGAGTGGAAGCAATCAGCAGCTCACTGCCGACAACCATCCAGGAACATTGGAAGGCTGTGAAAAATGTTTTCACATCTGGAGCGGAAAGTATTGTTGGTAGAAGTCAGGCAAGGCACAGCACGTGGCTTACCGAAGATACCTGGAGGCGGATTGAAGAACGTAAACTACTTAAAGCTCGTATTGTAGATATCCCAGCAGTAGCGAGGAGTGAGCTAGAGTCCATGTATCGAAGAAAAATGAGAGAAGTGCAGCGTAGTGTAAGACGTGACAAGCGTAACTATATTAACAACCTGGCCTCAGAAGCAGAGGAAGCAGCGAGCCGGTGCGATAGCAGAACCGTTTACAGAATCACCAAAGAGCTGACAGGTGGTCACCGCTCTAGCCAACATCCGGTGAAAGGCCTAGATGGTACCGTACTCGTTTCAGATGAGGATCAGCTCAAGCGATGGAAGGAGCATTTCTCTACGGTCCTTAACCGTGTATTTGCTAACGATATGCACCTAAATCAAGCGGAAATGCCGGAAGTAACAATTTCCCGAATTCGCACCTCAACTCCCAGTAAAGACGAGATCGCTACCGCGATTAACGCACTAAAGAACAACAAGTCGGTAGGACTAGATGGTATACCCGCAGAGCTTCTGCGTGCAGCTCCAACGACATCAGCAGAGCTTTTATATCCTCTTGTAGAGAGAGCTTGGGAGGTAGAAAGTTTCCCCGAAGAGTGGAAGAAGGGAATGATTGTCAAGCTCCCTAAAAAAGGTAGTCTTATGGAGTGCAAAAACTGGAGAGGCATTTGCGTTCTCCCTGCAGTTGCAAAAGTAATAGCCAAAGTAGTACTTGAACGTATTAAGGAACATCTGGAAGATACACTCGATGCCGAACAAGCAGGTTTCCGCACTGGATCCTCCTGTGTAGACCACATAAACACCCTGCGGATCATTATTGAACAGTGCGTTGAATTCCGGTCACCACTGCACCTGCTGTTCATCGATTTTGAGAAGGCGTTTGACAGTGTCAACAGACAGTTTATCTGGCTTGCCTTGCGCAGGAGAGGTATACCCGATAAACTAATAGCTATTATTAAAGCAACCTATGATGGCTCTAAATGTCATGTGCTGCATAGAGGAAAGCTGTCAGAGGAATTCGAGATCCTAAGTGGGGTACGACAAGGTTGCATTCTATCGCCGATACTTTTTTTGTTGGTGATTAGCGATGTACTTCGCGCAGCTTTATCTACTGGAAACGGAGGAATTCGTTGGACTCTTACATCTCAACTCAAACATCTGGATTACGCTGACGACGTTTGTTTACTCTCACATAGAATTATGGAGCTGCACCAAATGACAACAAATGTGGAGAGGGAGGCAAATGTTGCGGGTTTGAAGATTAATACTGCCAAAACCAAAATCATCAACCTCGGCACTAACTCAGTTACTCATGTTAACATTGCTGGACAGCCGGTAGAGAGAGTAGAGAGTTTCCAATATCTTGGGAGTATTGTCTCGACCGAAGGTGGAACCGAACAGGACATTGCCAACCGAATCGGCAAAGCAAAATCGGTGTTTGGAATGATGTCCATGATATGGCGAAGCAATGCGATCAGCTTAAACACCAAGCTGCGACTGTTCCGCTCAAATGTTGAATCTGTGCTGTTGTATGGGTGCAGCACTTGGAAGGTGACCGCTACTATCACAAAAAGATTACAAACATTTGTAAATAGGTGCCTACGGAACATCTTAAGGGTTTTCTGGCCTAACCGTATCTCTAACGAACATCTTTACCAGAGAACGGGTCAGGAACCAATAGGCACAACCATCCAACGACGGAAGTGGCAGTGGATTGGTCATACACTCCGAAAAGGCGACAGTTCCATAGCAAACTACGCAATGCAATGGAACCCGTTATCTCAGGATGGTAGAAGAACGGGTCGTCCGAGAAATACATGGCGCAGAACAGTTGAGGAGGAGGCACGGCAATTGGGGAAGAGTTGGAGAGAGCTGAAGCTCATTGCCAGGAACCGCACGCGATGGCGCGTAGGCGTAGTAGAGGCCCTAGTACCCATAAGGGGATACAGGACATAAAGAAAGAAGAAGAAGCCCCCTTTTTAAAACAAATTTTAAAAATATATTACAAAATACAATTACAAAATAATCTTATATATATATCTTAAAATATATATAGGTATTTACTAAAGATATATCAATTTAAAACTTGCATTACTTTTCAATTATTTTTTTTGAATTTAATTAAAAAAATTCTTAAATTTTTAGGTTTTTAAACGGAGGAGCGTGTTTGCTTCAAGCATATGACGATTCTAAAATGTCACAGTGGGTTAATGCTCTCAAGATTCAAAACGATTCATAAGCGGTTGCCGAAGGGCGGTCGCAAACCTTACCAGAAACTTCACAGAAGGATGAACCTAAACTGCGATAGTTTTTCACTTTAAAGAAAAAATAAATTAATTTATCTGCTGAAAATCAATATATGTATTTTATTGTATGTCGTTATATATATATATAGAGATTCATTGCCAAAGGAGGACTCTATAAATGACTTGCGTCACGGCAATAATTTGGGCTAAGCCCTTTATTAAAATTCAAATTCAAATTCAAAATAGAATAAAAATCGAAGGAATGTGATTTACAATATATCGCATTCCTCACGTTTGTAGAATTCTCAGAATTCTCTCTGATTCATTGAAAAAGCAATACGAAAAAAACGAACACGAAACTAAAACGACGCGAATCCAAATACTTTTAGCAATGAATCATGGTCAGGGAAAACTACAAAAAACCTTGACCAAGAAAATATTACAAATCTTAAAAATAATGTAAATAATACTGATATATATTTATTTTTTTTTTAAATTTTATATTTAATAAAACAGCTTATGAGCATCCTTCAACCTTCATCCTTCAGGAAGTTGTGAACGGCTTATTTGAAGGCCTTCAGATTATAAGATTCGGGAAACACGGGCTCGACATATTGATTCCACATCGAAGAGACTCTCGGATAAAAGGAGGATTTAAAGTGTTGGGTGCTACATGAAAAAAGTTTTAAGGCAAACCTATGTTGATTGGACTTTAAACGAGTGTTTACGTTGCTGAAAAAAGGACCTGGAACTAGAGAACGGTTTCTAAAGAACATCTACCGTTGTAAAATTTGTAGAAAATAGTTAAAGCTCCTACCGTCTTTTATCTGATGTGATGTGATGTTGACTGGTCTACGTACTTTTTAGCATATTCACCTTAATAAATTAACCGTGACCTTTATTAATCTTATGTTTTGTATTTTTTATTATTAAAACGAGCCTTCCACTGCTTCTAATTTTAAATTCGTCTTTTTGTTGTAAATATATACACACCTCACTTTTGGTAAATAAAAATAAAATAGTTCTTTTAAAGGGAAGCGTGTAGTGAGTGGTAAAGCAGGTGAAGGCTGGACTTAAATTTGGTGTATGTTTTGCATTGTGTCTGGTGATCGAAATATATTCTCCACCAGACTCAACTTATGTCACAAGAATCCTTGACGTGGAGTCGGCTGAAGATTTATTGCGATATTGTGTGTTGATTTTGGGTGGCTTTAGAATTTGCGGGCTTAATTTCCCGTGGCTGGTATGTGTCAGAATGTTTTTTATTTCTGCATGGATATGTTGTAAGTCTGCGACTATCACTGATGGTTAAATTATTATGACAGTTGTCATGTGAAACCATCTTTAAACATCAAGCATCAAACATACTTTTGAGTTTTAATGACAGTTGTCATGAATACATATTTTTAGTCGTTCTTTTCCGGTGCTAAATAAAAGATATAAAAACACGAGACATAACATACTGGCGACGAGGATATTAACCTTATTTACGATTAATTTTTTCCATACACAAAATGGATCCAAATCAATTTCAACAATTTGTGGAGTTGATCAGTCGCAACAACGAAATGCTCATGGATACAATTGGACAAGCAATTCGAGCACAAAACCGAGATGCACATCCTCCACAACCAACTCCGCAAAATTCTGATGACAGGTAGTACGTGAAAGAAATGCGAACAATACGTCGCATCTCCAACATCATCGGCAGAAAACTTTATGGATGCCTTAGAAGCGCAATGTCGCATGAGGGGACTCAATAGTTCAAACACAGAACTATACGTTAACGCAAAGAGCGATTTATTTCTCTGTTGTTTGTCACCGGACACTCACCACGAACTTAAAGTGTCTTTTACTGATGCCATCACACCATTTAACAAAACATGTACAAAACAATAATCGATCGTTTCACACATTTGTATACACACAAAACAACGCGTTTTAAGGCATTGTCTTAATTTTGGAATTGTATACGGAAGGAAACACAATCCTTTGAATAGTATGCAAACAGAGACCATGGGTGAGGTTACTTTTAAAGAAGTTTTTGAAGTGGTTCAGTCACGCGAAAATGCAGAAAACGACGTATTAAAAAACAATGCTACAAACATTGAACAACCAAGTGTTAACCAAGTGTTCAAAAAAAGTCAACATTGAAACGTGGTAACACACATACTCAACGGCCCCACAAGTTATATGCAAACCAATGTTGCGGATACGAGAAACGCTTAAATTACAATTCATGCCTAGCAACAAACTCGACATGCAATTCATGTAAGCGAATTGGACACTACGCTGCATGCTGTATCAAACCAGACAGAGCACAAATTTGTCAACAAGAACAAAACAGCATGACTAGAGCAAACACCAAAGGTGATTCACGTAACAAATTAAGCAACATTCACAAAATGTCCACGACATCTACACCCTACGACAACAACAGTGAGGAGACCAGTGTTTTTATTTACACCATCAACCACATGAATAAAACAAGTAAACGTATTGACATACACGTCAATGGAATCAAAACTACATTTAATTACGATTCTGGGGCCTCACATTCCATCATTGACGAGCAATTTTGGAAACAAATAGGTAAACCAGCACTAGTACAAGCACCTAAACTTATGGCATACGGCAGTCATAAACTACAAACACTAGGTGAAGCAGAGATACACGTAACATATAACAATAACACACTTAAATTACCGGTAATTGTTATGAAACAGGCGAAACCATTTTTGTTTGGGTTACCATGGTGTGAAGCATTGAACATGCCATTCCCTGCACACGTTCATTCGGTTACAAAATCTGAAACACACACAACGACAGATCTATCACAAGCACACACAGCACTATCAAATATGCTTGTTAATTACAGCGAGTTATTCAGTGATACCATGGGATGCATCAAAGACTACATTTGTGCACAACCGAAACGCTTCGATCCTCGATTTGTTAAATTCGGGATACAAAAAAATGTCGAAAAGGAAATCAACAGATTAGTCATTAAAGGCGTTTTAACACCAGTTGATCCAAACGAAACACCTGTCGAATGGACTACACCAACTGTAAACGTGCCAAAACGTAACGGCGACATACGAATATGCGGTGATTTCGTCGTTACGATAAATCCCTGCCTACTGCTGGAAAAACATCCAGTACCCTTATTTGATAATTTACGACGCATACTTGCTGGTGGGGAACGGTTCACCAAAATCGACTTAAAGGATGCTTATCTACAGTTCGAGGTGCATCCAGAGTCCCAACATTTGCTCACAATATCAACACACATGGGATACTATAAATACAGTCGATTGCCATTTGGAATAGCAAACGCTCTAGCTATTTTCCAACGATACATTATTATCGAAAATTATTATCGAATATTAATTCAGTTGCTATATATTTTGATGATATTACTATTACAGACAAAAACGACGCCGAACACAAGCAAAACTTGAAGGATTTTCGACGATATCAAATTCCAGCTTTTACACACAAAATTTTTACACCCATATTACGATAAGAAACATTTGTATTTAACATGCGACGCTTCCGATAAAGGAATCGGTGAAGTCCTTAGTCACCGTAACGACAAAAACATTTTTATTTAACATGCGACGCTTCCGACAAAGGAATCGGTGCAGTCCTTAGTCACCGTAACGACAACGAAATTGACTTACCAATCGCTTTCGCATCAAGAAAGTTATCAGCTGCACAATTACACTACGGCACAATCTACAAGGAAGCACTTGCCATTGTTTTTGGAGTGTAAAAGTTTGACAGATTCCTAGCCGGAAGATTTTTCACATTGGTCACGGATCACTAACCGTTGAACCACATATTTGGCAGAAATCGCAACCTACCAAAACTCGTTAACAATCGGCTAATACGATGGGCATTGCTTTTAAATTCGTATAGCTATGACGTGGAATACATTCCGGGAAAATTAAACATTTTCGCCGATTTCTTATCACGAATGCCGAGTACTACGGAAGAGCTACAACTTAATGAGCAAAATATTGAAAACGACGTCAACTACATAAACAAAGCAAAGATAGATGATCTTCTGTTCTGCGAGAAAAGCATCTCAGTCGAATCCAGCAAAGACACAGAAATTACTCGCGTTATTAATGCTGTAATACAAGTTGGACACAACAAATGTGCCGACAATCACAATATCAACCGTTTTTACAACGCAGAGACGAACTGTCCGTTTAGAACAATATTCTTATGTGGCAGGGAAGAATGGTATTACCTACATCATTACGTACTACAACGCCTACACAGCGGTCATCCGGGCATTGTTGCTATGCGCGCAATGGCTCGATACTACATATGGTGGCCAAAACTCGATTCAGATATTGAAGATTTTGTCAAACGATGTCAAAGTTGTCAAGAAAATCGAAACTGTCAACCAGAAGTACCATTATATACATGGAACGTTCCATCACGAGTCTGGGAACGAGTTCACATCGACTTTGCAGGTCCTTTTAAAAACAAGCAGTTTCTAGTCATAGTAGATACGCTTTCGAAATGGGTAGAAATGTACACAATGACAAACATCACAACAAACATGCTTGAGAAGGTGCTTTTCAGTTTATTTGCTCGTTACGAAGTTCCTAAAGTAATCGTCAGTGACACTGAAACTTCATCCACATCGCAGGAATTCAAAATATTCTGTGAGAAGGAGGGAGTGAACCACATTACGTCCTCATTATACCATTCAAAGACGAATGGATTAGCCGAGCGATTCATTCAAACGTTCAAGCGACGAATGAAGTCAAGCGAGAATGACCACGAAGATCTCGATGCTCAGCTCAACGCATTCTTGCTTAGTTATGCCAAATACATATGGTCATACAGTGTGTGTTTTCCTGATCAAACCACCAAACGGAGACATGCAGATGCTATTCGAGAACGACATAGTTCGCAAACGACTGTAGTACACGACAGCCCCCAACAAGCTAAAGGGTCTACCAATTTATCTACCGCAGCATAACAACATACCGGCCCAGAAAGTCCACATGCTTCGTTACCCGTATCCAAATCAACACCGGAAACAGCAGATCCGAAAGCGCCACAAAATTCATCCACACCTACATCCCATTGTCTGCGACGAAGCACACGACAATGTAAAGCGCCACTACGTTTGAATTTGTAATATCAACGCTCAACTATAATGGGGAGGAATGTCATGTGAAACCACCTTTAAACATCAAGCATCAAACAAACATACTTTTAAGCTTTAATGACAGTTGTCATGAATACATATTTTTAGTCGTTCTTTTCCGGTCCTAAATAAAAGATATAAACACACGAGACATAACAACAGTGAACCGTTTTAATTGTCGAAATTGAGTAACTGTGTTGTTAATGTTTTTCCAATTTTTATTGATCATGTGTTGAACTTCAGCTAGTGGTTAAGATGTATCTTTCTCATCCTGTTATATAATGTAGATTGTAGAGTCGATTACTCATGTTTGATTTCTATCCAGCTGTAACAGATATTCTTAGTTTGACTTAACCTTGTCTATTGTGTTCGACATTTCTTCAAGTAGTCCACACCGATTTGATAACAAATTGTCATTTTTGCGAGCGCTTTCAAAGCATTCGACGAGTGAGTGTCATGAGATTTCTGATGTTGGATGTAGGCATAATTTTGTCAAAGCTAGCATTTTAGCTGATCATACATGAGAATGAAATGGCGCAAAATCGTATTACACAATGCTTTCCAAATCCGTGAACTCTTTCAAAGTAAATCCCTGGGTTTTCCTCAAATTTTGATACCTGAGTTTGAGATGCCATTGCTAATGGGAAGAAGAATTGTGATATCAGCATTAGGACGCTCTCATCTTGGACTAGAGTGTCGTTTCGGACTCGTTTCCCAGTTGTTAGGTTAGGTTAGGTTAGGTGTCGGTGGCAGCTAATGCTAACTTAGACCATTCGCGGTCCTTTGCGTTACCACAGGATCTTATACCTTTCCCTTTTCAGAAGATCTATTCAGAGCTCTTAATAAATCGGATAATATTTCGCACTTTGCCGTTTTCGAGATCCGATAGGTTATTCATTATCCGCTTACCCAAGTGTTTGTGCCTTCTGTGCATTAGTGCCGGAAATGAGTAAAAAAGATGTTCTTCCTCCTCCTCGTCCATGCAACCTTTGCGTGTTTCCCTAGAAGGCAGTGTCCTATCATTATCCCTACAACCGTTCTTAGTTCACGTCTTTGTAGGGAAATAAGCTCAGTTGAGCGGTCCAAGTCCAGCTTCGGCCAGACCTGTCTTGAAATATTGCAAGTGTCGGTGTTTTCCCACCTTACATTTGTTATTGTTTCTGCCTCTTTCCGAAGCTCAAATTTCAGTGTCGCGATAGGACTCCCTTCCTAGCAGCTGGAGAGTCTTACCACGTCTAGCTAACTCGTCCGCCCTGCAGTTCCCTTCAACATCCGTGTGGCCCGGGACCCATCTTCTTTGAGGATAATACATTATGCTTCAGCCAACTCATTAACTCTGCAATCGCTATCACCTCAGCCTGGTATACGCTGCAGCGATCAGGTAGACGGACAGAGATGCTTACTTTCAGCTTGTCACAGAAGACTCCAGCTCCTACTTTACCGTCTAGCTTATAGCCATCCGTGAAAAACTGTATTGTTTCGTTATCGGTTACGGATCCACTCTTTCAGTCTTCTCTGGAGGGTATTGTTATCCGAAAACCTTTTTGAAAGCATAACATTGGTGTTATGTAATCTATCTAGTGGGATCAGGTGGGTCATAACCTCCAGAGCTTGAGTTGGTGTAGATCTCAGCGATCCGCTTATAAGCATGCAGGCCGCTCTTTGTACCTTCCCAATATACTTATAGGTCTAGGTCTGACTGTCCTTTACAGATTGCCTCTGTTTTAACGTTGTTGAACGCACCCTCGATATCCAAGAATGCTACTAGTGTATACTCCTGGGAGTATATTGATTTCTCATTTGTGCTTAGGTGTGTAAGGCTGTGTCTACAGACTTCCCCTTGCAGTAAGCACTAGGTTTTTTTTACCCTAGCCCTTATATGAACATCTATCAATCTTTCCAGGGTTTTCAAAAGAAAGGATGATAGAGTTATAGGTCTTAGGTCTTTTGGGTAGCCATGTGAGCTTTTACCCGCTTTCGGTATAAAAACTACCTTGACTTCCTTCCAAACCAGAGGAATGTACGTCAGCTTTATACACCCTGTGAAAATTGCCTCTTACCATGGGAGCATACACTCCGAGTTATTCTGAATTTCCGCAGGGATTATCCCATCTGGGCCAGCCGATTTGAATGGTTTAAAACCGCTTATCGCCCACTAGATTCGCGTTTTGCTCGCGATCTCTTTCGTTTGAACCGATTGAGGTTCCAGACGTTGCCTGCTCATTTCTGAATCACATACCCGAGTTGAGTCAGGAAAGTGAGTCTCCATGAGCAGCTCCAACGATTCCTCAATCGAGATCGTCCATCAACGATCCAGTTTTATTAAATAACTTGGAGTGGTTTTTGTCATAGAGAGAATTTTCCGTAGACGAGAGGTCTCCGAGGCCCCTTCTATCTTATCACAGAAAAGCCTCCAAGACGTCCTCTGCGCCTTTCTCAATTCCCTCTTATAGTTTCTGAGATGTTCCTTGTAGGATTCCCAGTCCAGAGCCAGTCCCGTTTTTTTGGCTTTATTAAAAGCTTTCCTGCTTGCCTTCTAACAGGTCCCTAACTCTACGGACCACCAAGTTGGCTTTTGTTTGAACCTTGGTTTTATCACAGCGCAGGCAGCTTCGAAGGAGCGATTCATGGCACCTGTTACAGTATCTACCATTGTATATATCTCCTCTATAGTGACTGGTGGCTTTGGAGCCACCTGAGACAGCTAACGCTACATCATCAGAATACGCTAACACTTTTATCCCCTCTCCTTCCAGTTTCAACAGTAATTCAGTTTGCCCTTTTTTTATTTGTTAAGAACTCACGAAGGGCAGGTTTGATATCTAACTTGAAGATTAAATAGCGATGGTCTGAGTATAAGTGTTCTTTTGAAACCTTCCATTCTCTTACCCTATACGCTTTAAAGTCTGATATGAAAGTTACATCGAGTACTTCTTGCCTATTCTTTATTTTGAAAGTGGGCTCTTGCCCAATATTACAAATAGCGAGGTTTGTATTAATTAAGTATTCAAAAAATGACTCACTTCTCTCATTTACGTCGGTGCTGCCCCATATTGTGATCGCCCCAATTTATATTTTTTCTGCATCCTCCAGTATTTTTGGTGGAGTCTGCTTTTCCCGGAAACCAGCCAGAATTTTTCATTTCCGACTTCAATGCTGGCCGCAGTTATGTCACCGTCACTATATATAAAATATAAAATATATTCAGGTAAGTTTTACCCAGAATACAAGATCTAATCTTCTCTGACTTACTAGAGTAAAGGACTTTATACACTTTAAGTCCGAGCCCACAGATCTTTAGCTCCCGGCGTGATGACTATTGTCAATGACGGCAAGCATCGGCCCGTGCTTTTTGACGATATCACTAAACGATTTCGTCTTGTGCGTCTTAAGAGCCACCGGTTGAGTCTCCGCTTGCACCGTAGCTCGTTTGCTGCTTCCGGCTTCAACCTCTTCCTAAGACCTTTGCCTTTTTGCCCCTAGGTCCCTGGCGGGGTTTTTTCCACCTTCCACAGGTAACTTCGCCCATGCTACGGACTTCTTTTGTCTCTTCGTTAGCTGCTCCTCAGGGATATCAGCCAACTTTTCTAAGACTTTAAAAGCCGCGCGACGATCCCGGTACCGTTTTTTCGTCGGCGGTATGTTGCGTGACCCGTTATCGGCTTCGCTTTTGCTGGTGTTACTGGTCCCTGGCCTATGGGCCTTAGGATCTAATACTACCTTGTTTTTAGCGGCCGGGACCCCACCTTTACGGTTAGAGCCACTTGCCACGCTTGTTTCCAGCCTTTGGTGAGTGCTGGTCTCGTTTTGTGTCGGCATTTGTTGAGTGCAGATCTCGATTTGAAAAGAAAGTTTTTTAGTGTGCTTCATTTTGGGTCCCACGAGTGTCGGAGAAAGGGTGGTCCACCCGCGCAGATAAGGTAGGATACATCTAAAGCGCCCCCGACACGTTACTGAATTACTCACATCATCGTAAAGGTATAATAGTGAAACAGGTATGTATGAGTCTCACTTACAAGGACTGAAGCATGCAATAAGCAGAATCCAAATGATTTGTATTTTGCTTACTGCATGCATGGGTTTTTCAGTCGATACGTCACGTGTATTTGAGTGACTGAAACTGCATTCATTCGACACTAAATTTTATAGAGTGCAGACGTGATGGCGGAAAACACCGAAAGAAATTTTATTATTGAGTTCATCGAATTTTACCGCACTTTACCTGCGTTATAGGATATATCTACAAAGAAGACACGCATAGTGGTGTCTTGTTTGTAGAAATAGGGTCCAACCAATTTGAGTAATTTCGCATAAGTTGAATTATTCATTCGTAAGAAGTTGCTAAAGTCTTCTTGCGAAGATACCTTAAATTCGTTCAGCAAATTTTGGTGTGTAAATTCATTCCTTTCTCTGTGCCAATTTTTCATCCAATTTTTTTTTCGTTGATTTTGTTTTTCATTAATTCCTTTTTTTTTAAACACACTGCACACTTCTTGCGAAGATACCTTTTATTCGTTCAACAAATTTTGGTGTATAAATTCATTCCTTTTTCTGTGCCAATTTTTCATTCAAATTTTTTTTTTCGTTGATTTTGTTTTTCATTAATTTCTTTTTAAATTCTCTATATTAACTTCGCGTGCACGTGGCTGGCTGGTTGGCTGGCTGGCTGGCTGGCTGGTCAGATTTTCTGATCAATTTTTAGCCCACTTCCCATGGCCCGATTTTATTGAAATTTTGCACACATGTATATTTCCGGTGACAATACTTTCTATTAAAATTTGAGGCCCCTCGGACCTCGGGTTCGGGGGGCTCCCATAGAAATATTTTACAAAATTTACCCGATTTTCTTTACATTTTGTACATATGTGTGTCTTCGATCGTGCGATCGGCCCCTTGGGGACCCCAATATACAATTTTTAAATATCGCTATATCGCATCAGATCACGGCAAAGTCTAAGCTCTGTGCTTTGTGAGCAGCGCTGTTCGCTGCCGCTGCGTAATTTTGTGGATGATTTTGCCACAAGACGAGCACGCAGTGTGTGTGTGTGTGTGTATCTCCGATTAGAGAATTTACAAGAAAAATTTTCATTTTTATGGGTTGTTTTTTTTAAACACACTGCGCTGCAATCACTGCCAAAATTATTTTATCCGCTTCTGACATTGTGGTCTGCACGTCAAGACAGTAAACTAACAATGAATGATTGGAAAGTATGCAGTCACATGTCAGTGCAAATGTACTGCACACGTACATGAGGATAATGTAAGGAATGCAGTAACGTGTCGGGGGCGCTTAAAGGTTACCAGGTATCTAGATGACTCCGATAGAGACTGGGCTATTTATGGGCACCCAGCCTAGTCGATCCTCGGCTTGGTTTGCATTACACCTTGATCCGGCCCATTTGCTGTCATTTAGCGTGACCCGCTCCGCACCTAGGTTTTGAAACTCAGAACCTCTGTCCGCAACTAAAGGTGAGCGTAGGGGCAACACACTCCAGTCACGGTCAGAGAACCCGGAGGCGACAACAATTGCGAAGCTTTCCTAGTTGTTGGTTGCTTTAAATTTATTGTGTCTACGGTTAATAAAGGGGATAATATATGAACTGGTCGCTCGAGTATACCCGAAAACCCCTCTAACAATGTTTTCTTTGTGTGTGATTCGTCCAAGAAGCCAATGTTACGACTGGTACGTTGTTTTTTTTAACATGTGAAAGCTCTTGAATTCTGTTTAACAAATTTCCACAAACGTGTGTAACGATGAAACTGATTATAATCTGCTTCACCTCACATAATTTTGTCTTCGGTGTGACAACTCTAATGAAACCGTTCCCTCCAGGATGAGTTTTGGTTATCTTTACCAGCAGCCATGGACTTTGGGGATCTGCATTGCGATTGATTGGGAAACTTTTGACTGCTCAAAACTTGGTTTGAGCCAGTAGCGCAACAATCAAGTTCGTGATGTAGTGCTTGCTCTACCTCCTAGTGGTGATCCACGGGCAACTATGTGTATAAATCCTTATATATGTAGGCCAAAAATGCAAGTGCGAACGGTCTAGCGCTTCTAGTCTAGGTAACGTGGGTTAGCACCCTGCGGTACCGAAAAATTGTTGGTAGCAGCCAGGCAAGGCACAGCACGTGGCTTACCGAAAAGGCGGATTTAAGAACGTAAGCTACTTAAAGCTCGTATTGTAGATACCCTAGCAGAAGCGAGGATCGAGCTAGAGTCCCTGTATCGAAGCAAAATGAGAGAAGTACAGCGTAGTGTAAGACGTTACAAACGTAATTACATGAACAACATGGCCTCAGAAGCAGAGGAGGCAGCGAGCAGGTGCGATAGCAGAACCGTTTACAGAATCACCAAAGAGCTGACAGGTGGTCACCGCTATAGCCAACATCCGGTGAAAGGCCTAGATGGTGCCGTACTCGTTTCAGATGCGGATCAGCTCAAGCGATGGAAGGAGCATTTCTCTACGGTCCTTAACCGTGTATTCGCCAACGATATGCACCCAAATCAAACGGAGCTGCTGGAAGTAAAAATTTCCCGAATTCACGAATTCAACTCCCAGTAAAGATGAGATCGCTACCGCGATCAACGCACTAAAGAACAACAAGTCGGTAGGACTAGCTGGTATACCCGCAGAGCTTTTGCGTGCCGCTTGGGAGGCAGAAAGTTTCCCCGATGAGTGGAAGAAGGGAATGATTGTCAAGCTCCCTAAAAAGGTAGTCTTATGGAGTGCGAAAACTGGAGAGGCATTTGCGTTCTTCCTGCAGTTGCAAAGGTAGTACTTGAGAGTACTTGAGCAAATTAAGGATTATCTGGAAGATACACTCGATGCCGAACAAGCAGGTTTCCACACTGGATCCACCATTGTGGACATTGTCAACCGAATCGGCAAAGCAAAATCAGTGTTTGGAATGATGTCCATGATATGGCGAAGCAATGCGATCAGCTTAAACACCAAGCTGCGATAGTTCCGTTCAAGCGTTGAATCTGTATGGGTGCAGCACTTGGAAGGTGATCGCTTCTATCACAAAAAAGATTACAAACGTTCGTACATGGTGCCTACGGAATGGATGGGTGTGATCGGACCCTGAAGCCTGAGGGGTGCCCATGTAAATAAAAATGTCAGGCCCCATATAATATTTTTAATAATTAGCACGATTTTCTTCAAATTTTAAATACATGTGTATCACTGATGAACAAAACTTTTTGTAAATTTGTTGGACTGCTCGGGCCCTGAGAGCCGTAAATTTTTATTTCGAGGTCGTCGTGGTCTGGACTGTCGGCGATCCACTTCCAAGCCAAGCCAAAAAAGTCCAGAGACAGACTCTTTTTAGCTAGAGACTTGAAACTTAGTTCAGTACCGTATGAACATTGACAAATCACAAAAAAATACAACAAATTACAAAAAAATAAAATAAAAAGTGAAATATTGTGTGCACTTGTCTGTTCCTGTTCTGTGTTAATGATGTGGTTGATTTAATTTTAGCTATACCTTCTTTTAGCGTTATTAACTGTGCGTTCGTGTAGTCCAAAATTTGTGTGTCATAGTGCTACATAAAACTTGAAACAGAGATTTTAACTTCTGATATGGCTTTTATGAACTTTGACCTAATTTAGTTTTTACTATTGTCCTGTTGTTTTCTCTCAATTTTCCTTTTTGTATCTGGGTGATAATTTTCTACCATTTTGTACCACTTGTTTATTTTTACGAAAATTTCTTTAGTACTCTTTATTTTTTTGTCTTTTTTTTGTTATGGTATAGAAGGTCGTGGGCTTATTTTCTTTTTAGTAAATTTACATTTTGCTGTCTAAACTGTTCTTACTTACGAGTATCTGGGCCATTGCTTACTCTAATTCCGAAAAATATTTCTAAAGGTTTTTTTTAACTATGTATGCTCTTTGATGTACTGTAGAATTATATTCTTGCACTGATTTGAACAGTAACTCTTCGAATATCATATTTGTGTTATTGGACTTTAGGCATCATATTATTTCTGAGATATTGTTTCTTTACTTCCGAACAGGTTAACTAGGGTGTGGTTCGTTAATTCTATTTGTCCAGCTATGGAATTTTCGTAGAAATGTTTCTTATTGGAAGCGGTTTTGATACAAAATGTGGTTGGATATAGTTTTTGCTTGATCCGGTAATGTTTTAATAAGTATATCTCCGTTCTTCATCTTGCACTATATATATATATATATATATATATCTACAGCAACGAAGAACTGGTCATTCTAAAAAATGAATGTTGGTCGACTGGATTTTAACGTCCTCTACATGGTCGTTCTCTTCATTCCTGTAGTTGCTCCATTTCTCGAGTTTCCGTGTTTATGTGTTTGTGGGGGATCTGGTGAGAAAAGTTCGATGGTCTCTTCTCTGCTGGTCTATTGGCATTTCGTCTATTCAGGTAATTAATCATATTGGACTGCATGGATTAATTGACATCCATAGGTTCCGGTTTTTCCGGGTGTAAAGTTATTGTGGTACTGTGGAGAAGGCTGGAAAGATCGTTTTTTCCAGATTGATTGAGAAAATGCTTGATTTTGATAAGAGTTTCTTGGTGGGATATTGAGTTGGATAAGTGAGGTGTGGTCTCTGATAATATGCATGTTTCTCTGCAAGTTTGGTTTTTTTTATAATCTACACACGCTAAAGGGATTTGCACCCTTATAATGCTTATCACAGCGTGGGCGTTAGGAAATTAGGGACAGCGAAACATGATATGTTATGCACGCGTGTCTTAAATGACTGCAGATTATACAAATGCGGAAACACAGAATCAGGCAATTCATTCCACATAACTAGTGTGTGGCTAAAGAAGGAATATCTGAATTGGTAAGTACGTCAGAAGATAGGCTTAATGGTGGACCCGAGGGCTCGAGTTGAGGCACGGGTTTTACGGATGGGTTCGAGAATGGGCGGGATGCATCTGTATATTTCTTTTGAACACCGCTTGTGAAAAAAGCGATACAACAGTGACAGCGATTGTTTTAGCGATATTTACGTCACCAATATGTTTTAACGCGTGGTTCTGAATTCTGTCTAGTAGTTGCAATGTGGTCTTGGGGGCACCTGCCCAGACAATACAGTTGTATTAATGTTTAGGGCGAATATACGACTTGTAAATAGTAGCCAGATCTGAAGGAGTACATCTTGCACCGTTTTGGGAAACCTTAACATCTCGCAGCATTCTTGGCGTTGGCAAATATGAGGTCGTTCGAACGAAGCTTGTTGTTGACGCACATACCTAGAATTGAGAGTTGTTCAGTTTCTTCGATGCAAGATCCATTCATGGATAAAGGTTGGGGGTTTAAATTACGCTTGGAAGATAAAAAAAAGATAGCATTACGTTTTAGAAGCGTTGAATTCAACTCTATTCTGTAGTCCTCAACTTGTTATGCTGTCGAGATCAAAATTCAACGTTCTTAACATACGTTGTTGTTCAAGTTCCACTTGCGTCGAAAAGGGGCGTGCAGAAAGTGTGAAATTATATGAAAAGCTAATAGTTTTGTCGTCAGAGAAAGAATGGTTTGGATTAGAAGTGGCGGATAGGGGATCACTAATAAAAATTAGAAAGAGTGTCAGAGACATGATGAGTTTTTCCGGAACACCATTGCTAGACAAAATCTGCCACATCATGTTTCGGCTATCAAAAGCGCGTTTAAAATCTACAAAAACCATATACAGAGGGGAGCGATACTCAACTGACTGTTCAATGATTATACGCTAATTTGATCAGCACAAGAACCGTTTTGGCGAAATCCTGCTTGTTTCTTTCCCAATATAACGCATTCCATTAGCGTCTAGCTTTTATAGAGGAGATCACTTTGTTTATGGTGTTCAGCAGGGTAATTCCTCTACAGTTTTCGCAATTGCCCAAATCAGCTTTCTTGGGGAGTTTGACTTGCGACTTGTCACATGAGCTATGAAGTCAGTCAATAAACACTACTAACGAACAACCCTTGCGTATCACTGTCTCGTTACATGGTGGGGCGAAGTGAAAAAAATTCATTAAAATAGTGCTGTAAATCAAAAAGAAAGTGTTTAAATAAGTTAAATAGGCTAAAAAAGAAAGCATACAAATAAAGTATTGCAAAATAAAATAAAAATTTCTAAGAAAAAAGTTCACTTGAAAGATCTTGTTACAATACGCAAGCGCGAGTGCCACGGTAAAAGAAACTAAAAAATAAGAGTCTAGACACAAATAATAAGGAAAACGAGTTCAAGTGTGTAAGTGTCTAAGATACAGACAAGGAAATCAACGCAATAACAATGAGCGGAATTAAGCCACCAAAACAGCTGCATGTAAATGGTGATATCGACATGGCGGTTGAATGGACGGAATGGCTAGAAATGTATGAGAATTATTCAATTGCAGCCAAAATAAGTGCACAATCAGCGGAAGTACAAGCAGCAAATTTTTTAACAATAATTGGACGAGATGCTTTAAAAGTGCTGAATAACTTGGGACTTACTGATGCAGAAAAAAAAGTGGTTAACGCAATGAAAACCAAATTGAAAGAACATTTCGCACCACCTAAAAACTGTTGAAAATCATTCACACATTAATGCCTGACTTCATTATTACTACTTATCTTGTATAGTGTAAACACTACTTAAGAATTATTTCATATCTTGTATGGTGCAAACACCACTTAATTTTTTCGATAATCACTTGTCACTTGTATAAGAAACTCTAAAAACTACACTACACTTTCGTCTGTACAATTTTCGTTATTTAATATTAATAAATATATATTCCAAACATAATAATAAATACATATTTTCTACAGGGCCCAGGAAAGCGCGAATAATAAAATACTGGCAGAAATAAAGAAAATTAAATATTCAGCAAACATTTCTACTTGCGACATTATTGCAGGTTAAGCCACGTTTTATTTCCTTTTGTCAAAATGGGAGACCCCATTAAAATTTATTTCGAGAAATTAAGCAGTTCAAACTATTTCATCTGGAAGTACAGAATGGAACTTTTCTTAATAAAAGAAGGAATCTGGGACGTCATATCGGATGTAAAACCAGAACCCCTCACTAATGCTTGGCAACTGAAAGACGAAAGAGCTTAGTCTTCGATAGGTCTTCTCATTGATGACGGGCAAGTCATGCATGTGCGGAAAGCTACATCGGCTAAAGAACCATGGACAAATCTTCAGTCCTATCATGAAAAATCCACATTAAGCAATAAATTTCAGCTAATACGCAAAATATACAATCTACAGGAAAGCGGAAATGTGGAATTGCATATTATAGAACTGACAACTTTATTTGAAAAACTACATGTACTGGGAGGCTAAAAAAACTTCCCGATGGATGGATAGTTGCTATGTTACTCAGCAGTCTGCCAAGGAGCTATGATGTAATGATTATGGCGCTAGAAACACGTCCAGAAGCTGATTTGACAGTGGATTTGGTACAATCAAAATTAATAGAAGAGCACAAGAGACAATCAAATAATTGTTCCAATGATTCGAAAAATGTTGCTCTGAAAACATTTAATAAAGGAATGTCTAATTTTAAAATGCAGTGTTTTTTCTGCTACAAAATAGGAATTTAAAGAAAGATTGTCGGCTGAAAGAATTGGAAATTTTCAAAAATCCAATAAGCAAAACGTCAGAAAAGTGAAAGATGCTGATAACGATTATTGTTTTCAAGCAGCCGAACAGATTGAGTTTTTAAACGAATGGTGTGTAGATTCTGGAGCGACAAGTCATATGGCAAACACGATGGAATATTTCATTGACTTCGATGATTCAATTCAACAAGATGTCAAGATGGCTGATGGTAAAATTGAAAAATCTTATGGCAAAGGTACGTGCATTATTAAATGTTTAAATAAAATTAATAAAGAAATCACTGCTCGTTTGGAAAACGTGCTATATGGTCCAAATCTTGATTGTTGTTTACTATCATTACCTAAACTCGTTAAAAAGAATTTCGAGGTTAAGTTTCAAAAGGGTTCGTGCGAAATCTCTAAAAATAAGATCGTTTTAGCCGTCGCATTTCTAGTTTCCAATTTATATTTATTGATACGAAATACGCATTTTCAAGCACTCACTGTAAAAACCCATAATGAAAATTGTTACCACAAGTGGCATCGAATACTTGGCCATAGAGAGGTGCACGCACTTCAGCAAATGGTGAACGAAAATATGGTCACTGATATTAAAATGAAAAATTGTGGTTTAAAGGAAACGTGCGAAGTTTGCGTTCAAGGCAAGATGTCACGTAAACCATTTCCAATGAAATCCGACAACACAACCAGTTCCCCATTGGAATTAGTACAATCAGATGTGTGTGGACCAATGAAGACTGCTACACCTGGTGGTAAGAGATATATTCTCACATTTATTGATGACTTCAGTAGATACACTGTTGTCTATTTATTACACCAAACATTCGGAAGTTGTCGAACGTTTCAGTTACAGTATACATCCGGATACTCACCACAGCAAAATGGAATAGCAGAACGGAAAAATCGATATTTATTTGAAGCTGCACGTTGCATGTTATTAGATGCAAAGATGGTCAATGTATTTTGGGGGGAGGCAATCATGACATCCAATTATTTACAAAATAGATTGCCATCAAGATCGGTACCTACCACACCATTTGAGAGATGGGAAGGAAAGAAACCAAAAACAGACCACTTACGTATCTTTGGAAGCAAGGCCTACATTCACATTCCAAAAGAAAAAATATCGAAGCTAAACAAAAAGGCAACAGAAATGACTTTTGTTGGTTACGATGGTAATGCTCAGACGTATCGATTTGTGGATAAAAATAACAAACAAATTGTCGTCAGCCGAGATGTCAAGTTTATCAAGGAGTACGATAAATCAGAACCCGTAAAAGAAAATCAGAATATATCAAATAATATACAGACACAGTATACTACCAATAACCACGAAATGGTACAAGATAATAATGAACTCGTTCATGTTATTGAAAATGAAAATATACTTAAAGAGACCAAGTAATTTTCAAGAACATTAGAATCAGGATGGGAAAGTTACTGTAGGAGGAGATCAAGATCAGGCACCAGAATTAAGAATATCGAAAAGGCAGAATAAAGGGGTGCCACCAACGCGTTTAATTGAAAAAATCAAAATTGTGAAAGTTATTACTGACGATCCAAAAGACTTTGCAGATGTTTTAAAAGCAAAGATAAGGAAGAGTGGTTTAGCGCAATGAAAGAAGAAATTAATTCATTAAAAGAAAACGAAACCTGGGATCTTGTGGAACCTCCAAGTGAAACAAATATTGTGGGTTGCAAATAAATATACAAAATTAAAGATACTGGTGAAACCGTACGTTTTAGAGCAAGACTAGTTGCTCAATGGTTTTTACAAAAATACGGAACCGACTACGACGAAGTTTTTGCTCCGGTTATAAGGCAAGCAACTGTACGAATTCTGTTATCTATAGCTGGAAAAAGAAATATGCACGTGATTCATTTGGATATTAAATCAGCCTTTCTAAATGGATCATTGAAAGAGATAATTTAAATGCAACAACTGCCAGGATACATCGTAGAAGGATCAGAAAATCAGGTATAAAAGTTGAAGAAAAGTTTATATGGACTGAAACAGGCTGCTAGATCATGGAATGAAACAAAACATGAGGTATTGTTGAATGGAGGTTTTATCCAGAGTCGAGCTGATCCATGTTTATTCTACAAAAACTCTTGCGGTTTTCTATGCTTTGTTTTGGTCTATGTGGATGACATGTTAATTTCAAGTGCTGATGTTTACATCTTGAAGAAAACTGAAAATTTAATAAAATCTAACTTTAAAATGAGAGTTGAAATGTTACATAGGCTTGGATGTTGATAAAGATGAAAAAGGAAATTATCGTCTAAGTCAAAGGAAATACATTGATAAGATTATACGGTTAGCTGGTTTGCAGAACAGTAAATTTTTCATCTATACCCTTGGAACCCGGATATCAGAAGAACTATTCCAATTCAGAAATCTTGATTGATAATAAACAATATCAGAAACTAATTGGATGTTTATTATATGTAGCTGTTAACACACGTCCAGATATATCTGCAAGTATTTCCATATTAGCCAGAAAAGTCAGTCAACCGACTCAGGAAGATTGGACTGAATTGAAAAGAGTCATTAAGTATTTAAAGGGGACTATAAATTTGAAATTAGTTCTAAGCAGTTCTGAGGAGTCCAAATCAAAAGACTGTTTAATCGGTTATGCAGACGCCAACTGGGCCGAGGATAAAGGTGACAGAAAATCTAACACTGGATATATTTTCAAAATGAATGGAGGTGCATTTGATTGGAGTTGTCGTGAGCAGTCATGTGTTGCTCTATCTTCGACTGAAGCGGAGTTCATCGCTTTGTCAGAAGCATGCAAGGAGGCGGCATGGCTAAGAAATTTGCTAAAAATCATTCACACATTAATGCCTGACTTCCTTAATACTACATATCTTGTATAGTGTAAACACTACTTAAGAATTATTTCATATCTTGTCGGGTCGGTGCAAACACCACTTAATTTTTGTTCGATAATCACTTGTCTAAGAAACTCTTAAAACCACACTACACGAATTCGTCTGTACAATTTTCTTTATTTAATATTAATAAATATATATTCCAAACACAATAATAAATACATATTTTCTACAAAAACAAAACGTATGAAAGATGCCAGTACCATCGTATTAAGCAAGCGCCAAACGAAAGTTTTGAGGATTTTTTACAAAAAATGATGACGCCAATCAAAAAATGTAGTTATCCAACCAATGTTCAAGAAGAATTTATGATGGATCAGATCGTGGTCGGAATTTATTATGAGCAGACGCGGCAAAAATTATGGACTGAAAATGATCTCAATTTTAATAAAGCAAAGAAGATTTGCAGAGCTGCTGAAAGAGCTGAAAATCAAATGCATGAGCTGCAAGGCGAACCTAGTGTGAACGCGGTTACTAAAAAATTTGATTGCAAAATATGTGGCAAAAAGGGTACCCAGACACTTACTCGAAAAACATTTGCTCGAAAAACATTTGCTCGAAAAACATTTGCTAGAAAAACATTTTCTCGAAAAACATTTGCTCGAAGAACATTTGCTAGAAAATGTATAAAACGACATTTGCTCGAAAAACATTTGCTAGAAAAACATTTTCTCGAAAACTAAATAGTCTATGTTTTCATCCTTCTAAAAACTATCGCGAGTAATTTTTGTTCGCGAAACGTGAGTTTTTTTTTAAATTTTTCGGTTATTTATTTTACCAAAAAATTACGTTCGAGCAAATGTTTTTCGAGAAAATGTTTTTCTAGAAAATGTCATGGAATCGGCAAAAAGCATTGCCCAAAAATTGTCCAGCTTACAAAAAGGGATGCGGCCGACAGGGTCATTTTAAAATAATGTGTAAATCAAACAAAGCACAAGAACAAAATAATTCCAAGCAAAATCAAACGGAAAATAGTAAAAAATACAAGTCCAGAAATAAAATATATAAAAATGTAAGCACGTTAGGTGAAGACTCGGAATCAGAACTAGATGACACGTCATAATATCCTGAGTACAAAGTAGGACTAGTAACTATCAATTCTGGTTCGAGCACGTTGAAGTTAAATTAGACACTGGAGCAGAGTGTAATGTATTGCCAAGACAACAAGCGGAAGAATTGAATTTAAAAATTTAAAAATCAGCAACCAAGAGATTATTAACGTACAATAACGAAAGCGTCGCAGTAGTAGGTGAAGCAAAAGCGTTCTGTTAAGCGAAAAATAAAATAGAGAAAGTTAATTTCAAAATTATTGACAGTAAGCTTTAGCCTATACTGGGCAGACAAATGTGTGAAAAATTTGGATTCATCACACGAGTACATCAAGTATCAGCGAAGAAGGCGGAACCTGATAAAATCAATATAGGTTGCTGCAAAAACTTTGAATATGAAATAGACTTCATAGAACATCCAAAATTTAAAATAATACCTCCAAGAAGAATACCTCATGCTTTGCGTGATAAAGTCAAAGTCGAGTTAGACAAAATGGTAAACATGGGAATTATTGTGCCAGTAACAAAAGCAACACCATCTGTAAGTGGTAAATTAAGGCAACAAAATTCGAATATGTCTGGACCCAACAGACTTAAATAAAAACATAAAGCGAAGATATTATCCACTAAAAACAGTAGAAAAAAATTGCAGCACGAGTAAAAGGAGCCAAATATTTCACAAAATCGAAGCAATTAAGCGATTGAAAACGCCAACAAATGTCAAAGATTTACAACGTTTGCTTGGTATGGTAACGTATAAATTTATCCCAAATTTGTCTGACTTAACAGAACCATTAAGAAAATTACTTCATAAAGACACAGCATGGTATTGGGAACATGAACAACAAATAGCGATCGAAAATATCAAAAAACATTAACAACGACACCTGTATTAAAGTACTACGATGTCAACAAAAATGTCAAATTGTCAGTAGATGCAAGTTCAAAGGCAATGGGAGCGTGTTTGCTACAAGATAATCAACCAGTAGCATACGCCATAAAAGCATTTACAGAAAGTCAGCAAAATAGCCCAAAAATTGAAAAAGAAGCAATGGCCATAAGATTTGCATGCCAGAGGTTTCATGTATATATTTATGGCAAAAACCTAGAAATTGAGACAGATCACAAGCCCTTAGAGACCATTTTTAAGAAAGCCATCCATAAAGCACCAATAAGACTACAACAAATATTATTATAAGTAATTCCATACTCACTTAAAATCTATATATATAAAAAAGAGAATTTGTTTGCATATTTGTATATATATTTGTGCCTAACTAGCTCTGGAACTCCTTGACCAATTTCAACCAAACTTGGTATACATATTAGTTACTATGTGAAATCAAACATATGGGGTGGGGGGTAGCAGGTTTTTTTAGCTGGAGGAGGCGTGGCAGGCGATTTTAGTGTCGGACCCACCGTTTCCGGTATCGCCGAGACGAATGGATGAGTTATATTCCCACAGGGGGGGGGGGTGACCGTTATTAGTGTTGATTCTATAGTTTTCGTGGTCGCTAAGTTGAAAGGTGATGGTAAGACAGGTCTAGGTGGATGGGGTGTTAACTGAGAGGAGGGGGTGACCGTTATTAGTGTTGATTCTATGGTTTTCGTGGTCGCTAAGTTGAAAGGTGATGGTAAGACAGGTCTAGGTGGATGGAGCGATAGCTGAGGGGGGGGGTGATCGATATTAGTGTTGATTCTATGGTTTTCATGGTCGCTGAGTTGAACGGTGATTTGATCTCCAATTATTTTACTACGGATTCTCGACTCGCCAAAACTTTGCAACGTCACAAGACTGTGCGTAAAAGAAATGCCGTGAAATATAATTAAAGCGACTATCTTCACAGAAAATGGACAGTGTGAAACAGTTTTTATCCCACGGTTAGCTCTCATTTCGACGGATCTACATTTTAAATTGAAGAGATTGCAATTTCCGGTAAAACTTGTGTTTTCGATGACAATCAATAAGTCGGACAGTTTATTAAGTACTGCGGAGTATAGATTTGAGATCGTCATGTTTTTCCCACGGACAGTTTTATTTATTCTTGAAGGTGAAACTTAAAACATTGTATACAACTAAGTTTTGTTTTAAATTAATTTTATGTATGTTTATTTATTTTTATTTTATAATTTGCTGCCTAATAGAAGATTGGGAATAATAAATACCTGGGCAACGCCGGGTAATCAGCTAGTTTACTATAAAAAAGGGACTCAAATACCAATAGCAGATATATTGAGCCGAGATTGTGAACATCATGAACAGCATGAGCCAGTAAAAGAACAATATTCCGTGCAACTGATACTTTCGTTTACTGATGAAGCAAAGAAACGATTCGTTGAATGATCTTGAATTGCAGCTATAAGGAAAGGTTGGCTGGAGGATGATAAAAAATTACCAGAAGCAGTTAAAAAGTATGCAAACTTCAAGGAAGAAGTAGCATTTGATGAAGGTATACTTTTTAAGGGTACTAAAGTAATAGTAATATCAAATAATATACAGACACAGTATACTACCAATAACCACGAAATGGTACAAGATAATGATGAACTCGTTCATGTTATTGAAAATGAAAATATACTTAAAGAGACCAAGTAATTTTCAAGAACATTAGAATCAGGATGGGAAAGTTACTGTAGGAGGAGATCAAGATCAGGCACCAGAATTAAGAATATCGAAAAGGCAGAATAAAGGGGTGCCACCAACGCGTTTAATTGAAGAAATCAAAATTGTGAAAGTTATTACTGACGATCCAAAAGACTTTGCAGATGTTTTAAAAGCAAAGATAAGGAAGAGTGGTTTAGCGCAATGAAAGAAGAAATTAATTCATAAAAGAAAACGAAACCTGGGATCTTGTGGAACCTCCAAGTGAAACAAATATTGTGGGTTGCAAATAAATCTACAAAATTAAAGATACTGGTGAAACCGTACGTTTTAGAGCAAGACTAGTTGCTCAATGGTTTTTTACAAAAATACGAAACCGACTACGACGAAGTTTTTGCTCCTCAGCCATCATCGAGCGCTCAACACGAGCACACGCATCATATCGTCAAGCTACCTGCTACCGATTGAAAAAAAAACCCAAAACCAAAAGCGAGCATTTCGCTACCTGCTATTTTTTATTTTTTATTATTTCACTATTTATTTTTTAATTTCAGAAATATTTTTCTTTTATTTCATATATATATTTTCAGAAAAGATCTTCCTTTCGATCAGCCCTATAAAATGGGGAAAAAAGCAAAAAGGAAGGAAAAAGTAAACGAGGTCTTGTCCTTAATTAAGGAACAAGTAACCAACCATGGTGGGGATTTCCTCTTGTCGTTGTACCGAAGGCTGGATGAAGTGAACCAGCTGTGCGATTCAGCGACTTCAGAGGAGGAAACCTTGAGCGTTGTCGAGGAATCGGATACTGAAGTGCCCGAATCCAGCAGTGGCGGAGAGGATAACTCCAGCGACAAAGACAGTCGCAAAGCTTGGTCTTCTCCCGAAACAATGCCCGCAAAGGCAAAAAAAGGGAGGTTGTCTGGAAATTCCAGACCATCATCGCCACCAACATCATCTTCTCCTGGAGTGGCTGCTGTTGATAAAAAAATTGCTGTTGATAAAACAGCTTTACCAAAAGAGTCCCAAAAGGTCTCAAATAAGAAGGCACCACCACCAGTCGCTCCATCAAGCCAAAAATCCCAAACTACGGGACCAACAGCAAAGCCTTTTGCCATGCCGCCAATAGTCTGCTTCAGACTAAACGTCGCTGAACTATCAAAGTTCACGAAGAGCGCCAACATTAGTTGCAGAATTCGCAACATCAGCAGCAACAAATCAGTCGTTACGGCCATGAACAGAGATGGCCATCAGCTAATTCGGTCTTTCCTACAATCGGGAAAGACTGAATTTAACACTTATACTGCAAAGGAGGACAGGAAAGAAATGTTGGTCCTAAAAGGTATTCACCACTCCTTTGATGCTGAAGATGTCAAGGAAGCGTTGACGACAGAGGGTGTCCCTGTACTAGTGGTGAAACCCTTCAAATCTCAAAGGACTGACAAGAAATTTAATCATTTCATTGTCGAGCTAGAGAAGAACTGCGATAAAGCGGCAGTTTGCTCAAAAACCCTCCTTTTGAACCAGTTGGTGCATTGGGAAAAACTAAAATCGGCGGGCATTACTCAATGCAGAAACTGCCAAAAATTTGGACATGTCGCAAGTAATTGCGGCATGAAATACAGATGCGTCAAGTGCAAAGATGAGCACTTGCCTGGCCAATGCCAAAGAAATGCAGACAATATAAAAGACGACAACGTTTTCTGCACAAACTGCCAGAAAAATGGACATCCGGCAAACTATAAAGGATGTCCAAAATATAAGGAAAAGATGACTGAAAAGCTTAAAACCGCACAAAAGAAGAAGGAACAACATAAATTCGCCCAGATGTCTGCTTCAAAAGCCATAGTAAAGGGAGTAAGTTTTGCTAGTATAGCTGCTATGGGGACTTCCAGCAAGCCAGCAACGATCAGCAAGCCTCTAACAAGCAGCCATGCAGCATCAAACAGCAAACCAATAAAAAAGCCAGCCGTTAAACCTGTACCATCTACCGGAAAAGCCAACATCTTCGACGATACGGAAAGGCTATTTGGAGCTGACCTCTTTACAATTTTACAGAAGGCAAGAGAAGTCGTGCCTGCTAATTATAGCAGTCTTGATGACAGGTCCAAAACAACCGTTTTGGGTCGACTTATTTGTGAATTATGTTCACAATAAGCAGGATAAGTATATTCTCATATAATGTGAATTCCATTTATTCGTTAGATAGGCGTATCACACTAACATTATTTATTAAAACTAATAAACCTGACATTCTTCTTTTACAGGAAACAAATCTCACTGGGAGAAATCCGTTCAGTCCAGACGGATACAATATCCACAGGATCGACAAAGGCAGTGGACGCTCTGGGACGGCGGTCCTTATCAGGAACACTATGGCAGGCGAAAAGATGCAAATCAGTGGTCTACGTAGCATGGAAGCAACAGCTGTCAGCATTAAAGTCAACGAAGTGGAGACCTTGCTGGTGATATCGGTGTACAATCACTGTAACGCAACGAGGGAAGACATCCAACGGGATTTACAAACTGTCTGCAACACCTCCTCTAGACACACATACTGTGTTGTTGGAGGTGATTTTAATGCTAGACATACTCGATGGCAGGACGAAGTGTGTAATCACAAAGGAAGGGCCATTACAAACTGGATGGACTCAAATTCGCATCAGCACACGATGGCTATAGTTTCACAGCCCCGGAAGACGTACCCTCGGACACCGTCAACTCTGGATTTCTTTCTGGCAACCACAAATTTCTTAAATATTCTCCCAGAATTAAGAAATTATTCCTGCTTGGCGCATGATAGCGACTCGGATCATATGGCCATAGAGCTTCGAGTGAGGCTGAACCAGCGAATTGTGCAAGTCACCCCAACACCTGAACTTCACATCAACTTTAAGAAAATAAACTGGAACCGGTTTAGATCAGAAGTTGAAGCTGAACTTCCTATTCCAGCGGCTTGCAGAAATCTGGAGAATACAGAAATTGATGATGCTATCAGAAATTTTGAGATTACAGTGAATTCAGCCATTAATCGGCAGAAAACAATTCGCACTAGCAAGGATCGCTTCCAACACTTCCCTGAGCATATACAGGCCATATATGCTCACAAGCAACGGCTTAGGAAACGCCTTCAGAGAATCTTCAATAGGACACTTAACACAGTCAACGACGAATACCTGTCTATACTTTCGCAACTGCGTTGTACAGTTAACATGTGTCGTCAAGCTGTGCGGAGGTTTCAGGAAGATGAACTGACCAAACGGCTCCAGGACATCAAACCAGGCCCTGATGCTTTTAGGAAGCTGAACTCTCTGGTTGGAAAGCGTATTTCCATTCCAGAGATTATCACCATTGAAGATCGAACAGTATCCAGCGCTGCTGAGAAAGCGGAAGCCTTTGCCTGCCATTTTGAAAGGAGCTTTACGGACCGACCACCAACGCATCTTCCAGATTTCTTGGAAGAGGTTGAAAGTCTTGTGGAAGACACCACTTCTCCAGGAAATACTATAGTGCAGTTCAGTGAAGAAAATCGCGCCAACGCACCCGTAGATGTCGATATGTTTACCGGAACAGCTGTTGTCAATGATTTGATTATGAGTGGAAACTCAAAAAAATCATCAGGCACAGATGGGATCTCTAACTTTTTGCTTAAAAAGTAACCGGGTATGGCAATTTTGATGTTAACCATCATTTTCAACAATTGCCTAAACAATGGCTACTTTCCGGACAACTGGAAGGTGGCCAAGGTAGTACCAGTACTCAAGAAAACTGACCGCTCCAGCGTAACTGGTTACCGTCCAATAGCTTTACTGTGTTGTATCAGTAAAGTATTGGAATCATTGATCCGTAAAAAGATCAATACGTTTTGTACGGAAAGAAATCTTATTCCTTCCTTTCAGTACGGTTTCCGAGAGAAGCACTCTACGCTGCACCCTCTGCTGAAGCTTCACAGTGACGTCACTAAAGGACTGAACGTCAAAAGTAGTACAGTGGCCTGTTTGCTAGACATCGAAAAAGCTTTCGGTCTGGATAAACGGGCTACTGTACAAGCTTATTAGTTTTGGTTTCCCCAATTATATTGTAAAAATAATTAAAAATTTTCTTTTTAACAGGGTCTTCTTTGTACAAGTGTACGACCGCCCATCGACAAGGAAAAGGATCAAAGCCGGAGTTCCTCAAGGTTCCAGACTTGGACCAATCCTGTATAGTATCTTCACGGCGGATCAACCCACAAATACAGCCGGAACAAGGACTATGCTCTTCGCGGATGACTCCATAACGTATGCAGTTTCCCGCTCTCCCGAGATAGCTGCCCGAAGAGTGGAGGAACACCTCAGAAATCTTTGGGACTACTACCTGAAGTGGGGACTAAAGATCAACGCCAATAAAACGGAACTCATCTGCTTCCGAGTACCAGCAACCGAAACAAGGATAAGAAAAATCGCAAGCCGGTGCAGAGCCTTAAAAATCACCCTTCCGGATAACACAACAATAAACACCAAGTCAGAAACTAAGTACCTGGGAATCAACTTTACTGAGAGGCTCAAGTTTAACTCTCATATCGACAAAATAATGAAAAAAGCGAACTACGCTCTTCATTTGGTGCACCCGCTACTTAAAAGACGAAACGGTCTGTCCAACAGCACCAGGCTGCTTATCTACAAGCAATTCATCAGGCCAGTGATAACCTATGGCTACCCCATATGGTTCACCGTCTCACCAACAACGATGAAGAAGATCTCCCTATTTGAAAGGAAGGTACTAAGGATCTGTACAGGACTCTGGAGGGTGACAAACAGCTATAAGTTTGTGTCGTATACAAAACTATACGAAGCAGCAGGTCTGCTGCCAATAACTGACCACTTGTTCCGAATGGAGAGGAAATTCGTCGGCGCATTGGAAACACATCCAAGTCCTGAGATGCAAGGACTGCGAATCGAGGAAATCGAGCCAAGTCACCGGTACATACACATAAGAGGATTCACTGATGCTAGATTCGATGACATCTTTAACAATCAAGACGTCTCCTTCTACGAGAAGGCGGGCAACCAATATTACAGAGGCTGAAGTTCGCCCTGTATATACGCCGCTTAATATTTTTCATTCTTATTTTATTTTAAAATTATTGTTTAAAATTTAATTACTTTAAAATTTAACATGTAGTAGATAAAGAAGTAAAAAATATTGTTTAAAAATAAACAATACCAAAAAAAAGACAATGTAAATACGTCGGGCCCCTATTGTTGAGCCGACACATATTAATATTAGTTATAAGTTTAGTTTTAAATCAAAATTGTATATTACTTTAATGTTTAATAAAAATATCTTAATCTTAAAAAAAAAAAAAAAAAAAAGAAGTTTTTGCTCCGGTTGTAAGGCAAGCAACTGTACGAATTCTGTTATCTATAGCTGGAAAAAGAAATATGCACGTGATTCATTTGGATATTAAATCAGCCTTTCTAAATGGATCATTGAAAGAGATAATTTAAATGCAACAACTGCCAGGATACATCGTAGAAGGATCAGAAAATCAGGTATAAAAGTTGAAGAAAAGTTTATATGGACTGAAACAGGCTGCTAGATCATGGAATGAAACAAAACATGAGGTATTGTTGAATGGAGGTTTTATCCAGAGTCGAGCTGATCCATGTTTATTCTACAAAAACTCTTGCGGTTTTCTATGCTTTGTTTTGGTCTATGTCGATGACATGTTAATTTCAAGTGCTGATGTTTACATCTTGAAGAAAACTGAAAATTTAATAAAATCTAACTTTAAAATGAGAGTTGAAATCTTACATAGGCTTGGATGTTGATAAAGATGAAAAAGGAAATTATCGTCTAAGTCAAAGGAAATACATTGATAAGATTATACGGTTAGCTGGTTTGCAGAACAGTAAATTTTTCATCTATACCCTTAGACCCCGGATATCAGAAGAACTATTCCAATTCAGAAATCTTGATTGATAATAAACAATATCAGAAACTAATTGGATGTTTATTATATGTAGCTGTTAACACACGTCCAGATATATCTGCAAGTATTTCCATATTAGCCAGAAAAATCAGTCAACCGACTCAGGAAGATTGGACTGAATTGAAAAGAGTCATCAAGTATTTAAAGGGGACTATAAATTTGAAATTAGTTCTAAGCAGTTCTGAGGAGTCCAAATCAAAAGACTGTTTAATCGTTTATGCAGACGCCAACTGGGCCGAGGATAAAGGTGACTAACACTGGATATATTTTCAAAATGAATGGAGGTGCATTTGATTGGAGTTGTCGCGAGCAGTCATGTGTTGCTTTATCTTCGACTGAAGCGGAGTTCATCGCTTTGTCAGAAGCATGCAAGGAGGCGGCATGGCTAAGAAATTTGCTAAAAATCATTCACACATTAATGCCTGACTTCCTTAATACTACATATCTTGTATAGTGTAAACACTACTTAAGAATTATTTCATATCTTGTCGGGTCGGTGCAAACACCACTTAATTTTTGTTCGATAATCACTTGTCTAAGAAACTCTTAAAACCACACTACACTAGAGGTGGGAAAAATGGATCTCTTGAGTGTACTGAATCATTTGGTTCAGTCACGACGAAGAGCCATTCAAAAGATCCGTTCATTTCGTTCGTTTCGTTCATTTGGTTCTTTTGGTTCTTTTTACTGTCTGAGTGCTCTATTGCAGAAAATTATTGATAAAGTACACTTAGAACATACGTATACAAACGAGATAAAACACAACGACATTGTCAGACGTTGAAAGAAACGGTACAACGCAGTATACTTTCACGGCTGAAAGAAAAAGAAAACCTTAAGTTCAAAAATTTGCGAAATAAAAAGCTAACAGCAACACAATCATCCCTTATACCGGGTGATTATTTTAAGCTGAAACTTTAAAATATTTTGGATAATAAGCACTCTACAGAAAAAATATCCAAGATCGTAATTATGGCTCCGCGGGGGAAATAAATTAGTGCTAAAATTGGTACTCCCTTTTAGGTGGGGTATGGCTACCTTTTGAAATTTAAATTGGAACCCCTATTTTTTATTGCAAATTTGGATTCTACGGCTAAAAGTCTGAAACATTTTTTTCGATTCATGATAGATGGCACCGTAAGACGATACTCAATTTTTCGATTACTCCTACTGAGAACCTATGAATAATTCTGCAATACGTTTGCAATAAAAATACAACGTTTTTCAGGATCAGGCGATTAAATCTGCTTTTAAATTAATGAATGTTTTTCTATTTTGTTTCAAAAATACCGATTCAGCTTGAAGATTATTTCGAAAACAACAATATCTGTGTTAGGCTATTAATACTACTTTAGAATGGTGTATTTAACTATACAAGAGAAAATTGAAATGGTTCTGGTTTATGAAGAAGCAAAATGAAAATTTTTTTGACGACCAATTACAATTATTTACATTGCAAACATAATGCTGAATCGTATACATAGGTTCTTAGTAGGAGAATTAAAAATGGATGGGGGTACTATTTTTAACACTAATATATTTCACCCGCGGAATGATTAAATTTTTATCTTGGAGATTTTTTTTCCCGAGATATTTGAATTTCAGCTTAAAAAATCACCCGGTATTTTAGAATATTTCATTAAAAAGTAATAAATGAAACAAAAACCAATTTGTTTTCCGTATGGGTGAGAGTGAGCCATCAGCCATAGATACCCAATGGCCCAATCCTCAATGTTTCGCTCATCATCGTCTGTACTGTGTTGCCACAAATAATAAAAACAATACTGTTCCGTTCAATCTTCACTATAGAATAGAATCGAAGAACCAGAACCAGTAAGTGAGTGAATGAACTGAAGACTGAACGACTGAACCATTGAACGACTGACCCTGAAGACTGAACTGAACGGTTGACATTTTGGATCACTACTGTTCCGTTCATTTCGTATGAAGTGTACCACTCTTTTGGTTCACTGTACTGTTCCGTTCAGTACGAACGGATCAATCACGAACGACTCAGCTCTACACTACACGAATTCGTCTGTACAATTTTCTTTATTTAATATTAATAAATATATATTCCAAACACAATAATAAATACATATTTTCTACAAAAACAAAACGTATGAAAGATGCCAGTTCCATCGTATTAAGCAAGCGCCAAACGAAAGTTTTGAGGATTTTTTACAAAAAATGATGACGCCAATCAAGAAATGTATTTATCCAACCAATGTTCAAGAAGAATTTATGATGGATCAGATCATGGTCGGAATTTATTATGAGCAGACGCGGCAAAAATTATGGACTGAAAATGATCTCAATTTTAATAAAGCAAAGAAGATTTGCAGAGCTGCTGAAAGAGCTGAAAATCAAATGCAAGGCAAACCTAGTGTGAACGCGGTTACTAAAGAATTTGATTGCAAAATATGTGGCAAAAAGCATTGCCCAAAAATTGTCCAGCTTACAAAAAGGGATGCGGCCGACAGGGTCATTTTAAAATAATGTGTAAATCAAACAAAGCACAAGAACAAAATAATTCCAAGCAAAATCAAACGGAAAACGGTAAAAAATACAAGTCCAGAAATAAAATATACAAAAATGTAAGCACGTTAGGTGAAGACTCGGAATCAGAACTAGATGACACGTCATAATATCCTAAGTACAAAGTAGGACTAGTAACTATCAATTCTGGTTCGAGCACGTTGAAGTTAAATTAGACACTGGAGCAGAGTGTAATGTATTGCCAAGACAACAAGCGGAAGAATTGAATTTAAAAATTTAAAAATCAGCAGCCAAGAGATTATTAACGTACAATAACGAAAGCGTCGCAGTAGTAGGTGAAGCAAAAGCGTTCTGTTAAGCGAAAAATAAAATAGAGAAAGTTAATTTCAAAATTATTGACAGTAAGCTTTAGCCTATACTGGGCAGACAAATGTGTGAAATTTGGATTCATCACACGAGTACATCAAGTATCAGCGAAGAAGGCGGAACCTGATAAAATCAATATAGGTTGCTGCAAATCTTTGAATATGAAATAGACTTCATAGAACATCCAAAATTTAAAATAATACCTCCAAGAAGAATACCGCATGCTTTGCGTGATAAAGTCAAAGTCGAGTTAGACAAAATGGTAAACATGGGAATTATTGTGCCAGTAACAAAAGCAACACCATCTGTAAGCCCAATAGTTGTGGTAAATTAAGGCAACAAAATTCGAATATGTCTGGACCCAACAGACTTAAATAAAAACATAAAGCGAAGATATTATCCACTGAAAACAGTAGAAAAAAATTGCAGCACGAGTAGAAGGAGCCAAATATTTCACAAAATCGAAGCAATTAAGCGATTGAAAACGCCAACAAATGTCAAAGATTTACAACGTTTGCTTGGTATGGTAACGTATAAATTTATCCCAAATTTGTCTGACTTAACAGAACCATTAAGAAAATTACTTCATAAAGACACAGCATGGTATTGGGAACATGAACAACAAATAGCGATCGAAAATATCAAAAAACATTAACAACGACACCTGTATTAAAGTACTACGATGTCAACAAAAATGTCAAATTGTCAGTAGATGCAAGTTCAAAGGCAATGGGAGCGTGTTTGCTACAAGATAATCAACCAGTAGCATACGCCATAAAAGCATTTACAGAAAGTCAGCAAAATAGCCCAAAAATTGAAAAAGAAGCAATGGCCATAAGATTTGCATGCCAGAGGTTTCATGTATATATTTATGGCAAAAACCTAGAAATTGAGACAGATCACAAGCCCTTAGAGACCATTTTTAAGAAAGCCATCCATAAAGCACCAATAAGACTACAACAAATATTATTATAAGTAATTCCATACTCACTTAAAATCTATATATATAAAAAAGAGAATTTGTTTGCATATTTGTATATATATTTGTGCCTAACTAGCTCTGGAACTCCTTGACCAATTTCAACCAAACTTGGTATACATATTAGTTACTATGTGAAATCAAACATATGGGGTGGGGGGTAGCAGGTTTTTTTAGCTGGAGGAGGCGTGGCAGGCGATTTTAGTGTCGGACCCACCGTTTCCGGTATCGCCGAGACGAATGGATGAGTTATATTCCCACAGGGGGGGGGGGGTGACCGTTATTAGTGTTGATTCTATAGTTTTCGTGGTCGCTAAGTTGAAAGGTGATGGTAAGACAGGTCTAGGTGGATGGGGTGTTAACTGAGAGGAGGGGGTGACCGTTATTAGTGTTGATTCTATGGTTTTCGTGGTCGCTAAGTTGAAAGGTGATGGTAAGACAGGTCTAGGTGGATGGAGCGATAGCTGAGGGGGGGGGTGATCGATATTAGTGTTGATTCTATGGTTTTCATGGTCGCTGAGTTGAACGGTGATTTGATCTCCAATTATTTTACTACGGATTCTCGACTCGCCAAAACTTTGCAACGTCACAAGACTGTGCGTAAAAGAAATGCCGTGAAATATAATTAAAGCGACTATCTTCACAGAAAATGGACAGTGTGAAACAGTTTTTATCCCACGGTTAGCTCTCATTTCGACGGATCTACATTTTAAATTGAAGAGATTGCAATTTCCGGTAAAACTTGTGTTTTCGATGACAATCAATAAGTCGGACAGTTTATTAAGTACTGCGGAGTATAGATTTGAGATCGTCATGTTTTTCCCACGGACAGTTTTATTTATTCTTGAAGGTGAAACTTAAAACATTGTATACAACTAAGTTTTGTTTTAAATTAATTTTATGTATGTTTATTTATTTTTATTTTATAATTTGCTGCCTAATAGAAGATTGGGAATAATAAATACCTGGGCAACGCCGGGTAATCAGCTAGTTTACTATAAAAAAGGGACTCAAATACCAATAGCAGATATATTGAGCCGAGATTGTGAACATCATGAACAGCATGAGCCAGTAAAAGAACAATATTCCGTGCAACTGATACTTTCGTTTACTGATGAAGCAAAGAAACGATTCGTTGAATGATCTTGAATTGCAGCTATAAGGAAAGGTTGGCTGGAGGATGATAACAAATTACCAGAAGCAGTTAAAAAGTATGCAAACTTCAAGGAAGAAATAGCATTTGATGAAGGTCTACTTTTTAAGGGTACTAAAGTAATAGTTCCGAAAGCCGAAATACCAAAAAATTATCAAGGACGTACACGCAAGAAATGCAGTAATTAAACGCTCTGTAGCTAGAGCGCGACAATCACTATATTGGTACGGTCAGAGCAGCGACATAGAAAACTATGTTGAAAAGTGCGCAGTCTGCCAACGAACACAAAGAAACAACATTCGCGAACGACTATTGCAAAAAACTGTTCCAGCATATCCATTTCAACTAGTTTCGACGGATATATTTAACTTTAAAGGACATGAATATTTACTGATAGCATATCATTATTCAGGATTTATGGACTTCAGAAAACTTAAATCATCAAATTCATTAGAAGTGATACTGTTCTTGCGTATGTGGTTTGCAACGCATGGTATTCCAGAAACTTTGGTGTCTGATGGTGGACCACAATTTACATTAAGAAAATTTGCAGAATTTGCGACTGAATGGAAGTTCAATCATCGAATTTTTAGTCCACATTCTCCAAAATCCAACGGATTTGCTGAAAGAAACGTGCAAACGGCCAAGAATTTATTAAAAAAATGTTACTTGGATAATACAGATGTTTATCCAGCGCTACTGATGTTACGAAATACACCGAGAAATGACATATTAAAATCGGCGTGCCAAAGATTATTCAGCAGACAGACACGAACAACAATTCCACTAGCCAAAAATAAACTTAAGCCACAAGTTGTCGAGAACGTTTCTGAAGAACTCAATAGACTTCGCATCGAACAAAAAAGGTACTATGACAAGGTGTCATTACCAACAGATCAACTGAAAAAGCAGGATAAAGTACGTATGCAGAAAGGCCATCATGAGTGGCAAGGAGTGACCGTGGTCGAGCAATCAAATTACCGAAGGTCTGTCATTGTTGAAACAGATGAAGATAACAGATATAGAAGAAACACACACCATCTTCACAAGACAAAGGCAGACATAAAAACACCATTATTTCTTTGGCCTGAAACAAATAATTCAGAGACGACAAATGCAGATACACCAATTGAAAAACAAAACTTCAACACTAGCAAGGTCGAACAAGATACACAGCAAGAAAACCATCTAGCCGCTACTAACAGTAACCAGCCAGTTGTGACAAGATCCGGCAGACAGGTGAAGCCAGTGGTGAAATTAAATTTATAAACAAAATAATGTCCAACAATATTTATTCCATTTATTTTTGAAACTTTAATTAATATGTTAAGTTAACATTACTATGTTAAAATAATGTCAAACAGTATTTATTTTAATTATTTTTGAATTTGTGTTAACATTCACTTGTAAAAGGAATTTAAAAAAAGGGGGATGTAACATGACACTAAACAATAAACAATAAACACTACTCAAACGAACAATACTTGCGTATCACTGTCTCGTTAGACGAGTTGAGTGTTGTGATCTCCGAAAGGGCTGTGTTTAGTGATGTGCCAAACCGAAAATTTCTCAAACCGAGTTAAACCGAGTTGGAATTGCAGCAAACCGAGTTGCAAACCGAATTGGCAAAAATATTTGAACAATTTTTCTTTATACCTGTTGTTTGAAAAAGTAAAAACAAAGGCATATAACTTAATCATAATTACATTTTTTAATCAATTTAATAAAAATTAATTTATTAGATAACAAAAAAGCAAAAAAAATATCATTTAACTAAATAAAAAACTTTGGAGCCAAAAAAAATACTTCATTCATTCTTTAATCAAGACCACCAAATCTTGTTTCTAGTGTTTTCAGTAAACCCGAAGAAGGAAAAGTTTTTTTGCAAAGAATGATCTTCGTCTTATAAGTATTATGAAAATACTACTATATTGATGGTGCATATTAAATAAAACACCCAGGTGAATTCTTAGACATTGTTGATGCAGTTCTAAAAAAAATTGCGACTATTGCTTTTTTCAATATTTTTTTTTATTTGTCTATCTTTTTTATTATCAAGAATCTTGACTTTTTTGATTGAACTGATAACAGCGTTTGTCTGAGTCTCTTAACATGGGGTTCTTCTAGATTAGACGATTGTGGAGTAACAATATCAGCCACTGCTTGGCATGTGGAAGGCTGAGCATTTGTACTTTGGATAATGTCCGTATTAACCATCCCATCAACATGTCTAAAAATTCACCAAGGTGTTTTTTTTATGTGCATCGTCAATGTACTCGTACTTCCAGAATACTTGTATGACGAAGAACATTTCTTGTAAATGACTTTTCCTTCTTCTGATTTATTAAAAACCTCCCACACTAGAGACTTTTTTCTATAGCCCGAACCCGGCATTATTTTCTTCGTAAAATAAACGTACACGTTGGGATAAAAATTATGAAAAACAGTACTGTAATATCTGCCACCGTAACAAAAGAAACTGAAACGAAGCAGAATACGAACCAAAAATAGATATTGAAAAAGTTTGCAACTCGGTTTAACTCGGTTTGTATTGTATAAAAACCGTAAAAATTCATAACCGATGTTGACCTATACGCTTGTCTTGGTTCGATGGTTCGATTATTCGATGGAGCTCACAACGAAACAGCGCATACAGTGCCACCGTCTCATGAGAAACCGAACCGAAAAACAATATATATGTACTGCTTTCCAACTCGACTTTATATAAGCGTACATTCATGTATTAACTTATCCTTACCAACAAAACCGAATCGTCTGATTAACTCGGTTGTTCAATGCAGTTTTGGCATTACATTTGTTGGTTTGTTCTTTCGGTTTCGCCAACTCGGTTTGATGTAAATACAACTCGGTCGTCTGTTCAACTCGGTTTTTCAATGCAGTTTTGGCATTACATTTTTTGGTTCGTTCTTTCGGTTTCGCCAACTCGGTTTGATGCAAATACAACTCGGTTTAACTCGGTTTGGCAATAACTCGGTTTGAACCGGTTTATGAACTCGAGTTGACACATCACTAGCTGTGTTGGTGTTCAGCTAACTGGAGATTGGAATGAAGTCTGTCTGTTTACCGGGCTTCAGTAGGGGAATAATTATGCCCATTTTCCAGGGTTCAGGGATGTCCAATGTTTTAAGTGAAAGGTTGAAGGTTTGAGTGAGGTAAGTGATACCTGTTGAGGTATGAGGCTTTGGAGGGTCTTGCCCTTCGTGTGGCTAATTCAACTTCGGAGGAAAAGAGAATACGTGAGGTGTTTTCTTGTTGTGTGATTTTGAAGTAATCATGGGGGGGCGTTAAAATCCCCAAAAATCAGGCGGTTACTATCTGTTCGTAGATGTTCTAAAGAAGAAAGGTAGCCGGATGTGCAGCATGTAGTTGGAGGAATATAGACATTTGTTATTTCGATTAGGGTGTCGTTGGACTTGACTGCAATAGTTTGTGTTTCGAGATGTGGATCGGGTGTGGGTGGTGCCTGTGTTGGCAGGAGTCTGTATTTGACCGAGTTGAGCACGATGAACGCAAGACCTCCTCCGCCTCCACTGTTTTTGTCTTGCGTATGATGTTATAATTGGTGCTCTTGGATAGCAAGCAGGAGGGAATGAGCTTTGTTTCTTGTATGGCAGCAATTAGGATCCCGTACTTGATGTGGTGTTTCTTGTTAGCGAACTTACGAGCGTGTTGGTAGACTGTGATGTATTGTCTACTATCAGCGGCTTGCTGTGCTTGTGTTGCGATGTCGCTTAGCTATGCTCTTTTTCGTTCCTAGCTGAACGGCTCACTTGCCTGTCCAGAACTCTATATTTCCATGCTAATGCGCTCCGCTCGGCACCCGAGGCCTCATTTTACTCTGCTTTGATAGATTGGCATTAACGAATGATGTTCCATGTGCTATCTGATATCCATTATTTTCTAGTTTTGTCGGGATAACCTAAAATGCTTCGGGCTGCTTCCCTGTACGCATTTACTGTTTTCTCCCATTTAGACTTTACGGTTTGGGGCTGTATCTCAGAGAGTGACTGTTGTATACGGGATAAATAGTGTAGTTTCACATCTGTGTCTTTAAGTGCTGCAACAGCTGGGCTTTATCGTTATTTAAATTCGTGTGGATGAGCGGAGCGCGAGCTTCCATCGCACACTGCCTACCACAAGTTGGTTGTCGCTGTAGACGTCGGCAGCTCTTCTGGTTCTTACGTCCAGCAACGATGCTCGCCACTTTCGGCTTATAGCAATATGATCAATCTGGTTATTGTACATGTGATCAGGAGAGGTCCAGGTGGCTTTGTTGATGTTTTTGTGGGGAAAGATTATGCCTGCAATGATTAGGTTGAACATATATCAACAAACCTTTCTCCCTTGTCATTCATAGAACCAAAGCCATGCTGCCATGATTTTCCATGGCATGTTCAAAATCACTGTTGTCGCTGCCTACTTTTGCGTTAAGGTCATCCATCAAAATAACGATGTCATTCTTACGTAGTTCATCTAATTATTTAGTCGCAAGTAAAACGTGTCTTTTTCTTCAGATTGGCTTGTTTCGTTGGTGCGTAAACTTTAACAAAAACGACCTGTCGAACAGCAGAATTTAAATCTTGCAATAATAATTCTTTCGGATATTGCTTGCCAGTCTTGTAACGATCTTCTCGCAGCTTTAGAGAGTAGAAATCCCACTCCATTCGCATGGTGTTCTCCTGCAGGCTTATCCGAAAAAATAGAAACTCGCCGGTAGATATTCGTTTTTCCCCTACTCCAGGTAATCTCACCTCACTAAGACCAATAATCTCTAGATGGTTATTTTGTTAATTGTGCAAGCGTTTTTTGTCTTGACGAGCGTGTTAATGTTCCAAGTTCCGAAACGTGTCCTTTTCCGTGGTCATTTCAAAGGTCATTGTTGATAAATTCGATATGTATCCGAGGATTGTATTTGTTTGTAGAAATTGCTCCTTGGTCTTGAAATACCTTGGGTAGGGGGATAACTATTGATTTGAAAACAAGTTTTTTGAAATGGCAACTTATTCTGACTTTATTATGCTAATTTCCTTACTATTTATATAATTTATTTTGCTTACTAAGAATAAATGTAACTTACTTAAAGTAGGCTAAATCGTTATTGTGCAATTTATGCTTACTAAGAATAAATGTAACAGGCTAAATTGTTGTGCAATTTATGCTTACTAACAATAAATGTAACAGGCTAAATTATTGTGCAATTTATGCTTATAAATTATTTCCCGTGTTGATTGTTGTGCAATTTTTGGGGCAAACCATATGACCCATATTCGTTGCGGAGTATGTACACAACAATTGAAAAAATGCTTAATACGTTTATTTTGGTTTTGTTTTAGTATTATTTTTTGTTGTCATAAACATATTAGTTTCAAGAATCAATTAATTCAGTTGAGTGGGATTGGTCAACCGCAATTTGGTCGACATAAAGCGCCGCCGACCAAGGCAAGTCCCCTTCTTATTTAGCCCCGACCCAAGATTATACAAATCGGATTGGGTACCGAAACTGTTCACGTGATTTGGCCGAGTTTCCAGTGACGCAACGTGGACGCATAAAATAGGAGCTGTGATGCGAGAGGCTAAGGACACGACTGTCTCTAATCGTATCATCATCACCGTTTGTCACCAGGCGATTAATATACTTATCAGTAAATTCTAGACCAGGTATTTCGGCCAGCATAAGTATTTTGGTGCAAAAGTTATCAAATCCAACAAAAGAAGATTGGGAACAACTTAAACGAATTGTAAAGTATTTAAAGGGGACGTCAGAATCAGAAATGAAGTTAAAATTAAGTAATATAACATCAACAAATTTGCCATTGTTTGGCTATGCAGACGCAACATAGTATGATGAAAGAAAATCAAATAGTCGTCGTAAAGTACTTTTTAACGGTGGTACAGTCAGATAGCAAAAGCAAAAGATAGTTTCATCTTCATCGTACGAAGCTGAATTCATCTCGTTAGGAGAAGCAAAAGAAATCAATTAATTCAGACAATTGTTGGAAGCGATACCTGAAAAAATGAATTAATAATATAATAATATTGGATTGAATTGAATAATTGAAAACAAACTATAAGTTTTGTCTGTTGTTGTTTTTCTAATAATTACAAGAAAATTTATTTTTATTCATTCACGAATTCCTTGTGTATAATTTTTCAAGCTTCAATAAGAAAGACCCCCCCCCCAATACCTGCCAATACCACCAAAAAACCCCCAATATATCCATAAACACCACCCGAAAGAAAGATCCCATAAACGGCACCAAAATGTCCCTAAAATACCACAAATTGACTCTCAAAAAACCCAATCTTCAATTTATAAAGAATTTGCAGTACAACCGTATTGAAGAAACTACATACCAATAAGGTATAAAACTAGGTGAGATGTGAAAAAGTCTCACCAAATTGTTACTCATTGTTTCCACCTTAAATTACAATAACGCTACAATAAAATAATTTGCTTCTTGCATGTACACGTATACGGGCTTCAAATAATGCTAAAATAAATGTGAGCCGAATTGAAGGAAAAATGTTGTGGGATTATTTTAAGCGATTTTCAAGGTCAGCACAAAATGGCGAAATTTGAATTTGAAGAGAAGGATCGCACTGCAAACACCGAGACGGAGCCAGAGAAAGTTTAGATCACATGTATTAGTGGGCGTTAAAATTTTTAGCTGTGATCAAAACCTTCTCTATAGAAAGCCCAACTGTACGCATACTAATGCAGTGAAACTATCTCAAACGCGTCTGTGTTTGTGGGATGTCCCATCACACAAGCATTTTATGAAACGCGCTTACTGGTGGAAGTGCAAAGAGCGAGAAACGTAAACATTGAGTTTGCTCTTTTGTTTATTACCATTCCATAAACATTTGCGATATTTTTTAGCATGTATCCGTGTATCAGCGAAACAGTTGCGCTTTCTATAGAGAAGGTTTTGGCTGTGATCACCTAAATTATGAACGAAACCACATTTAATGCACTACCAAGCTCAATATTGGGCGCCCTTGCTCACTAAACTCTTTTACCCATTTTGCACACATTGTTTTTTTGTTCTCTTTATTCTATTTATGTTCGTTTATTTTTCCTGTTCTCATAGAATTTTTATTTTTATTAAATTTTTTCTTTCAAATATCATTTGTTATATTTTTCAATTTACCTTAATTCTTTTTATTACTTTGCTTATTAATTACCGAATATGCGATAACATGTGTTCTAAATTTATTCTTTAATTTTCGCCATGAATGCATTTCAGCGATAACTCCATAATTTTACTCAACCAAGCAAATTATTTTATTGTAGCATTTTTGTTATTTGAGGTGGAAACAACGAGTAACACTGCTGTTGACATTAAAGCAAAATTAAATTATGCACATGCGTTAAAAATCATGCTACTACACACAATATCTACTAATCTACGAACTTGCGGTTAAGATGTGAGTTTTTCGCATTTGCGGCCAAAATCCGTGCTCAGGTCGTCACCTGATTTCATATTTGTCGTATTGTTGGGAAATGCGATTTTAAGTTAGACGTGTATAACTTTTTTGCCATCGGTAGGATTTCATCGAAATCATTTATTCTGAAACCTGACTTTCTAGTTTAATTTCGTTAATTCAAACTATTTGTATATATGGTGTATATACTTTGTGAGATATAGGGTCTATTCTTTTATTTAACCCGAGCGAGCGTTGTACGTCAAAAATTTACACTGTGTTTTTTTATTCACCCGGGGTAATTTTACTCTGTACTCTGTGTTTGTTATTGTGAACGAACCGTGCACGACACGGTGCATACACAGTATCCTATTTTTTACTCTGAAGTGAATATCAGTGTTAGGGAGAGTAATAGCGAATATAGTAACACAGTGTACACACCGAATACTTTTAAGCCGTGCAACACACAAGTCGTATGTGCATCTAGATTTCAATATAAAATCGGCGCCTAAAATTTTTGAAAAATGAGATCTAAAACTAAATCGTAAGCAACTTTTTTAAATTATGGTAGAATTTCATAAAATTTGGAGAAATATTAAAATACAATTGTCTTAAAAAAGCTGTATCAAAATATCATGTCGTTTATGCTATATAAATTTAAAAAACCACGATGTTAGACAGATGCTTTTGTGTCCCAAAAATATGTATATAAATATGTATATATAGATTTGTAATAAAAACAAACAAAACAGAAATAAAACAATAAAAGGAGACAAAACATTGACAAAATACAAAGATTTTATTTCATTATTATCTATTAACATAAAAAATAAGTCGAATAATAAAACTTAAAAGAACGTTAAAACTACATAACAAAAATTAACAAAGCAGTAAAAAGAAAAGAAACAAAAGAACATCAAGAAAAATAATAAAATAAACAAAATAATTTTAAAAAAAACATAAATAATCAGCTTTAATTTATAAAAAATAAACGATCCATTATACGCTTTTTTTATTTATTAATTTCAAACACTATTTCTTATTTTAAATGAAGCAAAGTTTTTAGATATGTTTGGTCTTCATTTTAGTCGCACATTTCAGTTGGTGTTTGTACTAAAGGAACACCTTCAAATACATTTTTTTTGAAACGAACAACCTTTTTTACAAGGCTAGTTGTCTTATACAAAACATCCAAAGCGGAAGTTTTTTTTGAAAATGGAATTTTTTGGAAATGTAATTCCCCTGACATCCTAGAATACGATTTAAAATCTGTTGATTGCATTTGCAAATTTTAAGTTCTATATTTGGAGACTTAACTTTTAATAAGAGCTTCACTAATGCAAGAGGACTTGGAATTTCCAGGTTTTTAATAAACCTAAGTGACTGCCCACGCTCTGAGCATTTCTGTGTTACTCTTTCTATGGAAGAATTTATTTTCAAAAATCTTAAAATCGCTGTTGAAGTTCTTTGGTTCTTATTTTGCGGAACGCAAGAGTCACTCCAAAGCACAAAATGTTTGATATCTGGACATCTTTAAATATAGCATCCAACAACTTTGGCAGCAGTGTGCAACACGCGATTTATTTAAGAACACTTCGTAGTGGACTGTAATTCTTATTCTTGTATTTGCCAATATAAATCTTATTTCTTTCAATTATTTCTATAATTGGGTTTTAATTTCATTTGGTTTAAATTGAAAAATGTACAAAAACGATTTTAAGATGGTGCGTTGTCGCACATAGAGCCGAAGAGAATAAAAAACTAACTAACTGCATTCGAACAATCTAATTCTTTTTCTTTGTCATTTTGCGACAGTTGCGAGTATTCTCTAAAACGAGTTAAGCTTAACATCGCTCCAACAAATACTCGAAATTGTCAAAATGGCAATTGTACTAGATTTCATGAATGTCAAAGTGACCAATAAATCAACGAGTAAGGAAGTATTTACTTAAGTTACGTATGCATAAGTTATTTTACTGAACATTATAATCATTCACACTAGTATGTATAAGGTAAGTATAAATTATGATATGACATTAAATGCAATTTCTTTCTTTTCGATCTAGGTAGTCGTCATCGTTGGATGCCAAGTGAAACTTTAGTTCTAAACATAAAGGCAAATGTACAGAATAGTGTAGTATAGTAAATGGTTTTCGTTGTTATCATGCAATGCATAAGGTTGGATGGTTTTATTCACTGTAATGAACTAGATGATACCAAACATTTACATATATTTTTTCTCTTTTAATCATCTATTGGTAATTGATATATGTTCGATATAGGCCTTTTAAATTTTGATGATCTCGTTTGAATCGTTAACACTCTTACAAGCCCATCTGCTCCCGTATGTATGTCGATTACTCGACCTAGTGGCCAAGTGCAAGGTGGTGATTTGTTATCGTGCACCAATACTACATCATCAACTTGCAAGTTTCTACCCTTTTGCTGCCACTTATTTCGCTGTTGTAGGGTGTTTAAATAATCTATTGAATACTTTCGCCAAAAATTTTGAACCAGCCTTTGTACTTGTTCCCACCGATTCAAGCGAGACATATTAATTTCTTCTAGGCTTGCATGCGGTAATGCTGTAATTGGTCCCAACATAAAGAAGTGTGCAGGCGTTAACATGTCAATATTACCAACATCCTCGTTTTTAATTGCGCATAAAGGTCTAGAATTGAGAATGCCTTCGATCTGACTTGTGATAGTATGCATCTCTTCATATGTCAAATGAGCTTTGCCCACAATCTTAATCAAATGTGTTTTGATAGATTTAACTGCTCTTTCCCAGATTCCACCAAAGTGGGGAAAAATAGGAGGAATTAGATGCCATTCAATTCGTTTACATAGTGCGTATTCACTCACTTTAGTTTGACATTCCGTTGATGCTATTGATGCTAATAAACTATAATGCAACTTTCGCCTTGCTCCAAGGAAATTTTAGCCATTATCGCTATACACTTGAGTTGGTGCTCCCCTCCGTGCCACAAATCGGTCTAAACTTGCGAGAAACGCATCAGTCGTAAGATCAGATGCAACCTCTATGTGCATCGCCTTAGTTGAGAAGCATACGAAAATGACTAGGAATCCTTTAATAAGTTTGGCCCCTCTTCCCTTTCGTGTTAATAATAAAATTGGCCCTGCATAATCAACTCCAACTGCTGAAAATGGTCTACTAGGTGTGACTCGTGGTTGTGGTAAGCAACCCATTAGTTGAGTGGATCGCAATGTTGAGTGCCTGAAACAAGTTACGAAATCGTGACAAATTTTGCGACATTTTTCGCGAACCCCTAAAATCCAATATTTATGGCGTGACAACGCGGTTAGCAATGAGGGACCAGGATGAAGATACTTTCTATGCAACTGTCGTAAAATCATATTTGTGATTTGGTGATTTTTGGGTACTATTATTGGATGTTTCATGTCATATGAGCATTGGGAATTTGCAAACGGCCACCAACTCTCAACACGTTATTGTGGTCTACAAATGGTGCCAATGAAATTAGTCTGGAACTTGACGGTAACCTTTGCTCTCTCGCCAATAGCTTTATCTCTCTTTCGAATTCGATATACTGAATGTACTTAATAATCTCGAGCTCAGCACCTTCTAGTTCGGCTATACTAATGAACTTCGGCAGGTTCACTTTACGACGCATGTTATTTACAAATCTCAAAACAAATGCCATTGAGCGTATTAATTATTCCAATTAGAAAACTTTGCCTACAAACAAGATATTGGATGGGTTTTGTCGATGTTAATTTGTGTTTGAAACAGTTGTACCTTCTTCATGCGACTTTCTTGAAGAGTTTGTGGTATAGTTGATTTAGTTGGCCAGGTTCCTTCCGATAATGATAACCAACGTGGCCCATTGAACCATATTTCATTATTTGCTAGCTTATCTGCCATCAAACCCCGAGTTGCTAGGTCCGCAGGATTTTCGGTTCCTTTCACGTCGCCAAACAGTTTGTGGGAGTAGTTTGTGGATTGCTGCTACTCGATTAGCGACAAATGTCTGCCACCTTCTCGGATGGTTTGATAACCATGAGAGTACGACCATAGAATCTGTCCATGTCTATAGAGATACTAGATTGAGCTGATATGCGTTGAGAACCTTTTGTAGTAACTTTGCCAACAGTTGTGCTCCGCATAATTCTAATCATGGTAAACTAATTTGGGAAATTGGCGCAACCTTGCATTTTGCTGTGAGTAAATTAACTATGTATTCGTTGCCCACTTTTACTCTAACATACACTGCGGCAGCGTATGCTACTTCACTTGAGTCACAGAAGCCGTGCAACTGAATATTATGGGAAACAGTGCCTATAAATCGTGGTATTTTGACGTCATTAAGAAATTTGAGTTGATCGTACATCCTTTGCCATGCCTCTCGTAGGTCTGCTGTTAATGGTTCATCCCAAGATACGTTGCGCAACCACAAGCTCTGCATAAATATTTTCATGTTAACAGTAAATGGTATTAATACTCCTAATGGATCAAATATTTTAGATGAGATTGACAACAGATTACGTTTAGTACATGAATCGTACGGCATCTCTAGAATTTGGAACATGAAATAATCGGTCGTGGGGCTCCAATAGATCCCTAGCATTGGTGATATGTTGCCTTCTTCGGTAATTTGTGCTAAATCATTCGAATCGTTCAGTCCTTTTATGTTCGAGCGCCACTTCCTCAACCGAAATCCACTTTGAGACAAAACGTCCGAAATGTCTTCTTTCAATTTTTCAGCTTGGTTCTCGTTATCAGCACCTGTTAGCAAATCGTCCACGTAGAAATTTTGCTTAATTACATCTGATACCCTTGGATAGCTCGATTTACAATCTTCTGCGATTTGGAATAAGACGCGTATCGCTAAAAATGGAGCGGAAGACGTCCCATAAGTTATTGTAAGTAATTCGTAATGGCTGATAGGATAAGTTGGTGACTTGACAGTGAAACTATCTCAAACGCGTCTGTGTTTGTGGGATGTCCCATCACACAAGCATTTTATGAAACGCGCTTACTGGTGGAAGTGCAAAGAGCGAGAAACGTAAACATTGAGTTTGCTCTTTTGTTTATTACCATTCCATAAACATTTGCGATATTTTTTAGCATGTATCCGTGTATCAGCGAAACAGTTGCGCTTTCTATAGAGAAGGTTTTGGCTGTGATCACCTAAATTATGAACGAAACCACATTTAATGCACTACCAAGCTCAATATTGGGCGCCATTGCTCACTAAACTCTTTTACCCATTTTGCACACATTGTTTGTTTGTTCTCTTTATTCTATTTATGTTCGTTTATTTTTCCTGTTCTCATATAATTTTTATTTTTATTAAATTTTTTCTTTCAAATATCATTTGTTATATTTTTCAATTTACCTTAATTCTTTTTATTACTTTGCTTATTAATTACCGAATATGCGATAACATGTGTTCTAAATTTATTCTTTAATTTTCGCCATGAATGCATTTCAGCGATAACTCCATAATTTTACTCAACCAAGCAAATTATTTTATTGTAGCATTTTTGTTATTTGAGGTGGAAACAACGAGTAACACTGCTGTGGACATTATAGGGTCTATTCTTTTATTCAACCCGAGCGAGCGTTGTACGTCAAAAATTTACACTGTGTTTTTTTATTCACCTGGGGTAATTTTACTTTGTACTCTGTGTTTGTTATTGTGAACGAACCGTGCACGACACGGTGTATACACAGTATCCTATTTTTTACTCTGAAGTGATTATCAGTGTTAGGCAGTAAGAGCGAATATAGTAACACAGTGTACACACCGAATACTTTTAAGCCGTGCAACACACAAGTTAATGTGCGGTACATAGACATTTTGTCGTATGTGCATCTAGATTTCAATATAAAATCGGCGCCTAAAATTTTTGAAAAATGAGATCTAAAACTAAATCGTAAGCAACTTTTTTAAATTATGGTAGAATTTCATAAAATTTGGAGAAATATTAAAATACAATTGTCTTAAAAAAGCTGTATCAAAATATCATGTCGTTTATGCTATATAAATTTAAAAAACCACGATGTTAGACAGATGCTTTTGTGTCCCAAAAATATGTATATAAATATGTATATATAGATTTGTAATAAAAACAAACAAAACAGAAATAAAAAAATTAAAGGAGACAAAACATTGACAAAATACAAAGATTTTATTTCATTATTATCTATTAACATAAAAAATAAGTCGAATAATAAAACTTAAAAGAACGTTAAAACTACATAACAAAAATTAACAAAGCAGTAAAAAGAAAAGAAACAAAAGAACAACAAGAAAAATAATAAAATAAACAAAATAATTTAAAAAAAAAACATAAATAATCAGCTTTAATTTATAAAAAATAAACGATCCATAATACGCACATTTCATTTATTAATTTCAAACACTATTTCTTATTTTAAATGAAGCAAAGTTTTTAGATATGTTTGGTCTTCATTTTAGTCGCACATTTCAGTTGGTGTTTGTACTAAAGGAACACCTTCAAAAAAATTTTTTTTGAAACGAACAACCTTTTTTACAAGGCTAGTTGTCTTATACAAAACATCCAAAGCGGAAGTTTTATAGCCAATGTTATACAAATTAGCTTTATTGTATTACAAAGACTTACATTTTGAAAATGGAATTTTTTGGAAATGTAATTTCCCTGACATCCTAGAATACGATTTAAAATCTGTTGATTGCATTTGCAAATTTTAAGTTCTATATTTGGAGACTTAACTTTTAATAAGAGCTTCACTAATGCAAGAGGACTTGGAATTTCCAGGTTTTTAATAAACCTAAGTGACTGCCCAGGCTCTGAGCATTTCTGTGTTACTCTTTCTATGGAAGAATTTATTTTCAAAAATCTTAAAATCGCTGTTGAAGTTCTTTGGTTCTTATTTTGCGGAACGCAAGAGTCACTCCAAAGCACAAAATGTTTGATATCTGGACAATCTTTAAATATAGCATCCAACAACTTTGGCAGCAGTGTGCAACACGCGATTTATTTAAGAACACTTCGTAGTGGACTGTAATTCTTATTCTTGTATTTGCCAATTTAAATCTCATTTCTTTCAATTATTTCTATAATTAGGTTTTAATTTCATTTGGTTTAAATTGAAAAATGTACAAAAACGATTTTAAGATGGTGCGTTGTCGCACATAGAGCCGAAGAGAATAAAAAACTAACTAACTGCATTCGAACAATCAAATTCTTTTTCTTTGTCATTTTGCCACAGTTGCTTAACATCGCTCCAACAAATACTCGAAATTGTCAAAATGGCAATTGTACTAGATTTCATGAATGTCAAAGTGACCAATAAATCAACGAGTAAGGAAGTATTTACTTAAGTTACGTATGCATAAGTTATTTTAGTGAACATTATAATCATTCACACTTGTATGTATAAGGTAAGTATAAATTATGTTATGACATTAAATGCAATTTCTTTCTTTTTGATCTAGGTAGTCGTCATCGTTGGATGCCAAGTGAAACTTTAGTTCATAACATAAAGGCAAATGTACAGAATAGTGTAGTATAGTAAATGGTTTTCGTTGTTATCATGCAATGCATAAGGTTGGATGGTTTTATTCACTGTAATGAACTAGATGATACCAAACATTTACATATATTTTTTCTCTTTTAATCATCTATTGGTAATTGATATATGTTCGATATAGGCCTTTTAAATTTTGATGATCTCGTTTGAATCGTTAACACTCTTACAAGCCCATCTGCTCCCGTATGTATGTCGATTACTCGACCTAGTGGCCAAGTGCAAGGTGGTGATTTGTTATCGTGCACCAATACTACATCATCAACTTGCAAGTTTCTACCCTTTTGCTGCCACTTATTTCGCTGTTGTAGGGTGTTTAAATAATCTATTGAATACTTTCGCCAAAAATTTTGAACCAGCCTTTGTACTTGTTCCCACCGATTCAAGCGAGACATATTAATTTCTTCTAGGCTTGCATGCGGTAATGCTGTAATTGGTCCCAACATAAAGAAGTGTGCAGGCGTTAACATGTCAATATTACCAACATCCTCGTTTTTAATTGCGCATAAAGGTCTAGAATTGAGAATGCCTTCGATCTGACTTGTGATAGTATGCATCTCTTCATATGTCAAATGAGCTTTGCCCACAATCTTAATCAAATGTGTTTTGACAGATTTAACTGCTCTTTCCCAGATTCCACCAAAGTGGGGAAAAATAGGAGGAATTAGATGCCATTCAATTCGTTTACATAGTGCGTATTTACTCACTTTAGTTTGACATTCCGTTGATGCTATTGATGCTAATAAACTATAATGCAACTTTCGCCTTGCTCCAAGGAAATTTTAGCCATTATCGCTACACACTTGAGTTGGTGCTCCCCTCCGTGCCACAAATCGGTCTAAACTTGCGAGAAACGCATCAGTCGTAAGATCAGATGCAACCTCTATGTGCATCGCCTTAGTTGAGAAGCATACGAAAATGACTAGGAATCCTTTAATAAGTTTGGCCCCTCTTCCCTTTCGTGTTAATAATAAAATTGGCCCTGCATAATCAACTCCAACTGCTGAAAATGGTCTACTAGGTGTGACTCGTGGTTGTGGTAAGCAACCCATTAGTTAAGTGGATCGCAATGTTGAGTGCCTGAAACAAGTTACGAAATCGTGACCAATTTTGCGACATTTTTCGCGAACCCCTAAAATCCAATATTTATGGCGTGACAACGCGGTTAGCAATGAGGGACCAGGATGAAGATACTTTCTATGCAACTGTCGTAAAATCATATTTGTGATTTGGTGATTTTTGGGTACTATTATTGGATGTTTCATGTCATATGAGCATTGGGAATTTGCAAACGGCCACCAACTCTCAACACGTTATTGTGGTCTACAAATGGTGCCAATGAAATTAGTCTGGAACTTGACGGTAACCTTTGCTGTCTCGCCAATAGCTTTATCTCTCTTTCGAATTCGATATACTGAATGTACTTAATAATCTCGAGCTCAGCACCTTCTAGTTCGGCTATACTAATGAACTTCGGCAGGTTCACTTTACGACGCATGTTATTTACAAATCTCAAAACAAATGCCATTGAGCGTATTAATTATTCCAATTAGAAAACTTTGCTAACAAACAAGATATTGGATGGGTTTTGTCGATGTTAATTTGTGTTTGAAACAGTTGTACCTTCTTCATGCGACTTTCTTGAAGAGTTTGTGGTATAGTTGATTTAGTTGGCCAGGTTCCTTCCGATAATGATAACCAACGTGGCCCATTGAACCATATTTCATTATTTGCTAGCTTATCTGCCATCAAACCCCGAGTTGCTAGGTCCGCAGGATTTTCGGTTCCTTTCACGTCGCCAAACAGTTTGTGGGAGTAGTTTGTGGATTGCTGCTACTCGATTAGCGACAAATGTCTGCCACCTTCTCGGATGGTTTGATAACCATGAGAGTACGACCATAGAATCTGTCCATGTCTATAGAGATACTTGATTGAGCTGATATGCGTTGAGAACCTTTTGTAGTAACAGTTGTGCTCCGCATAATTCTAATCATGGTAAACTAATTTGGGAAATTGGCGCAACCTTGCATTTTGCTGTGAGTAAATTAACTATGTATTCGTTGCCCACTTTTACTCTAACATACACTGCGGCAGCGTATGCTACTTCACTTGAGTCACAGAAACCGTGCAACTGAATATTATGGGAAACAGTGCCTATAAATCGTGGTATTTTGACGTCATTAAGAAATTTGAGTTGATCGTACATCCTTTGCCATGCCTCTCGTAGGTCTGCTGTTAACGGTTCATCCCAAGATACGTTGCGCAACCACAAGCTCTGCATAAATATTTTCATGTTAACAGTAAATGGTATTAATACTCCTAATGGATCAAATATTTTAGATGAGATTGACAACAGATTACGTTTAGTACATGAATCGTACGGCATCTCTAGAACATGGAACATGAAATAATCGGTCGTGGGGCTCCAATAGATCCCTAGCATTGGTGATATGTTGCCTTCTTCGGTAATTTGTGCTAAATCATTCGAATCGTTCAGTCCTTTTATGTTCGAGCGCCACTTCCTTAACCGAAATCCACTTTGAGACAAAACGTCCGAAATGTCTTCTTTTAATTTTTCAGCTTGGTTCTCGTTATCAGCACCTGTTAGCAAATCGTCCACGTATAAATTTTGCTTAATTACATCTGATACCCTTGGATAGCTCGATTTACAATCTTCTGCGATTTGGAATAAGACGCGTATCGCTAAAAATGGAGCGGAAGACGTCCCATAAGTTATTGTAAGTAATTCGTAATGGCTGATAGGATAAGTTGGTGACTTGACAGTGAAACTATCTCAAACGCGTCTGTGTTTGTGGGATGTCCCATCACACAAGCATTTTATGAAACGCGCTTACTGGTGGAAGTTCAAAGAGCGAGAAACGTAAACATTGAGTTTGCTCTTTTGTTTATTACCATTCCATAAACATTTGCGATATTTTTTAGCATGTATCCGTGTATCAGCGAAACAGTTGCGCTTTCTATAGAGAAGGTTTTGGCTGTGATCACCTAAATTATGAACGAAACCACATTTAATGCACTACCAAGCTCAATATTGGGCGCCATTGCTCACTAAACTCTTTTACCCATTTTGCACACATTGTTTGTTTGTTCTCTTTATTCTATTTATGTTCGTTTATTTTTCCTGTTCTCATATAATTTTTATTTTTATTAAATTTTTTCTTTCAAATATCATTTGTTATATTTTTCAATTTACCTTAATTCTTTTTATTACTTTGCTTATTAATTACCGAATATGCGATAACATGTGTTCTAAATTTATTCTTTAATTTTCGCCATGAATGCATTTCAGCGATAACTCCATAATTTTACTCAATCAAGCAAATTATTTTATTGTAGCATTTTTGTTATTTGAGGTGGAAACAACGAGTAACACTGCTGTTGACATTAAAGCAAAATTAAATTATGCTCATGCGTTAAAAATCATGCTACTACACACAATATCTACTAATACTACATACTTGCGGTTAAGATGTGAGTTTTTCGCATTTGCAGCCAAAATCCGTTCTCAGGTCGTCACCTGATTTCATATTTGTCGTATTGTTGGGAAATGCGATTTTAAGTTAGACGTGTATAACTTTTTTGCCATCGGTAGGATTTCATCGAAATCATTTATTCTGAAACCAGACTTTCTAGTTTAATTTCGTTAATTCAAACTATTTGTATATATGGTGTATATACTTCGTGAGATATAGGGTCTATTCTTTTATTTAACCCGAGCGAGCGTTGTACGTCAAAAATTTACACTGTGTTTTTTTATTCACCCGGGGTAATTTTACTCTGTACTCTGTGTTTGTTATTGTGAACGAACCATGCACGACACGGTGTATACACAGTATCCTATTTTTTACTCTGAAGTGAATATCAGTGTTAGGCAGAGTAAGAGCGAATATAGTAACACAGTGTACACACCGAATACTTTTAAGCCGTGCAACACACAAGTTAATGTGCGGTACATAGACATTTTGTCGTATGTGCATCTAGATTTCAATATAAAATCGGCGCCTAAAATTTTTGAAAAATGAGATCTAAAACTAAATCGTAAGCAACTTTTTTAAATTATGGTAGAATTTCATAAAATTTGGAGAAATATTAAAATACAATTGTCTTAAAAAAGCTGTATCAAAATATCATGTCGTTTATGCTATATAAATTTAAAAAACCACGATGTTAGACAGATGCTTTTGTGTCCCAAAAATATGTATATAAATATGTATATATAGATTTGTAATAAAAACAAACAAAACAGAAATAAAAAATTAAAAGGAGACAAAACATTGACAAAATACAAAGATTTTATTTCATTATTATCTATTAACATAAAAAATAAGTCGAATAATAAAACTTAAAAGAACGTTAAAACTACATAACAAAAATTAACAAAGCAGTAAAAAGAAAAGAAACAAAAGAACAACAAGAAAAATAATAAAATAAACAAAATAATTTTTAAAAAAAACATAAATAATCAGCTTTAATTTATAAAAAATAAACGATCCATTATACGCACATTTCATTTATTAATTTCAAACACTATTTCTTATTTTAAATGAAGCAAAGTTTTTAGATATGTTTGGTCTTCATTTTAGTCGCACATTTCAGTTGGTGTTTGTACTAAAGGAACACCTTCAAATACATTTTTTTTGAAACGAACAACCTTTTTTACAAGGCTAGTTGTCTTATACAAAACATCCAAAGCGGAAGTTTTATAGCCAATGTTATACAAATTAGCTTTATTGTATTGCAAAGACTTACATTTTGAAAATGGAATTTTTTGGAAATGTAATTCCCCTGACATCCTAGAATACGATTTAAAATCTGTTGATTGCATTTGCAAATTTTAAGTTCTATATTTGGAGACTTAACTTTTAATAAGAGCTTCACTAATGCAAGAGGACTTGGAATTTCCAGGTTTTTAATAAACCTAAGTGACTGCCCAGGCTCTGAGCATTTCTGTGTTACTCTTTCTATGGAAGAATTTATTTTCAAAAATCTTAAAATCGCTGTTGAAGTTCTTTGGTTCTTATTTTGCGGAACGCAAGAGTCACTCCAAAGCACAAAATGTTTGATATCTGGACAATCTTTAAATATAGCATCCAACAACTTTGGCAGCAGTGTGCAACACGCGATTTATTTAAGAACACTTCGTAGTGGACTGTAATTCTTATTCTTGTATTTGCCAATTTAAATCTTATTTCTTTCAATTATTTCTATAATTAGGTTTTAATTTCATTTGGTTTAAATTGAAAAATGTACAAAAACGATTTTAAGATGGTGCGTTGTCGCACATAGAGCCGAAGAGAATAAAAAACTAACTAACTGCATTCGAACAATCAAATTCTTTTTCTTTTTCATTTTGCGACAGTTGCTTAACATCGCTCCAACAAATACTCGAAATTGTCAAAATGGCAATTGTACTAGATTTCATGAATGTCAAAGTGACCAATAAATCAACGAGTAAGGAAGTATTTACTTAAGTTACGTATGCATAAGTTATTTTAGTGAACATTATAATCATTCACACTTGTATGTATAAGGTAAGTATAAATTATGTTATGACATTAAATGCAATTTCTTTCTTTTTGATCTAGGTAGTCGTCATCGTTGGATGCCAAGTGAAACTTTAGTTCATAACATAAAGGCAAATGTACAGAATAGTGTAGTATAGTAAATGGTTTTCGTTGTTATCATGCAATGCATAAGGTTGGATGGTTTTATTCACTGTAATGAACTAGATGATACCAAACATACTCCCCTCCAAAATATATTTTACATATATTTTTTCTCTTTTAATCATCTATTGGTAATTGATATATGTTCGATATAAGCCTTTTAAATTTTGATGATCTCGTTTGAATCGTTAACACTCTTACAAGCCCATCTGCTCCCGTATGTATGTCGATTACTCGACCTAGTGGCCAAGTGCAAGGTGGTGATTTGTTATCGTGCACCAATACTACATCATCAACTTGCAAGTTTCTACCCTTTTGCTGCCACTTATTTCGCTGTTGTAGGGTGTTTAAATAATCTATTGAATACTTTCGCCAAAAATTTTGAACCAGCCTTTGTACTTGTTCCCACCGATTCAAGCGAGACATATTAATTTCTTCTAGGCTTGCATGCGGTAATGCTGTCATTGGTCCCAACATAAAGAAGTGTGCAGGCGTTAACATGTCAATATTACCAACATCCTCGTTTTTAATTGCGCATAAAGGTCTAGAATTGAGAATGCCTTCGATCTGACTTGTGATAGTATGCATCTCTTCATATGTCAAATGAGCTTTGCCCACAATCTTAATCAAATGTGTTTTGACAGATTTAACTGCTCTTTCCCAGATTCCACCAAAGTGGGGAAAAATAGGAGGAATTAGATGCCATTCAATTCGTTTACATAGTGCGTATTCACTCACTTTAGTTTGACATTCCGTTGATGCTATTGATGCTAATAAACTATAATGCAACTTTCGCCTTGCTCCAAGGAAATTTTAGCCATTATCGCTATACACTTGAGTTGGTGCTCCCCTCCGTGCCACAAATCGGTCTAAACTTGCGAGAAACGCATCAGTCGTAAGATCAGATGCAACCTCTATGTGCATCGCCTTAGTTGAGAAGCATACGAAAATGACTAGGAATCCTTTAATAAGTTTGGCCCCTCTTCCCTTTCGTGTTAATAATAAAATTGGCCCTGCATAATCAACTCCAACTGCTGAAAATGGTCTACTAGGTGTGACTCGTGGTTGTGGTAAGCAACCCATTAGTTGAGTGGATCGCAATGTTGAGTGCCTGAAACAAGTTACGAAATCGTGACAAATTTTGCGACATTTTTCGCGAACCCCTAAAATCCAATATGTATGGCGTGACAACGCGGTTAGCAATGAGGGACCAGGATGAAGATACTTTCTATGCAACTGTCGTAAAATCATATTTGTGATTTGGTGATTTTTGGGTACTATTATTGGATGTTTCATGTCATATGAGCATTGGGAATTTGCAAACGGCCACCAACTCTCAACACGTTATTGTGGTCTACAAATGGTGCCAATGAAATTAGTCTGGAACTTGACGGTAACCTTTGCTGTCTCGCCAATAGCTTTATCTCTCTTTCGAATTCGATATACTGAATGTACTTAATAATCTCGAGCTCAGCACCTTCTAGTTCGGCTATACTAATGAACTTCGGCAGGTTCACTTTACGACGCATGTTATTTACAAATCTCAAAAAAAATGCCATTGAGCGTATTAATTATTCCAATTAGAAAACTTTGCTAACAAACAAGATATTGGATGGGTTTTGTCGATGTTAATTTGTGTTTGAAACAGTTGTACCTACTTCATGCGACTTTCTTGAAGAGTTTGTGGTATAGTTGATTTAGTTGGCCAGGTTCCTTCCGATAATGATAACCAACGTGGCCCATTGAACCATATTTCATTATTTGCTAGCTTATCTGCCATCAAACCCCGAGTTGCTAGGTCCGCAGGATTTTCGGTTCATTTCACGTCGCCAAACAGTTTGTGGTAGTAGTTTGTGGATTGCTGCTACTCGATTAGCGACAAATGTCTGCCACCTTCTCGGATGGTTTGATAACCATGAGAGTACGACCATAGAATCTGTCCATGTCTATAGAGATACTAGATTGAGCTGATATGCGTTGAGAACCTTTTGTAGTAACTTTGCCAACAGTTGTGCTCCGCATAATTCTAATCATGGTAAACTAATTTGGGAAATTGGCGCAACCTTGCATTTTGCTGTGAGTAAATTAACTATGTATTCGTTGCCCACTTTTACTCTAACATACACTGCGGCAGCGTATGCTACTTCACTTGAGTCACAGAAACCGTGCAACTGAATATTATGGGAAACAGTGCCTATAAATCGTGGTATTTTGACGTCATTAAGAAATTTGAGTTGATCGTACATCCTTTGCCATGCCTCTCGTAGGTCTGCTGTTAACGGTTCATCCCAAGATACGTTGCGCAACCACAGAGCTATAAATATTTTCATGTTAACAGTAAATGGTATTAATACTCCTAATGGATCAAATATTTTAGATGAGATTGACAACAGATTACGTTTAGTACATGAATCGTACGGCATCTCTAGAATTTGGAACATCAAATAATCGGTCGTGGGGCTCCAATAGATCCCTAGCATTGGTGATATGTTGCCTTCTTCGGTAATTTGTGCTAAATCATTTTAATCGTTCAGTCCTTTTATGTTCGAGCGCCACTTCCTCAACCGAAATCCACTTTGAGACAAAACGTCCGAAATGTCTTCTTTCAATTTTTCAGCTTGGTTCTCGTTATCAGCACCTGTTAGCAAATCGTCCACGTAGAAATTTTGCTTAATTACATCTGATACCCTTGGATAGCTCGATTTACAATCTTCTGCAATTTGGAATAAGACGCGTATCGCTAAAAATGGAGCGGAAGACGTCCCATAAGTTATTGTAAGTAATTCGTAATGGCTGATAGGATAAGTTGGTGACTTGACAGTGAAACTATCTCAAACGCGTCTGTGTTTGTGGGATGTCCCATCACACAAGCATTTTATGAAACGCGCTTACTGGTGGAAGTGCAAAGAGCGAGAAACTTAAACATTGAGTTTGCTCTTTTGTTTATTACCATTCCATAAACATTTGCGATATTTTTTAGCATGTATCCGTGTATCAGCGAAACAGTTGCGCTTTCTATAGAGAAGGTTTTGGCTGTGATCACCTAAATTATGAACGAAACCACATTTAATGCACTACCAAGCTCAATATTGGGCGCCCTTGCTCACTAAACTCTTTTACCCATTTTGCACACATTGTTTGTTTGTTCTCTTTATTCTATTTATGTTCGTTTATTTTTCCTGTTCTCATAGAATTTTTATTTTTATTAAATTTTTTCTTTCAAATATCATTTGTTATATTTTTCAATTTACCTTTATTCCTTTTATTACTTTGCTTATTAATTACCGAATATGCGATAACATGTGTTCTAAATTTATTCTTTAATTTTCGCCATGAATGCATTTCAGCGATAACTCCATAATTTTACTCAACCAAGCAAATTATTTTATTGTAGCATTTTTGTTATTTGAGGTGGAAACAACGAGTAACACTGCTGTTGACATTAAAGCAAAATTAAATTATGCGCATGCGTTAAAAATCATGCTACTACACACAATATCTACTAATCTACGAACTTGCGGTTAAGATGTGAGTTTTTCGCATTTGCGGCCAAAATCCGTGCTCAGGTCGTCACCTGATTTCATATTTGTCGTATTGTTGGGAAATGCGATTTTAAGTTAGACGTGTATAACTTTTTTGCCATCGGTAGGATTTCATCGAAATCATTTATTCTGAAACCTGACTTTCTAGTTTAATTTCGTTAATTCAAACTATTTGTATATATGGTGTATATACTTTGTTAGATATAGGGTCTATTCTTTTATTTAACCCGAGCGAGCGTTGTACGTCAAAAATTTACACTGTGTTTTTTTATTCACCCGGGGTAATTTTACTCTGTACTCTGTGTTTGTTATTGTGAACGAACCGTGCACGACACGGTGCATACACAGTATCCTATTTTTTACTCTGAAGTGAATATCAGTGTTAGGGAGAGTAAGAGCGAATATAGTAACACAGTGTACACACCGAATACTTTTAAGCCGTGCAACACACAAGTCGTATGTGCATCTAGATTTCAATATAAAATCGGCGCCTAAAATTTTTGAAAAATGAGATCTAAAACTAAATCGTAAGCAACTTTTTTAAATTATGGTAGAATTTCATAAAATTTGGAGAAATATTAAAATACAATTGTCTTAAAAAAGCTGTATCAAAATATCATGTCGTTTATGTTATATAAATTTAAAAAACCACGATGTTAGACAGATGCTTTTGTGTCCCAAAAATATGTATATAAATATGTATATATAGATTTGTAATAAAAACAAACAAAACAGAAATAAAAAAATAAAAGGAGACAAAACATTGACAAAATACAAAGATTTTATTTCATTATTATCTATTAACATAAAAAATAAGTCGAATAATAAAACATAAAAGAACGTTAAAACTACATAACAAAAATTAACAAAGCAGTAAAAAGAAAAGAAACAAAAGAACAACAAGAAAAATAATAAAATAAACAAAATAATTTTAAAAAAAACATAAATAATCAGCTTTAATTTATAAAAAATATAACGAACATTATAACGAATAACGCACATTTCATTTATTAATTTCAAACACTATTTCTTATTTTAAATGAAGCAAAGTTTTTAGATATGTTTGGTCTTCATTTTAGTCGCACATTTCAGTTGGTGTTTGTACTAAAGGAACACCTTCAAATACATTTTTTTTGAAACGAACAACCTTTTTTACAAGGCTAGTTGTCTTATACAAAACATCCAAAGCGGAAGTTTTATAGCCAATGTTATACAAATTAGCTTTATTGTATTGCAAAGACTTACATTTTGAAAATGGAATTTTTTGGAAATGTAATTCCCCTGACATCCTAGAAAACGATTTAAAATCTGTTGATTGCATTTGCAAATTTTAAGTTCTATATTTGGAGACTCAACTTTTAATAAGAGCTTCACTAATGCAAGAGGACTTGGAATTTCCAGGTTTTTAATAAACCTAAGTGACTGCCCACGCTCTGAGCATTTCTGTGTTACTCTTTCTATGGAAGAATTTATTTTCAAAAATCTTAAAATCGCTGTTGAAGTTCTTTGGTTCTTATTTTGCGGAACGCAAGAGTCACTCCAAAGCACAAAATGTTTGATATCTGGACATCTTTAAATATAGCATCCAACAACTTTGGCAGCAGTGTGCAACACGCGATTTATTTAAGAACACTTCGTAGTGGACTGTAATTCTTATTCTTGTATTTGCCAATTTAAATCTTATTTCTTTCAATTATTTCTATAATTAGGTTTTAATTTCATTTGGTTTAAGTTGAAAAATGTACAAAAACGATTTTAAGATGGTGCGTTGTCGCACATAGAGCCGAAGAGAATAAAAAACTAACTAACTGCATTCGAACAATCTAATTCTTTTTCTTTGTCATTTTGCGACAGTTGCGAGTATTTTCTAAAACGAGTTAAGCTTAACATCGCTCCAACAAATACTCGAAATTGTCAAAATGGCAATTGTACTAGATTTCATGAATGTCAAAGTGACCAATAAATCAACGAGTAAGGAAGTATTTACTTAAGTTACGTATGCATAAGTTATTTTAGTGAACATTATAATCATTCACACTAGTATGTATAAGGTAAGTATAAATTATGATATGACATTAAATGCAATTTCTTTCTTTTCGATCTAGGTAGTCGTCATCGTTGGATGCCAAGTGAAACTTTAGTTCTAAACATAAAGGCAAATGTACAGAATAGTGTAGTATAGTAAATGGTTTTCGTTGTTATCATGCAATGCATAAGGTTGGATGGTTTTATTCACTGTAATGAACTAGATGATACCAAACATACTCCCCTCCAAAATATATTTTACATATATTTTTTCTCTTTTAATCATCTATTGGTAATTGATATATGTTCGATATAAGCCTTTTAAATTTTGATGATCTCGTTTGAATCGTTAACACTCTTACAAGCCCATCTGCTCCCGTATGTATGTCGATTACTCGACCTAGTGGCCAAGTGCAAGGTGGTGATTTGTTATCGTGCACCAATACTACATCATCAACTTGCAAGTTTCTACCCTTTTGCTGCCACTTATTTCGCTGTTGTAGGGTGTTTAAATAATCTATTGAATACTTTCGCCAAAAATTTTGAACCAGCCTTTGTACTTGTTCCCACCGATTCAAGCGAGACATATTAATTTCTTCTAGGCTTGCATGCGGTAATGCTGTAATTGGTCCCAACATAAAGAAGTGTGCAGGCGTTAACATGTCAATATTACCAACATCCTCGTTTTTAATTGCGCATAAAGGTCTAGAATTGAGAATGCCTTCGATCTGACTTGTGATAGTATGCATCTCTTCATATGTCAAATGAGCTTTGCCCACAATCTTAATCAAATGTGTTTTGACAGATTTAACTGCTCTTTCCCAGATTCCACCAAAGTGGGGAAAAATAGGAGGAATTAGATGCCATTCAATTCGTTTACATAGTGCGTATTTACTCACTTTAGTTTGACATTCCGTTGATGCTATTGATGCTAATAAACTATAATGCAACTTTCGCCTTGCTCCAAGGAAATTTTAGCCATTATCGCTATACACTTGAGTTGGTGCTCCCCTCCGTGCCACAAATCGGTCTAAACTTGCGAGAAACGCATCAGTCGTAAGATCAGATGCAACCTCTATGTGCATCGCCTTAGTTGAGAAGCATACGAAAATGACTAGGAATCCTTTAATAAGTTTGGCCCCTCTTCCCTTTCGTGTTAATAATAAAATTGGCCCTGCATAATCAACTCCAACTGCTGAAAATGGTCTACTAGGTGTGACTCGTGGTTGTGGTAAGCAACCCATTAGTTAAGTGGATCGCAATGTTGAGTGCCTGAAACAAGTTACGAAATCGTGACAAATTTTGCGACATTTTTCGCGAACCCCTAAAATCCAATATTTATGGCGTGACAACGCGGTTAGCAATGAGGGACCAGGATGAAGATACTTTCTATGCAACTGTCGTAAAATCATATTTGTGATTTGGTGATTTTTGGGTACTATTATTGGATGTTTCATGTCATATGAGCATTGGGAATTTGCAAACGGCCACCAACTCTCAACACGTTATTGTGGTCTACAAATGGTGCCAATGAAATTAGTCTGGAACTTGACGGTAACCTTTGCTGTCTCGCCAATAGCTTTATCTCTCTTTCGAATTCGATATACTGAATGTACTTAATAATCTCGAGCTCAGCACCTTCTAGTTCGGCTATACTAATGAACTTCGGCAGGTTCACTTTACGACGCATGTTATTTACAAATCTCAAAACAAATGCCATTGAGCGTATTAATTATTCCAATTAGAAAACTTTGCTAACAAACAAGATATTGGATGGGTTTTGTCGATGTTAATTTGTGTTTGAAACAGTTGTACCTTCTTCATGCGACTTTCTTGAAGAGTTTGTGGTATAGTTGATTTAGTTGGCCAGGTTCCTTCCGATAATGATAACCAACGTGGCCCATTGAACCATATTTCATTATTTGCTAGCTTATCTGCCATCAAACCCCGAGTTGCTAGGTCCGCAGGATTTTCGGTTCCTTTCACGTCGCCAAACAGTTTGTGGGAGTAGTTTGTGGATTGCTGCTACTCGATTAGCGACAAATGTCTGCCACCTTCTCGGATGGTTTGATAACCATGAGAGTACGACCATAGAATCTGTCCATGTCTATAGAGATACTTGATTGAGCTGATATGCGTTGAGAACCTTTTGTAGTAACTTTGCCAACAGTTGTGCTCCGCATAATTCTAATCATGGTAAACTAATTTGGGAAATTGGCGCAACCTTGCATTTTGCTGTGAGTAAATTAACTATGTATTCGTTGCCCACTTTTACTCTAACATACACTGCGGCAGCGTATGCTACTTCACTTGAGTCACAGAAACCGTGCAACTGAATATTATGGGAAACAGTGCCTATAAATCGTGGTATTTTGACGTCATTAAGAAATTTGAGTTGATCGTACATCCTTTGCCATGCCTCTCGTAGGTCTGCTGTTAACGGTTCATCCCAAGATACGTTGCGCAACCACAGAGCTATAAATATTTTCATGTTAACAGTAAATGGTATTAATACTCCTAATGGATCAAATATTTTAAATGAGATTGACAACAGATTACGTTTAGTACATGAATCGTACGGCATCTCTAGAATTTGGAACATCAAATAATCGGTCGTGGGGCTCCAATAGATCCCTAGCATTGGTGATATGTTGCCTTCTTCGGTAATTTGTGCTAAATCATTTTAATCGTTCAGTCCTTTTATGTTCGAGCGCCACTTCCTCAACCGAAATCCACTTTGAGACAAAACGTCCGAAATGTCTTCTTTCAATTTTTCAGCTTGGTTCTCGTTATCAGCAAATCGTTAGCAAATCGTCCACGTAGAAATTTTGCTTAATTACATCTGATACCCTTGGATAGCTCGATTTACAATCTTCTGCAATTTGGAATAAGACGCGTATCGCTAAAAATGGAGCGGAAGACGTCCCATAAGTTATTGTAAGTAATTCGTAATGGCTGATAGGATAAGTTGGTGACTTGACAGTGAAACTATCTCAAACGCGTCTGTGTTTGTGGGATGTCCCATCACACAAGCATTTTATGAAACGCGCTTACTGGTGGAAGTGCAAAGAGCGAGAAACTTAAACATTGAGTTTGCTCTTTTGTTTATTACCATTCCATAAACATTTGCGATATTTTTTAGCATGTATCCGTGTATCAGCGAAACAGTTGCGCTTTCTATAGAGAAGGTTTTGGCTGTGATCACCTAAATTATGAACGAAACCACATTTAATGCACTACCAAGCTCAATATTGGGCGCCCTTGCTCACTAAACTCTTTTACCCATTTTGCACACATTGTTTGTTTGTTCTCTTTATTCTATTTATGTTCGTTTATTTTTCCTGTTCTCATAGAATTTTTATTTTTATTAAATTTTTTCTTTCAAATATCATTTGTTATATTTTTCAATTTACCTTTATTCCTTTTATTACTTTGCTTATTAATTACCGAATATGCGATAACATGTGTTCTAAATTTATTCTTTAATTTTCGCCATGAATGCATTTCAGCGATAACTCCATAATTTTACTCAACCAAGCAAATTATTTTATTGTAGCATTTTTGTTATTTGAGGTGGAAACAACGAGTAACACTGCTGTTGACATTAAAGCAAAATTAAATTATGCGCATGCGTTAAAAATCATGCTACTACACACAATATCTACTAATCTACGAACTTGCGGTTAAGATGTGAGTTTTTCGCATTTGCGGCCAAAATCCGTGCTCAGGTCGTCACCTGATTTCATATTTGTCGTATTGTTGGGAAATGCGATTTTAAGTTAGACGTGTATAACTTTTTTGCCATCGGTAGGATTTCATCGAAATCATTTATTCTGAAACCAGACTTTCTAGTTTAATTTCGTTAATTCAAACTATTTGTATATATGGTGTATATACTTTGTGAGATATAGGGTCTATTCTTTTATTTAACCCGAGCGAGCGTTGTACGTCAAAAATTTACACTGTGTTTTTTTATTCACCCGGGGTAATTTTACTCTGTACTCTGTGTTTGTTATTGTGAACGAACCGTGCACGAAACGGTGCATACACAGTATCCTATTTTTTACTCTGAAGTGAATATCAGTGTTAGGGAGAGTAAGAGCGAATATAGTAACACAGTGTACACACCGAATACTTTTAAGCCGTGCAACACACAAGTCGTATGTGCATCTAGATTTCAATATAAAATCGGCGCCTAAAATTTTTGAAAAATGAGATCTAAAACTAAATCGTAAGCAACTTTTTTAAATTATGGTAGAATTTCATAAAATTTGGAGAAATATTAAAATACAATTGTCTTAAAAAAGCTGTATCAAAATATCATGTCGTTTATGCTATATAAATTTAAAAAACCACGATGTTAGACAGATGCTTTTGTGTCCCAAAAATATGTATATAAATATGTATATATAGATTTGTAATAAAAACAAACAAAACAGAAATAAAACAATAAAAGGAGACAAAACATTGACAAAATACAAAGATTTTATTTCATTATTATCTATTAACATAAAAAATAAGTCGAATAATAAAACTTAAAAGAACGTTAAAACTACATAACAAAAATTAACAAAGCAGTAAAAAGAAAAGAAACAAAAGAACATCAAGAAAAATAATAAAATAAACAAAATAATTTTAAAAAAAACATAAATAATCAGCTTTAATTTATAAAAAATAAACGATCCATTATACGCTTATTTCATTTATTAATTTCAAACACTATTTCTTATTTTAAATGAAGCAAAGTTTTTAGATATGTTTGGTCTTCATTTTAGTCGCACATTTCAGTTGGTGTTTGTACTAAAGGAACACCTTCAAATACATTTTTTTTGAAACGAACAACCTTTTTTACAAGGCTAGTTGTCTTATACAAAACATCCAAAGCGGAAGTTTTTTTGAAAATGGAATTTTTTGGAAATGTAATTCCCCTGACATCCTAGAATACGATTTAAAATCTGTTGATTGCATTTGCAAATTTTAAGTTCTATTTTTGGAGACTTAACTTTTAATAAGAGCTTCACTAATGCAAGAGGACTTGGAATTTTCAGGTTTTTAATAAACCTAAGTGACTGCCCACGCTCTGAGCATTTCTGTGTTACTCTTTCTATGGAAGAATTTATTTTCAAAAATCTTAAAATCGCTGTTGAAGTTCTTTGGTTCTTATTTTGCGGAACGCAAGAGTCACTCCAAAGCACAAAATGTTTGATATCTGGACATCTTTAAATATAGCATCCAACAACTTTGGCAGCAGTGTGCAACACGCGATTTATTTAAGAACACTTCGTAGTGGACTGTAATTCTTATTCTTGTATTTGCCAATATAAATCTTATTTCTTTCAATTATTTCTATAATTAGGTTTTAATTTCATTTGGTTTAAATTGAAAAATGTACAAAAACGATTTTAAGATGGTGCGTTGTCGCACATAGAGCCGAAGAGAATAAAAAACTAACTAACTGCATTCGAACAATCTAATTCTTTTTCTTTGTCATTTTGCGACAGTTGCGAGTATTCTCTAAAACGAGTTAAGCTTAACATCGCTCCAACAAATACTCGAAATTGTCAAAATGGCAATTGTACTAGATTTCATGAATGTCAAAGTGACCAATAAATCAACGAGTAAGGAAGTATTTACTTAAGTTACGTATGCATAAGTTATTTTACTGAACATTATAATCATTCACACTAGTATGTATAAGGTAAGTATAAATTATGATATGACATTAAATGCAATTTCTTTCTTTTCGATCTAGGTAGTCGTCATCGTTGGATGCCAAGTGAAACTTTAGTTCTAAACATAAAGGCAAATGTACAGAATAGTGTAGTATAGTAAATGGTTTTCGTTGTTATCATGCAATGCATAAGGTTGGATGGTTTTATTCACTGTAATGAACTAGATGATACCAAACATACTCCCCTCCAAAATATATTTTACATATATTTTTTCTCTTTTAATCATCTATTGGTAATTGATATATGTTCGATATAGGCCTTTTAAATTTTGATGATCTCGTTTGAATCGTTAACACTCTTACAAGCCAATCTGCTCCCGTATGTATGTCGATTACTCGACCTAGTGGCCAAGTGCAAGGTGGTGATTTGTTATCGTGCACCAATACTACATCATCAACTTGCAAGTTTCTACCCTTTTGCTGCCACTTATTTCGCTGTTGTAGGGTGTTTAAATAATCTATTGAATACTTTCGCCAAAAATTTTGAACCAGCCTTTGTACTTGTTCCCACCGATTCAAGCGAGACATATTAATTTCTTCTAGGCTTGCATGCGGTAATGCTGTAATTGGTCCCAACACAAAGAAGTGTGCAGGCGTTAACATGTCAATATTACCAACATCCTCGTTTTTAATTGCGCATAAAGGTCTAGAATTGAGAATGCCTTCGATCTGACTTGTGATAGTATGCATCTCTTCATATGTCAAATGAGCTTTGCCCACAATCTTAATCAAATGTGTTTTGACAGTTTTAACTGCTCTTTCCCAGATTCCACCAAAGTGGGGAAAAATAGGAGGAATTAGATGCCATTCAATTCGTTTACATAGTGCGTATTCACTCACTTTAGTTTGACATTCCGTTGATGCTATTGATGCTAATAAACTATAATGCAACTTTCGCCTTGCTCCAAGGAAATTTTAGCCATTATCGCTATACACTTGAGTTGGTGCTCCCCTCCGTGCCACAAATCGGTCTAAACTTGCGAGAAACGCATCAGTCGTAAGATCAGATGCAACCTCTATGTGCATCGCCTTAGTTGAGAAGCATACGAAAATGACTAGGAATCCTTTAATAAGTTTGGCCCCTCTTCCCTTTCATGTTAATAATAAAATTGGCCCTGCATAATCAACTCCAACTGCTGAAAATGGTCTACTAGGTGTGACTCGTGGTTGTGGTAAGCAACCCATTAGTTGAGTGGATCGCAATGTTGAGTGCCTGAAACAAGTTACGAAATCGTGACAAATTTTGCGACATTTTTCGCGAACCCCTTAAATCCAATATTTATGGCGTGACAACGCGGTTAGCAATGGGGGACCTGGATGAAGATACTTTCTATGCAACTGTCGTAAAATCATATTTGTGATTTGGTGATTTTTGGGTACTATTATTGGATGTTTCATGTCATATGAGCATTGGGAATTTGCAAACGGCCACCAACTCTCAACACGTTATTGTGGTCTACAAATGGTGCCAATGAAATTAGTCTGGAACTTGACGGTAACCTTTGCTGTCTCGCCAATAGCTTTATCTCTCTTTCGAATTCGATATACTGAATGTACTTAATAATCTCGAGCTCAGCACCTTCTAGTTCGGCTATACTAATGAACTTCGGCGGGTTAACTTTACGACGCATGTTATTTACAAATCCCAAAACAAATGCCATTGAGCGTATTAATTATTCCAATTAGAAAACGTTGCTAACAAACAAGATATTGGATGGGTTTTGTCGATGTTAATTTGTGTTTGAAACAGTTGTACCTTCTTCATGCGACTTTCTTGAAGAGTTTGTGGTATAGTTGATTTAGTTGGCCAGGTTCCTTCCGATAATGATAACCAACGTGGCCCATTGAACCATATTTCATTACTTGCTAGCTTATCTGCCATCAAACCCCGAGTGCCTATAAATCGTGGTATTTTGACGTCATTAAGAAATTTGAGTTGATCGTACATCCTTTGCCATGCCTCTCGTAGGTCTGCTGTTAACGGTTCATCCCAAGATACGTTGCGCAACCACAAGCTCTGCATAAATATTTTCATGTTAACAGTAAATGGTATTAATACTCCTAATGGATCAAATATTTTAGATGAGATTGACAACAGATTACGTTTAGTACATGAATCGTACGGCATCTCTAGAATTTGGAACATCAAATAATCGGTCGTGGGGCTCCAATAGATCCCTAGCATTGGTGATATGTTGCCTTCTTCGGTAATTTGTGCTAAATCATTCGAATCGTTCAGTCCTTTTATGTTCGAGCGCCACTTCCTCAACCGAAATCCACTTTGAGACAAAACGTCCGAAATGTCTTCTTTCAATTTTTCAGCTTGGTTCTCGTTATCAGCACCTGTTAGCAAATCGTCCACGTAGAAATTTTGCTTAATTACATCTGATACCCTTGGATAGCTCGATTTACAATCTTCTGCGATTTGGAATAAGACGCGTATCGCTAAAAATGGAGCGGAAGACGTCCCATAAGTTATTGTAAGTAATTCGTAATGGCTGATAGGATAAGTTGGTGACTTGCGCCATACGATCCGCTGAAGCGACGTCTGATTTGCATCAATCAAAACTTGCCGATACATTTTCTCGATATCGGCACAAATCGCGACTTTAAACGATCCGAAACGTAATAAAATTGTCCAAAGCGTATCTTGGAATGTTGGACCTACCAACAATTTGTCGTTTAGTGAAGTTCCAGTCGACGTGGCTGCTGAACCATCGAATACCACTCTTAATGTGGTCGTTGAACTATTTTCCTTGAGTACTCCATGATGAGGAAGGTAGTACGTCTCATGATTGCTTTTGTTTAATTCCCCATGTGGTATCTTTCGCATATGACCTAAATGTATGTACTCTTCCATGAATTGCCTATACATTTCTCCAAATTCCGGTTGTCGATTAAATTTTCTCTCCATTGAAAGCATTCGTCGCAATGCAACCATATATGAATGACCAAGAGGTGGACTACTATCTTTCAACGGCAATTGTACAATATAACGACCGTTCTTATTTTTTACGTATGTTGATTGAAAGTGATCTTCACATAATTGTTCGTCTGGGGTCCATGAATGATCTTCCAGCACTTCCTCCTGTTCCCAAAATTTTCTAAGTGTCTGTTCTAAAGATTGCTTATTAGCTATGACCACATGAAGTATTTGAGATGATACACGCGATTTATTTAAGAACACTTCGTAGTGGACTGTAATTCTTATTCTTGTATTTGCCAATTTAAATCTTATTTCTTTCAATTATTTCTATAATTAGGTTTTAATTTCATTTGGTTTAAGTTGAAAAATGTACAAAAACGATTTTAAGATGGTGCGTTGTCGCACATAGAGCCGAAGAGAATAAAAAACTAACTAACTGCATTCGAACAATCAAATTCTTTTTCTTTGTCATTTTGCGACAGTTGCGAGTATTCTCTAAAACGAGTTAAGCTTAACATCGCTCCAACAAATACTCGAAATTGTCAAAATGGCAATTGTACTAGATTTCATGAATGTCAAAGTGACCAATAAATCAACGAGTAAGGAAGTATTTACTTAAGTTACGTATGCATAAGTTATTTTAGTGAACATTATAATCATTCACACTAGTATGTATAAGGTAAGTATAAATTATGATATGACATTAAATGCAATTTCTTTCTTTTCGATCTAGGTAGTCGTCATCGTTGGATGCCAAGTGAAACTTTAGTTCTAAACATAAAGGCAAATGTACAGAATAGTGTAGTATAGTAAATGGTTTTCGTTGTTATCATGCAATGCATAAGGTTGGATGGTTTTATTCACTGTAATGAACTAGATGATACCAAACATACTCCCCTCCAAAATATATTTTACATATATTTTTTCTCTTTTAATCATCTATTGGTAATTGATATATGTTCGATATAGGCCTTTTAAATTTTGATGATCTCGTTTGAATCGTTAACACTCTTACAAGCCAATCTGCTCCCGTATGTATGTCGATTACTCGACCTAGTGGCCAAGTGCAAGGTGGTGATTTGTTATCGTGCACCAATACTACATCATCAACTTGCAAGTTTCTACCCTTTTGCTGCCACTTATTTCGCTGTTGTAGGGTGTTTAAATAATCTATTGAATACTTTCGCCAAAAATTTTGAACCAGCCTTTGTACTTGTTCCCACCGATTCAAGCGAGACATATTAATTTCTTCTAGGCTTGCATGCGGTAATGCTGTAATTGGTCCCAACATAAAGAAGTGTGCAGGCGTTAACATGTCAATATTACCAACATCCTCGTTTTTAATTGCGCATAAAGGTCTAGAATTGAGAATGCCTTCGATCTGACTTGTGATAGTATGCATCTCTTCATATGTCAAATGAGCTTTGCCCACAATCTTAATCAAATGTGTTTTGACAGATTTAACTGCTCTTTCCCAGATTCCACCAAAGTGGGGAAAAATAGGAGGAATTAGATGCCATTCAATTCGTTTACATAGTGCGTATTCACTCACTTTAGTTTGACATTCCGTTGATGCTATTGATGCTAATAAACTATAATGCAACGTTCGCCTTGCTCCAAGGAAATTTTAGCCATTATCGCTATACACTTGAGTTGGTGCTCCCCTCCGTGCCACAAATCGGTCTAAACTTGCGAGAAACGCATCAGTCGTAAGATCAGATGCAACCGCTATGTGCATCGCCTTAGTTGAGAAGCATACGAAAATGACTAGGAATCCTTTAATAAGTTTGGCCCCTCTTCCCTTTCATGTTAATAATAAAATTGGCCCTGCATAATCAACTCCAACTGCTGAAAATGGTCTACTAGGTGTGACTCGTGGTTGTGGTAAGCAACCCATTAGTTGAGTGGATCGCAATGTTGAGTGCCTGAAACAAGTTACGAAATCGTGACAAATTTTGCGACATTTTTCGCGAACCCCTAAAATCCAATATTTATGGCATGACAACGCGGTTAGCAATGAGGGACCTGGATGAAGATACTTTCTATGCAACTGTCGTAAAATCATATTTGTGATTTGGTGATTTTTGGGTACTATTATTGGATGTTTCATGTCATATGAGCATTGGGAATTTGCAAACGGCCACCAACTCTCAACACGTTATTGTGGTCTACAAATGGTGCCAATGAAATTAGTCTGGAACTTGACGGTAACCTTTGCTGTCTCGCCAATAGCTTTATCTCTCTTTCGAATTCGATATACTGAATGTACTTAATAATCTCGAGCTCAGCACCTTCTAGTTCGGCTATACTAATGAACTTCGGCAGGTTAACTTTACGACGCATGTTATTTACAAATCCCAAAACAAATGCCATTGAGCGTATTAATTATTCCAATTAGAAAACTTTGCTAACAAACAAGATATTGGATGGGTTTTGTCGATGTTAATTTGTGTTTGAAACAGTTGTACCTTCTTCATGCGACTTTCTTGAAGAGTTTGTGGTATAGTTGATTTAGTTGGCCAGGTTCCTTCCGATAATGATAACCAACGTGGCCCATTGAACCATATTTCATTATTTGCTAGCTTATCTGCCAACAAACCCCGAGTGCCTATAAATCGTGGTATTTTGACGTCATTAAGAAATTTGAGTTGATCTTACATCCATTGCCATGCCTCTCGTAGGTCTGCTGTTAACGGTTCATCCCAAAATACGTTGCGCAACCACAAGCTCTGCATAAATATTTTCATGTTAACAGTAAATGGTATTAATACTCCTAATGGATCAAATATTTTAGATGAGATTGACAACAGATTACGTTTAGTACATGAATCGTACGGCATCTCTAGAATTTGGAACATCAAATAATCGGTCGTGGGGCTCCAATAGATCCCTAGCATTGGTGATATGTTGCCTTCTTCGGTAATTTGTGCTAAATCATTCGAATCGTTCAGTCCTTTTATGTTCGAGCGCCACTTCCTCAACCGAAATCCACTTTGAGACAAAACGTCCGAAATGTCTTCTTTCAATTTTTCAGCTTGGTTCTCGTTATCAGCACCTGTTAGCAAATCGTCCACGTAGAAATTTTGCTTAATTACATCTGATACACTTGGATAGCTCGATTTACAATCTTCTGCGATTTGGAATAAGACGCGTATCGTTAAAAATGGAGCGGAAGACGTCCCATAAGTTATTGTAAGTAATTCGTAATGGCTGATAGGATAAGTTGGTGACTTGCGCCATACGATTCGCTGAAGCGACGTCTGATTTGCATCAATCAAAACTTGCCGATACATTTTCTCGATATCGGCACAAATCGCGACTTTAAACGATCCGAAACGTAATAAAATTGTCCAAAGCGTATCTTGGAATGTTGGACCTACCAACAATTTGTCGTTTAGTGAAGTTCCAGTCGACGTGGCTGCTGAACCATCGAATACCACTCTTAATTTGGTCGTTGAACTATTTTCCTTGAGTACTCCATGATGAGGAAGGTAGTACGTCTCATGATTGCTTTTGTTTAATTCCCCATGTGGTATCTTTCGCATATGACCTAAATGTATGTACTCTTCCATGAATTGCCTATACATTTCTCCAAATTCCGGTTGTCGATTAAATTTTCTCTCCATTGAAAGCATTCGTCGCAATGCAACCATATATGAATGACTAAGAGGTGGACTACTATCTTTCAACGGCAATTGTACAATATAACGACCGTTCTTATTTTTTACGTATGTTGATTGAAAGTGATCTTCACATAATTGTTCGTCTGGGGTCCATGAATGATCTTCCAGCACTTCCTCCTGTTCCCAAAATTTTCTAAGTGTCTGTTCTAAAGATTGCTTATTAGCTATGACCACATGAAGTATTTGAGATGATACACGCGATTTATTTAAGAACACTTCGTAGTGGACTGTAATTCTTATTCTTGTATTTGCCAATTTAAATCTTATTTCTTTCAATTATTTCTATAATTAGGTTTTAATTTCATTTGGTTTAAGTTGAAAAATGTACAAAAACGATTTTAAGATGGTGCGTTGTCGCACATAGAGCCGAAGAGAATAAAAAACTAACTAACTGCATTCGAACAATCAAATTCTTTTTCTTTGTCATTTTGCGACAGTTGCGAGTATTCTCTAAAACGAGTTAAGCTTAACATCGCTCCAACAAATACTCGAAATTGTCAAAATGGCAATTGTACTAGATTTCATGAATGTCAAAGTGACCAATAAATCAACGAGTAAGGAAGTATTTACTTAAGTTACGTATGCATAAGTTATTTTACTGAACATTATAATCATTCACACTAGTATGTATAAGGTAAGTATAAATTATGATATGACATTAAATGCAATTTCTTTCTTTTCGATCTAGGTAGTCGTCATCGTTGGATGCCAAGTGAAACTTTAGTTCATAACATAAAGGCAAATGTACAGAATAGTGTAGTATAGTAAATGGTTTTCGTTGTTATCATGCAATGCATAAGGTTGGATGGTTTTATTCACTGTAATGAACTAGATGATACCAAACATACTCCCCTCCAAAATATATTTTACATATATTTTTTCTCTTTTAATCATCTATTGGTAATTGATATATGTTCGATATAGGCCTTTTAAATTTTGATGATCTCGTTTGAATCGTTAACACTCTTACAAGCCAATCTGCTCCCGTATGTATGTCGATTACTCGACCTAGTGGCCAAGTGCAAGGTGGTGATTTGTTATCGTGCACCAATACTACATCATCAACTTGCAAGTTTCTACCCTTTTGCTGCCACTTATTTCGCTGTTGTAGGGTGTTTAAATAATCTATTGAATACTTTCGCCAAAAATTTTGAACCAGCCTTTGTACTTGTTCCCACCGATTCAAGCGAGACATATTAATTTCTTCTAGGCTTGCATGCGGTAATGCTGTAATTGGTCCCAACATAAAGAAGTGTGCAGGCGTTAACATGTCAATATTACCAACATCCTCGTTTTTAATTGCGCATAAAGGTCTAGAATTGAGAATGCCTTCGATCTGACTTGTGATAGTATGCATCTCTTCATATGTCAAATGAGCTTTGCCCACAATCTTAATCAAATGTGTTTTGACAGATTTAACTGCTCTTTCCCAGATTCCACCAAAGTGGGGAAAAATAGGAGGAATTAGATGCCATTCAATTCGTTTACATAGTGCGTATTCACTCACTTTAGTTTGACATTCCGTTGATGCTATTGATGCTAATAAACTATAATGCAACGTTCGCCTTGCTCCAAGGAAATTTTAGCCATTATCGCTATACACTTGAGTTGGTGCTCCCCTCCGTGCCACAAATCGGTCTAAACTTGCGAGAAACGCATCAGTCGTAAGATCAGATGCAACCTCTATGTGCATCGCCTTAGTTGAGAAGCATACGAAAATGACTAGGAATCCTTTAATAAGTTTGGCCCCTCTTCCCTTTCATGTTAATAATAAAATTGGCCCTGCATAATCAACTCCAACTGCTGAAAATGGTCTACTAGGTGTGACTCGTGGTTGTGGTAAGCAACCCATTAGTTGAGTGGATCGCAATGTTGAGTGCCTGAAACAAGTTACGAAATCGTGACAAATTTTGCGACATTTTTCGCGAACCCCTAAAATCCAATATTTATGGCGTGACAACGCGGTTAGCAATGAGGAACCTGGATGAAGATACTTTCTATGCAACTGTCGTAAAATCATATTTGTGATTTGGTGATTTTTGGGTACTATTATTGGATGTTTCATGTCATATGAGCATTGGGAATTTGCAAACGGCCACCAACTCTCAACACGTTATTGTGGTCTACAAATGGTGCCAATGAAATTAGTCTGGAACTTGACGGTAACCTTTGCTGTCTCGCCAATAGCTTTATCTCTCTTTCGAATTCGATATACTGAATGTACTTAATAATCTCGAGCTCAGCACCTTCTAGTTCGGCTATACTAATGAACTTCGGCAGGTTAACTTTACGACGCATGTTATTTACAAATCCCAAAACAAATGCCATTGAGCGTATTAATTATTCCAATTAGAAAACTTTGCTAACGAACAAGATATTGGATGGGTTTTGTCGATGTTAATTTGTGTTTGAAACAGTTGTACCTTCTTCATGCGACTTTCTTGAAGAGTTTGTGGTATAGTTGATTTAGTTGGCCAGGTTCCTTCCGATAATGATAACCAACGTGGCCCATTGAACCATATTTCATTATTTGCTAGCTTATCTGCCATCAAACCCCGAGTGCCTATAAATCGTGGTATTTTGACGTCATTAAAAAATTTGAGTTGATCGTACATCCTTTGCCATGCCTCTCGTAGGTCTGCTGTTAACGGTTCATCCCAAGATACGTTGCGCAACCACAAGCTCTGCATAAATATTTTCATGTTAACAGTAAATGGTATTAATACTCCTAATGGATCAAATATTTTAGATGAGATTGACAACAGATTACGTTTAGTACATGAATCGTACGGCATCTCTAGAATTTGGAACATCAAATAATCGGTCGTGGGGCTCCAATAGATCCCTAGCATTGGTGATATGTTGCCTTCTTCGGTAATTTGTGCTAAATCATTCGAATCGTTCAGTCCTTTTATGTTCGAGCGCCACTTCCTCAACCGAAATCCACTTTGAGACAAAACGTCCGAAATGTCTTCTTTCAATTTTTCAGCTTGGTTCTCGTTATCAGCACCTGTTAGCAAATCGTCCACGTAGAAATTTTGCTTAATTACATCTGATACCCTTGGATAGCTCGATTTACAATCTTCTGCGATTTGGAATAAGACGCGTATCGTTAAAAATGGAGCGGAAGACGTCCCATAAGTTATTGTAAGTAATTCGTAATGGCTGATAGGATAAGTTGGTGACTTGCGCCATACGATTCGCTGAAGCGACGTCTGATTTGCATCAATCAAAACTTGCCGATACATTTTCTCGATATCGGCACAAATCGCGACTTTAAACGATCCGAAACGTAATAAAATTGTCCAAAGCGTATCTTGGAATGTTGGACCTACCAACAATTTGTCGTTTAGTGAAGTTCCAGTCGACGTGGCTGCTGAACCATCGAATACCACTCTTAATTTGGTCGTTGAACTATTTTCCTTGAGTACTCCATGATGAGGAAGGTAGTACGTCTCATGATTGCTTTTGTTTAATTCCCCATGTGGTATCTTTCGCATATGACCTAAATGTATGTACTCTTCCATGAATTGCCTATACATTTCTCCAAATTCTGGTTGTCGATTAAATTTTCTCTCCATTGAAAGCATTCGTCGCAATGCAACCATATATGAATGACTAAGAGGTGGACTACTATCTTTCAACGGCAATTGTACAATATAACGACCGTTCTTATTTTTTACGTATGTTGATTGAAAGTGATCTTCACATAATTGTTCGTCTGGGGTCCATGAATGATCTTCCAGCACTTCCTCCTGTTCCCAAAATTTTCTAAGTGTATGTTCTAAAGATTGCTCATTAGCTATGACCACATGAAATATTTGAGATGATAACATGCTATTCGTATTGTCATCTGCCTGTGTTCCACCCGCAACTACATATCCAAACATTGTTTTCTGGGCGAATATATTGTTTGAAAATTGGACTCGTTTGCTTCGCAGAATGTAAAAGAAATAGTCAGCACCCAACAAGATATCAATTTCCTTTTGTTCCAGAAATGTGGGATCTGCTAATTGTAAATTTGAATATGGTACATCTGGTACGTATTTTGTTGTTTTTCTGTTGCTCCCAATGTTGTGATTTTCGGTAATAATATATACAACTTAACATTCAAAAATTGGGAATTATCAAACCGAGAATATAATGTACACTTTGTACTTCCAGTTGTAGAAACATTTGAGGTGGCTAAACCTTCCACGTGAATTTTACCAGCTTCACGTTTGACACCCAAACGATTTGCGCATGTTTGAGACATAAACGATGTCTGCGATCCGGAATCTAACAAGAGTCGGCACGATCTCATTTGTCCAAATTGATCCTTGACGTTGATAATAGCCGTTGGAAGTATAGTATTTCCGGCGCTACATGTATTCGACAATTTTGTATTAAACTGGTGGCATTTTGTATTCGTTGAATCTCCATTTGCTTCTGCTGGCGTTTCGATCCCATTTATCTCGATAGGTAACTCTGGTGAAATCACAACTGAATTGGCAACTGCGGTGTGATGAAGAAGACTATGATGTCGACGATTGCATTTGATGCAACTTACAGTGCTTGCACATTGGTTCGCTCTATGACTGGTCGATAAGCAATTAAAACACAGCCGTAGTTTTGATGCTTCCTCTCGTCGTTGATCAACATTTAAACCCTTAAATTCATCACATGCATAAATACGATGAGATTCTTTACAGTAAATACATTGAGCTTCGTTAGGCTTTATTAGTTTAATCTGGTGAGACCTAGCAGCACTTATTCTTGGTGTTTGTTTCGCGGATTCACACGACTCTAATGCATCACATCTGTTGCTTAAGAACTTGAGAAATTCATCGAAGGACGGATAATCCGTACCAACTGTTTTGTGAGCCCAAGCCCAAGCAAGACTATCTCGCATTCGATAAAATCCGTAAATGCTCTCTCTAATAAATCTAATCTTGTTGAAATTTAAGACGTTGTTGTTCTCTCCGTAGTTTTGTCGGCAAATGTTACCAGTCTTGTGATACTTCCCTTAGCTAATCCTCTCTTGCCAATGTATTCTTTGATGGTATCCTTATCGGACATTTTGAAAAAACGCTAAATCACCTTTCACAGCACAACTTAATTCTTAGATGTAGAATAACCAATAAATGTTAAACCCAACGAACCAAAATACCAAATTTTATATTCAGGCAGAGAAGACTACACTATTCTGAAACAAATGCTTTAGTATGATTAGCTTCACTTACTTATGATTGATTTCCGTATTTATTCCACTCCCTAGATGTAATACATCACTGAGACGATCGCAGTGTGTAAACTTCTTCTTCTTCTGTATGGAATTTTTCGCCGTCGCAAGTATTAATGATAACCAAGGCTTCTTAATTTTTAGGTTACAATTTGATTGAAACTGGCGTCGCCACGTTGTTTTGAATTTTATAATCTCTCGGAATGATGATGTACTCCGCTGTGATAAGACACGATGTGATGGCGTCGCCACGTTGTCTCGCTAGCTATGCAATTTGCAAAAAAGAATGGTTAGATTTGCTTATTTGTACACTCGCAAGTTTCATCCGGCTCTGAAGGACCAAAAAATGGGCAACACGCGATTTATTTAAAAACACTTCGTAGTGGACTGTAATTCATATTTTTGTATTTGCCAATTTAAATCTTATATCTTACAATTATTTCTATAATTAGGTTTTAATTTCATTTGGTTTTAATTGAAAATGTACAAAAACGATTTTAAGATGGTGCATTGTCGCACATAGAGCCGAAGAGAATAAAAACCTAACTAACTTCATTCGAACAATCAAATTCTTTTTCTTTGTCATATTGCGACAGTTGCGAGTATTCTCTAAAACGAGTTAAGCTTAACATCGCTCCAACAAATACTCGAAATTGTCGCAAAATGGCAATTGTACTAGATTTCATGAATGTCAAAGTGACCAATACATCAACGAGTAAGGAAGTATTTACTTAAGTTACGTATGCATAAGTTACTTTAGTGAACATTATATTCATTCAAACTAAGGTAAGTATAAATTATGTTATGACATTAAATGCAATTTCTTTCTTTTCGATCTAGGTAGTCGTCATCGTTGGATGCCAAGTGAAACTTTAGTTCATAACATAAAGGCAAATGTACAGAATAGTGTAGTATAGTAAATGGTTTTCGTTTTTATCATGCAATGCATAAGGTTGGATGGTTTTATTCACTGTAATGAACTAGATGATACCAAACAAGCAGTAAGCTGAGATATACCAGCGTAACCACCCGAGGTGCAATCTCCCGGCGAAGTTACGTCATACGACGATGAATACAGCAACGTCGGCAGAGAACAGCAGAGACAACGTTGGCAGCAGTAAGCTGAGATGTACCGGCGTAACCACCCGAGGGGCAATCTCCCGGCGAAGTTACGTCGTACGACGATAAATACAGCGACGTCGGCAGAAAAAAGCAGTGACGACGTAGGCAGCAGTAAGCTGAGAAAAACGTTATCACTTAGCAAGACGTGATCCTGGCCGAAGAGTAGAAGAAACTAAGAGTGCAAGCGCCTTCGTGCTCGCCCTTTTATGCCATTTTGCATGGCAAAATTGTAAATGGCGTGCTGCGCTGTGATTGGCCAGTCCGGTGGCGAGTTGTTCTTTTGGCTATTTTACTTTCATATGCGTTTGTTGGCTGCACTGCGGTCGGCGGAAAGACACTTGAACTTCACTAGCTAGTTCCAATAACGGGGTATCTACATTTGTAGTCCCCGTTAACCTTGCTGCGTCCGCTACTGGTACTACCGCTGTTGCCACTGCTATTGTTGCCTTTGATGCTGCTATTGTCTTCGCTGCTGCTGTAGACTTCGTTGCTGCTGTGCCTGTTGCCATCGTTGTTCCGTAGATGCCTTGAGTTCTATTGCTGTCCTCGTTGTTATATAGTTCTTCTAGTGCACTCTGTTGTTCTCCAGATTAGCTGGCATTGCCTTTGCAGTGTCTGTGGTTGTTGTTGAACAATATTTGCTGCTGCGATCGTTGTTGTTGCACCATTTACATGGTGGCATTGTGTTGTTGCACACGCTGATGTTATCGTTCCGCTGCCGTTGTTGGTTTTGTGGTAGGATTACTGTTGTCGACTTCTTGCAGTGCTGGCTCTTGGCGCTTCTGTGGCAATTTCTGATGGGAGTCTTCACTGGAGTTGGTTCAATCGGAGCTCGTAACACTTGTATAACGCCAACTGTAGCACCGTGCTGTTTTGGTTCCCTGAGTTTGTTGTACTTCGGACGTTGTACCAGCCGTGCTGACCCAGTTTGGAGTGTTATGCACCAACTTCCGAAGCTTAAAGTTGCTCTGGACGTTGCAAGAAAGTCCATGCCCAGTGTAAGGTCATAAACGGCAGTTGGTAACACTAGCAGTTGCAGTGAACATGATGACTTCCCAAAACGAACGTGGACGTTCAACCCTTCGCGGACTGTTGTCTGACTCCCGTTGGCCATTTTAATTGGGATATGCAGTGTGATGGGGATGCCTACATTTCGAAGCCTTTTAAACAAATGTTCGCTTACAAAAGTGCGAGATGCGCCGGTATCAATGGTGGCTTGAACGGGTTCGCTGCCGATCATGATACGGGGAAGAATTCGCTGTCCGTCCTGGATCAGAGCTCTCTTTTGGTTGAATTGGAGCGAATGATGCTGCTCAACGTGTGAAGTATGTTGACGGCAGCAGTCTATTCTTCTGATTCCTCGTTGGCCGCAATCCCAACAGAAAGACAATTGTGGTCTTCGACAATTTCGCCAGGTGTGCCCATCCTGGCTACAGCGTCTGCATGCCGTTTGAACGTTGATGCGCTCCTCCTGACTCTCTGTGACCAGAAGGTTCATCTCGATCGGTCGGGACTGGGGCCTGGGTGCTTGTCGGATTGGTTCTAGGCTGGCAGAGATGTTCTGCAGGTCTTCTTCAAACCCAATTAGCTCCTGCAGATCTTGAAAGTCTCTCCTTCGTATGTACAATATTCCTGGAAGCAGTTGCGGAATACACGCTCCCACTGTTGTGCCCTTGAGTATCCGGCATGCCGCGTGAGGTTTTGCAGGGCGATGACGAAATCCTTGAAGTTTTCTTCGGGTCTTTGTCGTCGTCGACGGATTTCGTCATCTTATTGTTTCTGGTACGTTGCTGGGAGGAAGAAGCACAGGAAGTCTTCGTTGAATGTATGACAGTTCGACCACCGCTGGTTATTGTTCCGAAACCAAACCAGGCCTCGGTCAAGCAGCAGTTCTGGCAATGTCCTGGCTAGGAGGTCCTTGTTTAAGGATTTGGCGTCAACCATTCCTCTAACCCCTCAACAAAGAAGATCGGGTCTTTCCCGCCATTATAAAGCAAGGACCATTTCCTCACCACGTCGATAACCATCGGGTATGACGCCTCATATATCTCCTTTGGGATTCGTGTGGTGATTGTCTCATGTAGTGCTGGAGGCCCCGTTACACTTATAGTTATTGGTGGCCCTGGTGACAGTCTGCGTCTGTGCTGCGATTTCAGCTCACTCAGACTGGTTTCGTTCTCTGATGTAACGTCCGCTTCGGTGATGAAAGCCCAATAACTCTCCCTTAGCTCCTCTATGGTACCTGTGTTATCCAGTCTGAACTCATCCAGATAATTTTGCAACTCCTCCTTCGAGAGGGTATATACCCAGCCAGTCTTGACCATCTTGTCTTATTGTTTCTATTTTTATTTTCGTTGTTTTGTTTAGGTTATCGAAGAGTCCCTGCTCGGCCGCCAATTGTAACGGAGTTTTCCCAGCTGGGAAACACTCAGCGTGACCAGGGTTCAAAAAAAAGGTCGTTACAATAAAATTTCTAGTTGGCGACTCTTCGAATTAACTTCTTTTCTTTTTTCTTATAATGTATTGGTTTAACGATGCGCTAGCCCGAGCTACGTGATCCTAAAGGATCCTTAACGACGTGATCCTTAACGTGCGTGCTGATGACGTGAACCGGGCGAGCCTTGAAGAGAGCCGAGAGATGATCGAGACTCCTGAGCGATGCTTTAGCCTGAGATCGAGACACTTGAGCGATGTACGGGCGTGAGCCTGAGACAAGCGTAAATCCTGAGCGATGCGTTGGCGTGAGCCTGAGACGATCGTAATTCCTGAGCGATTGGTGGGCATGAACCTGAGGCGAGCGTAAATCCTGAGCGATGCGTTAGCCTGAGACCATCAAGACTCCTGAGCGATGCGTTAGCCTGGAATGAGCGTAAATCCTGAGCGATTTGTGGGCATGAGCCTGAGGCGAACGTAAATCCTGAACGATTGTGGGCGTGAGCCTGAGACGATCATGTACCCTGAGCGATGCGTTAGCCTGAGGTGAGCGTAAATCCTGAGCGATTTTTGAGCATAAGCCTGAGGCGAGCGTAAATCCTGAACTATTGTGGGCGTGAGCCTGAAACGATCGTGTACCCTGAGCGATGTGTTAGCCTGAAACGATCGTATACCCTGAGCGATGCGTTAGTCTGAGACGATCGTGACACCTGAGCGATGCGTTAACCTGAGCCGATCGAGACTCCTGAGCGATTAGTGACCGTGAGCCTGACGATCGGAACTCCTGAGCGATGCGTGCGTGAGAGCCTGAGACGATCGTAAATCTGAGTGACACCTTGACGTGAACTTAGTTGACGAGAGCTATGATCGACACCTCGACGTGGACCTTAAACGATTGTGAGCGTAGCGAGCGTTAGACGAACCATATGATCAACGATGACAACGAGGAGGGTGAAAGAAGTCGACATCGGTAAGCTGAGATGTATGTACCAGCGTAACCACCCGAGGGGCAATCTCCCAGGGAAGTTATGTCGTACGACGATGAATACAGTGACGTCGGCAGAGAAAAGCAGAGAAAACGTTGGCAGCAGTAAGCTGAGATGTACCAGCGTAACCACCCGAGGGGCAATCTCCCAGCGAAGTTATATCATACGACGATGAATACAGTGACGTCGGCAGACAAAAGCAGAAAAAATGTTGGCAGCAGTAAGCTGAGATGTAATAGCGTTACCACCCGAGGGGCAATCTCCTAGCGAAGTAACGTCGTACGACGATGAATATAGCGATGTCGGCAGAGAAAAGCAGAGACAACGTTGGCAGCAGTAAGCTAAGATGTATGTACCAGCGTAACCACCCGAGGGGCAATCTTTCGGCAAAGTTACGTCGTATGACGATGAATACAGCGACGTCGGCAGAGAAAAGCAGAGATAACGTTGGCAGCAGTAAGCTGAGATGTACCAACGTAACCACCCGAGGGGCAATCTCCCAACGAAGTTATGTCGTGCGACGATGAATACAGTGACGTCAGCAGAGAAAAGCTGAGAAAACGTTTGCAGCAGTTAGCTGAGATGTACCAGCGTAACCACCCGAGGGCAATCTCCCAGCGAAGTTATGTCGTACGACGATGAATACAGTGACGTCGGCAGAGAAAAGCAGAGAAAACGTTGGTAGCAGTAAACTGAGATGTACCAGCGTAACCACCCGAGGGGCAATCTCCCAGCGAAGTTTTGTCGTACGACGATGAATACAGTGACGTCGGCAGAGAAAAGCTGAGAAAACGTTGGCAGCAGTAAACTGAGATGTACCAGCGTAACCACCCGAGGGGCCAACTCCCAGCGAAGTTATGTCGTACGACGATGAATACAGCGACGTCGGCAAAGAAAAACAAATAAAACGTTGGCAGCAGTAAGCTGAGATGTACCAACGTAACCACCCGTGGGGCAATCTCTCGGCGAAGTTATGTCGTACGACGATTAATACAGCGACGTCGGCAGAGAAAAGCAGAGACAACGTTGGCAGCAGTAAGCTGAGATGTATGTACCAGCGTAACCACCCGAGGGGCAATCTCCCAGCAAAGTTATGTCGTACGACGATGAATACAGTGACTTCGGCAGAGAAAAGCAGAGAAAACGTTGGCAGCAGTAAGCTGAGATGTACCAGCGTAACCACCCGAGGGGCAATCTCCCAGCGAAGTTATGTCATACGACGATGAATACAGTGACGTCGGCAGACAAAAGCAGAAAAAACGTTGGCAGCAGTAAGCTGAGATGTACTAGCGTAACCACCCGAGGGGCAATCTCCTAGCGAAGTAACGTCGTACGACGATGAATATAACGATGTAGGCAGAGAAAAGCAGAGACAACGTTGGCAGCAGTAAGCTGAGATGTATATACCAGCGTAACCACCCGAGGGGCCATCTCCCAGCGAAGTTATGTCGTACGACGATGAATACAGCGACGTCGGCAGAGAAAACCAGAGACAACGTTGGCAGCTGTCCTGTCCGAAGACTAGAAGAAACTAAGAGAGCGAGAGCCCTTTTATACCATTTTGCATGGCAAAATTCAAAATGGCGTGCTACGCTGTGATTGGCCAATCCGGTGGCGTGTTGTTGTTTTAGCTATTTTACTTTCATATGCGTTTATTGGCTGCACTGCATGCCGAATTTTTTCCTAAATTTGGGAAAAAAGTATATGGCATGTTTTGTTCGAACAAAATTCGGCCACAAGAATTTTGGCCATCACAACAAAAAAGTTAAATCTTTTTATTTTAAAATATTTAAAAAAGATGATTCTGACCTTACACTGTTATTGCACTGTTGTTATATTTTTGTTCACGTTTCTTACACTGTTATTACTCTGTTGTTCACTTTTGTTACTTTTATGCCTCGTTTTTTATATTTTATACTTATATAATTTAAATATACTATATATGTATAAAAATATAACTATATATATACATAAATACATATATTTATATATTTAAATACATAACTACACACATATATATATATATATATATATATATATATATATGCATATATGCATATATATATTACTACGGCCACATCTGCATTAGGAACTAAGCCATTTCTCAAGCGATTCGTATGAAATTCAGTATGTAGGACGAAGATGCGACTATAAGACTTGTTCCCATGGAAATTCTGGAATACGGTCATTATGGTCTGGAATTTCCGGAGCAAAGCAATTTCTTAAGAGACTCGTTTGAAACTCGGAATGTAGGACTAAGATGCGACTATAAGACTTGTTCCCATGGGAATTCTGGAATATGGTCATAATGGTCTGGAATTTCGGGAACAAATCAATTTCTCAAGCAATTCGCATGAATTCGGTATGTAGGACTAGGATGTGACTATAGGAAGGTAGGTAGAGTGGTGGACCCCGCAGTACTTGCGAGGTACTCAATTAGCGCTAGTGCGTGCCATTTTGATGCCACAAATCTCGAGGGACCTAGAATGGATGTTTAAGTGGTTTAAATCCAGTCTCTAGCGTTCAGATACGAGATCAGCTAGATGATCCTGTAATCTGTAAGTTCTTTCAGGTCGTAAAAAAATTACCTAAAAGGCGGTGTCTTGGTCCTGCTAGGGCCGGACAACTGCATAGGAAGTGTGTGAGAGTTTCTTTCTCATTTTCATCTTTGCAACTTCTGCAGAAGTTGTTGTACGGTATTCCAACTTAGCAGCATGGCTGCCCACTGGCCAGTGGCCCGTGCTGATAGTCACAACTCTGGCAATATCATTGTTGGTTCTAGATAACAACTCGGTAGTTTTCCTTTTGTTGAAGGATGGCCACATCAATCTTGATATGGCGCAGTTCGACAGACTTCTCCACCTGAGCTGTGACTTAGTGTTAAAAAAACAACCCATAAAAATTAATTTTTTGTATGTAAATTCTGTAATAGGAGATAGGTATGTGTTTAAAATTTGAAGAAAATCAGGCTTATTATTAAAAAATTTACATGGACACCACACTCAACTCCAACAACAAAAAGTTTTGTCCATCAGTGAAACACATGTGTTTAAAATTTGAAGAAAATCGAGCAAATTTTTAAAAAATTTACATGGGCACGACTCGTGCCCTTGGGCCCGTTCACTCTAAAAATTGTACATGAGTTTTGTCCATCAGTGATTAAAATTTTAAGAAAATCGTGCTAATTTTAAAAAAAATTTACATGTGCACACTCGTGTCTCACGGCCCGATCACTCCAAAAAAATTTCAAAAACTTTGTCCATCAGTGCTACACATGTGTTTAAAATTTGGAATAAAATCGGTCTAATTTTTAAAAAATTTACATGTGCACCTCTCGGGCCTCAGGGAATTTAATTTACATGGCCACCCCTCATACATAGGAGATACATATTAAGCACATATGTATCCCCTATTAGAGAATTTAAATGTAAAATTTTAATTTACATGGGCACCCCTCGGGCCTCAGGACTCGAACACTCCAAAAAGTTTACAAAAAGTTGTGTCCATCGGAGGTGCACATGTCTTTAAAATTTGAATAAAATCGGGCTAGTTTTTAAAAAATTTACATGGGCACCCTTCGGGCCTCAGGCCCCGATCACTCCGAAAAATGTACAAACAAATTTATCCCTCAGAGATACACAAGTGTTTAAAATTTGAAGAAATTCGAGCCCTGATGCCCGAGGGGCCCCAAATTTTAATAGAAATTGTTTTCTCCGGAAATATACATATGTGCAACATTTTAAAATCGGGATTAGGGAAGTAAGTTAAAAATTAACCGCAAGTTTCCACGAAAAACCGACCGACCGACAACCTGACGTACCACGGGCAAGCAAAGTTGATATAGAGGATTAAAAAAGGAGAGAATTTGTTCCTTGACTGAGCTCATTGGTCAGCTTACCCTCTCTATAAAGCCGGTGTGCATAGCGACGCCCACCTTAGCTAATTCGTCCCCCCACTCATTACCCACTATATTACTGTGCCCCGGTACCCATACTATGATGATGTCCAAGAATTGGCTAATAGAGGCCAATTATTCTTGGCACTGTTTTTCAAGTTTCGAGTTTATGGTAGTCGCATTAATCGCCCTTATGGCAGATTAGCTATCAACGCATATGCCCACCCTTCCGATTTGTGCGTAACTGAGCCTTAGTACCATGCAGGCCTCCCTAATTGCTAGGATTTATGCCTAAAAGATGCTAGCTGAATCGGGTAGCTTGTATGACCTTGACAGATTTAGTTCATCCGAGAAGATACCTGCACCGACTCCATCCTTCATCTTGGATCCGTCAGTGAATATTGTTACGTCAAATTGCCTCGTTACTGCCTTATCCTTCCAGTTTCCCCTGGTAGGAAACTCGACGCTGAACGAGGAGTTGAAGCTAAATTTAGGGATGCAGTAGTCAGTAGATGATGGTATCATGTCTTCAAGTACTGTCTGCAGTATATTACAGTCCCCGTATGGTTTTATAACAAACCACCCAGATTCTCTGAGTCGTACTGCACTGCACATCCCAACATAATTGATAAATATATCAGGAGGCAATAGGTGCAAGATAGTGTTAAGAGCATCGGTGGGACAAGAACAAAGAGCTCATGTGATGCCTACTGCGGCTGATCGCTGTAATCTGCTGAGTTTGGTGGCGTTATACTTCTTCCAATGATCCATAGGTAAGAATTGGCCATACAACAGCTGTGTACAGCCAGAGAGCCATCTTTAGTTGAAGACGCTATTTTCTGCCGATGGTTTTGTTGCTACGGCATAGATGGGGGTATGGCTGAGACTTTTCCCATTGAGTTTTTGAAGGATAAGGGCCGGTATTTCGGACTTAGTGGTAACTAATACCATTTCAGTTTGCCCAGGGTTGACTCCAAGGCCACAACTTGTTGCCCAGGAGCTAACTTAACCCAGGGCCTTTTCCATGAATTCACTTATCACGGAAAGGTACTGGCCTAATACAAGTATCACCACATCATCTGCGTACACAACTACCTTCGTCCTATCCTCTTCAAGTTTTAGTAGCATTTTGTAAATTACCATCAGCCACAGTTAGCGAGTAATGACCGCTCCTTGTGGGGTGCTTCTGTCGACGCGTTTGGTAGTGTTACAGCTACCAATGTTGGCATGTATAATCCTGCTACCGAGCATGAATATGATCCATTGCGTAAGGAAGGATTCCACTCCTGACTGAGTCAGAGCTTCCTTAATGGCCTCAATGTGCACATTGTTGAAGACCCCTTCTAAGTCTAAGAGCTTCCTTAATGATTTCAATTGTTGAAGAACTCTCTATGTCTAAGAAGGCTTCAAAATGTAACTATAAGACATGTTCTTATGGAAATTTTGGGATCTGGCTAATAGGGTCCGGCATTTTGGGAACTAAGCCATTTCTCAAGCGATTCGTAGGAAACCTGGAATGTAGGACTAAGAAGCAACTATAAGACTTGTTCCTATGGAAATTCTGGGATCTGACCAATAGGGTCCGGAATTTTAGGAACTAAGTCATTTCTCAAGCGATTCGTAGGAAACCTGGAATGTAGAGCTAAGAAGCAACTATAAGACTTCTTCCTATGAAAATTCTGGGATCTGACCAATAGGGTCTGGAAATTTGGGAACTAAGTCATTTCTCAAGCGATTCGTATTAAACTCGGAATGTAGTACTAAGATACGACTATAAGACTTGATCCTATGGAAATTCTGAGATCTGGCCAATAGGGTCTGGAAATGTTGGAACTGTAAGCCATTGCTCAAGCGATTAGTATGAAACTCGGAATGTAGTACTAGATGTGCCCAAGTAACAATTTTGACTGCGAGAAATCAGAGAAATTTTATCGAAAAATCTTAGAAAATTTTGCCAATTTTGTATTTTACAAAATCATTAAGACTCTTTTTAGCAAAACAGTAGGTATTCATAAGAAAATTGAGGTCGAAACCCTTTTGATCAGCTTCTTAGAAGCCTTAAATTTGCAGTGAGAAGTTTGCTTAAATATTTCAAAAAACATGAGTACTCATTTTTTTAACAGAACAGAAGAAATTCAGAATATTGTGGAGGTAGAAACAGTTTCTTAATTACAGTAAGTTCGCAATCATTATATATTTATATTATATATTATATTTTGCGCAATTGCTGTATCAGAGAAAAATAAGAGTAAGCTTGACTTGTATATTTCGAGAAATCAAAGTAAAATTCGCTTAAATTTCTCGAAAAGCCAGCGAAAAAATCAGAAAAAGGTTTGCTTATATATTTCGAAAATCATATCTTTTTTGCAAAACAGAAGGAACTCAGAGCATAGTGGAGATAATATTAAATTTAGTCTACTAACATTTGGAGCCCATATACATTTTTTAAAAATTTACCCTATTTTTTACAATAGTTTTTTTTTTTTTTTTTTTTTTTATTAATTTTTTCCAAATCAACTCGGTTCAAAACATTGCACACATCTGTATGTATCTCCTATTAGAAAATTTACATGAAAAATTTTAATTTTTATGTTTTTTTTTTATTTATGAATTCAAAAGCGTTTAAAGTTACTTATCTGATACTGGATTTGAACCATCAATCTTCTGCATAGCGACACCTTAACAATCTGACCTATAAGTACTGTATATAGGACCAATGTTAAAAACGGTCTATATTAATCTATTAGCAATTATTTCTACCCAAAACAGTTTTGCTCTGAATAAGAGCTGAAATTAAGCAAAACTTTTGGACTAAATTAATATTTTCAAACATTCTGAATTTAACATAAGTGAGTTGCAAATTCAGAACATATTTTGACGATATTTTTGCTATTCGGGTTGATTTTATGTATATGGGCACCCTAAACCTTAAGACCCGATCACTCCTAAAATTTTACAAAAACTTTTGTCCATCAGAGATACACATGGGTTTAAAATTTGAAGAAAAATTTAGAGCTATAAAAATAAATTTTTTCCATCGGAGTTTGTTTAAAATTTAAAGAAAATCTGGCTAATTTTGAAAAAAAAATTATGGGCACCACCCTGGCCTTAGAGCCCGATCACTCCAAAAAATGTTCAAAAATTTTTATCCATCAGTGATACCCAAGTGGTTAAAATTTTAATAAAATCGGGCTTAGGGCCTAGGGCCTGATACTCCAAAAATTTTACAAAACGTTTTGTCCACAAGGCCTAGCTTATCGCGACCATTTGTGTTGTGCATGTATATTTTTGCACACAAATGGAAGGGACCTACAATTCAATGCCATATCCGAACGGCGAATTGAGAAGCTTTCTGTGACAAGTTATTACTCTTGGACGTTTGTGAGACATTCACAATAAATTTATTTTTTTATAATTCGCGCACGCTGAAAGGGGTTCGAACCCTAACAATGCTCGGCTATATGCTTCGCACAGCGTAGTCGTTAAGGAAAAGGAGGAAAGAGGAGATGTATATGAGCTTGTGTTTTGAATGCCTGTGGATCATAGTGATGTGGGAAGACAGAGCTTGGCAGAGCATTCCACATACGTGTTGTTAAACTCTACTCGATTGTTTTCTCCCCATTGTATTATGCTGTCTAGGTCAGGTGCTTAACATACGAAGATGTTTGAGTTCCACATGAGAAATGGAGGGAAATTCCTCAAACTTATATGAGAAGCTGAGAGTGCTGTCGTCAGCGAAAGAGTGAATTGGATTAGAATTCACAGATAAGAGATCATTAACAAAAATGAGGAAGAGTGTCGATGACAAAACAGAGCCATGGGGAACGCTAGCATTTAAGTTATGAACCTTAGACTTGAAACCGTCCAATACAACTTGAATTGAGCAGTCTAAAAGATAGCTTCTAATCCAGTGAAGCAGCTTATCATCGACTCCATAGGAACGCATTTTGGACAAAATAGCTCGATGACAAACTCTGTTTAATGCCTTAAAAATATCGAGTGCAACAGCTTTCTTCTTCTTCTTATGTCCTATGTCCCCTTGTGGGTCCTAGGTCCTCTACTACGCCTACGCGCCATCGCGTGTGGTTTCTGGCAATGAGCTTCAGCTCTTTCCAACTCTTCCCCAATTGCCGTGACTCCTCCTCAACTGTTTTGCGCCATGTATATCTCGGACGACCCGTTCTTCTACCATTCGGAGATAACGGATTTCATTGCATTGCGTAATTTGCTATGCAACTGCCACTTCCGTCGTTCGATGGTTCTGCTTATTGGTTCCTAACCCATTCTCTAGTAAAGATGCTCGTTAGAGATACGGTTAGGCCAGAAAACCTTTTAGATGTTTCGTAGCACCTATTTACGATCGTTTGTAAGCTTTTTGTAATAGTAGCGGTCACCTTCCAAGTGCTGCACCATACAACAGCACAGATTTGACTAATGAACGGAACAGTCGCAGCTTGGAGTTTAAGCTGATCTCAATGCTTCGCCATATCATGGCCATCTTTCCAAACACTGATTTTGCTTTGCCGATTCGGTTGACATGTCATGTTCAGTTCCACCTTCGTTCGAGACATTATTCCCAAGATATTGGAAACTCTCTACTCTCTACCGGTTGTCCAGCAATGTTAATTTGAGTTACTGAGCTAGTGCCAAGATTGATGATTTTTGTTTTGGCAGTACAAATCTTCAAACCAGCAACATTTGCCTTCCTTTCCACATTTGTTGTAATTTGGTGCAGCTCCATAATCCTGTGTGAGAGTAAGCAAACCTCGTCAACGTAGTCCAGATGTTTGAGTGGAGATGTAAGAGTCCAACGAATTCCTCCGTTTCCAGTAGATAAAGCTGCGCGAAGCAATTCGCTAATCACCAACAAAAAAAGTATCGGCGATAGAATGCCACCTTGTCGTACCACACTTAGGATCTCGAATTCCTCTGACAGCTTTCCTCTATGCAGCATGCAGCACATGACACTATGAGCCATCATAGGATGCTTTAATAATAGCTATTAGTTTATCGGGTATACCTCTCCCGTGCAGGGCGGCTGTTGACACTTTCAAACGCCTTCTCAAAATCTATGAACAGCAGGTGCAGTGGTGACCAGAATTAAACGCATTGTTCAATAATGATCCGCAGGGTGTTGATGTGGTCTACACAGGAGTATCCAGTGCGGGAACCTGCTTGTTCGGCATCGAGTCCGGACTAATACTTTGGCTATAACCTTTGCAACTACAGGAAGAACGCAAATGCCTCTCCCGTTAAGACTACCTTTTTAGGGAGCTTGACAATCATTCTCTGCTCTGCTCTGCTGATGTCCTTGGAGCGGCATGCAGAAGCTCTGCGGATATACCATCTAGTCCTACCGGCTTGTTGTTCTGTAGTGCGTTGATCGCGGTAGCGATCTCATCTTTACTGGGAGTTGAGGTGCAAATTCGGGGAATTGTTACTTCCGGCAGCACGGTTTGATTTGGGTGCATAACGTTGGCGAATACACGGTTAAAGACCGTGGAGATATGCTCCTTCCATCGCTTGAGCTGATCCTCATCTGAAACGAGTACGGCACCATCTAGGCCTATCACCGGATGTTGGCTAGAGCGGTGGTATCGCACCTGCTCGCTGCTTCCTCTGCTTCTGAGGCTAGGTTGTTAATATAATTACGTTTGTCACGTCTTACACTACGCTGCACTTCTCTCATTTTGCCTCGATACAGGGACTTTAGCTCGATCCTCGCTGATGCTGGGGTATCTACTTTAAGTAGCTTACGTTCTTCAATCCGCCTCCAGGTATCTTCGGTAAGCCACGTGCTGTTCCTTGCCTGGCTTCTACCAACAATACTTTTCTCCTCCAGATGTGAAAACATTTTTCACAGCCTTCCAATGTTCTTGGATGGTTGTCGGCAGTGAACTGCTGATAGCTTTCACTCCTTGCGATAAATGATCCCTTAATTTTTGGCGTACTGAGGGGATCTTAAGCCGGTCAATGTTATACCTAGGCATTTGGATAATATTGCGGATTCTTTGAACTGATGCAGTACGTAGCAGGACTGGACGTAACTGATAGCTACCATAAGGTGATGATCCCGTACCATACCCAGTCGGCTCCTCGTCAGTTTCGGACGTCTAAACGACAGCTCCTAAAACGTCGGCTGATCGCCACATGGTCGATTTGGTTGGATGATGTTTGCCTGTTAATTGACTCCCAGCTGACTTTCTGACAGGTCTTATGCTCAAACATGGTGCCGCGTATGACAAAGTGGTTGGTGTTGCAGAAATCAACAAATCATTCGCCGAGGCCGTGCTTCCCAATCACATGTCTGGGTCCTTCATTGTCATTGAGGTACTTCGCTCCCTGAGTCAAGGAACGTCCTCACATTCCAGTTACCAATCTTAGTCCGGGTGCAATAGCCAAAAGTCGTCATTACTTATCCTAGGCATTGTGTCGGTTCAGTAGCGGGCATTTTTCGGTACAGCAGGGTGCTAACCCACGTTACCTAGACTAGAAACGCTACACCGTTCGCACTTGGAATTTTAGCCTACATATATAAGGATCACCACTAGGAGGTAAAGCAAGCACTACATCACGAACTTGATTTTTTGGCTACTGGCTCAAACCAAGTTTTGAGCAGTCAGTAGTTTCCCGATCAATCGCAATACAGATCCCCAATAACAACAGCAACAGCTTTGCTTTCCAAATTGATGCAAAGACTGTTTCCACTGTTCGGTGTATATCTCAAATCACCAGTAGAACGTCAAATCCATATTGCCGGTCACTAAGAATTTCGTTGATTTCAAGATATTTCTTGAGCTAAAAATTGATCAGCATTTCCATAACCTTAGAAAGAATGGATGTAAGTGAAATGGGTTGGTACGAAGAAGGAGACGACGACTAGCCTTTTTTGGATCAACCAGGTACTTATAGACATATACATAAAGATTTTCAGGACTTTTTATTGTAATATCTACATGTAAAGCAAGGTGGAAAAACTTGCGACCAATTTAATTCATATTTCAAACAAACCACCAACCTGCCATGCGGCTCTGGTGCGCAAAAAAATGTAATTGGGCCTATTTTTAAATACTGACATTTCTGGTAGTACCCAGGTAAAACTTAACTGACTACATTAAATAGATAAGATTCTTATTTTTATGTTATTTTTATTAAGGACGTATGGCAGCCATGACACAACAGAAGATACCAGTAGCGATAACATTGAAATTTTTACATACGAATCGTCATCAGATCAGGTGTTCGATCAGGGCAACATAAGATCAACGGCATCGCAACCAGCAGCAGTACTAATAAGACAAAATATAAGCGCCACAAACAAAATTATACTGATATAATGGAGGAAAGATTAGATTCTTTATTGGATCGGCCAGACTCTCCACCATTGCAGAAATTTTTTTCCTCAATGTCTGCTAGAGCAGCGACTTTTTCTAGAAGTCAACAAGTGGAACTAGAAAAAACATTTTTGGAGGCGATTCATTTCGTGGAGGTTGGGCTCGAAAATGACATGGATGCATTTTTTTATAATTTATCGGCAAGAGCGTCTTTATTAAGCCATGATAAAACAAAATAAAATTAAGGAAGGCATGTCGCGAAGCAATAAATCACCTTGAAAATAAAAGTGACGATGATTATTGAATTTCTATGCAGTGAAGTTTAAAATGAAAATAAACTTTTATTTTTTAAATCACCTTCGTTGATGCACCAATTAGCAAACTGCTCTCTTTTATCATATGCATATTATACCGTTTGGAATGGGGGAGCTCCTTGATTAGGCACACGAAAGTGTGTGTCACTTTTTTCCGCAGCAATTGGTTATATATCATCCATTCTAATTAGATTGTGTCGGATGCATTAAGTATAAATTATTTGATTCATTTTTTCGGGTTGCACTTCAATACGGTTTAAAAGGATACTCCATGTTTTCGCCAACATATCGAATACATTTTCAACAACCCGTCGCGCTCTTGATAATCTTTTAAGAAAAAGTTATTATGTATATTAGTAATATAGGTAAAATATTACATGCAGTTCAAGTTCCATGGTACAAATCTGTAATTAAAAATGCTGTTTCGTCTGGACAAGTTTTTACCAGGAAATGGTCGCATGGTGGTCATTTTTAGTGCGAATCCTTCATCTTCAATAACGACATATGGTAAAGACTTGACTGTTCAAGGTAAAGGTACATCCTCCGGTATATTAAGAGTATTAAGGGAATACAACCAAGCTTTCCCAAACTCACAAGATGCAAAAACTGTGAATCAGCATTGGAACCGTACGCGCCAATCAAACATTTGTATTTGGCATCCACTGTGGCCATTAGGTTGGTCGAGAATGTATTTTTGTAGTTAAAATATAGGCTCACTGTGCTGTTGGGAGCGAGTTTGGAAAATTCCAGCGATCTAAGAATTCCTTAGATATGCGTTTCCAGTCTTCTTGAGACCTTTTGGTAGGTATGGCTACCTCACGAAATACTTCAATTATATCGGCCAAAGTTTGGTTGACGGTTGAAACAATCCTTGATGTGCCCACCCGAAATCGAAAAGCCAAATCGGTATAACTTTTTCCGACTGCTAATAACCTATAAAATCAACAAATGAATGAACACTATTTATTGTACATATAATCTTAATTTACCTCAGAGTAATTACATGCTTTGGCGGTCAGCCATCAGCAGAAATAGGAGGAATAAAACAGAATGCTCTAGAATTGCATGTGGCTATAACTATCTCTGACTGGTGGAAGTGCGATCAAACCTCCACGTGGTGGCCGCTGGTAATTTTCCTCCAATGCAGGAAAAGCTGAATGATCGGGCTAGTCCCTTCAAAGTAAGGTTGGCGCGAGGCCAATAACCCGCCTGTAAAAAAAAGTATTATTACGGAACACAAAATCAGCCTCGGATACACTGATGAACGACGACGACCACGGCAACGAAAACGGCTAAACGATTTAAGAATTTTCTCATGGAACGTACGCTCACTGTATAGAGCTGGAGCTGCACAGCAGCTAGCCGATATCCTGTCCAAATATAATGCTGACTTAACAGCAATTCAGGAGATGCGGTGGACAGGGAATGGTGTCTTAAAAAATCAGAATATGACATATATTACAGCTGTCATGCAAGACATCATGTGTTCGGGGTGGGGATTCTAGTCAGCAAAAGAATGAAGCCCGCCGTTATCGGCTTTAATGCAGTAAATGAACGGCTATGCACCCTTCGCGTGCGGGGAAAATTTAAAAACATAAGCCTCATAAACGTTGACGCACCTACAGAAGATTCCCCAGATGATGAAAAAGAAGAATTCTTCGAATCAGTCGAAAGGGAACTCCATGCCCGCCCTCAGTATGATGTAAAAATCATTCTGGGGGATATGAACGCTAAAATAGGTAGTGACCAGTATTCAGGCAGTACATTGGCACCCATAGCTTACACGAGAACACTAATGACAATGGACAACGAGTCATAGAGATGGCAGCAAGCAATAATTTGGTCGTTGCGAGTACAAGGTATGGGCGTAAAAATATCCACAAAGCCACCTGGGTATCTCCCGATGGCGCCACTCGCAACCAGATAGACCACGTGTTGATAGACCGCCGCCACAACCCGAACCTGATGACGGTACGAACGTACCGAGGTGCCAACGTCGACTCGGACCACTATCTTGTTGGTATGGTGCTCCGAACGCGGATTCCATCATCACGGAAGACTGCATCCGCGAATCAGATTCGAGTCAACACGGCTGCCCTTCGCAATGAAGAGACCAGAAACAACTACGGTCAAGCGATAGGACTCGCCCTAAATGCAGGGAGAGTAAGTCCTGGGGCTGAGATGTCGGGCGTAGAAGAGAAATGGACACGCCTTAAGAATACTGTCATTAGTACTGCTGACTCCATCTTAGGCAGTAGTCGTAGAGATCGAAATGACTGGTTCGATGACGAATGTAAGCTAGCGACTGAACGTAAGAATGTTGCGTACCGAGTAATGCAACAATCTCATAGAACGCGGGCACGCGAAGATGAATATAAGGAGCTCAGAAGATATGAAAAAACAGTTCACCGGCGAAAGAAAGCAGCCTGGGAGAAGAATCTCGTCCGTGAACTGGAACAGTATAGAGAGCAAGGACCGCACCAGGCGCGGAAGTTCTACCAAAGAGTCCGTGGTATGACGCAATATACACCGCGTTGCACATACTGCAAGGACAAAGAGGGTAATCTGATCGCCAATCTTAAAGGCATCTTAGAGCGATGGGAAGAGCACTTTCATGAGCTGCTAAATGGCCAGCTAACTGAGGAATTGGAGGCTCCACCAATGACCGAAGATCATACTATGCTGCCTCCACCAAGCATATTCGAAGTTAGCAGAGCGATAAATCGGCTCAAAAATAATAAGTCGCGGGATCTGATGGGATCCCAGCGGAACTTATAAAAATAGGAGGCCCCACATTACACCAAGCAATTCATGAAATAATAGTGCAAGTATGGGAAGAAGAAGTTATGCCAGAAGACTGGCGAAGATGAATCCTGTGCCCCATACATAAGAAGGGAGATATAACAAAATGCAGCAATTATCGCAGTATAACGTTGTTGAGTACCGCGTATAAGATTTTCTCCTCTATCATTCAAGACAGGATAGCCCCATACGCTAAAGTCATCATTGGTCCATACCAATGTGGCTTCATCCCAGGCAAATCAACAACTGATCAGATTTACACCCTAAGGCAGGTGATGGAAAAATGTCTAGAGTTTCAAAACTCACTACACCATCTTTTTATAGACTTTAAAGCCGCCTATGATAGCATTGCTAGAGTAGAACTTTATAAAGCCATGAGAGAATTCGGCATCCCAAATAAACTGACACGACTATGTAGGTTGACCATGACCAATGTTATAAGCCAAGTAAAAATATCCGGATCACTATCAAGCCCATTCAACATCTATAACGAGCTTCGACAAGGGGATGGACTGGCCTGCGTCCTCTTCAACATGGCGTTGGAGAAAGTGATTCGCGACTCTGTCGTAACGGCGAGAGGAACAATCCTCTATAAGTCCATTCAGATACTGGCTTAAGCAGACAATATTGACATCGTTGGTAGAAACCAAAGAGCTGTACAGGAAGCTTTCATCCAAATAGAGCAGGCAGCACGAAATCTGGGGCTGCACATAAATGAGAGCAAAACAAAGTACATGGTCTGCGAGTAGAAGAGCCAACATTGGTCCCTCAATTCAGATAGTGGAGCGCGAATTTGAAGTAGTGCAATCTTTTAACTATCTCGGGTCAACTATAGCTGCCGATAACAGCATGGAACCAGAAATACGCGCACGGTTGCTTAAAGCCAACAAAGCCTACTATAGCCTGTCAAGACTCTTTAAATCCAGGAACTTATCAATAACATCCAAGCTGCTGATATATAAGACAATGGTCATACCAGTACTTACATATGGATCCGAGACTTGGGTGCTTAGCAAAAAGCATTCTGACCTCTTAGTCGCGTTCGAGAGAAAAGTCTTACGGAGAATTGTTGGCCCCGTATGTGAGGAAGGACGATTCCGGAGACTCTATAATGATGAGATCTACGAGCGTTACCGCGATGTCGACATCGTCAAGAAAATTAAGCTCGGTAGGCTCCGGTGGGCAGGACACCTAGCTCGCATGAGCGAAGAGGATCCTGCTCGGAAAGTCCTTTGCGGAAGGATTAATGGAACACGACAGCGAGGCCGGCCAAGCCTACGCTGGAAGGATGGCGTAGACCAGGACGCCCAGAGTTTAGGGATGCCAAACTGGATGACAACGGCTCGAAATCGGGACCGGTGGAGAGACTTTTTGTGGGAAGCCAGGACCGGACCCCGGTTGTAGAGCCAAATATGATGATGAATTACATGCTTTTCTTTGGCAGATATAACTTCTTTTCGGAAATTGTTTTGATTGGGCTTCAACAAAAAGTCATTTCCCTTAAAAATTGTTTCAAATTTTGATTTTGACATCCTCAAATATTGTACATAGTACACTGGGTATTGCTCCAGAAGTACCATTAAAGTGAAGAATTCTCATTGAGATCTTCTCTTTTGATGTATGGGATGAACCCAATATTTTCGGTACTGATGGCGTCTATTTGACCATATCCGCATAGCCACAAAATATAATAATTTTTTCCAGATAATCGAGTAATTTTTTATAAAATAATTTATGCATTACACAACTTTGACAAATTTTTAAAATTAGCCAACGATAAATCGCGCATCATTTGCAAGGCAACGCGATAAATCGCAGAAACAATTGTCAAAATTTCTCGCGCGAGAAAAAAAGCGCTTTATGTGAATATGCCTTAACTCCCCTTGGAGCTCACCCGTATGGATTGTTTTGAAAAAAAGACTCCAATAGAAAACAAAAATGGAGACTTGTGATCGATTTTAGGAAACTTAACGCAAAAACAGTTTCCTAACATCAATGAAATAGTTGATAAATTAGGTAAATGTTTTTACTTTTCGACCTTGGATTTAGCTAGCGGATTTCATCAAATTGAAATGGACCCAAAAGATGTCCCTAAAACAGCTTTTTCCGCAGACGGAGGTCACTACGAATACCTGAGAATGCCGTTTGGGTTGAAAAACGCACCCTCGACATTCCAACGCGTTATGGATAACATTCTCAAAGACTTAGTAGGAAAATGTGGCCTAGTCTATCTTTATGACATTATTGTATTCTTCACGTCATTGCAGGAACACCTAGAAAACCTTAAGAAAGTATTTACTTAACTAAGAGAATCTAATCTAAAAGTGCAATTAAAAAAATCTGATTTCTTACGGAAAGAAGTTGCATTCCTAGGACACATCGTCACAACCCAAGGTGTTAAACCAAATCCTGATAAATTTCACGCTATCAAACAATTTCCCCTTCCCCGTAAACCAAAAGGGATAAGAGCATTCCTCGGTTTTTTACGATACTACAGGAAGTTTATCAAAGACTTCGCGAACTTAGCAAAACCTTTGACTGTAAGCTTAAAAAAAGATAAGAAAATAGAAAACAACAATGAATATATCAAAACATTCCAAAATTGTAAAAAAATTTTAACCAACGATCCGTTGTTACAATACCCCGATTTTTCTAGCCATAGTTTGGGCTACGAAGTATTTTATGCCATACCTTTTCGGTCATAAATTTAACATCGTGACAGACCATAAACCAGTAAAGTGGATTCTGAACTTAAAAGACCCTAATTCAAAATTATTACGTTGGCGTTTGAGATTAGAAGAATATGATTACAAAATAGTCTACAAGAAGGGCAAGAATAATACAACCGCAGATGTCCTAAGCAGAATTAGAATCGACTATCCAAAAACCTTCCAGGATATTGATATAAACATTAACGACACCGTGTCAGTGAACGGTACCAGTGGTTCATCTGTGCATTCCGCACAAACAAATTTAGATATCGGTATACCAATATCTCAAAGACCACTCAACGAATTTAGTCTTCAGTATATTTTCCAAAAATCTAGCACAGGATCACCCATGACTTTAGAAACTATATTCAAAAATAAGCAACGCAGAATTATTGGAGCTCGTATATTTAACGAAGATCAATCATAGATATCTTTAAAAAAGTTCCTTTCCCCCAAAAAACTCAATGCAATCTACACTGATGACGAAACTTTTCATAAAATTCAATCCACCTATTCTTAATTCTTCTCAAGCAACAATACCTTTCGACTTATTCGCTGCGTAGACATTTTAAAAGACGTAAAACAAATTCAAGAACAGGAAGAATTGATCAAAGATTATCATACAAATAACAATCATCGAGGTACCGAAGAGACGTTTCTCCATCTAAAAAGGATCCATTACTTTCCCTATATGAAAAATAAAATCACTGACACTATAATTAATTGTGATAAATGTCAATTAAAATATGACATAAGTCCACAAAAAATGAAATACAAAACACCTGAAACACCTTGTAAGCCCCTCGATGTTCTACACATCGATATATACTTAATCAATAACAAAACCATCCTAACCATTTTAGACAAATTTTCAAAATTTGCAGCAGCTACACAATACCCTCCCCCAACAGCATTTTCACTCTAAAATCCCTTAAACATTACATCAGCATACACGTCATCCCATCCAAAATTGTCTGCGATCAGGGTTTAGAATTTACCTCAAATATTTTTAAAGACTTCTGTAGGCGCTACCAAATTCATCTTCATATAACCTCTTTTCAACAAACGAGCAGTAATGCTCCAGTGGAACGCCTTCACTCTACCCTAACTGAAATCTACCGCATAATCCTTGCAACAACTAAAGAAAAAAAGATTGATATGGACCCCGATGAAATCCCATACGAAATTATATTTACTTATAATAATGCGATACATTCCGCAACTAAATTTACACCCTCTATTCTACAAAATTACTCAATATCAGCGTCTGCTGTATTTCCGACCAACTGATCACCTTCGTGATACGTAGCTTTCTTTAAAACTTTGTTAATTAGCTAAGTCAGTTCTCAGTGAGTTGTGTTTGAATAAAGTTTCAATTTTTTCCCCTTAAAGTAAACAGAGTTATAATTCGGGCGACATCGAGATATTCTCGTAAATTTAGCTAGCTTTATTATATACGCTTTATTTCTCCTATTGTTTGACGTGCAAAATCCAATGACTTTTTCTGATCTTGACAAAAATAAATTTCTCGTAAAAAAAGATAACACGTTTTTACTGAGCCGACGTTTTACTAATCATGATCATGAAGCAGAAGAAGGTTTTTCGCAAAGCCGGAAATCATATTCACATCGAATAGCAAATGGACATTTCATCCATTTTAGAAGCGAAGCTTTCTTATGGACAAAAATAAAACGTCACAGCGCTTATTGTGGCTTAAGTCAGATGGTTTCCATTTAAACCACCTTTTAGGTTTATTACAAGTTTTTTTTTGCTGCCTGATTCCACCGCTAGGCCGACGTCACAAATTGACTAATCTTGCATTCGCTCTTAGCATAGATTACTCAAAAAAGCGGAGCACTTATTAAAACGTGGGGCTCAGCTACGACCCTGAGATTAAGAGTCGCATGCTCTACTGACTGAGCTAGCTGGGCTACAGAGGCTATCAATCTACCTGCGCTAACCCCATATTCCGCCTGGTCATTTTTTGAGGTCCTTAGCGTGAAAGACACCGACGATCTTACCGTTTCCCAATCTCTTTGAGATCCTGCACTTGATATATTTTGGAGCGAGCTTCGCATTTCTTTGGTCTTTGAAGCTGCTTTGTTCCAAGTGAGGTGACAGTTTTGCTCCCTCGCCCCGCAACGGGTTTCCCGTCCGGCATTTTGGACAGAGCGGAGCTATAACCCCTTTTTCGCCGCAGCGGAAGCAAAATCGGTTGATAACTCCAGATCGGCATTCTCTGAACCCGTGTCTCTGGAAATCACAATTCCAGCAGACCAGGGTTTTATCGTTAACATGAGGTTTGCTCCGCAAATGCGTTAATCTACTGTTGTTCGATCTCGGACAATACTAGGTCATTCCCGTCGGTATGTCAACTCCCAACTCAGATATATTTCGTTTGACCCAACTGTGTGTTGTTTTAGTGACCAAACCTGTCTTCCAGATTTTTGCTAATCTGATCTATTATTTTGCTCGTCGCCGTTGTCATAGTTCTGTTAATATATTGGTAGTAAATCTGTAGTTCTCCTGTTGGCTGACCTGTATGGCTTGCGTCAGCATTGAGTCCACATAAGCCTGAAGTCCGGTGTCCAGGTGAGGTGCGATGTGGTGGATAAACCTTTGTTACCATTAAGCTCGTCACGACCCCTGTGGAATTTCCGAATGTGTCTCAAGCGTTTCCACATTATACGATCTGGTTTTCCTCCTTGTCCCAGTGGATCCTTTAGAGTTTGGCTGTGTATAAAACATCTTGGTGTAATATTGTCGTTATCGTTGCCAAATTGCGTCAGTATTATAATAATTAATGATTTTTATCAGCCAGTTAGCTAGTCTTGAAAACAATTGTGCTCATAAAATGTATCCAACATAATTATTATGATAATAAAATGGCTGAATGGATGAACTTAAAACACCATCTCCGAAATAATTAAAAACTATCTTATAGCTTAATGTTTACTTTGTATTATAAAAATATGGGTAATATAAGAAATTCATTAAGTAGGTACTAACCACAAAGAGAAAATGTTATAAATATGTGCACATATCCATACATATGAATGCGTGCATTTGCATATGCAATTCTTAAATACCAAACTATGAATTATATAGCTTTTATCTCTAATTCTAATAATAGTTACAATTATTAGTTCGTATGTCCCGCAAAAAAATAGATGATAACATCAATTGTTATTATTTATATCGTAACTATAATAATAATAATAACTAATAACTGTTATTAAGATTCAAGTATTTATAAAAAAAAAATTTAAGGGTAAGAAAAGGTTTAGCCTAGTAAGTTAAGTTAAAAATTCAGCATTTGGATGACCAAAAATCTTAAACCAATCCTTGATGATCTGAAATGGTTACGTCTTAGGCTAATGACACACGAGCTCCTTTTGGCGCGCCATGAGTACCCAGAAAACCAATAGAATGGTACACACGAGCGTCCGCGAACAAAAAGGAGTCGGTATGGTCACGCGACCTTTTTTACGCAGCGACTTCCCTTCATGGCGCGCGAACCGTAGAGCGTCATGAGGGGTACTATTATATATTAGAATGAACACACGAGCGTCCAAATGGGAGCGCATCATTTAAAATTTAATTTTTCAAAGGCATCGTAGTGTGTCATGAGGGGTACTGTTATATATCAGTATGTGCATACGAGCGTCCAAATTTGAGCGCCTCATTTAAAATTGAATTTTTGAAAGGCAAGGTGAGTCTAAATGCATTTTTAAATTTCCCGGTTGCAATACATAAATTAAATTAATGAATTTAGGAAAGGAAATCATGAATCGTATTGATTCTTTCTTTCTTTTTGCAACAAATATAAAAATAAAACATTTTTTTGATCTGTATTCATCTTGAATAACCAAACTAAACTAACAAGCATGATCAGCAAAATATGCTGTCGCGCGGTCAAAATGCAGCTCGTGTGACAACAACGAAATTTTCTCCGGGCGCGCGGACAATTTGCCACGCGACCTTTTTGGAGCTCGTGTGGCATTAGCCTTAATATCTACCAACAAAATGGCAACTTCAGTCTTGCCGATTAAGAAAGATAAGACTTGTCTGTAGTGCCAAACTTAATTCAGAAAGATCATCACTCAAAAAAAAACCTAAAACTTGAAGCTAGAATCTCAACATGAGCGAAGGTCCTCAAACTGAATCGTTGATAATTGCTCGATACCAGTAAGGAGCAAGCAGAACTCAACCCTAAAAATCTCAATCTTAAACTCAAGACATCAACACCTATAAACCACTTAGTTGGTATATAAATACTCTAAAGCGATATGTTTACAATTAATATCTCTTATTCTAAACTCAACTCAAAAAAAATCTAAAATTCGATTTCAAAGCACAACAAAAAAAAATTAACTTGCAAATCATACAATATTAAGACTGTATGTAATTCTCTTCTCTTATCTGAAATTCATCTAACAATTCGGTCTTAAAGCGCAAAATAATAACTCGAAATTCATCATTCAATATCTAGTATGCAATATACAATATACAATAATCAACAAACATTTACAGGTGTTCGACTTAAATTCGAATAAGGCAGACGGCAACGCCGCGTTTTTTCTCCGATTTACGGAATGCTACGGTTGGTATGACACTGACACTATTACTTGCACTATCGCTTGGCACTCACCGATGTGGCAACAATACTCGAAACTTTTCTAGTTCAAGTTACTGGACTCACAACCTCTACTTCAGCGCTGTTGTAGTTGCGGCAACACTTTCCGGGTCATCTGTTATCCCAAAATACTGGACTCACAACTATCATTTAGCGCTATTGTCGTTGTGGCAATAGTTCTCGGGTTTTCTGTTAGCCAAAGTGACTAGACTCACAGCTATACCAATAGATTGGTATGTTAGAACTTGCTGTGGCTTCAGTATCCGAACGTTTAATTCAGATTACTGGACTCACAACTTCTACCTTTAAAAGGGGTTTTGGCCAAGCTTGTGCCTAGATAGCCATGAACATCTGCAGTGCCAATCTCTATCACACCACCCGCGGCAGCATTATCCATTACGCGCAAAGAGTGTAATAAAAAACTTTCCATTTGGGACTTAACTTTAGCTGTAAACTAAATTCACCAATTTCAACAATTTTTACAGAGCTCTATTAAATACAAAAGTCTTGATTGAGTATAAAATAATGTTAAATTATTTTGATTCTTAATTTCTTATGAACAAAAAAAAATTAATCTGGTAGCACTCATATTTTACTAAATACAAAAGTCTTCTTTAGACTATAAAATAATGTTTAGTTTAATTATTTATGTTAATTTTTTTTTCGTAAAACTATACCCCAGAATCGCGCTCGACCGCAGAACTTTTCAAAAAGGAAATCGAACACGAAAGGCGAAAATCTTTTGTTTACATTTTTTTGTTGCATGTGTTGTTGTTGTGCTAGTATAAAGAGGGGTAAATCTCCCAAAATATCAAGAGCTGTTTTAGCTCTACGGTAGAGTCGTTTTGAAGGGGAAACGAACAACTTGACAGCCACAAAAAAATCTGGGGCAGAGTTTTACGAAAAAAAATTTAACATTAGATTCTTATGTCGAGTTTTTTTATGAAAAAAATCTGCCGTATCGTGCTTTTTTGGCTGTCAAGTTGTTCGTTTATTCCAAAAAACCAATCTACGGTAGATTGGATTTCCCCTCAAACAGATCTTGATTTTTTGGGAGATTTACCCCTCTTTTACTAACACCAACAACTGATGTCATTTGGTTGGCACGTGGCCTAATATGTCATTCGATTCGACTGTTCAATGAAAGCAGACTTTTCCGGATTTATAATTTATTCTTTCAAAAATAAATATATTTTATTAGTTTAAACTTTAAAGCAGTTTTGTGAAATGGAAGAAGAAAACAAAAATAGAAAAATAGCAGAATAAGTTTGGAAATTTTTGTCGTCATCATCGTCAGAAACCACATCGTCTTCCTCTTCAGAAACCGAAGAATATTTAGAATATTTGACGTTTAGGTAAAACACATCACACACACATGCAACAAAACAATGTAAACAAAAGATTCTCGGCTTTCGTGTTCGTTTTTTCGAGAAAAAATCTACGCTCGACGGCAGAATGCTAAAACAAAAAAAAACTCGACATTAATTTCCAAATGAACAAAAAAATTTATCTTTCTTAATTATTACTTTATGATGACAGCCCTGAATTGGCTGTTATGTTGAAACATTGTCAGTGTTAAAACTAGTTCGAACAAAGCTACAAAACTATATTGATAGATAAATTCTTAAATGCATTTTAAAAAATCTATATTTTTTTATTATCTCTAAATATTTAGCTCGTAGTAACATCATATTTTAGTTTACTAGGCATCCTGATTGATCCCTTTATATTGAATTAGCGTACTCTGCTGGTACTCTGGTAGAGATCTATTGGATAACCTTCTCTGCTTCTGTTTAGCTGGACTTTATTGAGAATTCATTCTCTAATTTGTAAAATGTACTTTATTTCGCTTGAGGAAAATTGTCATGCAACTAAGCGGAACAGGTTTGGCTATCACATTGAAATAACCAATGAGCACAAGCTGGCAACTAACGACCATAGACGCACTTCACAATCACTTGTTAGTATTTTTTGCATTTTTCTTTTCCTTTTTTTCCAACTGAAGCATTAAAATTGTTTAGAAACATTCACCAACACTTTGTGCAGATTTAAACAGATCAAACTCAAGCATAATGTGACAATTTAGGGGTAAAAGTCCAGGCAACAAAGTAAATCACTTTTGCAAGAGGCCATCTTCCTTTCTTTTTCTCATTATAATTTTCTTTTAGGAATTTTTTTCTCTTTTCCTTCTTTTTTTTTTGCAAAATTCTTGATGTGTTTGTAACCTTGCAACCGTATATAAAGCACCAAATCGGTTATACACACAAATCATCATGATTGGAATTTTGGATTAGAGCAGCAGTCGTGACTAGTGTTGGGTAACTCATACATGAGTTGGTACAAATGTCCCATACAATGAGTTGAGATGTCACAACAACTCAACATTTTGTTTTGTACCAACTCATTTGTAGTAGGACGTAAGAGGTACCTCAATTTATGTCCCAGCTACACAAAAACACAATACACAACTCACACCTCATTTGAGAGACTACAATCGTATTATACTAATGCATTTGAAGCAAATTCAACACACCTCAATGTGAAAACGAAAGGGACAGTCTTGTCTGTTGTGTTGTATTTGCATTTCGTGTTGAATGTGCCCGAAATTGTGTTCAATTGTATCTCTCTCTAGCTGTAGAGTATAGTCCCTATATTCTATATGGATGATCAATGAACATCTAGTTATAAGCAAAAAATATACTTAATCCTTAAGAACTCAATGCATTGGTTCTAATTTCAGATTGGTGCATTCTGAATAGAACCACTAGTTCAATGCATATTACACACTCCTCATTTAAGACAAATTCAACACACCTCAAATGAGGCAAATTCTCATACCTCATATGAGGCATATTCTACACACCTCATTTGAGGTGGTACAATGTCCCAATACATTTTTGAAAATGAGTTACTCATACAAACTCATTTTAAAATCGTGTCCTACCAAAACCTTCTCTATAGAAAGCCCAACTCAATGCATACTAATGCTGTAAACCAATCCAAAACGCGTCTGTATTTTGGAATGTGAATACAGTGTACAAAAAATAAGTAGTCGCAAAGAGCGAGAAACGTAAGATGTGGTAGTGGGAAACAGAAAAATTTTATATGGATTTTGCTCTTTAGTTGATTACTAATACAAATACGTTTTGGATGAAACCTAAGCATGTATCTGTGTACGATCGGAACAGTCGGGCTTTCTATAAAGAAGGTTTTGTGTCCTACCCAAAACCTTCTCTATAGAAAGCCCAACTGTTCCGATCGTACACAAATACTATCCAAAACGTATTTGTATTAGTAATCAACTAAAGAGCAAAATCCATATAAAAATTTTCTATTTCCCACTACCACATCTTACGTTTCTCGCTCTTTGCCACTGCTTATTTTTGTACACTGTATTCACATCCCACAAACACACATGCGTTTTGGATTGGTTACAGCATTAGTATGCGTAGAATTGGGCTTTCTATAGAGAAGGTTTTGGTCCTACACAACACTAGTCGTGACTAAGCATCGAAGCAGTGTAGCAGTGCGATAAAAAGTGAAACCATTAATCAACATATTAAGCTTTCGTTTAATTTTCATCATTATTACTGTATTTTATTAATTCATTCAAATACATCAAATAATAATTATAATAAATAACTACCTTTTAGCTATTAAATATTTCTTTCAAAGTATATCTATTATAATTTGACATTTGATTAATTGGTACATAACATTTTGGCGAGTGTTAAGGTAGACTCACGCTAGTTTGCGTAAAACGTAAAATAACAACTTTTTGTGTTCTATATTTGTGCGAAATGGATCCAGATGGTAAAGCAATTCTTGCGAAACTTGCAGAAAACCAAACAAAAATTGTGGCATAATTAGCGGCAAATAATGGTGAAAAAATTAATCATCATCTGTAACGGCATTTCGATCATACGATCATGCAAAAGGGAATTTTGAGGAATATATAGCGCAATTGAAACAGTATTTCTTGCAAATAACATCACAGACACCGGACGACAGAAATCTTGTTTTCTCGCTTGGGTAGGGGTTGATGCTTATCACACAATAAAAAAAGAGCAGGTTAGGCTGTGTCATCTACACGGCCTCGAGGGTTTTGAGAGTGACAAAGTTTACAAACATTTACTGACAATGCACCGTTTATTTTTTTTCTGTAACATTTTATGCAATGTTAATAGAACGAACAGAGCAGAGCACCGATCGAAAAAACAGAAAAATTTTATATGGATTTTCTTCTTAGTTAATAAGCAAAACATCTAATTTTCGTACTTTTTGAAGATTTATCTGTGATCTAGCAGAACAGTTGGGCCTTCTCTAGAGAGCGTCTTGGTTTACGGGCTCACATGGTCTATAGTGACGTTTAGACGGCATACGAGTATATTTTAGAGGGTGCAGCTTTACTAGCCAAAAACAATTGGGGTGAAATACTATACAGGGTTTGCACTTCATATTCGTCCTTTTGCAAATCAAATTCGCCCTTTTGAAAATCAAATTCAACCTTTTGCAAATCAAACTCAACCTTTTACAAAGCAAATTCGACCAATATTTAAAAAAATGATTTGAATATTTTTATCATTTTTATTTATTACCAAATATTTACTTCCTACTTTTAAACTGTTATCGTATTGTTAGAATATCAAATATTTTGTTACTTTAGAATTTGAATTTTTAAATTTATTAAATAAAATGTGGAATAAAATGTGGATTTTGTTGTTATATACATTAGTTTGTTCGTTTTAAATTTGCAAGCAATAATATTGTATTTCTTAATACTCCTAATATTTACAATTATTTAAAAAAATCCAATTTTCTTGAAATTTTATACACATGTGTAGTTCCGATGGATAACGCTTTTTGTAAACATCTTGGAGTGATCGGGCCCCAGGGTTAAGAGCTCCATACAAATTCTTTAAATAATTTACCCGATTTTCTTCAAATTTTATTCACATGTTTATTTCTCCTGTTTTTGCTTTTTGACAATACATGCTTAAAAACGAACAAGAGTGCTAAATCCATATAAAAAATTTCTGTTTTTCACTACAACTACCACCAGTTAGCGTGCTCACAAATGCTGCCGCCTTTGTTTTTTTTAGAGCATTCGAATGCGTACAGTTGGGCTTTCTGTACAGAAGGTTTTGCTATCACTACTACTGCACTTTTTTTTTCATTCTACTCATGCAGTAAGCTTGATACTATGTTTTGAGATTTTGTAATTTATAAATTACATATTGAAGAAAAGCTGAAAGGAAGCAAGCAGAGAACCAACACAGAACCATTTTTCGTGCATCCATATAGGTTTCAAGTTACAACTGCAAGGTTAAGAGAACGAGAAAGCAGAGCACCGAAGGGGACTTTCGAGTTTCAATACAATTAATAGTACTACACATATTTTCCGTAGAGAGAAATTTTTGGTTGTTTACACATGTTTGCAAGGGTGATAATTTGTTGGGGAAGTGGTATGGTATGGATATAGAAGTATGCATCAAAAAATTTTTCGCTTTGAAACGCACAGACGCAATATTCGCCATTAACTTTATTTTATCTGGTGATGGAAGAGTTATTAACTCTTAGTAAAGTTGGCGTGATTAAAAAAAAAGACAAGCCAAAAGAAAAGGAAATAGTAGCAAGAGCAACGTCGCTTGCAACTTGTAAATTGTACATATATGCCTCTTTTTTGTAACGTGTGTTGTATTTTTTTTTCTCTACTTTGAACTTTGATTCATTATCAAGACTTTTTAGTTTGAATAATGAAAATCATCGCAATGATGACGCTTAGTAATGTAAAAATTATTAAAGAAATTTTGCTTCTATAATACTAAAAAAAAGATACAACAAAATAAATAATTTATAAGCTGATTTAAATGTTCATAACCACTTATTGTGAGGCCGGTGCATGATGATAATATGATGATGATAAAAATGGGGTGTTGTAGCACTTCGACCCATATGGATCTATTGCGCTCCCCCCTTACTAGTGCTATAGAGCCAGTGCATGCCCGGCCCTATAGCACCACGTCCATACCAATGCTTCTTAAGAATCCAATAATATGGAGCGGGTTCAGTGAATGCCGCACAGACTCCCAAAGAGTCTGCAGCTTTCACCCTCTTCTATTTTTAACTTTGCAATGTCCTGTTAAGAAACCCGTAATGATTCTAACATTACTTCTACTTAGTCCCAATATTAGGCGGGACCTCTTTGGGTTATAATTCCCCAACATTTCCTTTGCTTGCCGTAGGCCTGGGAGATTCTCCCATCTTTCGGAAGCGGCTGCCTTACCCATACTGCGTACCTCATCGTGCATTATGCGGTACACTATGCCACATAAGGGCTCTGGCCCTACAAGCGGAGTTTCTGCTCCTTTATTCGCGAGCCTATCCGCAGCTTCGTTGCCTTCTATGCTGGAGTGTCCCGGCACCCAGTATAAACATACTTTGTTGGTTTCACCAAGCTTGTTAAGCTTCGCCTTGCATTCCTCCACCAGTTTTGATGTGACGTGGAATGCGTCTAGAGCTTTTTAAGCAGCTTGGCTGTCTGTCATGATTGCTATTTCCTGCCTCATGTTCCTTTCCAGATTGAAGTGAGCACATCTTTCAATGGCATATACTTCTGAATCCTATATCTAAAATTCAGGCCAGTCTCTGTACTTTTTCCAACTCCCTTTTCGTAGTGCTAAGCTTGGTCCTGTTCGCCCCTGCAACTGCTCCGTAGGTAATCATTGGAATAACTATCATGGTGTACATCCAGTGCATTATTCTGGGGCTAACTCCCCACGATTTTCCTGCCACCCTTCTGCACACCATGATTGCTCTTTTTGATTTTTGTAGCACTTCTTGTTGGTGTTTGTTCCAGAGCAGTCTACTATCAAATATCAGTCCCAGGTCTTTAACCTCTTTGCTGACAGGGATCTCTTCTCCATTAAGGGTAATCGGGTGTATACGCTCCAACTTCCTTCTGTTGGTGAAGGGGACCAGTGTGGTCTTATTAGGGTTTACCCTGAGTCCCACCTCTTGGCACCATCTACTCGTGATGGTTAATCCATTTTCGATTATGTCACAGAGCACTTCCTCGAACTTCCCTCTAGCTACGATTACTATATCGTCTGCGTAGCCTTGGGCGTAAGTCCCTGCTTCAGCTAGTCGCTGGAGTAGTTCGTCTACAAGGATGCTCCACAGAAGGGAGTGTTGACCAGAATGGTTTTGTCACCAACTGTAGTCTCCGCTGTTCTGGTGCCCAGCATATCGCACAACCATTTAGTGATTGTGCTGTCTACTTTCTTTCTCTCCAGAGTACTTCTTACCGCATCATGAGATGCGTTGTCGAATGCTCCTTCGATATCAAGGAAGGCGAAAAGCACGATTTCCTTACTGGAAAAAGACCTCTCTATGCTTTCCGTTAGCTCCCACAGTGCGGTCTCCGTAGATCTGCCCGCTCTGTATGCGTGCTGACTGGAGTGTAATGGTTCTTTTTCCTAATATAGTTGTCGATAACCTTTTTGATGGTCTTTAGGACGAACGAAGTTAGGCTAATTAGTCTAGAGGACTTCGGATGTGTGGGATCTTTTTTCCCCACCTTCGGTATAAATACCACCCTTGCCCTTTTCCAACTTGTCGGTATATACCCAAGTGCTAGACTACTTCTAAATATTCTCACCAGATGTGGAAGAAGGTTGTCTAATCCGACCTGCATAACTGCAGGGATTATCCCGTCCACACCTGCCGATTTATAGGGATGAAAGCTTTAGATTGCTCATCGGATTCTTTGCTCTGTGCAAATGTCCAAGGCTTTCTTCCAGTCCTCCCTGCTAGCTCTTAGGTGGTTCACGCCCATCCCGAGTTCGTTACTGGTCACTGTGATTCCAAGGAAGTGTGTTCTCAAGAAAAAAGGGCTCTTTGCTCCTAGTTTTCTGTGAAATTTCCATTCTGGTCTAACAGTGATGCCTTTATATTTTTAGCACTTTTGCCATAGCTTTAAGCAGTCTGGCAGACGCTGTTTATTGGCTACTTCCTTGCAGAAGTTGCGGAAACTGCTGCGTTTGGCTCTTCTCACCTCTGTGTTGTACGCTGTGATAGCTCCTCTATATAGTTGCCAAATGCCCCTCCTCTTGGCGGATTTGAAGAGTTTCCTCACTTGCCTTCGAAGGGCTGACTGCTTTTCGCTTCACCAAGGAGCTTCATTGCTCCCTTTGGGAGAGCTTACCGGGCAACTCGACTCATATGGATCAGAGATTGCCCTATTCACTTCATCAGCTGCACATTCCAGCTCGTGTGTACATTTGGCTACTCTTTGTACTGAGATGTGCATTAAATTATACCTCTAATTGGTTTTGAAAACTTCCCAATTTCTCCTTCTAGGATTTCTAATAGATTTTACCTCCTCTACAAGCCCTTCAAATTCGAAAAGGATAATCCTATGATCAGATAGATATGCCTCGGAGGAGACCCTCCACCTATTAAGTAGTCGACTCACTGTCGGGGCTCCGAAGATGATGTCAAGTACTTCTTCCCTAACCCTAGTTACAAAAGTTGGTACCCTGCCTACATTGTAAATATCTAGGTTATCCTTCACCAGAAACTCTAAAAGGTAATCACCCCGCTTATTTGTGTCAGTGCTCCCCCAGTCTTCGTTGACAGCATTAGCAACACATCCAATCAGTAGAAGTTTACTGTGCCTTCGGCAGTGATCGACCAGTTTTTGTACCTCTGGGGGCGGAATTTCTGGATTTCCTCCAGCAGCTCGTCTTCCTCTAGAAGTCGGACCTCCTCCAACTCCTCAAGTGAGATGCTCTGTTGGGGACCGGCATGCTACTTTCGTAACAAGGCGGAGTTAGGTGGGTGCATATTGTATATTGCATATTACTACTCAAACACAGTAAAGCAGCTGTTGTTTTCAATTCATACAACATTAGAGTAGTTTTAAATTAAGTTCGAAGAGAAATGAAGCGAGAAATGAAGGTAGCTTGTAAATATTAAATGCCTCTTTTTTGTAACCTCTAGTAGTATTTTGTTCTTTATCTAGACAGTACTGTATAATTTTGTATGTCATTGAAATTTAGTAATGAAGAAGTAATGAAGTAATGAATAATGAAAGTCATCGCAAGGATGATTGTATTAACACTTAGTTACGAGTATGTAGAAATGATTAAAGAAATTAAAGAAAAAGAAAAATACTACGACTGGCACCGTAGCTCATCACATACATCATCATCAATTACATCTAATACAATAATAATTGAGAACCACTTAATGTGAGGTTGGTGCATATTGCGTATTGGATATTTCATATAACTGCCCAAACACAGTAATGCTGTGTTTTTAATTCATAAAAATTTGAGTAGTTTAATTTAAATTAAATAGGAAGAGAAATTAAGGTAACTTGTAAATATTATATGCCTTTTTTTTGTAATTTATAGTAGTCATTTTTTTTTCTGTATGACGACAGCACTGTATCATTTTATGCAATGTTAATAGAACGAGCAGAGCAGAGTACGAATTAAAATGAACACTACTACTGCACATGTTTGCTTCGTTCTGCTCATGATATGAGCTTGATTGTATGTAATTAAGATTTTGTAATGAAGAATAACGAAAATCATCGCAAGGATAATTTTATTAACACTTAGTAATGTAGAAATGATTAAAGAAATGACTGCCACCATAACCCATCACATACAATAAAATAAATAATTTAAAGGTGTGAGGTAGGTGCATATTGCATATCACGGCTGCAGCGAAAGTAGTAAGAGAAGCAGATCCCAGAATTTCCATAGGAACAAGTATTATAGTCGTATCTTAGTCCTACGTTGTTGAGATCGTTTAGAAAACTCTATAAACTGCATGAGTACGAATGAAGATCTGTCCCATAGAGTGTTCAATACTCGGGGGTGCAGGCGGCATCAATGCACAATCTGGAAGCGTGGAACTAGCTGCAAAATGTGCAGCAAACAGATTGGCTTTGTCTTTAGAGTTGACAACTGGAGTGTCATTATAAATGAGCGTTGAAGTGGACGACGAGGTTATATTTTTGATTCTTTTCGCGAATGACCAAAAATTGTTATTACCTTTGGGACATTGTAGTATTTTTTGCCTCAATTTTTGACCGTAGGCCAAAAAAAATGTTCTCAGCCCACGTATGTTGCTGAGATCCACTCTGAAATCAGACATAAGTACAAAAAACAAACACACAAAACACAACTTACCGCTTCTTTTAACCGAATTGAGAAGAGTATGTCTCAAATTGGATTATTAACACAAATTGTCGCCAGTGTTATGTCTTCACGACAAAATGAGTTAAATCACCAAAAGAAACAAACACTCACAATCCGTTATTCTTATAGCTAAAGAATTAGATCATAAACAAACTGCCGCATGCAAAACATACGACAGTAATGTTTCACCAAGTTCTTTAGCTGTGATGTTGGGGACGGGGCATACGGACACACACACTTCACTTTGCACTTAGTGATCGGCCGATCGCGCGAACCGTTTGCTTGCACTTGATTATTATTTTTAATTATTTGTGCGCAAACACACAACACCACACAGTTGTTTTTTTTTATTGTTTTCTCGTATGCTGGAGGGCAGCACGACCGTGCACAGCGGCGATTGTTACCATAGGAACAAGGGTTATAGTCGCATCTTAGTACTACATACCACCAAATTTCATACAAATCGCTTGAGAAATGGCTTGGTCCACGAATTTCCATATTAACAAGTCTTGTAGTCGCATCTTAGTCCTACATACCCAATTTCATACAAATCGCTAGAAAAATGGCTTGGTCCACGAAATTCCAGACCACAAAGATTATATTCCAGAATTTCGATAGGATGAAGTCTTGCAGTCGCATCTTAGTCCTATATTCCGAATTTCATACGAATCGCTTAAGGAATTGCTTGGTCCACAAAATTCCAGACCCTATTAGCCAGATCCCAGAATTTCCATAGGAACAAGTTTTATAGTTGCATCTTAATCCCACATACCGAATTTCATACGAATCGGTTAAGGAATTGCTTGGTCCACAAAATTTCAGACCCTATTGGCCCTATCCCAGAATTTCCATAGAACAATCTTGTAGTCGTATCTTAGTCGTACATACCGAATTTCATACGAATCGATTGAGAAATTGATGGTCCACAAAATTCCAGACCTTATTGGCCAGATCCCAGAATGCCATAGGAACAAGTTTTATAGTTGCATCTTAATCCCACATACCAAATTTCATACGAATCGATTGAGAAATTGCTTGGTCCACCAAATTCCAGACTCTATTGGCCAGATCCTAGAATTTCCAAAGGAGCAATTCTTATAGTCGCATCTTAGTCCTACATAACGCATTTAATACGAATAGCTTAAGAAATTGCTTAGTCCACAAAATTCCAGACCCTATTAGCCAGACCCAAGAATTTCCATAGGAACAAGTCTTATAGTCGTATCTTAGTCGTACATACCGAATTTCATACGAATCGCTTAAGGAATTGCTTGGTCCACAAAATTCCAGACCCTATTGGCCCTATTCCAGCATTTCCATAGAACAAGTTTTTTAGTCGCATCTTAGACCTACATACCAAATTTCATACATATCGCTTGAGAAATGGCTTGGTCCATGAATTTCCATAAAACAAGTCTTATAGTCGCATCTTAATCCCACATACCGAATTTCATACGAATCGATTGAGAAATTGATGGTCCACAAAATTCCAGACCTTATTGGCCAGATCCCAGAATTTCCATAGGAACAAGTTTTATAGTTGCATCTTAATCCCACATACCAAATTTCATACGAATCGATTGAGAAATTGCTTGGTCCACCAAATTCCAGACCCTATTGGCCAGATCCTAGAATTTCCAAAGGAGCAATTCTTATAGTCGCATCTTAGTCCTACATAACGCATTTAATACGAATAGCTTAAGAAATTGCTTAGTCCACAAAATTCCAGACCCTATTAGCCAGACCCCAGAATTTCCATAGGAACAAGTCTTATAGTCGTATCTTAGTCGTACATACCGAATTTCATACGAATCGCTTAAGGAATTGCTTGGTCCACAAAATTCCAGACCCTATTGGCCCTATTCCAGCATTTCCATAGAACAAGTTTTTTAGTCGCATCTTAGACCTACATACCAAATTTCATACATATCGCTTGAGAAATGGCTTGGTCCACGAATTTCCAAAGAACAAGTCTTATAGTCGCATCTTAATCCCACATACCGAATTTCATACGAATCGCTGAAGAAATTGCTTGGTCCACAAAATTCCAGACCCTATTGGCCGTATCCCAGAATTTCCATAGGAACAAGTCTTGTAGTCGCATCTTAGTCCTACATACCAAATTTCATACAAATCGCTTGAGAAATGGCTTGGTCCACGAAATTCCAGACCCTATTGGCCAGAACGCAGTATTTCTATAGGAACAAGTCTTGTAGTTGCATCTTAGTCCTACATACCGAATTTCATACGAATCGGTTAAGAAATTGCTTAGTCCACAAAATTCCAGACCCTATTAGCCAGACCCCAGAATTTCCATAGGAACAAGTCTTATAGTCGTATCTTAGTCGTACATACCGAATTTCATACGAATCGCTTAAGGAATTGCTTGGTCCACAAAATTCCAGACCCTATTGGCCCTATTCCAGCATTTCCATAGAACAAGTTTTTTAGTCGCATCTTAGACCTACATACCAAATTTCATACATATCGCTTGAGAAATGGCTTGGTCCATGAATTTCCATAAAACAAGTCTTATAGTCGCATCTTAATCCCACATACCGAATTTCATACGAATCGATTGAGAAATTGATGGTCCACAAAATTCCAGACCTTATTGGCCAGATCCCAGAATTTCCATAGGAACAAGTTTTATAGTTGCATCTTAATCCCACATACCAAATTTCATACGAATCGATTGAGAAATTGCTTGGTCCACCAAATTCCAGACCCTATTGGCCAGATCCTAGAATTTCCAAAGGAGCAATTCTTATAGTCGCATCTTAGTCCTACATAACGCATTTAATACGAATAGTTTAAGAAATTGCTTAGTCCACAAAATTCCAGACCCTATTAGCCAGACCCCAGAATTTCCATAGGAACAAGTCTTATAGTCGTATCTTAGTCGTACATACCGAATTTCATACGAATCGCTTAAGGAATTGCTTGGTCCACAAAATTCCAGACCCTATTGGCCCTATTCCAGCATTTCCATAGAACAAGTTTTTTAGTCGCATCTTAGACCTACATACCAAATTTCATACATATCGCTTGAGAAATGGCTTGGTCCACGAATTTCCAAAGAACAAGTCTTATAGTCGCATCTTAATCCCACATACCGAATTTCATACGAATCGCTGAAGAAATTGCTTGGTCCACAAAATTCCAGACCCTATTGGCCGTATCCCAGAATTTCCATAGGAACAAGTCTTGTAGTCGCATCTTAGTCCTACATACCAAATTTCATACAAATCGCTTGAGAAATGGCTTGGTCCACGAAATTCCAGACCCTATTGGCCAGAACGCAGTATTTCTATAGGAACAAGTCTTGTAGTTGCATCTTAGTCCTACATACCGAATTTCATACGAATCGCTTGAGAAATTGCTTTAGTCGCATCATAATCCCACATACCGAATTTCACACGAATCGCTTAAGGAATTGCTTGGTCCACAATATTCCAGGCCCTATTGGCCCTATCCCAGAATTTCCATAAGAACAAGTCTTATAGTCGTATCTTACTCCTACATACCGAATTTCATACGAATCGCTTGAGAAATTGCTTAGTTCAAAAAATTCGAGTTCCTCATGACCAAATTCCAGTTGATATTAAATAAGTGATATAACATCTGTTAAAAAAGTTACTTAACATCTGTTAAAAACGTAACTTAACATCTGTTAAAAAAGTTACTTAACAGCTGTTAAATAGTGACATTTAACATTTGAGTTTTTGAACATGTACCCCTTAAAACTTGTAGTGAGACGTTGTCATGTCAAAAAGTGTGCGGTGAAAATTAGTTTGACGCAGAAACTTTTGATGCCATCGAAAAGGGTTTAAGCTAATTCTATGCTAAATGTGTCCATATTTTCTCAGCTCGTTTCAAATTTTTGCAGCTGAAAATTAAAGCTGGTGAATCGTACTAATCTTTGTTTGTGGATTTACGTGATGCTGCTGTGAAATGTGAGTTCAAGTGCGAGTGTAAGAAATCTTTTACAGATACCGCTATTAGGGATATGAAAATAACAACAGCTCATACGAAGTAAATCAGAACACTGCTCGCCGTCGTTCTACAAGCAATAGTCGCTCACATTACAGACGTAGTCGTACACCATCACAGACGTCAAATTTCGGGACAGTATTTGAATTTGCCGTTGCTCGTTACTGCCACTGACGGAGCAAATAATAGGTAGGTGTCAATAGGTGTTTTGAAGCCAGTAAAATTCAGCAACCGGACAACACCCATTCTTGTAGTTAATAAGCCTGAAAACAAAATTCGAATTTGTGGAGACTTCAAGGTGACAGTGAATCCTCAATTGATTATGGAGCAGTATCCGATTCCTAGAGTGGAGGAATTGTACCAGCGTCTTCAAGGTGGTCAGCCGTTCTCGAAACTTGACTTGAAAGATGCCTATCTTCAATTAGAACTGGATAATAAGTCCAAGGACCTTACTATTATAACAACGCCTTTTGGATTGTTCCAGTACCAGCGCCTTCATTTCGGAATTGCCAGTGCTCCTGCTATCTATCAACGTTTTGTCGAGCAGTTGGTTGCAGATTTGGAGCTTGCTACGACATATCAAGACGACATTATCATTACGGGGCGAACTGAAGAAAAACACATGTCGAATTTGGAAGTCGTTCCTTAGAGATTAGCTGATTCTTACCTTCGGTGTAAACGCTCGAAATGCAATTTTTTCTATCGTGAAGTGGGTATATTTTGGATGAAAATGGCATACGTCCGTCTTATTCTCGTCTCAAAGCCATTAGAGATATGCCAAAGTCTGAAAGATTTTTAGGCAAAGTAAATTATTATAACCGTTTTATTCAAAAATTTTCTCAAAATTTCAGCTCCACTAAATGAGGTGACAAAAAGGCAAGATAAAGCGCTTCAAACAATAAAGAAATGTCTGTTGGATACTGCGATGTTGGTTCATTATCGCCCAGATTATGCATTAGTTCTGGCAACTGATGCATCTAGTTATGGAATAGGAGCTGTGCTATCGCACATTTATAGATGACTCTGAGCATCCAATTGCTTTTGGGTCAAAGACAGTAAATTAACACCAACGCAGATACAGACAAATCGAGAAGGAAGCATTGTCCATTGTGTTTGGGTGTCGTAAGTACCATCAGTACCTCTATGGTCGTCTATTCGTTTTAGTGACCGACCATAAGCCCTTGGTCTCACTTTTCAACCCAGAAAAAGGTCTACCAGTAATGACTGTAAACCGACTCCAGAGGTGGGCATTCTTTTTAAGGCGTTACACCTACACCTACTCTCACGTTTGCCATTAGGACCTGACGAAGAATTTGATCGTGAAGAGGTAAGTTTATAAATTTATAAACAGAATTTATCTAATTTTCCGATTGATGGTCAGAAAATTAGCGTAGCAATAAAGCAGGACCGCCAGTTGTCAAAAATCTTAAGATTTACGAAAAGTGGCTGGCCAGACACGTTGATCCGGACTAAAAGTCGATGTATTGTTATTGCAGACACAAGGGTGGTTATCCCCATCAGTCTGCGAAGCGAGGTGATTAAGATGCTCCATATTGGACACTGGGGTATTGTGAGGATGAAGCAGCTTGACCGTCGATATCTTCTGCAAAGTCATGCAAACGTTGCCAAGAACCATCTACTAACCCCCGAAGCAATTCCAGAGCTGGCCTTCTGAAACAAAACCATGGGAACGCATCCACGTTGATTTTGCGGGACCGTTTCTCAACCATATGTGGTTAATTTGCGTGGATAGTTTCTCCAGATATCCGTACGTAATTAAGTGGGCTGATATCACATTGAAATCAATGATTCGTGCCTTTTTGCATTTTACAAAAGAGGGACTACCAGATTCAGTTGTCAGTGACAATGGACCTGCATTCACGTCGCATGAGTTCGCCGAATTTTGTGAAACAAATGGTATAGAGCATCTTACCACCGCACCATTCCATCCAGCATCAAATGGTGAAGCAGAGCGTTTTGTTAGGACGTTTAAAGCCACAATGACAAAAGAAATGAAAGATGGAGAATCAACCGATATCGCTTTACTGACATTTTTAAGAACTTACCGGTTGTCTCCTGGTAACAACAACAAATCGCCAAGTGAAATTTTGCATGACAGGCAACCTAAAACACATCTTTCTTTGTTGTTCCCGAAATCTAGTAAGGACAAATTGAAGATACCAACAAAGTTCAGCGTCAACCAACCTGTGTATATCAAGAATTTTTCAACGGGACCAAAATGCATAAAAGGAAACATAGCAAAAGTAATTGGTCGAATGATATACATCGTTGACAGTAAGAGGGGACAGTTAAAGCGGCATCAAAATCAGCTGAGACCTCGAACTCCAGAAATGAATCATTTTGAAGCAGCAGAGATTTTAAATCGAGGTACCCAAGCTAAACAATTCTTAGAATCAAACACTAGACAACCTAGATCCATATTGCGACGTTTATTATCAGAAGATGATAGCTACAACACACCGCGTCGATCCTCACGTATTCGAAAACAAACAGATAGATTTGCACCATAGTATAAAATTTAGTAGCGGAGGAATGATGTGTTTGTAACCAAATATAAAGCACCAAACCGGTTATACACACAAATCATCATGAGTGAAATTTTGGATTAGAGCAGCAGTCGTCGTCGTGACTAACCAACGAAGTAGTGTAGCAGTGTGATAGAAAGTGAAACCAGTAATCAACATATTAAGCTTTCATTTAATTTTATCCATTATTACTTAGTGTTTTTAATTCATTCAAATACATCAAATAACAATTATAATAGATAACTACCTTTTAGCTATTAAGTATTTCTTTCTAAACCAATGACTTTTTCTGATCTTGACAAAAATAAATTTCTCTTAAAAAAAGCAAACACATTAATACTGAGCCGACATTTTTACAATCATGACCGGTCTCGTTGATTGTCAAAAGCAGAAGAAGGTTTTTCGCAAAGCCGGAAATCTTCCTCACATCGAAAAGCAAATGGACATATCATCCATTTGAGAAGCTAAGCTTTCTTATGGACAGGAAAAAAGTCACAGCGCTTATTGTTGCTACAGTTGGTTGGTTTCCATTTAAACCACCTTTTAGGTTTATTAGAAGTTTTTTTTTGCTGCCTGATTCCACCGCTAGGCCGACGTCACACATTTATGGACAAAGTTTTTTGTAAATTTTTTTTAAATATCTGGCGCTTAGGCCAGGCCGCCCGAGAAATGCCCATTTTTTTAAAAGTTAGTCCGATTTTATTCAAATTTTAAACATGTGTATCTCCGGTGGATAAAGTTTTTTGTAATTTTTTTGGAGAGATTGGTCCCTGAGGCCCGAAGGGTGCCCATGCAAATTTTTTAAAATAAGCTCGATTTTCTTCATATTTTAAAGACATGTGTACCTCCAATGGATAAAATTTTTTGTAAAATTTTGGAGTGAACGGGCCCTGAGACCCAAATGGTGCCCATGTAAATTTTTTAAACATTATCTCGATTTTCTTCAAATTTTAAAGACATGTGTAGTACCTCCTATGGCCAAAACTTTTATAAAATGCCCATGTAAATTTTTAAAAAATTAGCTGGATTTTTTTCAAATATGTAGCTCGGATGGACAAAACTTTTTGCAGTATTTTTGGAGAACGGGCCCTGAGGCCCCAGGTATCCCGATATAAATTTTTTAAAATTAGCCCGATTTTCTTTCAATTTTAAACACATGTGTATCACTGATGGACGAAACGTTTTGTAAATTTGTTGGAGTGATCGGATCCTGAGACCCAAGTGGTGCATGTTTAAATTTTTTTAAAATTAGCTCGAATTACTTCAAATTTTAAAAACATGCGTATCACTGATGGACAAAGTTTTTTCTAAATTTGTTGGAGTGATCGGGACTTGAGGCTCGAAGGGGGCTCATGTAATTTTTTTAAAAATTAGCCCGATTTTATTCAAATTTTAAAGAAATATGTACCTCCGATCGACAAAACGTTTTGGAGTGATCGGTTGCTGGTGCACCCTTTGTTCAGCTTTAACAGAGGTGGTTGGTAGATGCTACCTTTCTTAAGTTTTTTATTTATTTTCCACAGTGAGTAGTTAGTTGAATAAGTCGCTGATAAGTTTGATAAAAATTTATTGGTGTTGTGACTATTATTTGTCTGTAAGAGTTTTTTTTAGTTCTTTCGTCGACTTGTTCAGTTTTTCCTTGTCGTGTGGGGATCTATTGGCTTGCCATACCTTTCGCAGTCTCCGTTTTTCCTTGATTTTTTGTTGAATTGATTGCGGTGTCAAGTTGTTGAATTGTTTGATTTTAATCTCTGGAGTTGAGTTTATTGCAGCGTATTGGATTGTATCAGTATCAGGATTGTGACAGTATCCATTGTCACTTTCGAGTTCGTTTGGTGTTTTAAGAGACCAAAGATTTTATTGTCAAATATTTCTGGTTAATATTCCTAACTATGCAGAAGTCTATGAGGTCCGGTATTTTAGTGAGGATATTATTAGAGGTCCTTGTAAATCTTCTATTTGAATTGTCGTAGATTGTATGTGTCCCGTTTTGTACTCTTGTAGTTCTATATATGTATTTAATATCTTGTCTAACCAGGATTGCCGTACCACCGCGGGTTCGTCCACTAGGGTATTTTGTGTGATGTATGTTATATATTGGAATTTTAAGATAAATTTTGTTCGTGAAGTGTGTTTCAGAAATTAAGGCAATATCAAAGGAATTGTCTTTGACGAACTGCTTCAATTCCAACGCATGTGGTATTAGGCCATCTGCGTTCCAAACAACTATTTTTAATTTTTTATTGTATCTGTCCATTAATTTTTGTTATTAATAGAGAAAGGATATTCATCATGTTAGAAATTTGTGTTATGAGTTGTTTCATAATGATTTTTATTTTTGTAAGGTCGTCAAATGTATTTGCTGTGGTAGTGTGTATTTGTTCGTTTTTTCACTGTTTATTTGAGGTGGTGCCATATGAAGCAGTTTGTGCAAACCTTGGGGGAGATGTATTCGTTGTGTTTTGTGTGCTTAGCCCCACCATTCATTCGATTTGACTTGTGCATAAGTTCGGGTATGATTTGTATATGGTTCACGTGTATAGGCTGTTTCAGTTCTGGGATTCTTGTTGTTGACAGTTTTTTTTTCCCCGTAAGGTAGGATATCTCTTAACTTTGAGAGCTTTGTATACTTCACAACCTTTGTAATTTGCGGTGTGTTTTTCTCCAAATAAAGCACATTTTACGCCCTTACTGTTTGGTCCAAGTTCGCATTCCATAGGTTTATGTTTTTCTGCGCATTTAACGCAGGTGGGATCCTTTGTGCAGAACTTTTGGTGTGTCCGTATTTCTGGCAGTTCGAACATTGGGGTATAAGTCTTTTTTGATGCGGTGGTTCGAACGATATTTTACAGTGTATTAAATAGGTAATGCTGTAAATATTTTTGTTTTTTTGCTGTTTTCGAGTTCTATAGAGAAGAGTGGTAGTGGATGTTTGGTGCCCCTTTGTAATATGTTATGTATATTTTTAACAGTGTGGCATAGGTCGGTAAGTTCTTTTTTAATTTCATCTTGGTCAGCGGAGTGGTGCATGTTTGTTCTTTGGGTTTATATGTGTAATTATGTGTGTTTTTTTTGTTGAAGTATCTTTACTATAATTGTATAAGTTATGGAATCAATGGGCTGGATTTTTATTTCATAGTTTGGTAGCACTCTTAATTCATATGAATTTTTTGTTGTCTCGTGATCTAGAGCGTTGGCTAGGACATTCATATATTTTACTCATTGGACATATATTGTTGGTGGTTTGGATATTTTCTTATGTGCCTCTTTGTCTTTATCTTCAATCTGTGCAGTGCAGTCTCGTTTTCATCGTCTGTTGATAATATGTCAAATCGATTAGATGATTAAACATTTGGCTGACTAAGCCAGTAGTTTTTTAAGGTGTTTTGATTTTTGAATTTTTTAGTATTGTCCGTTGTTTTGAGCGGTGATGTTCTATTCCTTTTTTGGGATGAGGATTGATTGCTAGGAACATCTTTCATCTTATGATTGGACTGCTGTATTTTAACTGGAATAAATTTTAGGGGGCGACCTCACTACGCTCATATTCAAATGATTTTTCTTTTTTCAATTGGTTGTTTTATTTTGTTTCGTAATATTTATTAAATTGACTAGAATTAATGTGTTGAATTTTTTTATTTTTTTTTTATTGCTACTGGTAACTCTGTAATTGTAGAGATGAAGCTTTGGTGGAATTACGATCTTTATTGTCTTGTATAGTTTTAGGCGATTACCCCTCAGACCTCAGGGCCACACTCCAAAAACTTTACAAAAAATTTTCTCCATCGGAGATACACACGTATATAAAATTTTAAAAAAATCGGGTTAAGTTTTTTAAAAAAAATTTTGGGGCCCAATCAAATCAAAATCAAAAGTTATAGGGCCCCACGAACCCGGGCCCGGGGTCTCCAAATTTTTTACAAAAAGTTTTGTCTATCGGAGATACACATGTGTATTAAATTTGAAGATGAAGATTGAAGATTTTATGGGGCCCCACGAACCCGGGCCCGGTGTCTCCAACATTTTTACAAAAAGTTTTGTCTATCGAAGATACACATGTGTATTAAATTTGAAGAAAATCGGGTTAATTTTTTTATAAAAAGTTATGGGGCCCCACGAACCCGGGCCCGGTGTCTCCAAAATTTTTACAAAAAAGTGTTGTATATCAGAGATACACATATGTAAAAAAATTGAAGAAAATCGAGTAAAATTTTCTAAAATATTTGTAGGGGAGCCCACCGACCCCGTGGTCCTCAAATTTTAATAGAAAGTGTTGTCATCGGAGATATGCATGTGTGCAAAATTTCAATAAAATAGGACTTTGGGAAGTAGGTCAAAAATTGATTGCAAGATTCCATGACACACAAAAAAACAAACCCACAAACACACGGGCAAGTGAAGTTAATATAGAGAATTTAAAAACGACATAAGTATGATGTGATTCCTATGACCAAAAAACTAGTTATTACATATTTATATATAGCGGAAGGTTTTATATTCAACCAGAACGCGTATTTGCTATATTGATTTGGCAAAGCCGGCTTGGCTTTACAAAGCAGCTGCTTTTGGCTTTACCTCCTAACGGTGAGTAGCATAACTATAAAATGGCTTTATGCTGCGTTCCTTTGGCTTATCCAGCTTGGCTTTACAAAGGCAACAGCTTTTGGGTTTCAATGGGATTTAAATGTTCGATGCATGTGTGTGTTAAACAAAACACCGCCTGACGGTGAGCGCTATAACTAAAAAATAGCTTTAGTTATAAATCCTAAAAACTTTTTGGATTTATTTTCGGCTTTATGCTTATGCTATTGTTGTTGTAAGCCAAGCCGGCTTTGCCAAAGCAATATAGCAATTGTTACTGGAAGTACACCGAGCAAATGTTTTACGACCTAAAATATTTGTTATGTACACTGGTAACTATATAGCTCTTAAGCAGCCCATACACTATTCAATTCAATTGATCTTAGTCATTTGATCAATTTGATAGTTGAAGAGGGGGTTGAGGAAAAATCAAAATATTTTTAATTTCATAAATTGATCTGCAAGTCTTTCAATTTAATTCAACTGTGTGTGGGCATGTAAGTTGACTAGCTGTCAAATTTTAAGAAAATTGCAGTAGACACATTTACTTTTGCGTCAAATCGTCTGCATTTGAATCTATGAAAAATTGTGGTTTCATTTGTTCTGTGTTATCTTCTTTATTTATTAAAGCTATAAAGATGTCATGTAAGGAAGTAGTTTTTTATTCTTACAGTTTAATTAATTGTGCAAAACATTATTAAAACGCCATAGAAGTGCTGCGACAACATGCAACTAAGCGCAAATAATCATTTGTGTATACAAATTTTTGTAATTTTGGAGCAAAATCCTGCTTTCTGGCGTATCAAAAGCCAAGAATATAAAAATAAAATGAAAACGAGCCAAGCGTGGGAGTTGTTACTCGAAAAATATAAAGAAATTGAGCCGAGGCTAGTATCAAAATTTTGAAAAACTAAATCACCAACATAAAAACTTGCTACCGCCGCGAATTAAAAAAAATTTCGGACTCCACAAAATTAGGTGCCGGAGAGGAGGAAGTCTACGTACCGACCCTTTGGTACATTAACCACCTTGAATTTTTAAGGAACCAGGAGGAGGCATCGGAAGTCACTTCAACTCTTGATCTGGATGTTGAGGTACGTGGCTACATGTGTTAAGATTTCTTTTAAATACCGTAACAACTCTGTTCTTACATTAGAAACTACCATCAAAGCGCACGAGGAATTACCCTGTTGAGAATTACGACAATAAATACAAATAATAATTCTCGGCCGGTTCGCATCTCTCCTTTGTTTCCTCTGTGCTGTGCGGAAGGAAATAGAGTCTGTTCTTCAATTGTGTGTTAGTTCGCTTCTTGTTGGAAAAAACAACAACTATACCTTTTTATTACGATAACCAAACATGTGAAATATATGGCGTAATTTTTTGTCACAAAAATAAACAGAACACTTGTTTTGATATAGCTGCTCTTCTGTGTGGAAATTTTGTTTACTTCGAGGAAGAATTGCACTTGTATTGGTTTAGCAGCAACTGTTTTTTTTGGCTGGAAATGTTGTTGTCTTCTAGACACACACAAAAAGAAACACACATCGTAAATTATATCGTGTTTTTGTTTAGCGGTTTACAATAATCTTCGTACAAGAAATCTCATGATTTCTACAATCCTCTTCGAATAAGAAATCTTATGATTTCTACAATCATCTTCGTACAAGAAATCTTATGATTTCTACAATCATCTTCGCACAAAAAATCCTATGATTTCGACAGACCCTAAACAGGAGTTCTTACAACAGGCGTGTATGCATTTGGGGAATATGACCCAAAAAGAAGAGGAAGATGAAACCGAGGTATATGCAAATTCTTGGGCATGCTCTTATCGAAAAATTTATAGTGGCAGCAGCTTTATGCCAAGAAAGCAATTGACGAGGTTTTGATCCTTGGGCAATTAAAACAACTGTCCTTGAATACAATTAATGCACCTTCATCGACTTTTTCGAGGGTATCGTCTCCTAACAACATACCATCTAATCATCACATCGTCTGCTGCCATTACAAGAACATCTACTCCAATCAGAAACTCACCATTACAATACATACAACTACCAGCGTATGTAAAACTTCCGGAGCAGTAGCAAGTTAAACTTCGACAGAGTATCCAGAGGAATAACAGCGAGCAAAACGACGAACATATCGGAATTGTTCTCAGACCAACAATTTAGTTGAAAACAGTTTTATAAATTAAATTGTATGTCGTGTTTATATATGCGGATAGTTTGTTGCGGACGTTTTTTTAAATGTTTGTAGGATTTCTCGATGAGCTGGATTCAAGTTCGATCGGAATATAGTTTTGTCTTGATGGTATAGCTTCAAATACAGGACCATTCTTCTTCCTTTAATAGTAGTGAAGGACACAGCAGGCTTAAAAAAAAATTGGTAACTTTTTCATGACATAAGTTTATTGTCTTAAGCAAAATTTCAAAGCGGTGAGCGAGAATCCAAAACTGAGGCATTTATTGCAATTCAACTCCTGCGGATATATTTAAGTGCCTGAATATGGCTTCATTATGTACTCTTTCAGTGGGAAAGCATCATCCACCACAAAAACATACGGTAACTTTTCTCTGCCATTAACGAATTCTTCCGCCTCTGACATATTAAGAGAATTACTTTCCAACATGTGGTGTGGCCAAAAACTCCTCCATAGGAAATGCGTCCATTTTTCCCAACATCAACCATTAAGAATTCATTGCATTCTGAATTCAATTTTCCATGCATCAGCAGTTTTCGGTAGCTAAACAAGATAAATGTAGAATTATACATAATTTAATATGTATTTAAGCTAAAGGGTACATGTTCAAAAACTCTAATGTTTAATGTCACTATTTAACAGATGTTATGTTGCTTTATTAACAGATGTTAGGGAACGTTATTTTTTTAACAGATGTTATGTTGCGTTTTTAACAGATGTTGTTTGTATGAAATTCGGAATATAGGACTAAGATGCGACTGCAAGACTTCATCCTATCGAAATTCTGGAATATAATCATTATGGTCTGGAATTTCTGGAACAAAGCAATTTCTCAAGCGATTCGCATGAAATTCGGAATGCAGGAGTAAGATGCGACTGTAAGACTTCTTCCTATGGAAATTCTGGAATATGATCATTATGATCTGGAATTTCTGGAACAAAGCAATTTCTCAAGCGATTCGCATGAAATTCGGAATGCAGGACTATGATGCGACCATAAGACCTTTTCTTATGGAAATTCTAGGATATGATCAATAAGATCTTGAATTTTCGGAGCTAAGCCATTTCTCAACCGATTTGTATAAAATTCGGAATGTAGGATTAAGATGCGACTGTAAAACTTGTTCCCATCGAAATTCTGGGATATGGTCATTAGGAAATGGAATTTCTGAAACTGAGCCGTTTCTCAAGCGACTTGTGCCTTCTAATTTAATCGTTATATCGCCCACAACGTCAAAGAAATTTCACTCCAAACGCGCGTAAAGATTACATGCACTCATTTTTATAACAGCTCTTTCTTCTCCTACTACTATCGACGCGACTGCATTACTGTGTTTGGGCATGGATATGCAATATGCACCCACCTCACAATAAATTGTTATGAACATGCCTGCCTGCCATTTTTTTGTGCAGCACAAGCTGCGCAGCTACTTAATTCTTTACAGCAGCCGTAGTGATAGTATAGTCTCTGTTCATTTTCTATCGGTGCTCTGCTCTGCTCGTTTTATCGATACTTGCATTGCATAAAGTGACACAGTGCTCTCGTGTTGGTCATCTTACAGAAAAACAAATACTACTATAAGTTACAAAAAAGAGGCATATAACAATGAAAACCTGCTAGCTTCCTTGCAACTATTTCCTTTTCTTTTCGCTTATCTTATCCTTACTCATGTTTACAGTAACTAGAGTAAATAACTCTTCGATCAATTACAGAAGGGAGAGAACCATGCAAAATAAATTTAATGATGAATAATTGGCCTGCATATATCAACGCGATATTCTCTCATCTCTCTTCAAATTTAATTTCTTTTCAAATTAATTTTAAAATTCCTCAATTTTTTATAAATTGAATAACTCTTCGGTAATTACAGAAGGGAGAGAACTATGCAAGAGAAATTTAATGATGAATAATTTGCCTGCATGTTTCAAAGCCACATTATTCTCTCTTCGAATTTCATTTCTCTTCAATTTATTTGAAAACTACTAAAAATTTTTATGAGTTGAAACCAAAAACTGCATTACTCTGTTTGGGCAGTGATATGCAATATGCAGCCACTTTACAGTTAGTGGTTATGAACATTAAAATTCGCTTATAAATAATTTATTTCATTTAATATGATGTGATGACGATGTATGTGATGAGCTACGGTGCAAGTCGTAGCACTGTCATATTTTTTTAATAATACTAACGAAAACAATTTTAGACCTATCTTTGGATGTACCGATCAATTCAAACATTCCTTCTTTAGCCGCTCAAAAATTTTGTGGAATGAATTGCCCGACTCTGTATTTCCGCATGTGTATGACACTTAGTCATTTAAGATACGTGTGATTATGGCTTGGCAAAGTTTATATTGCAAGTACCGTGCAATATAATTAATATTTTACCCCAATTGTTTTTGGCCAATAAAGCTGCGCTCTCTGAAATATACTCGTATGCCGTCTAAACGTCACTATAGACCATGTGAGCCCTCAAACCAAAACCCTCTCTAGAGAAGTAGTAGTGTAGTATATTCTCTGTTGGTTGGTTCTCTGCTCAACTCACATAACATTACTACTTGAATTGAATTAAAAGGTTTAAACTCGGAAATTATTTTATAACAACAAAAACTTAATAAAAATTAAATAAAATTAAATCAAACTAAATAAAAAAATAAATAAAAAATAAACAATGCATTGTCAGTAAATGTTTGTAACCGTTGTCACGCTCAAAACCCTCGCGGCTGTGTAGACGTCACAGCCTACCCTGCCCTTTTTTATGTAAGGAGTAACTTTTTTTAAAGTTCGTGAAAGGCCTCTGCATTCATTCTCGTAAAATTGAAGAAATCATTCGGCTCATTTATTTTAAGCTCTCTTATTAATTGTTCATTCGAAAACTTTTTCTTATCTTTCAGCCATTCCTTCATCCAAATTCTACATTTTTTTATTTCTATTCCTTCCGTTTCACTATCTATACACCCTGCAATTACCATTAAAGCTAGTATTTTTCTTTTTCACTCATCTTACAAAATTGATGTCGCATCGTACCACTTCCAATAAAATAATAATATTTTTGACAGTAAAAGCAGTCTTTTAATTCAGTTGATGTAGTGTGTGGCAAAGTAATAATTCAGTTGACATCTCAGTCGCATCGTACCACTTCCAATAAAATAATAATATTTTTGACAGTAAAAGCAGTCTTTCAATATTCAGTTGATGTAGTGTGTGGCAAAGTAATAATGCAGTTGACAACTCAGTTTACAATCGAATTGAATTGTATATGGGGGCCGATTATGTATCTGTCGTAATTCGACTTACGAGAAGTCGAAATCCTCAAAGTCGTAATTTCGACGTATCGCAATTATGTAAGCATGTACGACAACTAAAACTATTGCCCGATAGCGCCATTTCGAATGTATGTTTTGTTGTTGTTTATACTTGTTTCCTTTTTTGTTTTTTTTCAATATTCGAAAATATTTATATTTTTAAATTACCTATACTAACTTCGCGTGCACGAGGCTGGCTGGCTGGCTGGCTGGCTGGCTGGCTGGTCAGATTTTCTGATCAATTTTTAACCCACTTCCCATAGCCCTATTTTATTGAAATTTTGCACACATGTAACTATATTTCCGGTGAAAATACTTTCTATTATTCTTTCTTTTTTATTTTAAAAAATTTCCTCGATTTTCTTAAAATTTTATACAAATATGTATCTCCGATGGAAAACACTTTTTTAAAATTTTTGGAGAGATCGGGCCCCTGGGTCGGGGGGCACCCATACAAATTTTATGAAAAAAGTTCCCGATTTTCTTCAAATTTTATACGCACGTGTATCTCTGATGGACAAAACTTTTTGTAAAATTTTTGAAGCGATCGGGCCCCGGGGTCGGGGGGCTCCCACACAATTTTTTTTAAATTATCAGTTTTTAACGCATTTCCTAAAGCCCGATTTTCCAGAAATTTTGTACACATGGGTGTTTCCGGTGACAATACTTTTTTTTAAAAATTGGAAGTGATCTTGTTCCGGGTTCGTGGGGCTTCCATACAAATTTAAAATAAAAATTACCCGATTTTTTTCAAATTTTACACCCATGTGTATACCCAATAAACAATACTTTTTCTAAAATTTGGTAGTGATCGGGCCCTGGGTACATTTTTTTAATTTCTTATAGTGGCATCAGATACCGTCGTACTTTAATGACTGTGTGCGGTGTGTGCTGCGGAGTCGGCTGCGCTGCATGGTTTTGGTGCTGGAGAGAGAGAGAAATCTTAGCTCACGCACAAAAGAAACCCAGCAAATAAACTGAGACATAAATGTTTTATGCAAATGTTTGTGTGATGCTAGGATGGCAATGAAAAGACTTTTGAAACTTCCAACACAAAAAAAGACTGATGTTATTTTTACAAGTCCGATATTTATCTCAGATAATTTTAATACCAAAAATTCTAAAGAATACAACGAAACTTCTATAACACTAAAAAGACAAAACGTGCGAACGTGCCGAAGCTCAAAAAGGAAGTGACCGACAGCATGAACTGTGCTGTCGGTCGTTGCAGATGATAGCAAAGACAAATAAACCGAGAAATAAATGTTTTATGCTTAATTCAACTAACTTACTTATTTACTGAACTGTATTTTTATTTATGTCGTTTTTTGTTGTCGATATCAACTTACAGATAGAACAACAAGTTTTCACAATATTCTGTCATTTGGCGTTTTCAAAAATTAGTTCAGAGCAGTCAAAGAGTTCTCAAGAATAATGCTCGTGTTTCTTATTTGCTCAGAGTATGAGCGTGCTCTAAAGTGCTTAGAAAAAAATGATCTGAGCATTTTCAAATTTAACATCTGATGTCAAATGTCTCTTTCGATTATTTTCTCCTACAATCAAAAATAAAAGATGACCCAAGATCGAGGGGCTCCCATATCACATTCTGCGATTAGAGAATTTATATGAAAAATTTTAATATTCTATGTAAGCAAAGAAATTTTTTTTTGACAATTTTACAAATACGTAGGCCCGATTTTATGAATGACGATATATAAAATAAAATCCGAGAGTAAAGATTAATCTTTTTTGTTGTCGATTCTATGAACGACGATAGATTATAAAAATTCGTAAATTATTACAGGTTTTATTGCAGTTATACCGCAGTTTTTTGTACGAGTGGTAACAGTTTTTTGACGTTTACACTTATATTATATAGTTTATACTAACATTTTATGTTGTGTGTATGATTAAAAATTTCGATATCACTATATTTTTATAATTTTTTAACTATTTTGTACTTACTAATATTCATTTTTCTTTTTTTGTTATTCCATTTTCAATTAATTTAAATATATTTAATTTATTAAATTATGATCAATTGATCTCTTCTCAATTCTAAATTCTCACTAATAAATATAATGTTTAAATTTTAAAACGTCAAAATTTATAATAACAACAACACCTTTTTTTACCCTCTGATTTACCCACAAAAATCAGCAGATAAAATAGAGAGTAGAAAAAAATCCTTGGATTAATTTTCTCATTTATCGTCGTTCATAAAATGCAAACGACGATTAATCCGAGGATTAATCATTTACTCGCGTCCATAAAATCGGGCCTAAATATTTTTCATATTGCTTTTAGTCCCTTTTACTACGTAAACTTTTACTACGTAAAAGTAATCATGAACATTTTCGAACATGGGATTTTTGCAGATTTATCTATTTCCGTATATCTTGAGTGAGAACAAACGAAAAAAAACTCTCTCTTTATGTTCGTCTGTCTGTCCGTCTATTTCCACTCTACGAAAGAATTGATGGCGATAAAAATTCATTTTTAAGAATTTTACACAAATTGGGAGGTCCCAGTTGATTTTGGCGGAAGCCAAAGGTGACAGTTTACTTTGACAGTCTTTCGACTTTTGGCATATATCTTAAAAAGTATAGCAGTTATCAAAAAAAAGAAAAATTTTAAAGTAAAAAAAAATTAATAAACATTATTAAAGATTCCGTAAAAGAAAGTCTTATTGTGACCACATCTCCATTTCTTTTTACAAACAAAATAAGTACCTACAGACAACTTTATTATTATTATTTATTCGTTATTTAAAAACATCGATATTGCTTTGTTAGGTTTTTCTCTGGTTTGGAAGGATTTATTGCACTGCCGTGCCGTGCTCTTAGGCTAATGCCACACCAGCTCCTTTTGGGGCTCCATGAGTACACAAAGAACCAATGCAATAGTTCACACGAAGACCGCGGCCAAATAATAGTCGGTATGGTCGCGCGAACGGTTTTACCCAGCGTCTTCGCACCATGGCGCGAGCGGCATGAGGTGTACTCTTGTATATCAGAATGAACACAAGAGCTTCCAAATGGAAGCGCGTCATTTAAAATTTAAATTTTTAAAAGCCAAAGTGAGTCTTATGCATTTTAAACATTTGGTTGTAATACATAATTTAAATGAACGATTTTAATAAAGGAAATCATGGATAGTCAGATTAATGTTGAAATGATGATACTGGAGATACGAGAAGGACCAGAATGGTGGGATACCCAGCCACGAAATATAAAAACATCACCATAAAAAAAAGTTTCATGGCTGGAAGTTTGCCGTTGTCTATTCGATGGATTTGATCCTAGAAGAAAATAAATTTGAACAACTTTTCGGTAAGCATGTAATTTATTATACATTGTATAAGCAAACTTTTTTTGTATTCAAGGTATTGCTGTATTTTGCCATGTAATAATTCAAAGGTCGCTTACAAAATAATCAGCAAGCGTCCTGCTAATTTTGCACGCCACAAATGTAAATCAAGCGTTACGCTTATATGTAGTCACATTTCCCATGTTACTATAAAAAAACTTTAACATTCGTGTAGTGTCAATCTCTTCTGGCTAACTACAACTACACTTCAATTTAATAGTCTGCCCAATCACTTTGTCTCGCACGCCACAAATGTAAATTTTGCTTTACGCTGATTTACATTTGTTGCGTGCGAGAAAAAAAGTGTAGGACGGCTGTTAAATAGCAATTGTGGTTAGCCAGACGAGAGAAGTAGTATATTTTTCAGTGTTACCATAATGCTATAGATAACATTTCCCATGTTACTATAAAATAACTAAAACATTTGTGTAGTGTTAATCTCTTCTGGCTAACCACAACTTCAATTCAACTATAGTCGGCCCGCTAACTTTATCTCGCACGTCTCAAATGAAAATTTTGCATTACTCTTTTTTTCATTTTAGTGTAAAAAATTGGAAACTGTGTAATGTTGTGTTTAAAAAAAAAGGCGCACATTGCTTTTTTGGTTGTCAAGTTTTTCGTTTTTTTATAAAAGACCAATATACGGTAGATCGGATTTCCCCTCTAACAGATCTTTTTTTTTGTAATTTACTCCTCTTGTTTTCATGGAGGGTTTAACATAGATTGAACCTGGGTTACCGCTCATAGAAATAGGGTTGAGTTGAGATTTTGTTAAACATAGTTTGAACTCAACAAAAATACCTGGTTTGTGTAGAGCTGAAATTTAAAATGGCGATTTTTATTATTTTGTAAGTAGACGTCGAATTTTGTATTATTTTGTCAAAATATCAACAGCAGGTTTTCTTATTCCAAAGAAGGAAAGATAGTTCAATTGTTGTTGTAATTCCTTATTCCTCGGCAAATAAAATACAGCTAATGTAAACTAAAGATTCTCGGCTTTCGTTTTTTCGAGAAAAAATCTGAGCTCGAGCGCAGATTTCTAAAACAAACAAAAAAGACATTAGTGTATACACCAAGCTCTGTTTACAGTTCCAATAAAAAAAATAATAGCTGCATTTTTTTGACGAGCGAATTCGGAATTCGAATGTCAAAATCAGCCAAACAGCAGGTTTTCACAATTCCAAAGAAGGAATTCGATAGTGCAATTGTTGTTGTTCCTCGGCAATAAAATACAGCTAATATAGAATTAAGTTTCCCAGATTGAATAAAAAAAACACTGAGTAATTAATTGACATACACTGCTCGCTCGGGTTGAATAAAAAAACAAACCCATAGTTTTTATGAAACATATAACTACTTATAAAAATTTGTGCCGTGCCGGGGGTTCTCAACCTCAATTTCACAGATAAAGCTAAGTGGTTAAATCAAATAAAGTTCGGACGGTTCGGTTGCTTTTAATAATATTAAGAACTTATCGGTTATAATAAATGTATTGAAGACATATGCGCAAGTGCTTTTTTTAATCTGTGTAATTACTGTTTACATCACATAATTTTAATTGGTATGTTGTGTTCAATAAATAACCGTTTATTTGCTGTACTTTTATATTCACCAGCTTATATGTATAATGTATGTATTGTTTGTGCTCTGCTACTGCTAGTAAGAAAAAAATAAATTCGCATGCGGGTTATACTGCAGAAACGCCAAAAAATTTATCTGCGAATTTCTGTTGGAGTTTTGAGTAGGTCCCGCTTTATAAAAAATAAAATGCTTGCATTTTGGTTATAATAAGCATAATGCATTTAGGCTAAACTGCAGTATAACCCGCATTGGATTTGGGGTTCCAGACACCCCTGCCCTCATTGTAAACTCCCTGAAAATCGCATTTTTTCTTGGTGGTCACGCCCCGTTTTAGTAGGAGGGGCTGTCAAAGTTTTGTTTTTTTTTAAAAAAAGGTAATAAAAATTCCTTCCATTTAAAAAAAAAGCTAAGCCAATCGAACCACCTTCGGCAGTAGTAGAGTCAAAAAACTGTCTTTTATATAAAAGGTAAAAAAGAGGCGAGCTTAAAAGTGGGCGGGCCTATATTGGTAAAAAATGAAAGGTATAAATTAGTTCTGCATGGTCCTACTGTTTTTATGGGCGTTGCATAATTTTAACGGATACCATATTATGCTTACCCCATACAAAACCGGTGACACACTGTAAAATGCTCTGCGCTCAGTTCATTTATGTTCAAATATGAGTTTTTCTTTTAAAAAACGACGGCGATTTTCACCCCCCTAACAGTTTTTTTAGGTTTTGGTATCGGCCAGCATATTGTATGGGGTAACCATTTTTAGATAACGTAACATATAAACGCAATATAAATTGATTGCAATTCCGCTAGAATTGAGCCACGCCCCTAAGAATAGCATAGCTGTGTAGAGGTAATAAGAATAAGGGTGTCAAGAAGGCCAAATCGAAGAACGCGTGTACCGTAGTTTAGCCCAAAAGTGTAATAAATGCATTTCTACATATAAATTTTTTAATTGTCATTCGGGAACGCAATGGAAACTTTAATTAAGTAACAGACGAAAATTAAGGTTAAAATGTGATACCTCAAAAAACATGAGGCAAATATGTGTTTTAAGGATTTTGATTTTTCCTCACTCCCCGCCTTTCAACCACCGCATCGGGAATATGGGCGGAGTTTGCCGGAAGTTCCCCCTTAAGGAGAGAGAGGGTGTTAAAGTTTTGAGCACTTTTTTGATAAATGCATTTTTCTGAGTGGTTTGATGGATGTTAGGGGGTTAATTAATAGACAGAGTTAGAGCCGTGTAGAAGTAATTATTACCTTTCATTTGATACCAATATTTAGGCCCACCCACTTTTGCACACGCCCCCTGCTTAACTTAAACGTGAAAGTCATTTTTTGGCTGTAACTGTCGAGGGGGGTTGGATTGGACCAAATTTTATAGGACGGAAGGTATTTTTATTACCTTTCATATGATACCAAAAATTGTTACACATACCTGTATTTATATGGGAACAACTGATTCATATGATATTTCACTCAATTATATGAAAAACCACAAGAGCCAGGTACAACTTGATCAAACTTCCGTTTTAGCTGGCGTACGCCAATAAAAAAAATACGGCCATGTAGAACTAATTATCACCTTTCATTTGATACCAATATTTAGGCCCGCCCACTTTTGCACACGCCCCCTGCTTAACTTAAATGTGAAAGTCATTTTTTGGCTCTAACTGTCGAGGGGGGTTGGATTGGACCAAATTTTATAGGACGGAAGGTATTTTTATTACCTTTCATATGATACCAAAAATTGTTACACATATCTGTATTTATATGGGAACAACTGATTCTTATGATATTTCACTCAATTATATGAAAAACCACAAGAACCAGGTACAACTTGATCAAACTTCCGTTTTAGCTGGCGTAAGCCAATAAAAAAAGTACGGCCGTGTAGAACTAATTATCACCTTTCATTTGATACCAATATTTAGGCCCACCCACTTTTGAACACGCCCCCTGCTGAACTTCAATGTGAAAGTCATTTTTTGGCTCCAACTCTGTCGAGGGGGGTTGGATTTATAGGACGGAAGGTATTTTTATTGCATTTTATATGATACCAATTAACCCCCTAACATCCAACAAACCACTTAGAAAAATGCATTTTTCAAAAAAGTGCTCAAAACTTTTAACACCCCCTCTCTCCTTGAGGGGGAATTTCCGAAAAACAAGATTGCTGTTATCGAGGTCTGCTTAATAAGGGCTTCAGATGGGAGGGGGGATTCGAAAGCCGTAACTCTATGCTCCCTAAAACGCACTTTAGCCAAACAATAATAATAGTAAAAATAAAATAAAACCGCGGCGCCCCCTTTAGGAGGGAAAATTTTTTGAAAAATTAATTTTTCTCAGTGGTTTGATGGAAGTTAGAGGGTTAATTGGTAAATTAGAAAAGGTTATAAAAATACCATTCATCTCATTTCATTCATTTTTCTCGTAAATTCTGTAATCGGGGATACACACACACACACACACACACTGCATGCTCGTTTTGTGGCAAAATCATCCACCAAATGACGCAGCGGCAGCGAACAGCGCTGCACACAAAGTACAGAGCTCAGACTTTGCCGTGATCTGATGCGATATAGCGATATTTAAAAATTGTATATGGGGGTCTCCAGGGGGCCGATCACTCCAAATTTTTACAATAAGTGTTTTCCATCGAAGACACATGTGTACTAAATTTAAAGAAAATCGGGCATGTGTGTCTTCGATGGAAAACACTTTTTGTAAAAATTTGGAGCGATCGGCCCCTTGGGGACTCCAATATACAATTTTTAAATATCGCTATATCGCATCAGATCACGGCAAAGTCTGAGCTCTGTGCTTTGTGAGCAGCGCTGTTCGCTGCCGCTGCGTCATTTCTTGGATGATTTTGCCACAAGACGAGCACGCAGTGTGTGTGTGTGTGTGTATCTCCGATTAGAGAATTTACAAGAAAAATTTTAATTTTTATGGGTTGTTTTTTTATTTTGGAAAAATGAATTTTAAAAATTCTCTATATTAACTTCACTTGCCCGTGGCACGGATGTCAGACATCTGTCGGACGTCTTTCGGTCGTCGTGGAATCTTGCGATAAATTTTTATTGAAATTTTGAACACATGTGTATTTCTGGAGACAACACTTTCTATTAAATTTTGAGGCCCCCTCGGGCCACGGGGTCGTTGGGCTCCCATACAAATGTTTTACAAAATTTACTCGATTTTCTTCAAATTTTATACGCATGTGTATCTCCACTGGACAAAACTTTTTGTAAAAATTTGGAAGTGATCGGGCCGCTGGGTCGGGGGGCACCGATACAAATTTTATATAAAAAGTTCCCGATTTTCTTCAAATTTTATACGCATGTGTATCTCCGATGGACAAAACTTTTTGTAAAATTTTTGAAGCGATCGGGCCCCGGGCTGGGGGGGGGCTCCCATACAATTTTCTTTTAAATTATCAATTTTTAACGCAGTTTCTAAAGCCCGATTTTCCTGAAATTTTGTACACATGTGTATTTCCATTGACAGTACTTTCGTTTAAAATTTGGAAGTAATTAGGCCCCGGGTTCGTGGGGCTCCCATAAAAATTTAAAATAAAAATTACCCGATTTTTTTCAAATTTTAGACACATGTGTATACCCGGGTTCGGCCGCAAGGCCCTTATACATTTTTTTAATTTCTTATAGTGGCATCAGATACCGTCGTACTTTGATGTCGTTTTTTTGTCGATATCAACTTACAGATAGAACAAGTTTTCACAATATTCTGTCATTTCGCGTTTTCATAAATTAGTTCAGAGCAGTCAAAGAGTTCTCAAGATAAATGTTCGTGTTTCTTATTTGCTCAGAGTATGAGCGTGCTCTAAGTGCTCAGAATAAAATGATCTGAGCATTTTAAATTTTAAGATCTGATGTCAAATGTCTCTATCGATTATCCCATATCAATTTCTGCGATTAGAGAATTTAGATGAAAATTTTTAATTTTAATGGGTTCTTTTTTTCTAAGTGGTTTGATGGATGTCATGGGGTAAATTAGTATCATATGAAAGGTAATAAAAATACTTTTCATCTTATAAAAAATTGGGTACAATCCAACTACCCACGACAAAGTAAGAGCCAAAAACTGACTTCTCATGAAAGTTTAGCAGGGGGCGTGTTTTAGAGTGGGTGTGCCTAAATATTGGTATCACATGTAAGGTAAAAATTGTTCTACACAGTCTATTTTTATGGGCGTGGCCTAATTTGAACGAAAGTATGATCAAAAAAACTCAATCATTTGTAATGAGTATAAATTGATTCACCTTTCATTAAAATCGGGACACGCCCATAAAATAAGTATGGTTGTGTGGGAAAAACCTTCAGCTTTCATTTGACATAAAAATGACGCCGCCCACATTTTATCACGCCCACTGTTGAACTTTTACGGATTGGCCCGATTTAAATGGACGGTATTTTTATTATCCTTCATATGACACCAATTAACTCCCACACCTCCTTCAAACCACTGAAAAAAATGAATTTTTAAAAATAAAACTCAAAATTTTGGAAGCTCCTATCACACAAAGGCGGCGTCTCCCCCAAACAAGACGGCGGTTTTCGTGGTCTGCTCAATAAGGGCTTTCAGAAGAGGGTTGTCTCAAACCCCTAACTCCTTAATTGCTGTACTATAATTTAGCCAAATTTTGCATGTAAATTCTCTAATTGGAGATACATATTATGTGTTTAATATTTGAAGAAATCGGGCAAATTTTTAATATTTTTTTAATGGGCACACCTCGGTCCTCAAGGCTGACAAAAAGTGTTGTCATCAGAGATACATATGTATATTTATGGGGGGGTCTCCAAAATTTTTACAAAAAGTGTTGTCCATCGGAGATACACATTTATGTAAAAATATGGAGAAAATATGGTTAATCCTTTTAAAAAATTTGTATGGGGTCCCGAGGTCTCTAAATTTTTTACTAAGTGTTGTCCATCGAAGATACACACGGGTATAAAATTTTAAGAAAATGGGTTAATTTTTTAAAAAAATTTGTATGGGCCTCACGACCCCGGGGCCTCCAAAATTTCTACAAAGAGTTTTGTCCATCGGAGATACACATGTGTTAAAAGTTTGAAGAAAATCTGTCTTTAGGAAGTGGATTAAAAATTGATCACAAGTTTTGGTCAGCCAGCAACGAACCCTCGGACACGCGTAGTTAATATAGAGAATTTAATAACCGCAACTTAATAGTAATAATAAATGGTGTGTGTATTAGTATGAAAAGTGAAACATTGTTGTCATACCTGTACTTACCAAGATTTCAGGACTTCACAAAGTTACACTGGTGATTAATTATTGTTCACATATAGCACGGTTATTTAGCTAGGCAGTTGCTCTATATAACTGCGAGGAAATATCGGGTATTTATACTTGATAAACTGTTTGAGAAATTTTTGATCGTTAGAAAATATATTGTTGTATTCCATATCGCGATAACTTATGTCTACTCGTAGCTACTTTAGACCATTCTTAGGAGTATCTTCTACTTTGCGGCACAACTGTACAAACATAATGGTACGAAAATGTAAATTTTATACAATACAAGTACGTCAATTCACAAATTACAACTGAAATAAACAAATATCTAAAGTTCACAAATTTACACAAGAAATACTTATTCACAGGCGGTAGCACTATCTACTTTTCGAATTTTCCAAATTTTACCTTAACTCAACAAATTTGTATTTATACAAAATCTAAAGTTTCTGTTCTAATCTTTCCTATTATATTCTGTTCCATTCGAACGATCTAGCAAATACCAAAACTTTCTGGTACTTTCAAGTTCAAATACAGTCCGTAACATTTGGATAGCCCCAGACATATTTTTTCTTAAAATCACTTATTTTTGGTACGTTCTTAATGTTTACTTACAGTTTTGAATAATGAGAGACAAGGTAAGACTGAGTCGTTGAGATTAAGAGAAGTACTAACTGGTTTCTTAAAGTTAACGGAATTTTGTGAGTTGATTTTGTTTGAGGTCATTCAAATGTGCATTTCTTTATTGTTACAGTAGCCTCAATTTACTTTGTTCTACAGTACGAGCGAAAATTTGTCAGCGTGAGCATCGAAAAGCAGTACTGAAGTGATAAACAGTTTTTTTTGTATTTTGGTTGCCTAAAAATATTAAAATGGGTAGACAAAGTTCATTTCACTTCCAAATTTTTACACAATACACATGCGTATAAAATTTGAAGAATATCGGGTAAATTTTTTAAAAAATTTGTATGGGAGCCCCTTGACCCCGAGGCCCAGCCAGCCACGGGCACGCGAAGTTAATATAGAGAATTTAAACAAGTTCAACTTAGACGGACCAGACGGCTATAATTTGTATTGTCATGACCGGAGAAAAGAAAAACTGGTTTTGGAGGCGTTGTGGTATGGGGCGCGATACCGTTTTATGGCACAATTGATTTAGTCTTTGTAAGCTGTAAAATAAGAGCGACGTACTTTAAAACTGTATTGGAAACAGCTTTACCTCAGTTTCAAAATATTTTTGGACCACTGCCGAGTATTTTCCAACAGGACAATGCACCGGATTCATAGAGCTGGCTTTATTAAGACGTGGTTGCAAAGCCAAAATATACAGCAACTACCCTGGCCACCATACTCGCCAGACCTGAACATCATTGAAAATGTATGGGGATGTCTAGCGCGCACTGTTTATGAAGGTGGGAAACAGTATGAAAGTAAAGAGGACTTAATCGAAGGCATTAAAGCGGCCTGGGCGAATATTTCATTAAATTACTTAATTCTCTGTATGAATCCTTAAAAGATCGCATTTTTGAGGTAATTAAAAATAAGGGAGCATGTACAAAGTACTAAAACTATCTTGTTAGTTGCAAAAACTAAAATAAAAGTGAATTAAAAAATAGTTATTGTTTTTACTATAACAAACACAGTGAGGCTATTCTACTGTTACAATATAAAATACACATTTGAGTGACCTCAAACAAAATCAACTCACAAAATTCCGTGAACTTTAAGAAACCAGCTGGTACTTCTCTTAATCTCAACGACTCAGTCTTACCTGGTCTCTCATTATTCAAAACTGTAAGTTAACATCAAGAACGTACCAAAATAAGTGAATTTAAGAAAAAATATGTCGGAGGCTATCCAAATGTACTGTATATGGTACAAGAACCAAAAAAAAATTTTTTTTATAATGTACACACGCTAAAGGGGTTTGACCCCTTATAATGCTTAGCACAGCGTGGGCGTTTGGAAATTAGGGAGAAGAAAAGATGAGATGTCTATGCACGCGTGTCTTAAATGACTGCAGATCATACAAAAGCGGAAACACATAATCAGGCAATTCATTCCACATAACTATCGTGCGGCTAAAGAAGGAATCTCTGAATTGGTTAGTACGTCCGAAAATAGGCTTAATAGTGGACCCGTGAGCTCGAGTTGAGGCTCGGGTATTACGGATGGGTTGAAGAATGGGCGGAATGCATCTGGATATTTCCTTTGAACACCGCTTGTGGAAAAAGCGATAAAACATGGACAGCCAGGAAACATTCCTACGATGTTCGAGCGATTCGATTGTTTTCGCGATATGTACGTCACCAATAAGTTTTAACGCGCGGTTCTGAACTCAGTCTAGTAGATGCAATGTGGACTTGGGGGTACATGCCCAGACAATACAGTTGTATTCAAATTTAGGGCGAATATACGCCTTGTAAATAGTAGCCAGATCTGAAGGAGTGAAGTACATCTTGCACCGTTTTAGGAAACTATCTCGCAGCATTTTTGGCGATGGCAAATATGTGGTCATTCCAACGAAGCTTGTTGTTGACGCACATACCGAGAATTGAGAGTTTTTCAGTTTATTTGATGGAAGATCCATTCATGGATAAAGGTTGGGGGTTTTATCTACGCTTAGACGACAGAAGACAGCATTGGGTTTTAGAAGCGTTAATTTCAACTCTATTATGTAGTCCCCACCTTGTTATGCTGTCAAGGTCAGAATTTAACGAGCTTAACATACGTTGTTATTTAAGTTCCATTTGTAACGAAGAGGGGCGTGCAGAAAGCGAGAAGTCATATGAAAAGCTAATGTACAAGTACATATTAATGAGCCTGTTCTTATAGATACAGATGGCACTGTTGAGTGTACTAATAATATTTTCGTAGCATTAGCCCAGCCTTAATTCTGTTCGTCCCGAACAGATTTAACACTACTCCTGGCGTTTCTACTTTGTCAATCTGTCGTTTTGAACAACATTCATTTTACATCTGGTGCTTTGTTGAATCCGATATACTACATTTTTACTGCTCTTCATGGTCTTCCAAACTTTGCTGTACAGTTTTAGGTTTAGGTTTTAGGTTACAGTTTTAGTTTAGTTAGGTCACGTGATTTTCCTTCATAACCGCCTCTACTGCTGGTGAGTTTCTAGTCGTGTTGCGTACAGCGCTACGATAACTGACTGTGGAGTAGTCCTCGTTTTATTGATTTTGAGTATTTGGCACAGCTTTTGAAAGACTAACGATGCCCAATGTCGCCCTATATCGGATTACATTCCAAGTGGTACTCGGAATCTATCATTCATTAATTTTCCAACAAATCAAATCTACAATTGAAGAGGAGGTCCGAAAATCAACAAGTGGACGTTTTCTAAACGACAGGAATCCCAGATCAATTTTCCGATCAAAATATTATGTTTTACGCGTGATTGTAAAGAACTAAGAACAGAACAAACTATAAAGCAGCCAGAGAATCGTGTCAAGGCCTGAAAAATGGTTTTTCATCGTTTTATTATTGCCAGCATAACAGATGAAACCATATTGGGTCTAGATTTCATGACAGAGCACGAGATGTCACTTGATCTGAAGAGTCACGTTTAAAACGACGTAATGTTGAATTACCCTGAAAATAATTGACAACCAGAGTAGTAGGTTAAGAGTTATTACTGAAGACAAAGTATAAATATGACAATGTGCGATTTGCGAGAAAATCATTATGGCAAGGTAATCAGTAATCTTGGGGAAATAAGAATAGGAATACTAAAGCCAACCAGGTTTGACAGGAAGTGACTGTTATGCGGAAGAACTCTAGTGCAACTCCAGCCTAAGATTCCAATGAGGGTTAAGAATAACATAACGTAATAAAAGAAGGAACATTGATCGGTAAGAGTCAGGAAATTAGATGCATTGCAAACTACAAAACTGTGAAAGCAAAGAATACGACACTACATCAGGAAAGTAAGCAGATCATTGAATTGAACTCAACCGCAATACTCGTAGCGCTCGAAATGCTCATCAGTTTACCCTCAAGTCCATCTTTGGACGTATAGTTAAGTTCAGAGATGCATTTTTCAGCCGTATAACACGTATGTGGCTTGCTATGTCAAGCTCTGTCTTTCCACATTACTAAAATCCGTAGGCATTCAAAACACAAGCTCATATACATCTCTTTTCCCTTTCTTTTCCTTAACGCCCACGCTGTGCCAAGCATATAGCCGAGCATTATAAGGGTGCGAGCCCCTTTACGCGTGCACAGATTATATATAAAAAAAACTTCTATTGTTGTCAATATACAGCTACAAGGGGCATTAAAGGCGCTAGAAGAATTTGCCGATATGTTTACCATCAGCGAGAAAAACATGGGTAAACTTGAATCAACAATGGAGAAACCACTCCGATTCGGTAAGGGCCAATACGATTACCGCTAGCTGAACAACAAGAGGCCGAAATCATGGTTATGTTTAAGAATATGGAACTTGATGGAATCACAGAGAAGTCCAAAAGCCCATGGAGCACACCTGTGGTATTTGTTCAAAAGAAGGATGGTTCAACGAGATTTTGTATGGACTATCGGAAATTGAACGATGTCATCAAAACGGATATTTGGATCTGAAAAGCGGATACTGGCATGTAGAATTTAATTTCGATGACAGCATTGACAGCATTGAACATGTTTTGCGTGGCATTAGTTGGAAAACATATCTGTACTATTTGGATGACAATATCGTATTGGGATGAACATTCAGTGATCGCGTGAACAATCTGCGGCAAGTTCTGAAAACTATTAAAACTGCAAGATTGTAGTTGAGTTCGCCGAAATGTAGCCTCTTTCAGAATGAAGTGAATTATTTGGGTCATATTGTATACAGCCAAATTTTTGAGGCCCCACGACATAAAATTTTTACAAAAAGTGTTGTCTATTGAAGATACACATGTGTAAAAAATTTAAAGAAAATCGGATTAATTTTTTAAAATTTTATATGGGCACCCCTTGGCCCTGAGGCCAATATATACATATGTGCAAAATTTCAATGAAATTGGGTTTTTGGAAGTGGGTTAAAAATTGATCGCAAGATTTCACGACAAACTTACCGACCCACCGACAACCGGACCGGACGTGCCACGGGCAAGCGAAGTTAGTATTGTTACGAAAAGTAGTCAGTAGCGTATATAAAAGACTTAGAATCCTAAGATAAATCCCAATGTAATTACTGCATACTAAAAATATGAAGCATACTTTTAGGCTCTCACACTATTAGATTATTTGAAATGTAACCGCCTGCAAGTTTGAATCATTGTGTACTGGTCAAACAAGTAGTCAAACCGGTTTGTGCGGTTTGCCCGATTTTTGTAAAAGAACATGATTGAAGATGATTCATTACATATAAGTATCGTTAGTTGTAAATAAGGGAATAAGGCTACAATTTTCAGGATATTTCTGTCTGTAATATTGGAATTTTCTGGAAGCTTTTGATTGAGTATAAATAGAGGCGTTAGGCCGCAGTAAGATTATTAGTTGTTTGGAATTTAACCAGTGCAGTTGTAAAAGTTCTTGTAAAGTGAAAAAGCTTTAACTTAAGAGAGTTATTGTGAAGTACTAGTATCATAAGTGTTCTTGTGTATATTTAAGGTAATCACCATTATAAATTGTGAACTTTTGTTAATTTTATTGTTGTTCATTAAAATTGTTATTTGTAAATTAATAAACTTTGTTTTGTTTTATTTGCAAAATCCTTTACGAACTTGAAAGCCTGAATTTCGTAACAATATATAGAATTAAAAAAAACAACCAATAAAATTTTTCATGTCAATTCTCTAATAGGAAATCGGGGTAATTTTTAAAAAATGTATATATATTTTTTTTTTATAATTTGCGCGCGCGAAAAGGGGTTTGCACCCTTATTATGTTAGGCTATATGCTTGGCACAGCGTGGGCGTTAAGGAAAAGGAGAAGAAGAAGAAGAGAGGAGATGTCTATGAGCTTGTGTTTTGAATGCCAGTGGATCATAGTGAGCTTGGCAGAGCTTTCCATGTACGAGTTGTACGGCTGAAGAACGAATCCCTGAACTTAATTAACTGTACGTCTGAAGATGTGCTTAAGGGTAAACTGATGAGCATTTAGAGCGGTTGAACTCATGGAGAGGTGGCATGCAGCGTGCTATTTCTCTTGAGCACCGCTGGTGGAAGAAGCGATAAGAATAAGATAAGATAAGTCACCGATAAGTTTTACCGCGCGGTTTTGAATTCTATCGAGCTGATGCAAGGTAGTTTTCGGCGCACCAGATCAGATATGATTTGTAGTCAAGTTTAAGGCGAATAAAAGCCTTGTAGATAGTAGCCAGATCAGAAGAAGAGAAATATATATTGCACCGGGCTAGAAAACCTAAACATTTCGCAGCATTTTTGACGACGGTAAATATGTGGTTATTCCAACGAAGCTTGTCTTTAACGCATATACCAAGAATTGCGAGATTTTCAGCTTCCTCGATGCAAGTGCCATTCATGGATAATAGCATGGGATTTGGGATTCGCTTACACAACAGGAGACAGCATTGGGTTTTGGAAGCGTTAAATTCTACTCGATTGTTTTCTCCCAATTGTGTTATGCTGTCTAGGTCAGAATTTAACGTGCTTAACATGTGAAGTTGTTTGAGTTCCACATGAGAAGTAGAGGGACGTTCCGTTCCTCAAACTTATATGAGATGCTGAGATTGCTGTCGTCAGCAAAAGTGTGAATTGAATTAGAAGTCACAGTTAAGGGATCACTAATAAAAACTACGAAGAGAGTCGGGGAAAAAACAGCATTTATGTGGTGTATTTCAGACTTGAAACCGTCCAAAACAACTTGAATTGATCGGTCCACTTTTCGGTGAGATATACCATCAAATCACTAGTGGAACGTTGCCCACGAAATACTTACTGCCGGTCACTAAGGATTTCATTGGTTTCAAGATATTTCATGAGCTGAAAATTGATCAGCGTTTCCATGACCTTGGAAAGAATGGATGCAAGTGTTATAGGTCGGTACGAAGAAGATGACGACGGCTCGCTCTTATTGGGTATGGGCTGGAAACAGCCTTTTTCCAACTTCTCGGGAAGATTCCAGAAGAATAGGATAGATGGAAAAGCTTACGCAATGGTAATGCCAGCGTGGAAGAACACCTCTTCAGAACTAGTGGGGAAATACCATCTGGCCCATCGGATTTGTGGATGTTGAGATCGTTTAAAACTCTAGCAACTGCACGAGTATGAATGAAGATCTGTCCCATACAAATTTTATGAAAAAAGTTCCCGATTTTCTTCAAATTTTATACGCATATGTATCTCCGATGGACAAAACTTTTTGTAAATTTTTTGAAGCGATCGGTCGGGGGGGTCGGGGGCTCCCATACAATTTTTTTTTTTTTTAATTATCAATTTTTAAAGCACTTCCGAAAACCCGATTTTCCTGAAATTTTGTACACATGTGTATTTCCAGTGACAATACTTTCTTTTAAAATTTGGAAGTGATCGGGCCCCGGGTTCGTGGGGCTCACATACAAATTTAAAATAAAAATTGCCGAAGATGGACATTACAATAGTTTCTGGCTCGTTTAAAATTGGTTCGATTTTCCTCTGTAGGGTTTGCTTTGTAAAACCGAAAGCATGCCTCTCTAATCCGAGAAGCCTCTTTACAGCTCCAGTCGTACCATCCATCATCCTTTGGTTAGATAGACTTATCCCTGAAAGGGATAAACTTTCGCATACCAATAAGAATGATGTTTGTGATTGCATCAGCGGCGGCATCCACGTTGCTATCGCGAAACAAACCAGTTAAATCTCCCAAAGAAATTGTTAAGGCCGTCCCAATTGGCTTTCTCGTATTGCCATACTGTTTTTTTGGGATTTTTTTTCTCTAACTGCGTGGCTTATTAACGAGAAATTAGCTGATACAACACAATTATCAGGACGAGAGGTAAGGAACAAGTCAAGGGTGTTTGCGGAATGATTTGCAAAGTCAGGTATTCTTGTAGGCTCATTTACAAGCTGAGTAAGGTGATTAAACTCAGCAAACAATTCAAAATCACTTCCTACGGGTGTTGTCTGGCCAGAATGGCGAAGCCACCCAGAATTGTGTACATTAAAATCGCCCGCAATTACAATTTCAGTGTTATCATCATTTGTGACAATTCTTGCAATTGAGTCAGACAGACATCAAACAGTTTTGAAACTCTGTCTAAGTTAGGGCTTCTATAAAGAAAGCAGTAGTGGATGTTGCGCCCCTGTACCATTACTCTCAGCCATATGAAATTAAATTCCGCATTGGAACATTGGCTTAATTGAGGCAAAAGTGTGAACGCAACATCACTACGGACATAAATTGCGAGCCCGCGTCGTGGGAAAAATAATGGCACTAAGATATACCCAGGACGATTTAAATCTGAAGTATCAGAATTCACAAATACCTGAGTTTCGCTTAGTAAAATCACCAAAAGAAACAAACACTCACAATCCGTTATTCTTATAGCTAAAGAATTAGATCATAAAAAAACTGCTGCATGAACCACACGGGCCGCCGTTCACTCCAAAAAATTTACAAAAAGTTTTGTCCAAGGAGATACACATGTGTTTTAAAAAATTTATTTGGGCACACCTCGGGCCTCAGGATACACATGTGTATAAAATTTGAAGAAAATCGCGTTAATTTTTTAAAAAAATTGTATGGGGCCTCACGGGGTCCGGGGTCTCCAAATTTTCTACCAAAAGTGTTGCGCAACGAAATGTCATGTATATAAAATTTTAAGTAAATCGGGTTAATTTTTTTAAAAAAAGTTGTATTGGGCATTACGATCCCGCGACCGGGGTCTCCAGAATTTTTACAAAAAGTGTTGTCCATCAGAGCTACACATGTATATAATATTTGAAGGAAATCCTGTTAATTTTATTTAAAAATTTATATGGAAGCCCCTCGTACCTGTGGCTACTTCCAAATTTTTACGAAAAGCGTTGTCCATCGGAGATAAACATATGTTACATATGTTTATTTTCGGAGATACATATGCTTATTTTCTTCAAATTTTACACACATGTGTATACCAAATAAACAATACTTTTTCGAAAATTTGGTAGTGATCGGGTCCCGGGTTCGGCCGCAAGGCCCTTATACATTTTTTAAATATCTATACTGGTATCAGATATTCGTCGCCCTTTATGGACTGTGTGCGGTGTGTGCTGCGCAGTCGGCTGCGCTGCATGGTTTTGGTGGTAGAGAGAGAGAGAGAGAGAAATCTTAGCTCACGCACAAATGAACCCAGCAAATGAAACGAGACATAAATGTTTTATGCTTAATTCAACTTACATTTTTATTTACTGAATTTTATTTTTATTGATGTCGTTTTTTTGTTGTTGATATCAACTAACAGATAGAACAACAAGTTTTCGCAATATTCTGTCATTTCGCGTTTTCATAAATTAGTTCAGAGCAGTCAAAGAGTTCTCAAGATAAATGTTCGTGTTTCTTATTTGCTCAGAGTATGAGCGTGCTCTAAGTGCTCAGAATAAAATAATCTGAGCTTTTTCAATTTTAACATCTGATATCAAATGTCTGTTTCTATGATTTTCTCCTGCAATAAAAAAAATGGCCCAGGATCGAGGGGCTCCTATATCAATTTCTGCGATTAGAGAATTTAGATGAAAAATTTTAATTTTTAAGGGTTGTTTTTTTTAAATAAAATTCATGCTTATAAAATTTAAAGAAAATCGGGTAAATTTTGTAAAAAATTTGTATGGGAGACCCCACACTTTAATAGAAAGTATTGTCATGGGAAATAGGCATGTGCGCAAAGTTTGAATAAAATCGGGCTTTAGGAAGTGTGTTAAAAACTGATCACAAGATTCTGACCACCAGCCAGCCAGCCACGGGCACGCGAAGTTAATATAGAGAATTTAAAAAAACTTCTATTGTTGTCAACACACAGCTACAAGCTAGCTGTTAAGTAGTGGTAGAGAAAGGAAAATTCAAATGAAATAATATAATTGACGGTTTTATTTGTTAACAGTTTTATTTATTTGCAGTTATATTAAGATATTTTTATTAAACATTTTAGTAATATACAATTTTGACTTAAAACTAAACTTATACCTTAAATTAATAAGTGTCGGCTCAACAATAGGGGCCCGACGTATTTACATTGTCTTTTTTTTTGTATTGCTTATTACTAAACAATAATTTTGACTACTTAATCTACTACATGTTTATATTTACAGCTTCTTCTTCATCGTTGTTGGTGAGACGGTGAACCATATAGGATAGCCATAGGTTATCACTGGCCTGATGAGCTGCTTGTAGATGAGCAGCCTGGTGTTGTTGAACAGTCCGTTTCGTCTTTTTAGTAGCGGGTGCACCAAATGAAGAGCGAAGTTCGCTTTTTTCATTGTTTTATTGATGTGAGAGTTAAACTTGAGCCTCTCATTAAAGTGGATTCCCAGTTACTTAGTCTCTGACTTGGTGTTTATTGTTATCCGGAAGGGTGATTTTTAAGGCTCTGCAGGGCTTGCGATTTTTCTTATCCTTGTTTCGGTTGCTGGTACTCGAAAGCAGATGAGTTCCGATTTGTTGGCGTTGATCTTAAGTCCCCACTTCAGGTAGTACTCCCAAAGATTTCGGAGGTGTTCCTCCACTCTTCGGGCAGCTATCTCAGGAGAGCGGGAAACGGCATACGTGATGGAGTCATCCGCGAAAAGCATGGTCCTTGTTCCGTCTGTATTGGTGGGTTGATCCGCCGCGAAGATGCTAAATAGGACTGGTCCAAGTCTGGAGCCTTGTGGAACTCCGGCTTTAATCCTTTTCCTTGTCGATAGGCTACCATACACCTGTACAAAAAAGACCCTGCTAAAAAGAAATTTTTTAATTATTTTCACAATATAATTGGGTAAACCAAATCTATTAAGTTTGTACAGAAGCCCGTTTGTCCAGACGCTACCATACATACACCTGTACAAAAAAGACCCTGTTAAAAAGAAATTTTTTAATTATTTTCACAATATAATTGGGTAAACCAAATCTATTAAGTTTGTACAGAAGCCCGTTTGTCCAGACGCTATCGAAAGCTTTTTCGATGTCTAACAAACAGGCTACTGTACTACTTTTGACATTCAGACCTCGAGTGACGTCACTGTGATTTATTTGCAGTTTTATTTGATGCGTTGACCGTTAGGCAACTTGCATATTCGGATGTTTGGAAAATGACTGATCCATCGTTCCATGTCTTCCTCCATGGAACGTTAATTGAATTTTTAGTGCAGGTCAAGCTGAACCGTTCTGTTGACCTGCGTTGTCCGCATTACAATTCTCGCAGTCGTTGGTACGAACATGCGAATGCGAGAATGCAATGGGCAATTGAAAATGTACACGCCGCGGTGCTTCATCGGTGGCCGATTTAGGATTTGTGATAGAAAGAATAGATTGAAGAAGACGCTTAGCGTCGTCGCATTTATGAAAGTTGCAGCAGCAAAAAGGTTTTTAAGTTGTGAGCAGAAAACAAAAATTTTTTTTAGAGTCACCAAATGGAAGTTTCCTTTTTTGATTTTTCAAGAGTTTCCTAGGCAAGGATAAGAATACCAAAACTTCAGAACAGGGAATTAAATTTTTCAAGTACTAATAAATAATAATAAGACTTTTGACATTTAATTGAAATTAGACGCATACGCAGTACTGCCGTCAGTGAAAGTGTACTTTTAAAAGAAAAGAAAGATCATTCGATAAAAAAAGTACAAGTATTTATGAATTAAATTTTTCAAGTACTGATAAATAATAATAAGACTTTTGAAATTTAATTGATATTAGACGCATACGAAAATAAGAACTGTCGTCAGTGAAAATGTACTTACAAATAAAACCAAAATCGTTCATTTAAAAAGTACAAATAATTATTTCCATAAAAATACTGCCGTCAGTAAAAGTGTACTTACACAAAAGGCAAAATCGTCTATTTAAAAAGTACAAGTAATTGCCTTCATAAAAGTACTGCCGTCAGCAAAAGTGTACTTATAAATAAAAGGAGAAAAGTGTGCTGTGCAAAAAGGTGGTAATAGAACTCAAAGCAAAAATAGTTCTATTAAAAAAATACAATTAGTTGAACTTACCTAAAGACGCCCGTGGAAGTGTCCATGTAAAAAGAAAGTGGATTTATTGGAATTCAATAAGAATTAAAAAAGCAGCCATACAAGAAATATAAACGCACGAAAACTCATCAAAATAGAGCCGGATATCCTTACATTACATTACATTACATTTCATTACATACATATATATATAGACAAAACCTCCGAATACTTCTGCCGGCAGGATTTTTTGGACAGCGTTGTTAAACACTACAAAAAAGTAAGTGATCTGATTTCCTTTTTTGATTTTGTGCGTATGATATGAAATTATATAATCCTATACTAAAAACAGTAGGGCTTATAATTCCCAACATTTAAGATAATTTCTTCTCATTGATATGTTTAAATTGGTAATTTGAAATTTTTGAATATTTAAATAGGTAATATCCTTGAATTTATTTTTTTGAATTGAATTGAATGAAGTAATGTACAATAAAGCCTGTGAATTATTATTTTTAAAAAAAGGCTGTAGTCTTATTAGCCTTTGCCAACTAGGGCTAAAGGTAAAAAGGTTTTGTTTCTTTTGTTTTTTTTATTGAATTTCGTTTTTCTTTCACCACGGGAAGCAAACACCATGAGTTAGTAAATAGTGTTGGACCGGGGTGTGGTCGATGATTTGAACTGGTGACGGGGCCATTTCCGAAGAAAATAGAATGACGTGACGAGGACTTACTTTTTACTAAGACAACGACGGAACGTTCCCTCGGCAGTGTTACGAAGCTCCTTATGCAGATGTGATTGGGTCACATGGGCATTTTAGTTTTTTTTTTTAATTAAAAGAATCTCCACTTCTTTTAGTAATGCTTAGTTTTAATTATTTAGAGTTTTAGTTAATAAGCGATGTCAATAACCCGCCCACATCTGGACATGGACATATACCGTTTCCCTTATTCCTTTCTCCTTACCTTGCTCCTTTTATTTGCTATGTACTTTCCATCTCTTTTAGACGTACTTTTTTAAATTCTCTATATTAACTTCGCTTGCACGTGGCTGGCTGGCTAGTCAATTTTTAACCCACTTTCCAAAGCCCGATTTTATTGAAATTTTGCACCCAAGTATATTTCCGGTGGCAATACTTTCTATTAAAATTTTAGGCCCCTCGATCCTCGGGGTCGGGGGGCTCCCATAAAAATATTTTACAAAATTTACCTGATTTTTTTAAAATTTTATGCAAATGTGTATCTCCGATGGAAAACACTTTTTGTAAAAATTTCAGAGAGATCGTGCAGCGGGATCGGGGGGCTCCCATATTAATTTTTTCCCCATATAGCGACTTCATATCATTTCATACTATAATAACTGTGTTCTGTGTGCGCTGATGAGTGATAAAATGTATGCAGCATATATATTTCCGGTGACAATACTTTCTATTAAAATTTGAGACCAGTACAAATATTTTACAAAATTTACCCGATTTTCTGCAATTTTTATACACATGTGTATCGCAGATGGACAACACTTTTTGTAAACATTTTGGAGGCCCCGGGGTCGTTGGGCCCTATAATTTTTTTTTAAAAAAAATGAACCCGACTTTCAAATTTATACACACGTGTGTATCTCCGATGGAAAAAACTTTTTTTTAACAGTTTTGGAGTGATCGGGCGCTGAGGCCTGAGGTGTGCCCATATACATTTTTTAAAAATGAACCCGATTTTATTCAAATTTTAAAGACATGTTTATCTCTGATGGACAAAACTTTTTGTACATTTTTTTGGAGTGATCTGGCCCTCAGGCTCGAGGGGTGCCTATATAAGTTTTTTAAAAATTAAACTGATTTAATTTTAAACACATGTATATCACCGATGACACTTACTATTGAAAGTTGGAAGTTATCGGGCAGCAATGTCGTGGGCTCTCACACAATTTTTTTACACATGTGTATCTCCGGTGACAACTTGAAAAAATTTTGAAGTGAAGAGGCTCTTATATTAATTTTTTCCAAATTAACCCGATTCAAACTTTGCACACATATGTATTTTTATGGGTTGTTTTTTTTGTTGTTGTTTATGGACAGGGGTCACTGGAGGGGGACAAGAACCGCCCATCCGTTGAGCTAGGCTGACGCAACGTCAAGGTGTCTTCGTCTCCTTCCAGTGGCAGAACCCCAAATGGGACCTCTTATCGTAACAGAGTTTATACAATTTATTTAACAAACTTTTTTTTCTAGTATGTCTTTACTTTGTGCAAAATTTTTTTTTTGCTGAACATTATTTACTTATTTATTTAATTTCAATTTTATTGTACAGATAATTATGATAAAATTATAATTATATATTTTTATAATTGATAAATGATTATGATATTTGTATTTTATTTTAATATATATAAATGATTACAAATTTTTTTTGCATTTTTTTGTGCATTTTATTTTTATTTATTTTTTTATGCGTTTTCTGTTATTTTCTATTAAATCTCTTTTCACTCAGATTTTTATTTTGAAGTATTTTTTTATTACATTTAATATAATAATCAAACAAAAATGTTTTGGTCTAACGCTCAAAGGTTACTATGGTTTTATTTTTGAAATTTTTTTTGTAAAAAAAAAGGTAGCAATTCAACAAAAATGAATTGCAACTCGAATTGCAAAACATGAGGAACATAATTTATACAAAGATCAAAGTGAAGTCGATCATAACTAATTATTGAAGATCAGATTGAAAATTCTTAAGAACAATCGTGCGTAGGCACGACGGGCATTAAACTAGTGTATTAATATGCAAATTAGAAATATGGCAATGAGGGTAGAGGTCAAAATATATAAAGTTTCATGTTTTATTGTTACAAATGATTAATATTTTCTTACTAAATCTTTGACGTTAATACTGTATTTATCCAAATTTAACTTTTCAACATGTATTATATGGGACGAGATTTGGGATTGGTTACTGGGGATTTCGACGTTTTCGATTACGGGTATGGCCTGGAAATAATAGAGAATAGGAACCTTGTTGTAAACGTCATTTGACGCCTGCAAGTAAAATTCGTTCGTTACTGCCTTGCAGTATGGTTTTATTTTAAGGATTCCGCTGTCTGATAATTTTATTGCGTGTGGAGTATCGCCACATAGGATTCGTACGTATTCTGGATAACATATAGCCATGACCCATAAGTTTTTGTTCTTCAACGTGAACCATAACTAGTGTTTGGGTTGGAATACTCGATATTCACAAATCTGTGGAATTAGGTTCGAAATGTTCTGGTTCGCTTGTAATACATTTTTCCAAATCATTATAAATAGATTAAATTATTTGTTAACCATCATACCGATGACCTGAATCATAAAGTTTCTATTTACATAAATGGTTGTCGTTGTTGCTGGTGAATTGATTATTGGTAGATTTAACCTGGAAATTTTCCGTAGAAATCTTACGTTGTGCGGGAGTTCGGCCTGTATCTGGTTTAACGTTGCAATAAAAATGTATGAATTTAAAAATCTGTTGTCTAATCTTCCTAATTTTACCTCTTGCAAAATGTCAAGTAATTCTGCTTGTTTTGTTAAAATTTGGGAAGCGCATATGGATATCAGGATTGTCATTTCGTCGAAACTGTAAAGTATTTTTTCAGAGCTCGTGAGATTTACCAGTTAAGCTGAATTTTCCCTAATTTCTTTGGTTATTAAATTAAAGTTATTATTTCGTTACGTGTCGTCTCGTTAAGTGCATCAAAAACGTTTGATATTATAGTCAATTGTTCTTTTGTCATGTGGCTATTTTGGTTTTCCGAGAGGGTTTGTAATGCGTTTTCTATCTTTAAAACGTCTTGACAGTCCATTGTTCCGAAAAGGAATTTCTGGATATAACCTATACCGTTAAATAGATTGTAATTGTCGTACTTCGTCTTTTCCCGAATAGGATACCATCCAGTATCCTTCCTTCCTACCGATTCTTAAATGCTCTATATTAACTTTTCGCGTGCACGTGGCTGGCTGACTGGATTTTCTGAATAATTTTTAACCCACTTCCCATAGCCCGATTTTATTGACATATGTATATTTCCGGTGACAATACTTTCCATTAAGGCCCCTCGGACCTCGGGGGGCTCCCATACTAATATTTTACAAAATTTACCCGATTTTCGGTAATACCCGGACAGACCTAGAAATGATTTAATTTGTTTTTTGGTTTTAGGGATTTCGATATTATTAATCGCTGCAATCTTATCGGGATCTGGTTGAACCCCGTCGGCTGTAATCACGTGTCCTAAATATATAACATAATAAAGAAATTTGCATTTAGATAATTTGATTTTTAGATGGAATTTGTCTAGAGCTTTATAAACCCCAATAAGCTTCTTGTTGTGATCTTGCAAATTTTTCCCGTAAATCACAATGCCGTCGAGATATATTAAACACATAAAATCTTGTAATCCAGAGAGAACAACGTTCATAAGTCTCTGGAATGTCGGCGGAGCATTTCGTAAACCAAACGGCATTCTGTTGAACTCGAAATGGCTGTTAGTAGCACTAAACGCTGGTTTTTTCTTTATTATCTTCAGTAATCTCGATTTATATACGTTTATATACGTGTGTATCTCCGATGGGCAACACTTTTTGCAAAAAATTTGGAGACCCCGGGCCCCAGGGTAATTGGGCCCCAACATTTTTTTTTAAAAAATTAACCCGATTTTTTTTAAATTTTATATACGTGTGTATCTCCGACACTTTTTGCAAAAATTTTTAAGACAGGGTTTGGAGGGTCATGGGGCCCCAACAAATTTTTTAAAAAACTTAACCCGTTTTTTAAAATTTTATATACGTGTGTATCTCCGATGGACAAAATTTTTTGTAAAGTTTTCGGAGTGAGGCCCTGAGGTCCGAGGGGTGCCCATATAATTTTTTTAAAAATTAGCTCGATTTTCTTCAAATTTTAAATTTTAACACATACCCATCTCCTATTAGAGAATTTACATAAAAAATTGTATTTTTATGGGTTGTTTTTTATATCTGGCCTTTGGTTTGTATGATTTAAAAACCTAGCGTCACCAGCGCTAAAATTAAAGTTTTTGCAATTTTGACAAGAAGTTTTATTTGTGGAATCAAGCCATTGCAAAAACTATTAGCATCATTACGCTGTTTAGCGAACGGATTGCTTTGTTGGATGAAACATCTTCAGTGTTTCCGTTTGCATTGTTTAACTCATCGCACGACGCATTGGCTCTTTCCGGGTATGATGCAACTGATTCCCTGTAGCCTTGCTTAAATTTAAAAATTTCCTTCTGTATTACCTGAACCGATCGACATTTTCTATAATTTTTTATTAGTGCGTCTTTAAGTTCTGGCTATCCCTTATAATCATTGTATTTTATTACAACATTGTAGGCTCTGCCAGTTAACTTCGAGTTCACTATGTCAATTTAATTCTAGTTTGTCTGCATCGCTTTTTTTGACTGAAGGTCAACTAGTTGTATGAATCTATCTAAATTTTTGGCTAATCCATCAAACTCAGAAATTAGCTTGATGGCGTGTGGGGTTTAAAACGACTTGTAGTCATTTTTAATTTGTTGGCTTTTAATGCTACTTGGGGAACTTTAGTATTTATAGGTTCGTCGACTAACTGTGAGTTCTGCTTCGGAACTTCCCAGTTTCTTAACGATGTGTTAAGATTGAGGGTTGGCATACAGGTGTAATATGGAAATAGGAGGAAAGAAAGGGAGAAAATTTGGGGTAAAGGACTTGTAAAAATATCTCGTTTGATATTACTGAATTTTCTGGCACATAAACCAGAAGATCTTCGAAGAATTTAAAAATTGTTGTGTCTTAACAATGGCACATAAACCGAGTTAGACTGTAGCGTTACAAATTGTTTTAGTTGAACAAACGGCACTTTAACCGAGTTCAATGTGTTGAAGCAATGAGTTGTAAGTTTTATGTTAAACAACGGCACTTTTACCGAGTTCAATCCGCGAAGAAATAAAAGACGTTTTGTCTTGAATGCTATATTACAACTAAATTTATTTAACAAATGCAGTTGCTTAAATACTAAATAATCGTGAGAAAAAATAAAAAATGTTATTGCAACATAAGAGATACTCTTATGTTATCAAAAAACATTCGAGATAAGAACATACCAAATGCATTAAAGGAAACATACGAAATACGTGACAAAAATGTATTATAGATAAGAATACACAAAATATGAAGAAATGCATTAGAGATAAGAAGACACAAAAATACATAACAAAATGCAGTATAGATAAGAATATACCAAATATGAAGAAATGCATTACTGATAAGATTATTCAAAAATATATTAAGAAATGCATTACTGATAAAAATGTACAAAATGATAAAATGCGTGGCTGGAGGAGTCCAAACATTCTCCCCACGTTGAATGATAATTCAAAACAAAGAAGAAACAAAAAATAATTATGCTTTATATATGAACAGTAAAGTCCTGATTTGTCTTTTGTTACGGATGCGGACTTGTCCCCTTTGTTAAGGCCGTCCCAATTGGCTTTCTCGTATTGCCATACTGTTTTTTTGGGATTTTTTTTCTCTAACTGCGTGGCTTATTAACGAGAAATTAGCTGATACAACACAATTATCAGGACGAGAGGTTAGGAACAAGTCAAGGGTGTTTGCGGAATGATTTGCAATGTCAGGTATTCTTGTAGGCTCATTTACAAGCTGAGTAAGGTGATTAAACTCAGCAAACAACTCAAAATCCCTTCCTACGGGTGTTGTCTGGCCAGAATGGCGAAGCCACCCAGAATTGTGTACATTAAAATCGCCCGCAATTACAATTTCAGTGTTATCATCATTTGTGACAATTCTTGCAATTGAGTCAGACAGTGCATCAAACAGTTTTGAAACTCTGTCTAAGTTGGGGCTTCTATAAAGAAAGCAGTAGTGGATGTTGCGCCCCTGTACCATATGAAATTAAATTCCGCATTGGAACATTGGCTTAATTAAGGCAAAAGTGTGAAGTGTGTGAACGGTTTCAAGAGACGCCACTCGGTCCCCTGGGATCTTGCTTCCTCTTCTATTGCCCTTTTATTGTTAATCTCCACAAGTCTTGATTGGTGATAAAGTCCGGCCATCTTATTCTCAGTATCCGCCTTAAGCTCTTGTTGACGAAGACTTGGAGGAGCGTCGCAATTGACTCTGTGACTTTCCGTCTCGCAGCCATACAAGAGTACTGAGAGAACGTTAGACCTGAAGATCGTTAGTTTCAGACTCCGGGAGATTTGCGAGGAGTTCCAGATATTATTAAGCATACTATAGGAGTTCGCGCCTAGTTTACACGAGAGCACACATCCGAGTCAGCACCACAATTTTTTGACATCCAGCTGCCCAAAAAACAAAACTTATCGACTTCCTCCATCTGTTGTCCGTCAATCGAAAGATCACATGTTCCACTAGCGTTAACGCGAATTAGTTTTGTTTTTGAGACGTTAATTTTTAAACCCACTTTGTTAGCGTGGAGTTCTTGTGAGTTAAATTTTCGCTCCATGTCACCTAGCGATTGTGATAGGAGACAGATATTATCGGCATAGTCTAGGTCTTCCAGGCGGTGAAAAACATTCCATGGCAAACCCGATGGAGTACGGGTTACTATTTTCATCACCCAGTTGATAACAATTGTGAAATGCAGTGGTGAGAGGGTGCAGTCTTGCTTGACTCCCGAATAGATGTTGAAAGGTGAGCCAAGATGACCGTTATGAATGACGCGGCTTGTTGAGTCGCGGTACAGCTCCTTAATGATGTTGATTTTTTCCGGAACACCATAACTAGACAAAATCAGACTAAATCTGCCACATCATGTTTCGGTCTACGCTATCAAAAGCGCGTTTAAAATCTACAAAAACCATATACAGAGGAGAGCGATACTCAACTGACTGTTCGTACTCAACTGACTGTTCGATAATTATACGCAGGGAGTTAATTTGATCAGTACAAGAACGGTTTGGGAGAAATCCTGCTTGTTCAGTTCTCAAAATTGGCTCTAACGCATTTCGTAAGCGCCCAGCTATTATAGAGGAGATCACTTTCTTTATGGTGTTTAGCAGGGCAATTTCTCTCCAGTTTTCGCAATTGCTCAAATCCTTTCTTGGGGAGTTTGACTACTAAGCCTTCTTTAACCGACGATGTAATGGATTCAGATTCCCAGATATCTTGATATATCGCATGCAATGTTCGCGTAGTTAACTCGACTTCGGCTTGAAGGAGTTCTGCGTAGATGTTCTCATTGCCTGCTGCTTTACCTGATTCTAGTGAACGAATTACTGTCCTTATCTCATCCAACGAAGGAGTAGCGACGCTGATGTTAAGTAGCCTATTAGGGTGCATATGTGGGTTGATGGACGTTCCTGGCGAAGTACAATTCAAAACATTCTTAAAATGTTCTGTCCAGCGGGTTGAATATAATATTAATTTAGTTGCGATAAGTCCTGTTAGGCTCTCTCTGTTTTTCCAACATAGTATTAGCATTTTATAGCTCGGATACGAGCTTTCCATGAATGGTAATATGTGATCATAAGATTTAAAGCTTGCCCCATTATCAAACCAAAAACCTCGAACAATTTATAAAAATTAGTACGCAAATTTTTGTTTAATCAGTCTTGTTAGGCTTGCTCTGATTTTCCAACATAGTACAAGCCTTTTATAGCTTATGACACGAACTTTTCAGCGATGGTAATATTTGATTATAAAATACAAATCTTGCCCCACTGTCGAACCAAAAACCTCGAACAATTTATACAATTTAGTACCCAAATTTTACTTTAATTGCGATAAGTCCCGTTAGGCTTGTTTTAATTGTTCAACAGAGTACTAGCATTTTATAGCTTTTGTCACGAGCTTTCCAACGATCCAACAAATATGTAATCATAAGATTCAAATCTTGCCCCACTATCGAACTGAAAACCTCAAACAATTTATAAAATTTAGTACCCAAATTTTATTTTTATTGTGATAAGACCCGTTAGGCTTGCTCTGATTATCCAACATAGTACTAGCATTTTATAGCTTGTGACACGAGCTTTCCGACTGTTGTGTGTGTTGTGTATCATAAAATTCAAATGTTGCCCCACTATCAAACCAAAAACCTCCAACAATTTATAAAATTTAGTAAGCACATTTTTTTTAATGGCGATAAGTCTCGTTAGGCTTGCTCTGATTTTCCAACATAGTAACAGCCTTTTATAGCTTATAGCTTCGAAAACCCTCCAACAATCTAAAAATATAATTGCGATAAGACCCGTTATGCTTGCTCTGATTATCCAAAATAGTACTAGGATTTTATAGCTTGAGACACGAGCTTTCCAATGATGGGAATATATGATCATAAGATTAAAATCTTGCCCCACTATCGAACCAAAAACCTCGAACAATTTATACAATTTAGTACCCAAATTTTTACTTTAATTGCGATAAATCCCGTTAGGCAATTTCTCAAGCGATTCGTATGAAATTTGGAATGTAGGACAAATATCCGAATATAAGATTTGTTCCTATGGAAATTCTGGGATCTGGCCAATAGGGTCTGGAATTTTGGGAACCAAGCTATTTCTCAAGCGATTCGTATGAAACTCGGAATGTAGGACTAATATGCGACTATAAGATTTGTTTCTATGGAAATTATGGGATCTGGCCAATATGGTCTGGAATTTTGGGAACCAAGCTATTTCTCATCGTCATCGCATCTCATCTGTAATCGTTTTGCATTGGCAGTAAATTTAAATATAAAAAAAAATTAAAATCGGACACAACGTCAAAAAGTTTCACTTCAGCCGCGCGTAAAAGTTACACGCACTCTTTTTTATTTATACTTTAACTTTCCAATGATGGTAATATGTAATCATAATATTTAAATCTTGCCCCACTATCGAACCAAAAAACTTCTAACAATTTATAAAATTTAGTACCCAAATTTTATTTTAATTGCAATAAGTCCCGTTAGGCTTGCTCTGATTTTCTAACATAGTACTAGAATTAGCTTGTGACACGAGCTTTCCAATTATGGTAATATGATTTCTTTTCTAGTTTTGTCGGGATAACCTAATATGGTTGATGCTGCTTCCGTATACGCATTTACTGTTTTCTCCCATTTAGACTCTAGGGTTTGGGGATGTACCTCAGAGAGAGATACATACATTCTACAGTTTCACATCTGGGTCTTTCAGTGCTGCTACAACTGGCTTTCTCATTATTTGACTTCGTATGGTTGAGTGGTCCACGAGATTTAATCGCACACTGCCAACCACAAGGTGGTGGTCGTTGTAGATGTCGGCTGCTCTTCGGGTTCTAACGTCCAGCAACGATGATCGCCACTTGGGGCTTATAGTGATGTGATCAATCTGGTTGTTGTACATGTGATCAGGAGACGTCCAGGTGGCTTTGTGGATGTTGTTGTGGGGAAAAATTGTGCCGCAAATACCATTGCGGTAATGTCACCCATCAAAAAACCGATGTCACTCTTCCGTAGTTGATCTAATGAATTACTTAGACGCAAGTGAAACGTGTCTTTTTCTTCAGAGGTGGATTGTTCCGTTACAAGCTCACGTGCTTTTTTTCATTTTCATAAAAGTTAATTAAAATTGTATTTTTATTATTGAAATAAAAAATCTCAGTGTTTTTTTTCTTCTGCAATTCACAGGCATTTAAACATTTTATGGTCCTTCGAGCCGGATGGCAGATTTTATCACGGATTACGGATTACCGTCGAATCAATTGGCCATCCTCGTTTTCCGTCCTACCGTCGAAATTTCGACCCCTGTTGTATTTTAATAATTCAACAATAAAATTTCAAAAATTTAATTCAATTCCATTCAAGATTGTGGAGTCAAGTTGGCGTTCACTTCTGGAGCATAAGTTCAAACAAGGTAAATGCCGCTACGACCACGTTACTGCTAAGTATACCATTTTTTTGTCAGTTTCCACAGTACCTTTTTCCACTGTACCCTTTTCCACTGTGTCTACATTACTGTTCTTGAAAAAGGTTTCTTTTAATATTTCAATAAATTTGCATAAATTTTTATAATTCTGGAGTGCATTTTATAATTTATTTGAACCATGCCACCAAAAATCGAGCAATATCTCCGCCGCCGCGACACCACGTTGGATCAAATAAAGGTGATCAAGACCTTCGCCAATAATTTAGCGGAATTATCGGATTTGGAGATTGTGAAGGCGCAAGACATCATGTGCTCGGGGTGGGGTTTCTAGTCAGCAAAAGAATGAAACCCACCGTTATCGGCTTTAATGCCGTCAATGAACGGCTATGCACCCTTCGCGTGCGGGGCAAATTTAAAAACATAAGCCTCATAAACGTTCACGCACCTACAGAGGATTCCCCAGATGATGAAAAAGAAGAATTCTTTGAATCAGTCAACGGGAACTCCATGCCTGCCCTCAGTATGATGTAAAATCATTCTGGGGAATATGAATGCTAAAATAGGTAGGGAGCCAGTATTCAGGCAGTACATTGGCACCCATAGCTTACACGAGAACACTAATGACAATGGACAACGAGTCATAGAGATGGCAGCAAGCAATAATTTTGTCGTTGCGAGTACAAGGTTTGCGCGTAAAAATATCCACAAAGCCACCTGGGTATCTCCCGATGGAGCCACTCGCAACCAGATAGACCACGTGTTGATAGACCGCCGCCACAACCCGAACCTGATGACGGTACGAACGTACCGAGGTGCCAACGTCGACTCGGACCACTATCTTGTTGGTATGGTGCTCCGAGCGCGGATTGCATCATCACGGAAGACTGCATCCGCGAATCAGATTCGAGTCAACACGGCTGCCCTTCGCAGAAACAACTACGGTCAAGCGATATGACTCGCCCTAAATGCAGGGAGAGTAAGTCCTGGGGCTGAGATGTCGGGCGCAGAAGAGAAATTGACACGCCTTAAGAATACTGTCATTAGTACTGCTGACTCCATCTTTGGCAGTAGTCGTAGAGATCGAAACGACTGGTTCGATGACGAATGTAAGCTAGCGACTGAACGTAAGAATGTTATATACCGAGCAATGCAACAATCTCATAGAACGCGGGCACGCGAAGATGAATATAAAAAGCGCAAAAGATGTGAAAAAACAGTTCACCGGCGAAAGAAAGCAGCCTGGGAGAAGAATTTTGTCCGTGAACTGGAACAGAACAGAGAGCAAGGACCGCACCAGGCGCGGAAGTTCTACCAAAGGGTCCGCAGTATGACGCAATATACACCGCGGTGCATATACAGCAAAGACAAAGACGGTAAACTGATCGCCGATCTCAAAGGCATCTAAGAGCGATGGGAAGAGCACTTTCATGGCCAGCTAACTGAGGAATTGGAGGCTCCACCAATGACCGAAGATCATACTATGCTGCCGCCACCAAGCATAGTCGAAGTTAGCAGAGCAATAAATCGGCTCAAAAATAATAAGGCCCCGGGATCTGATGGGATCCCAGTGGAACTGATAAAAATAGGAGGCCCCACATTACACCAAGCAATTCATGAAATAATAGTGCAAGTATGGGAAGAAGAAGTTATGCCAGAAGACTGGTGAAGAGGCATCCTGTGCCCCATACATAAGAAGGGAGATATCACAAAATGGAGCAATTATCATGGTATAACGTTGTTGAGTACCGCGTATAAGATTTTCTCCTATATCCTTCATGACAGGATAGCCCCATACGCTAAAGTCATCATTGGTCCATACCAGTGTGGCTTCATCCCATGTCTAGAGTTTCAAAACTCACTACACCATCCTCTTATAGACTTTAAAGCCGCCATAGCCAGAGAAGAACTTTATAAAGCCATGAGAGAATTCGGCATCCCAAATAAACTGACACGACTATGTAGGTTGACCATGACCAATGTTATAAGCCAAGTAAAAATATCCGGATCACAATCAAGCCCATTCAACATCTATAACGGGCTCCGACAAGGGGATGGACCTGCGTCCTCTTCAACCTGGCGTTGGAGAAAGTGATTCGAGACTCTGACGTAACGGCGAGAGGAACAATCCTCTATAAGTCCATTCAGATACTGGCTTACGCAGACGATATTGACATCGTTGGTAAAAACCAAAGATCTGTACGGGAAGCTTTCATCCAGATAGAGCAGGCGGCACGAAATCTGGGGCTGCACATAAATGAGAGCAAAACAAAGTACATGGTCGCCACTTCTGCGAGTAGAAGATCCAACATTGGTCCCTCAATTCAGATAGTGAAGCGCGAATTTGAAGTAGTGCAATCCTTTAACTATCTCGGGTCCACTATAGCAGCCGATAACAGCATGGAACCAGAAATACGCGCACGGTTGCTTAAAGCCAACAAAGCCTACTATAGCCTGTCAAGACTCTTCAAATCCATGAACTTAACCATAACATCCAAGCTGCTGATATATAAGACAATGGTCATACCAGTACTTAAATATGGATCCGAGACTTGGGTGCTTAGCAAAAAGCATTCTGACCACATACCCGCGTTCGAGAGAAAAGTCTTACGGAGAATTGTTGGCCCCGTATGTGAGGAAGGACGATTTCGGAGACTCTATAATGATGAGATCTACGAGCGTTACGGCGATGTCGACAGCGTGAAGAAAATAAGCTCGGAAGGCTCCGGTGGGCAGGACACCTAGCTCGCATGAGTGAAGAGGATCCTGCTCGGAAAGTCCTTTGCGGTAGGATTTATGGAACACGACAGCGAGGCCGGCCAAGCCTACGCTGGAAGGATGGCGTAGACCAGGACGCCCAGAGTTTAGGGATGCCAAACTGGATGACATCGGCTCGAAATCGGGACTAGAGCCCTGCACGGATACGTTTTATCGTATCCGCATCCGATCCGCATCCGCAAAAAAAATAAAAAATAAATCCGCATCCGCACTCGCGAAAAATCTTAAATCCGCATCCGCACTCATCCGCATCCGCAAAATTTATTTTTTTTTTACAAATTTTGTTGTATTAACTTCGCTTTTCTAAAATTATTTTTTTTTAAATCAAATAAATAAGATCATATAGTCTTCTAAGTATAACAAAAAAACACTTCATAAAAGTTCCGTAGTTTTCTTTTAATATCGTTGTTCTATATAGTTCTGAACAAATCTGTGAAATGTTATAAGAACTATACAAAGCAACGATATTACAAGATACCTAAGGAGCTTTTATAACGGAATTTTTTTGAAGACTAACTTACTTGATTTCAAAAAATCATTAATTTTAAATTGGATAAATTTCAAAAAAGCTATCGCGTACTCGACACGATGTTTTTTTTTAGGAAAATGCAGCTATTAATTAACAAATTTGTAATTGAAAGTAAAAAAAAACAATCTTGTTTGTCCTGAATTAACTATAAATTTCTCTCATATTGTTTCGTTATATATGTTATGTTATTGCAACCTTAAAGAAAGCACAATTTGCAATTAAAATGCACTCGGATACAATGGAATATCCGCAAAATGCGGATAAGATTTCTAAATCCGCATCCGCACTCATCCGCCAAAAACTTTTGCGGTTATATCCGCTTTAATCCGCGGATAGCGGATAATTGCGGATATCCGCGGATATTACTATCCGATGCAGGGCTCCAATCGGGACCGGTGGAGAAACTTTTTAGAGCCAAATATGATGATGATGATGATGATGAAGGTTCATTTGGAACACCTTCAGAATTTAATGAAGGTATTTTCGGAAGCGGAGGACGAATTATTCGCAAGAGATGCAGATGTAATTTCAATGGCGAGCGAATGCGACGAATTATACTATTCTGCTGTTGCAAAATTAAATTCATGGCTTCGCGAGTTCCAAATACCGCCAAACCAAAATATTTCCGCCGCGATGACCTATAATAACGGCAGCAGACTCAATCATCAATCACAGGGGGACGTTAAATTGCCGCGTCTAATATTGCCAGCTTTCGACGGCAATTATCGATGGCAATCGTTTCATGACATGGTTATGACCACCGTTCATGATAATCCTGCATTGACAGGAGTGCAAAAGTTGCAATACCTGAAGGGAGCATTACGGGGTGAGGCTAGCACATTTATAAGACATTTGGCGGTAACTGAAGGTAACTGAATATAGAGGCTTTCCAAAAGTTGAAAAAAAAGAAGAAACTAATTCTTACCTCATTCATTCAAACATTTATAAATCAACCAACCTTTACTCAACTAACAACCAAACAGCTGCGTCAAGTATGTGATACGTCGGATGATGTAATACAGGGATAAAGGCTTGGGAAACGAAGGACGTGACCCCGGACGTGCTTATTTATTTAATATTTATCAAATTGGACGAGGATACCCAACAACGCTGGTCAAATGAAACGTCAGATGTCGATTTCCCTACAGACATTCATCGATTTCCTAAATAAACGAGCAGATACAATCTAAAAACGGTCAACCTATATACAGGAAATCAAACCCTCGATCTGCGAACATTCACATTCATACCGCAGCGTTCAAAAATTGCCCTTTGTGTAAAACAGTACACAATCTCTATGAATGTTCCAAATTTAAGGAAATGGATGTAAGGGAAAGGCGTGAATTTATGCAAAGGTCCAATCGTTGCTTTAATTGCTTGTGCGATTCACATCTAGTATCGAGATGCAAGTCCAAAAGGTCATGTTTGAAATGCCACAAACTTCATCATACCTCGTTACATGTAATACCGAACCTCAAAGCAATGTCAGACCAGAATACAACCAATGAAGAAAGTTCAGGAAATACAACAATCAGTAAAACCGCATCAACAACTGCATATTTGACACCATCTACCATCCAAACGTGCCTAATTAAATCATTAACATTCCAAACAGGATTATTACAAACCTCGTTAATAAATGTTCGGGGAGCTAATAATCATTTTTATAGTTGCAGATCCTTATTAGATTCTGGAAGTTTAGCGTCTTTTATTACTGAGTCGTGCTACAAAAATTGGGATTACCTCGAAAAAATCAACGAACCGTAATAGAAGGCATCAACCAAGGCGGGGACGTCCAGGGGCAAGGTAAATTTAGAGGTGTTTTCGCGAAACAAAACCAACACTTCTTCTAATGTGGGAGCTCTTGTCCTATCATCTATTACGTCACAACAACCACGAATGAAAATTGCTAGCTACCGATGGGTAGAATTCAGGAATCTTCAGCTAGCTGATCCCACATTTCACCAACCTGACGAAATTGAGCTTTTGATCGGATGTGACCTGTCATTAATTCTACCAGGTCATATTAAGAGCAAAACGAACTACCTAATCGCACAGGAATGAAAATTGCTAGCTACCGATGTGTAGAATTCAGGAATCTTCAGCTAGCTGATCCCACATTTCACCAACCTGACGAAATTGAGCTTTTGATCGGATGTGACCTGTCATTAATTCTACCAGGTCATATTAAGAGCAAAACGAACTACCTAATCGCACAGGAAACCATTCTTGGGTGGATAGTTTCGGGAAAAGTGGATATCAGAGAATCTTCAAAGGTCTTTAATCTATGCACTTCAATCGACATTGATAAATCTCTTACCAAATTCTGGGAAATGGATGAAATAAAAACACCCACAGTTCATAACCCACAAGAAGTTTATTGTGAAAATCATTTCTAAAGCTATTTTAAAAGGGATAATGTTGGCCGATACATCGTGGCACTTTCATTTGATCCTGAAGTTGCACCACTTGGAGAATCGAAAACACAAGCCATCAGAAGACTCCAATCGGTCGAGCGAAGGCTGTCAAATGATCCTGATCTGAAAAGGCAATATATTGAATTTATGAGAGAATACGAGGACTTGGGGCACATGGAGCCGATAGTGGATACCGACATAGATATTCCATGGGACCAGTCCAGTCTTATTACTTACCACATCATTCGGTCTGCAAGGAAACCAGCATCACAACAAAATTACGAGTTGTCATTGATGCCTCAGCCAAAACCAAAACTGGCAGATCCCTTAACGAAAATTTGTTGTTTGCACCGCCAATTCAGCAAACCATGCTGCAAATACTTTTAAGTTTCCGTTTTCACTGATATGTCATGACAGCGGATCTTGAAAAAATGTACAGACAAATATTAATTATTAAATCTCAGTTAAATTTTCAGCGGATTGTATGGAGAGAAGAACCAACCGATCCCATAAGAGAATTTAGCCTACTTACCGTCACGTATGGTACCGCCAGAACCTTTTCTCGCTACTCGTGTTTTAAAACAGATTGCTGATGACAATCAACAAACATTTCCAATGGCGGCAACAATCAATGGTAGAGACTTATACGTCGATGATTTGATGACTGGGGCAAATACGATGGAGCAATTCGTCAAATTGAAATGTGAATTATCGACAATAATGAAGGATTCAATCTGCGAAAATGGTTATCAAACTGTCTACCAACTGAGGATGTTTCAACCGGAAGTAGGAAACTAATTGAGACGGATAAAGAATCACAATATTCAAAAGTGCTAGGTATTTACTGGAACACAAATTCTGATTATTTTAGTTTCAGAGTTTCGCTGAACGGAAACCCAACCACCTCCAAGAGAAGCATGTTATCCGAGGCCTCCAAGCTATTCGATCCGCTAAGATGGTTATCCCCAATAACCACTAACATTAAAATAATCTTCCAGAGAACATGGGCAGAATGTTAAGACTGGGACGATCCATTACCTAGTGACATTAACGATGATTGGTGTAAATTTTGCAATGAGCTAAAACTGATAGAGTCTATTACCATACCACGATGGCTCAAAATTACCTTCAAACCATTACATTTACACGGGTTTTCCGATGCGTCTAAAAACGCATATGCTGCCGTCTTCTACGCTGTTTGTACCAATGAAAGTGGCGAAACAGACGTCACAATTTTAACAGCCAAAACGAAGGTCACACCAATAAATAAACAGATAACGATACCACGGATGGAACTTTGTGCAGCAGTCCTGCTCTCAAATTTGATAAATAGTGTGCAAGAAATCTTGATGGATCGAGAGAAAAGTATCTACATGTGGAGCGATTCAACAATAGTTTTATCTTGGATAGAAACAGTACCACGCTCTCTAGATGTTTTTGTTGGGAATAGAGTATCTTAAATCATCACTAATTATCCCAGAAAATACTGGAAATACATCACATTGTCCAGCCGATTGTGCCTCTAGGGGCATACTACCATCTGAATTGTCATAATCTCTGGTGGACAGGGCCAGAGTGGCTTAAGTATCCTGAATCCGAGTGGCCAGTCAAGCTCCACTCAATAGTCATTTGCAACTTGCAACTTCTCCATCACCAATTGACTTGAAAGTGTCAAATATTTCAATTTCAATAAAATCATTCGATTGCTGGCTATTGCAGACGTTTTATTAAAAATTGTAAGTCAAAATCCGATCAAAAACTTAGATCGTTCCTTAATTGTGTTGAATTAAGTGAGGCTAAGAATGTTTAATAAAATTTCTTCAAGCAGTTAACTTTTATTATGAAATAAAAATATTAAAGGAGAATTCCCAATTCCCTACACTCCATAGGCTTATAACCCTTAATCCTTTCCTAGATAAAAATGGTATTCTTAGAGTAGGTGGGCGGATAGGAAGACTAACCGTACCGTTTGATGTGAAACCCCTGTGATACTACCAGCCGAAGATGTCATCACTGAAATCGTGGTTCGCACAACTCATCAAGCACTACTTTGTGGCAGTCATACCCTGTTATTCACATCTTTTAAACAAAATTATTGGATAATAAATTGCAAGGTAGTAATTCGATGAGTCATCAAAAAATGCTTGAAACGCCAACGCCAAAACCTTTCAACCAATTATGGCCGATTTACCAATCATTCGAGTCACATTAGTCAGGCCCTTTTTAACGACAGGTGTCGATTATGCTGGACCTATTTATGTTCGGCCGTCGAAACGCAGAGGGTTAAAACCGGATAGGGCACATATAGCAGTATTTATATGTTTGAGCAGTAAGGCATTTCACCTTGAATTAGCTGGCGATCTGTCAACCGATACATTTATTGCAGTTTTTCGTCGGTTTATATCATGTCGAGGGTTATGTCGAGAGATTATAAGCGACAATGGATCAAATTTCATTGGGGCCAAATCCGACCTGAATATTGTCTCAAATGGTTTATGGTCTGGGACTATTACTATTAATGAACGGGTTGCGTACGCTATCAGTCGATCATTTTGCATTAAATATGCGCCGTACCGATAATTTAACATCTGCATTAACATCATAGTGTCCCAAAACTCTTGCTAACGAATTATTGATTCCCGAATGTCCCGTATAAATTTGATCAATAACTCTTAGAATTTCTTCCGCCGGTACTATAACTTATGTACGAATATTTCCAGGAAGCTTATTTCCTCCATGTTGCCAAACTTTCATAACTATTTCTATCAATGTTTTTAATTCTGAGTCTTCTTCTTTTAGTTTAACCAAATATTTTTTAGATAAATCTGATATTGACAACATTTCACATACCTCGTATTCTTCTACGTTTTCATTTTGACTGCTTGATATTAATGCATCAGCAGCTATAGGTATGTTAGTGCCCCTTTCATAAATAACTGTTGGTGAATACTAGATAACGTTCCATAATATTTTCTGCATTCGTGCTGGCGTATTTATTAACGGCTTTCTGAATATCGTCTCAAGAGGTTTATGGCATGGGATTATTACTATTTATGAACGGGTTGCGTACGCTATCTGTCGATCATTTTGCATTAAACATGCGCCCTACCGATAATTTAACATCTGCATTAACATCATAGTGGCCCAAAACTGGCGTATACACAGGCGGTGACAATACTTTCTATTAAAATTTGAGAGTGGTCGGGCCGCGGGCTCGGGGGGCTCCCATACAATTTTTTTCCCACATATAGCGGCATCATATCATTTCATACTACTCAGAGCGCTCAGCGAACAACGCACACAGAACACAGTCATTATTGTATGAATGATCTGATGCCGGGGAAAAAATTGTATGGGAGCCCCCCGACCCCGCAGCACGATCACACTCAAATTTTAATAGAATGTGTGCAAAATTTCAATAAAATCGGGCTTTAGGAAGTGTGTTAAAAATTTATCACAAGATTCTGCCCACCAGCCAGAGAGAATTTAAAAATTAAAATTTTTCATGTAAATTCTCTAATAGGAGGATAGACATGTATTTAAAATTTGAAGAATTTTAAAAATAAATAACATGGGCACCACGCGGTTCTCAGACCCGATCACTCCACCAAATTTACAAAAAAAAATTTTCTATCAGTGATACACATGTTGAAGAATGTTTGAAGAAAATCGGGCTAATTTTTAAAAAATTTTATGGGGACACATCGGAGGTACACATGTATGTCCACGACAGACAGACAAACAGACCAACCGACCGACAGACGTTCCACAGGAAAGCGAAGTTAATATAGAGAATTTATAAATGTATGTATGTATGTTTCTTTACTCGATTTTAAATTTATTTAACATTTTCTATTATGATTCTACTTTTCATTTTAATCACACTCTGTCTAGTATTTTCTCTAGCTTTTTATTATGTGTGTGGGCGCCGTGGCTCAGCTTCTCAATTCGCCGTTCGGTTCCGGCATTAAATTGTAGGTGCCCTCCATTTGTGCGCTAAAATATACATGCTCAACACAAATGGTTGCGAGAAGCTGGGCCTTGAACCGGAATGGTCTGTCGCGCCGAATATTATTATTTTAGTATACGTAATTTGACATATTTTTTCACTTTTTGTCTAAAATGATATATATGTTGAAGCACATGTGGTTCGGTTGAAAGTAGTTTTATGATTAAACAATTAATATAACAATAATGATATTAGTGTTGCAAATTTGGATATTCGTTTCATATTAAACTAATTTCTAATTTCAGGTCGAAGACAGTTTCTTACTATGAAGCACCAAATACTTGTGGCAATTTTTACAGCAATATCGATTTCAACTGTGTCAGGCAAGTATTTAATATTTACTGAAATTATGTTCACTTGTAAATTTGTGATGTATAACGATGAAAAAAAAATTAATTCAAGGCTTATTCATCGGAAGGGCATACCATCACAAATTTTTTTTCATGGCGACAAGCTCGTATCTTGTCGCGATAAAACAGGTCTGGTGATCGTAGTTTTACTAATTCAAAAGCCTGTATTTCGTCATTTATGAATATTTCTATTATATCTATCTATTTCAACTGTGTCAGGCAAGTATTTAATATTTACTGAAATTATGTTCACTTGTAAATTTGTGATCTGTATAACGATGAAAAAAAAATTAATTCAAGGCTTATTCATCGGAAGGGCATACCATCACAAATTTTCATGGCGACAAGCACGTTAAAACAGCACGATAAAACAGGGCTGGCGATCGTAGTTTTACTAATTCAAAAGGCTGTATTTCGTCATTTATGAATATTTCTATTAAAATTTTTTAAATTTTATGAAAAACATGTTTCTACTCGATGTGGCCACCTTTGGCGCGAATGATATGAGCGTCAGACTCTTAACGATAATTTAAAAATAGAGATGTCTGAATCAGAAAATAAACTTTCCGATTTACGTTTTTGTGACTTGAAAGGGGAGTTGGAATAGAGAGATTTGGACACGGTTGGTGCCAAAGCAACTCTTGTAGAACGCCTGGAAAAGGCATCGAAAAATGAAGAATTAAATCCAAACGAAACTCGAAATGAGCCTCCAAGCACTTTTCAATTTAAGGGCATTAGGATAGTGAATCGCCGTTTGCTGGAGAGGCATCGCAGAACATAAATAGATGGATCGAGGACTTCGAGGACATTTGCGCAATACTACGATTTAACGATCTACAACAATTTATATACGGTCGATGGTTGATGACCGGCGCTGCAAAGTTATTTGTTCAGGGGGAAAAGCGTATACCATGCTGGAAATCTCTAAAGAAAGCGTTGATAAGTGAATTTACAATCGAAGTTAATTCAGCAGAAGTTCGTCGTCAGCTGAGAATTCGACGGAAACAACTAGGTGAAACGTTACGCGAGTACCTTTACAAGATTGAAATTGCTAAACCAATCGACATTGACGAGTCATCGTTGATTGAATATTTTATAGCCGGCCTAAAGTACGATAAGGTAAATAAAATTGTACTCTATGAAGCAACGACAGTAGAGGAATTGAAGAAGAAAATCAAAGTGAACGAACGCGTAAAACAACAGTCTTCTTCAAAATTTTCATCGGCAGCTTCATTTGCCAAGTTCGAACCAGCAGAAACTGTTATTAAAAGAGAAGGACAGAGGAAATGTTTCAAGTGCGGAGATCCTCATCATTTGTCAAGAACATGTCCACAAGGTTACAAGTGTTTTGGATGCGGGGAGATGGGACATCGATCATTTGAATGCAAGAAGTCACCGAAAGAAGAGCCGAAACCCAAAGCACATTTTGGCTTGAAGACGAATCATCTCTTGAAGGATGTGGTTGTGAGTGGCAAGGAAATAATAGCATTAGTGGATACGGGCTGCGATTTGTCGTTACTACGTCATGAGATGTTGCTGCATTTCTCGGATGTGAAGTTGGTAGAAGACTCAACTGTATTAAATGGTTTAGGAAACAATGATGTAAAGACGCTTGGGTACTTTGATACAGTGGTCACTGTAGATGACATCGAATTTGAAGTAAGGCTACATGTCGTGCGTGAACGCGATATGTTGTTCTCAATGGTCATCGGAGTGGATGTTATACGTCAAGCATCGGTCATAATCAAGAATAACGACGTACAATTTAGACGACGAGACAATGAAACGGTGCTAGAGGAGGCATCGAGTAGGCCAGTGGGTTCAGGTGAAAGCAGGGCCCAGAAGAAGAAGCTGGATTTAGATAATCTCGAAGAAGTTAGCAGAGGTAAACAAAGGACACAAGTCGAGAAGAAGAGGAAGGGTGTGTGTTGGGCTGAAGGCAGGCAGCGGGAAGATGTCCCTTTATGACAACCACATCCTTCAAGAGATGATTCGTCTTCAAACCAAAATGTGCTTTGGGCTTCGGCTCTTCTTTCGGTGACTTCTTGCATTCAAATGATCGATGTCCCATCTCCCCGCATCCAAAAACACTGGTAACCTTGTGGACATGTTTTTGACAAATGATGAGGATCTCCGCACTTGAAACATTTCCTCTGTCCTTCTCTTTTAATAACAGTTTCTGCTGGTTCGAACTTGGGAAATGAAGCTGCCGATGAAAATTTTGAAGAAGACTGTTGTTTTACGCGTTCGTACACTTTGATTTTCTTCTTCAATTCCTCTACTGACGTTGCTTCATAGTAGAGTACAATTTTATTTACCTTATCATCCTTTAGGCCGGCTATAAAATATTCAATCAACGATGACTCGTCAATGTCGATTGGTTTAGCAATTACAATCTTGTAAAGGTACTCGCGTAACGTTTCACCTGGTTGTTTCCGTCGAATTCTCAGCTGACGATGAACTTCTGCTGAATTAACTTTGATTGTAAATTCACGTATCAAAGCTTCCTTTAGAGATTTTCAGCATCGTATACGCTTTTCCCCCTAAACAAAAAACTTTGCAGCGCCGGTTATCAACCTTCGACCGTATATAAATTGTTGTAGATCGTTAAATCGTAATATTGCGCAAATGTCCTCGAAGTCCTCGATCCATCTATCCATCCATCTCCAGCAAACGGCGATACACTATCCTCAATGTCCTTAAATTGAAATGTGCTTGGAGGCTCATTTCGAGTTTCGTTTGGATTTAATTCTTCTTTTTTCGATGCCTTTTCCAGACAGAGAGAAAACCAGTCTGATTGTGTCAACGAAGACAGGCCTGTGACCGGACCTTATAATTTTCATTTATTTTACTTGCGTTTAAATTGTTTTTGGAGTTAAATTACTTTTATATTTGAATAAACAAGTGGTGCGCTGTGTTTTTATTTAAACAAATTTGTAGAACCCTACATATATGACCTTTAAACTCGAGATAGCATGCGAAAATTTTTGGATTCTGATTCAAACAGTCGAAGCTTTGATCGTTTGCTTTATTGGTTAAAAGAAACTTTTCAGACAGTACTTCGTCTATTCCTTCTTTATTTGTTAATGGTATTCATTATAGAACTGATATTGAGAAAGCTAATCTCTTAGCTTCTCATTTCGCTGGTGCGTGTACCCTTCCTTTAACTAACCAAAGCCCTCCAATTCTCCCGAATCTAGGCTCAGGTATGTCTAAAGTCTATTTCCGGCTACGGGTCTACGGGATTCTTAAAGATTCTTAAAGAACTTGACCCCAATAAAGCGACTGGCCCCGACGGTATTCCGCCATTGGTATTGAAAAAATGTTATCATACTTTGTCAAAACCGCTTAGCAAATTGTTTCATCTCTCAATTAAGTCAAGTGTTTTTCCATCAATTTGGAAAATAGCAAATATTCAACCCGTTCCGGAAAAAGGTGATAAATCGACACCTACGAACTACCGTCCTATTGCTTTGTTGTCGGTTCTATCGAAGGTAATGGAATCTATCGTTAATTTCAGACTAATGAGCTATCTTGTTTCGAATCTTCTTTTATCCGATGTGCAGTATGGATTTCTTAAAAATCGTTCTTCAGGTAAACTCATGACCTGCATGACTCATTGTTTGGAGCAAAGCATTGAAAACCTAGGTGAACTAAGCGTTGTTTCCTTAGATATTTCTAAAGCTTTTGATAGAGTATGGCATGATTGTCTTATTAATAAGATTCGTGCGCTGAACTTACACTCCTCTCTCATTGCATAGATTGCGGATTATTTATGGAACCGTAAAATAAAAGTTGTATTAAATGGTATATCTTCAGCTTCACATGGGATCAATGTTGGAGTGCCTCAAATGTCATCCTTGTCGCCCACGCTCTTCTTGATATATATTAACGACCTGTTGTCTTCTGCAACATGTGATATCCATTCATTTGCTGATGATACAACACTATTGGCTTCCATTGAGTTTGTCAGTCAAAAAGAATGCAATTCTCGCTTGAATGGTTCGCGTAAATTAATGAATTTGACTATTCTGTCGAATATTCAAGTCATTCTCGATTGGGGCATTTCTAATAGAGTAGAATTTAACCCAAATAAATTCCAGTCTTTTCTTTTTTCTCGAAGACAATTAAATATTACGTTCCACCTGTTATTAATGGTGTCCATATTGCGAGATCAGATTCGCTTAAGTTGTTAGGTTTAAAAGTATCAAGTGATCTTTCCTGGAAGGAACATATTTATGAAATTTCAATAAGAGCTAGACAATGTTTGGGCTTCATAAGACATTGTTACTTCTACTTCACTCCCTCAGAAGTATTAAGATTATATAAATCTTATATTAGACCAATTTAATTCATATGTGTGGGGTGGGGCTCAGAGATCGCATTTGGCTTATCTAGATGGAATTCAGAATAGAGTTATCCGTTTGATAAACGATGTAACCATTACTTCGTCTCTTGATACCTTGGAGCACAGACGAAATGTAGGAGCTTTATCTGTTTTCTACATATTTTACAACGGTAGATGTGCTTTAGAAACCAGTTCTCTAGTTCCAGGTCGTATTGTCAGCAACGTAAACACTCGTTTAAGGTCTAATCAACATAGATTTGCCTTAAAACTTTTTTCATGTAGAACCTAACACTTTAAATCCTCCTTTTTCCCCGAGAGTCTCTTCGATGTGGAATCAATTGGTCGAACCGGTGTTTCCCGAATCTTATAATTGGCAGGCCTTCAAATTAGTCGTCAACAACTTCCAGAAGGACGAAGGATGAAGTGCTCATAAGCTAATTACTAAATTTAAAATATATATTTAAAAAAATTGTTTATCTGTATTATTTTCAATATTTTTAAGATTTGTAATACTTTCTTGGTCAAGGTTTTTTTGTAGTTTTCCCTAACCAAGATCCATTATTCAAAGTATTTGGACTCGCGTCGTTTTAGTTTTCGTGTTCCTTTTTTCGTATTGCTTTTTCAATTAATCAGAGAGAATTCTGAGAAAATAAATTGAAACCGGCTACAAACGTGAGGAATGTGATATATTGTAAATCACATTCCTTCGATTTTTATTTAATTTTTAATTTTTATAAAGGGCTTAGCCCAACTTATTGCCGTGACGCAAGTCATTCAGGGAGACCTTCCTGGCAATGAGGGTATATAAAAAAAGCTAGCGACTGAACGTAAGAATGTTGCGTACTGAGCAATTCAACAATCTCATAGAACGCGGGCACGCGAAGATGAATATAAAGAGCTCAGAAGATATGAAAAACCAGTTCACCGGTGAAAGAAAGCAGCCTGGGAGAAGAATCTCGCCCGTGAACTAGAACAGTACAGAGAGCAAGGACCGCACCAGGCGCGAAGGTTCTACCAAAACACGTCCGCGGTATGACGCGGAGCTCCTTAGGGCGTCAGTATCAGGATGATATTTTTACAAGGAAAATTAAAATAAGACGAGGTTTTGTAGTTCAACGTTCACTCTGAGGAATGATTTTATTTGATAATTTTTCCTTCTTTTATACCAATTTACTGATCGATTTTTGACCATACATCGACTCTGGAATGCCTACTCATCGATATTCATATTTTCCCTAATATTGCCTTATCAGCATAGTGCATGTATGTATGTACGTTATTTATGACCGACCGCGTCAAGTGTTTTTGGGTTCGCTCGCCTATTCTGCTGTGTTGACATATTTGTTTCCACAAGCGAACGACCTTATTATTTCATTACCATTTCCATGCGCCGCTTACTCAGCACATTGCATGGAAAGGGTAATTAACGTTCTAAGCGGTCGGCGGTCGTTTGCCCATGATGCTTAGACTGCATATTTATTTTCATAGGCGACCGCTGGTCATAAATTATGTTATTGGATTACGTTGTATTGGTTTGTGTGTGCGTTTATTTTCGTGCACTGAGCGTGCTATTAATTAATGACTGCATTTCTAAGATTTTTGTATTTTATTTTGAGAGGCACTAGAGTCGATGTAGGGTCAAAATTTTGTATGCTTAATTCAATTAAAATGTTGTATGCTTTTAGGCATAGTATTTATGTGGTACTGGTGCGATCCCTCACACCACCCTTCCAGGGGGAAAAGGATAAATCATGACATGTCTTGATTTCTTCTTTTCAGCGCCACTTCTACAATAAGGGATCTCAAAAGAATGTTTACAATATTTTGGTATTATATATATAATTAAATTTTTTGTTATATCTCAAAAGAATATTTACAATGTAGTGTTTCAATGTTTTGATATTAAAGATATAATTAAATTTTTGTTATGTTACCTACAAAAGTTTTTTTTTTTGTTTGTAGGATTCTTAAATGACTATTTTTTTTTTCTTTTTTTTTTTCTATTAACGATTTGCTATTATAATTTTTTTTGTTTGTTTTTTTTTTATAATTATTAGTTCGGTTTTTATTCATGTTGAAAAATTTATTTGCTAAGGTTAATTACAATTTTGTTGTAAGATTTTGCTTTGCTTTTTTTTTTGTTTACTACTGTTTGTTGTTGTTGTTGTTGTTGTTGTTGTTGTTGTTGTTGTTGTTGTTGTTGTTGTTGTTGTTGTTATGGGGGTGAAACAATGGCACTGCGACCCTTGTGGATCTATTGCGGCCCCCCCCGACTAGCGCTGCAGGGACGGTACCTGCCCAACCCTACAGCACTCCCTCCATACCAATGGCCTTTAGGAACCTAATGATATGGAGAGGTTCTAATGAATGACGTACAAGCTCGGAGAATGCGTGAGTTCCCAGCTGGCTCCTTCTCTGGCGGATCGTTGCTCCGCAGTCGTTGAGTAGATGCCACGGGTTTTCCTCTGCTTATCCACATAGCCTGCAGCTGTCATCCTCCTCTAATTTAATTTTCTTTAGGTGTCCCTTCAGCCTGCAGTGCCCTGTTAGGAACCCCGTAATGATTCTAACATTACCCCTACTTAGTCCCATTATTGATCGGGACCTCTTTGGGTTATAGCCACCCAACAATTCCTTCGCTTGCCGTAGATCTGGGAGTTCCTCCCATCTTAATGAAGCGGTTTGTTTACCTATATTGCGTAATTCTTCACGCATAATACGGTACCCAATTCCACAAAAGGGTTCCGGCCCTACAAGCGGAGTTTCTGCCCCTTTGTTTGCGAGCTGGTCCGCTTGTTCGTTACCTTCTATAACGGTGTGTCCCGGCACCCAGTACAATTTTACTTTGTTGTTTTCACCAAGTCTGTTTAACCTTGTTTTGCATTCTTCCACCAGTCTAGACGTGGTGTGGAATGCATCTAAAGCTTTTAGCGCAGCTTGGCTGTCTGACATGATGGCTATTTCCTGCCTCATGTATTTCCTATCCAGATTGAATTGAGCGCATCTTTCGATGGCGTGAACTTCTGCCTGGAAGATACTCGGATAATGGCCCATTGCTTCAGAGTACTTGGTTCGTGGCCCTATTACCCCCGCACCTGTGCCATCCGCCTTCTTTGATCCATCCGTATACCATTTTATAGTACCTGGATGTATCTTGTAGTCTGTTTCAGACCTGAAGTCCGACTTGGTGCTTAGTTTGACTTCATAGTTCTTTTTGAACTCAAGTTTTTGCACCATGTTGTCACATGGCTTGCATGCCATAGGGGTTAGCTTGGCTAGTGAATTCCCTAATCTCCCCGCTCTGCTGCCCGTGAAGCAGCCAACCTTGGTTAAGCGTACAAGGGTTTCATTGGATTTGCCCTCTACCACTATATGCAGCGGGAGTAGCCCAATGATTACCTCCATACCCGCCGTTGGGCAGGTTCTCATAGCTCCTGTGATTAGGACACAGGCTAGCCTTTGTACCTTCTCCAATTCTCTCCTTGTGGTGCTTAGTTTGGTTCTACTTGCCCATGCCACTGCTCCGTAGGTGATCATTGGTATAACTATCATAGTGTACATCCAGTGCATTATTTTGGGGCTTACTCCCCATGATTTGCCTGCCACTCTTCTGCACACCATGAGTGCTTTCTTAGATTTCTTTATTACTGCCTGCTGATGTTTATTCCATAGCAGTCTCTTGTCTAATATCAGACCAAGGTACTTGACCTCTTCGCTGATTGCGATCACTTCTCCATTGAGGGTTATTGGTCGCATTCGCCCCAATTTCCTTCTGTTGGTGAAGGGGACCAGTGTGGTTTTGCTTGGGTTCACCGTAAGTCCAACCTCTTGGCACCATCTGCTTGTGATATTTAGTCCATTTTGAACTATGTCACATAGAACTTCCTCGAACTTCGCCGAAGTAGTTCATCTACTAGGATGCTCCACAGTAGTGGGGAAAGTACTCCTCCTTGTGGACACCCTCTTGTTGTGTTAACCATAATGGTTTTGTCACCGACTATGGTTTCTGCTGTTCTAGTGATTAGCATCTCGCACATCCATTTGCTGATTGTGCTGTCCACTGTTTTCGTCTCCAGAGCATTTCTTATCGCTTCATGTGATGCGTTGTCAAACGCCCCTTCGATATCTAGGAAGGCGCATAGAGCGATTTCCTTACTGGCGAGTGAGCCCTCAATGCTTTCCGTCAGTTCCCACAGTGCGGTCTCAGTAGATCTGCCCGCTCTGTATGCATGTTGACTGGAATGCAGTGGTTCTTTTACCAGTATAGTCGACCTTACATAGTTGTCGATAACCTTTTCGATAGTCTTTAGGACAAACGAAGTGAGGCTGATTGGTCTGTAGGACTTTGGGTGTGAGGGATCCTTCTTCCCTACCTTAGGTATGAATACCACCCGAGCCCTTCTCCAGCTTTTCGGTATGTACCCGAGTGCTAGACTACTTCTAAATATTCTTAGTAGGTATGGGAGGAGATTGTCTAGCCCCATTTGCATAACTGCTGGGATTATCCCATCCACACCTGCTGATTTAAAGGGCTGAAAGCTGTTAACTGCCCACCGGATTCTTTGCATATCTCCGAGGCTTTCTTCCAGTCCTCTCTACTAAATCTACGATAGTTTAAACCTCTATCAGATTCGGTACTGTTCACCGTACTCCCCGGGAAGTGACTTCTCAGGAGGAGGAGAGCTCTCTGCTCTTCGTTCTCTGTGAACTCACCTTCCTGGTTTCTCAGTGACGCCTTGAAACAACTAGTGTCTTTTGCCATAGCTTTGTAAAGTCTGGCAGACTCCTTAGTGTTTTTTACCTCCTCACAGAAGTTACGAAAGCTTCTGCGCTTTGCTCTTCTCACTTCTATATTATATGCCGTGAGAGACTCTCTGTATTCCTGCCAATTGCCCCTTCTCTTGGAGGTCTTGAAAAGTTTTCTTACCTGCCTTCGATGGGCTGACAGTTCTTCGTTCCACCAAGGAACTTCATTATACCCTTTGGGTGAACTAATCGGGCAGCTCGACTCATATGCGTCAGAGATTGCCCTATTCAATTCTACTGCTGCGCATTCTAGCTCGTGCGGACACCTGGCCACTCTTTAAACTGATGTGTGTAGTAGATTGCCCTGCAAATAGATTCTAAATTTTACCCAATTTGTCCTTCTGGGGTTTCTAATAACCCTTTCCCCTACAACCAACCCACCCAATTCAAACAAGATTAATCTGTGGTCTGACAGAGTTGGTTCGGAGGAGACCCTCCACTTATTGAGTAAACGACACACTGTCGGAGTTCCGAAGGTGATGTCGAGTACCTCTTCCCTAACCCTAGTCACGAATGTTGGAATACTACCTACATTGTAAATATCTAGGTTTTCCTTCACCAAAAACTCTAAAAGGTACTCACCCCTCTTATTTGTGTCGGTGCTCCCCCATTCTTCGTTATGTGCATTTGCATCGCACCCGATCAGTAGAGGTTTGCTAAGCCTTCGGCAGTGCTCTACCAGTTCTTGAATTTCTGGGGGCGGTATTTCTTCCCTGTCCCCGGCAAAGTAGGCCGAAGCGATGACTATCTCCCGGTGCGTGCCGTCTACGTTAAACTGGCACTGGATTGCTACCAGGTCCCGGGTTATAAATTCTGAAAGAGATAGATAATTAATACTATTTCTAACGACGATGCAGGCTCGTGGGGCAACTTGCCCCACTTCATATATCACCTTTGCATCTCTGCAAGACAGACCGCATATCCGTCCCCTGTAGAACCAGGGTTCCTGGACCAGCACTAGCCCCAGATGTTGTTTGGTGAACATCCTGGCCACCACGGCGGCTGCCCTTTTGGCCTTATGGGTGTTCACCTGAGCAATGCGTGTGCTGGTCATGACTTAATTATCTGAAGAGGGCAGCTGCTCCTCTCCAGTCTCTAGTTCGAGGTGCTTGATCTCCTCCAGCAACTCGTCCTCTTCTAGCTGTCGGATCGCCTCCAGCTCGTCCAGTACAATGTCCGGTTGGGGAAGGGCAGCGAAGTCTTCCATAATGGTTACCTCTTCTGCTCCCGCTTCTCCTTCCGTATCCATTGTACCTGCCCCCTGGGGGTCATCTGCTGCCAGGGCTGGAGGGTCATTCTGCCCCTTCTCCACCTGTGAGCCGTCTTTCTTTTTCAGGCCCCCCACCGATATTTTGCCATACCGGTATCTAATGGAGTGACCTGCCTCTTTAATTACCTCTCTGCTTCGGGAGTCAATGGATATAGTGGCGAATACTCCACCCCTTTCCTCTCGACAGCCGATGACTTTCCACATACCTACGTGGAGTCCCTCGTTTTGTGCTCCAATCAGGGAGATGGAGCGCTCCATCCCCTGCCGATTGCTACGTGGCAGGAACACCGACATAATAGTCGGCTTGGGTATGTCATCCCCGTCCCTGGCCACGAGCTTCGGTCCCTTCCACGTCGAAAGGGTTGAAGCATGTGCCTTAAGCCAAACTGCCGAGCGTCCATCGCAACAGTCGACAAGAATCATCCCTGGTCTGAAGTGGACGCCGTCGAAGCCAATTTTGACTTCCCAGCCCAGCGCCACCTCATCCAGGATAGATTCCTCCAACGCTGCCAACTGCTCGTGGGTCAGAGTCTCCTCCGGATCATGCTCCGGAGGATAGCGACCCTGACTTGCTTAATGGCCTCTGAATAGCTAGGCTGAGAGCCCCCACTACCCCTGAAGGGGGCACTGGTCGACTGCCCGGTGCCCTCCTTCAATCTCTTGTCCTCCCTAGGTGGTGGAGTGAGGACCGATGGCCCCCTCTTCGCCCCCTGGGGAATGACGACGGGAGGTCTTTGCCCTACAACCGCCAGCTTCCTATCGTCTACCTCCTTCCTATCGTCTACCTCCTTCCTCGCTAGTGCGGGTTCTATGCCCTGCTCTAGGAGTCGGAGATAGTGCTTAGTCCCCGCCCCACTGAGACCCTTTCTCAGGGGATCATCCACACCTCCTGGTTGCCCTTTTGGCGGGTCAGGAGGTCCCCTCCTCTTAGAGCCTTTCGGCTTAGATTTGGGGACTGCTCCTAGCGTCACCTTGGGGACAATGGCCGGCGGACGATTGGGGAGAGACCCCGAACAATCCGCTGAGGGTGTACCCAACTGCGGCGGCAGCTCTTGCTGCCTACTGGTGGAGGCTTCACCCTCGGGTTGGCGGGATAGCCCCAGCCGCGCCTTGGGGTCCCCCCACCACCCTTCGTTAGTCTTGGGGTCATGCCCCCTCGACCGATATCGGGTTTCCTACGCGGGTCAAGGTGAGGCTTCTGCTCCGCTCGAACCGCCACTCTGCTGGTGCTGGGTTTCGGTTCAGGTTCACGGGTCGAATGCCCCAGTAACCCCCTTGCCGTAACCGCACCTCTGCCCCTAGCTGGTCTGGAGGTCATGCCCCCCCGGCCAAGCCTGGGTCTCTCGCAGGGTTCGTCGCGAAGCATCCGCTCAGCTTGATCCGCTGCTACCGACGCGGGCATGCCCTGCTTTAATTTGTTAAAGTTTGATTTATTATTTTTTCTGTCCATTTGATTCCCACGAGTAATGAGGAAAATATTACCTCCAGCACAGAGCCTCTGGTACTGGAGGGTCCGATACGCATGGAGGGCGACAGGTATCCACGGGCTCACGTTCGCGATAGCCGGTTACCCCTGGCTACCAACCAGTCCACTGGGCACGGGTCGCATCACACCACTGGATTAGGGGGCGGTAGTTCTTGGTTCGTTACTCATCAAACCTGCTAGCGAGGGAGGTCCCCAGCTTGCAGTATGACTCTTTGCAACTTAAGCCCTCACGCCAGCGTCAAGGCCCCTACCATAGTGAGGGTTACTACTGTTTACTATTAGGAAAATAAAATGGTAATAATAATAATTATAATTTTTAAAGTAATTTGATCTTTATGGTTTCTCATTCCTATTCTTTTTACTAATTACTAATTTCTATTCTATTGATTATTCTTATTCCTAATACTTCCTAATGTTTATATTAATTCTGAAAATACTTATTTCTATCCTATTCTATGGATTTTTCTTATTCGTAATACTTCTTAATGTTTTGTAACGAGTTTCGCTCGGGTGACGCTCGCCGGTCACCCAGGGTTCATGCGGTGGGTTGTTACAAATTAAAGATTGGGGTTTCGGTTCATACAATTTATTTATTCTATACTTAAAACTACTTATTATACCTTATTCTACGGTCGTTATTTGGCCAACTAGTGGCGTCGGTCGGTATCGGTCGGTAGGTCGGTGTTACGGGAGGGGGTAACGAAGCGGAGGCGTGAACCTCAGCACGTGAGATATAGCGCTCTATATCTCGACGCTAAACTGGGGGGAGGGGGTGGGTATGAGTGGCGTGTCACTCGTACCGCTTTTGATGGACAACTAGCCTTATCGGAAGGCACACGGGAGAAGCTTGGTGACGACCAGGCTACCGAGTTGTGAAATTACGGTTAGTCACACAAGTGGCAGATATAGCAGTAGCGGCCCCGTCTAACGAGCGGCGTGCCCCTAGCGTTATTTCTGGACTTGGACGGTAAGTTTGAGTCAAACAAGTTGGGAGATGAGACAGTAGTGGCCCCGTCTAACGAGCGGCGTGCCCCTAGTGTTTCCTTCCAACTCGGACGGTAAGTTTGAGTCAAACAAGTCGGGAGATGAGACAGTAGTGGCCCCGTCTAACGAGCGGCGTGCCCCTAGTGTTTCCTTCCAACTCGGACGGTAACGCACTGGAAGAGTGACGGAATTTATCGGACAGAATTGTCCCTGGTGCTTTAGGTGAAGAGTGCAGAAATTGGAACAGAGTTCCTTGTGGTGCGAATAAATGGCCTTGGCAATAAACTTCGGTCAGGGTTACTCCACCACGACTTCAGTGGTTCGTGGCGGTCTTGATACGATTGTATTTTTGATGACCGATGGGGAATTATATTGGCGCTGATTTCGGAAAATATAATTTGTTGCTATTATATTATGATACCATTCTCCCCTTCGTTTTGTCAAAAAAACAAATGCCCGACCTCACCCTTGAACCTGTGATTTGGTGTTCGGTCGGTATCTTGGCTGGAGACTTATCCGTGGCGCTAATATCGGATATATTTTTAACCGAGCGATTGGTGTACATGGACCTTGATGTTCGCGAGATTTTTATGAAAAAAATGTTTTCCCTCGCCTGGGATTTGATCTAGGGCATGTTGACTCTCCGGCCAATCGCTCATGCTATGTGCTATTGGGTCCGATGTGGTAGGCGACGGCAATATGCCTTTATAGAAATTAATTCGAAAATTAATTTCTATGAAAAAAAGTTTTGCTCGTACGGGGATTTGAATCCACGTACCTTGGATCGGCGGTTTGGAGTATCTCCATGGCGCTACTAAGCTCCATGTCAGATGTAGTGCTAAACTTGTATATTAGTGTAGTATGTTAATCGTATGGTTTGTGACGAAGTGTTTGTGCTGTAGCAAAACACTTCGTTACATTCCCCTCTTACTTGTGGTGGGGTTTGTAATAAGGGTTTTGTTTCTTTTGTCTTGTCCTTACTGTCGTTAATGTTTTTTGTTAAAAATAGTAGTGCTTATATAAATATGTACAAGAAAATATGCTTAACTGTTACATTGTGTACAATCGGAATGCATTGGAATTAAATTTGTGTGAATATCATTTTGACTAATTATTAATTGATTTGATTATTTATGTGCTAACATAGGAAAAAAAATTGTAATAGAAAGTAGTTTTTATTGATCTCTTGGGTGTGGTCGCTTTTTATTATTAATGGGATGACCTTTATTTTAGGCGCCAATCACCTCCTGAGATGAAATACAATTTATAATACTATTATGTGTGCAAACTTATATCTAATTTGGTTCGTTTTTTTTTATTTTTTTTTTTTTTTTTAGTTTTAATTTTAATTTTTGTGTCCGTGCGGTAGGCTGAGGGTCAGCGTGCGGTTACTTTCTTTCCAGGGACGTCAGGTGGACAATTCCTGGGTGGTGTCTGACGCCGGCTACCTTTCCTTCAGTGGTCCACAACTTAAATTTCCGGGATGGTCGTGGGTTGGTCAGACACATTATGGCCGCAATCTCCTCCGGTGTCATAGTGCCTCCCACGACCCGATATCCTTCGAAGGTGCGGGTTGGTTCGACGGTAGCGATGGTGATAGCAGTTGTAGTAGTAGTGGTAGTAGAAGCGGTAGTGGCGATGATCGCGTTGGTGGCGGTGCTGATCGGTACGGTGCGGGTAGCGGTGGTGGTCGGAGCGGTGACGGTAGCGGTGATGGTCGGAACGGTGGCGGTAGCGGTGATGGTCGGGATGGTGGCGGTAAAGGTGCTGATCGGAGCGGTGGTAGTAGCGGTGATTATCGGAACGTTGGCGGTGGCGGTAGCGGTGATGGTTGGAACGGTGGCGGTAGCGGTGGCGGTCGGAACGGTTGTGGTAGCGGTGATGATCGGAGCGGGGGCGGGTAGTACCTCAATTCGCGTTATCCTGAATTCGTCAGGCCATTCTTCACCGGCGACATGCCAGGTGGCGGTGTAGGGTGCGACAACATGCTGTGTGGCGGCCCCGGTGGGTGGTGCAGTGTCTGCACTGGCGGGGGTAGTGATGACGGACGAGGTGGTACGTGACAGGCCCAGGAAACGCATGGGTGTGGCGGCGGTGCCTCTGACGCGTGGGACGGCGTGACACAGTCTTGTCAGCTCGTTGGCCGTAAGTGGCCGTCGTGGTGGCGGCGGCTTCTTTTTCCACTCCCGTGTGCGGAGCTGTCCGGCTGATGTGCGGCATGAGGGGTTGGTAATGGGGTTGGTTTGCCCATTTCGACCGTGTCAGTAGTGAATTTGACCGTTTCGTTCGGCATGTTGACTGTGACTGATTGTTCGATTTCTGTTTTGTTCATACCTGCGGTATCGGCATTTTCGATTAGTGGTTGTTCTGGTAATTGCTTGCAATCTTTAATGTGTGCTGTTATTGTCTTTTTCCTCTCCCCTTCCAAGATATAGATTACTGGTGAGAGTTTCTTTTTTATTAAATATGGTCCTATAAATCTTGGGGCTAATTTGGCGGAGAATTGGTTGGCTGCGGACGAGAGGGGGCGGTGGCGAAAGTATACCAGTTCTCCTACCTGAGGGGTCCATGGGCGTCGCCGTAGGTCGTAGTAGTGTTTTTGTTTGGTGAACGCTTTGGTGGCGTTGAGCTGGACCAGGGTGAAGGCATCGTATAATTTGCTTATTCGTTCGGCTGTGTTGGGTTCGGTGTTTAGGCTGATTGTGGGGGTGGTGGGTAAGCGGAGCTCTCGGCCGTAATTTAGGTAGGCCGCCGAGTACCCCGTAGTTTCGTGTTGACTTGTGTTTATCGCTAGCATTAGTTCGGGTAAGTACTCGTCCCACTTCCGGTGGTCCTTTTGTACGTACTGGGCTACCATGGTTTTGATTACCCTATTCATGCGCTCGGTCGGATTTGCTTGAGGGGTGTAGGGTGGGGTAAGCCTTTGCTCTATGTTGAGTTCTGCCAGTAGACTTTGAAAGGGCTTGCTTCGGTATTGTGTTCCGTTGTCGGTGATTAATTGCTTCGGGCATCCGTAGCGGCTTAGTATGCGTTCCCGAAATCCTTTGATCAGGGCTGGGGTGGTTGCATCTCGCAGGGCCACAAATTCGGTCCATTTCGTAAATTTATCGTGGAAAACCAGAATCATCGTATTTCCTTTTGTTGATCGAGGCAGTGGTCCGATAAAATCGGAACATACTATTTCCCATGGGTGCGAATTTGCGGTTCGGTGCATCTGGCCGGCAGGTTTCCTGGCCGGGAATTTGTACTCCATACAAATAGGGCAACTGCGGACGAAGCGGGCGACATCTCTGAATAACCCTGGCCAGTAATAGGTTTGGGCGATTCGTGCGATGGTTTTTGCAATGCCGATGTGGCCGGCGGTTACGGCTGTGTGTTTTTCGTGTAATATCTGCCTGCGTAGGGGCTTTGGTACGCATATCTTCCATGCAGATGCGGTGGTTTCCGTATAGCAAGTCGGGTTGTAAATGTGTCGGTACAGGGTATCCTCGGTTATTTGATACTCTGGGTTATCCTTGGGGTTCTTCTTTACCAGTTGTAATTTTCCTTCGTACCACGGACAAGTTGCGGTGATGGGCAGCAATAGCCGCACTGGTGACTCTTTGGTGGGATGTCTGGAGAGTACGTCAGCGACGGTGTTTAGTGAACCCTTCCGGTAGCGGATATCAAAATCGAATTGTTGCAACTCTATTGCCCAACGGGCTAGGCGACCAGATGGATTCTCCAAATTGTTTAGCCATTTTAACGAACGGTGATCGGTGTGTACGATGAAATGGTATCCCTCTAAGAAGGGCCTCATTTTCCGGATTCCCCAGACGACGGCGAGACATTCTTTTTCGGTGACCGAATAATTCCGTTCGGCGTCGGTTAATGTGCGGCTTGCGTATGCAATTACCCTCTCTTGAGTTTCGATCGTCTGGGATAGTACGGCGCCTAATCCTTCGGCGCTGGCGTCTGTTTGGAGGAGGAACGGCTTGGTAAAGTCTGGGCAGGCAAGGATGTGGGCTTCCGTTAGCTTTTGCTTCAATAACTGAAATGCTTCTTCCTGAGCGGTTTGCCATACCCACTTCTGGGTTTTCTTTAGTAAACGTGTTAATGGAGCGGCTACGGTTGAGAAGTTTGGTACGAACCTTCGGTACCATGAGGCGATCCCAAGTATTCTGCGTAATTCCTTAATGTTTCGGGGTGGCATTAGGTTGCGGATTGCCTCTACCTTGCTTGGGTCTGTGTGGATTCCCTCTTGGTTCACCATATGCCCTAGATATCGCATCTCGGAACGGCCAAATTCGCATTTGTCTGGGTTTATCTTTAATTGGGCCTGTTTTATCCGACGGAATACCTCCTTTAGTGCGGTAGTGTGTTCGGAGAAAGTGCGACCAATCACTATGATGTCATCTAGGTATGCGAATGCAAAGGGCTCTAATTCGGGGCTAATAATTTGATCGAGCAGGCGCTGGAAAGTGGCAGGCGCAGAGTGCAGTCCAAATGGCATTACCTTCCATTGAAACAAACCTCGGCCCGGGACGGTAAAGGCGGTGTATGGCCGACTGTTTGGTTGGAGAGGTATTTGCCAGTATCCTTGCTTTAGGTCAATGGTCGATATGTATTTGGCTCCTTTTAACTTGTCCAGTATGTGTTGTATCTGGGGTAGGGGGTATGCATCTTTTATGGATATTTCGTTCAGTTGGCGGTAATCCACGCACAACCTCCACGTGCCTTGCTTCTTTCGTACCAGTACGATAGGTGAGCTGTATGGGCTTCGGGATGGTTCTATCTTCCCTTCCGCAAGCAATTGATCAATTTCGGCGTTAATTATTGCCTGCATTGCTGGGTTTCTGGGCATGTATCTGTGCTTGAACGGTCGGTGGTGCTTCAACCGGATCTCGTGTTCGGTGACGGTGGTTAATCCTGCGAGCCGCTCGAAGGTAGGTAGTTCTTCGGCTAGTAGTCTGTTTAGTATCTCTGTCTCGGTTGACAAATTTCGCAGTGTCGGTGGTGTTGGCTCGCTTTGGGCGGTTATAATCTCATTCCCTCTATTTATGGTAAAACCATGTTTCGCTAGGAAATCTGTACCGATGAGGAAATTGTCCATCAGATTTGGTATATAGACAAATTCTTCGTTGAACGTCCACTTTCCCCATCGTATGGCAAGTGTGTATGCTTGGTGGGCGGTGACGGTGGACTTGTCCGCTAGCGAGAACGTGATTTCTATCGGATGGGCCGGTATGTTCGCGGCTATGCAAATACTTCTGATGTCTTTGCCTATGCAGGATCTGCCTGCCCCGGTATCAATCACTGCGTTGTATGGTTGGTGGCAAAATTCGATTGGTAGAGTGTATGAGGTGAGACTAGAGGTAGCGGTATCGGGGGCGTCTAACGTCTCACTGCCTTGGACGGCCCGGTGGCGTTTCCCGCTAAGCATCGACAGTGTCGGCTTTGTACTCCGTTGGTTCCGCAGTACGAGCAGAATATTCGTCGGTTTTGGCAGGCTCGTCGTTGATGTCCTGGCTGGCCACAGGTCCAGCAGCAGGTTCGGCGGTTGTACTCGGGATCGGGCAGTGGTGATGCTGGATACGGTTCTGGTGGTCTACCGATGGTGGGGACGTCATTTGGCCGGGCGGTCTGTAGTTGCGGCTGGTAGGGATGTACTGCCGTTTGGTGGGGCGGTGTGGTTTGGTGATATATTGCCTCTGTCGGGTGCATCGTTGGGTGGTATGCCTGGATGGTCGCTTGGTGCAGCGGCGCATTTGGGCGGTATGAGGCATCGGTTGGTCGGGCGGTCTGTCCTTGGGGTTGGTCGGCCGTGAGGGTCGACTGAGGCAGCGGTGCGGCTGGGCGGTACTGTGGCGTGGCTTGCCGGTAGGGCGTGGGGGCTGGTCGGAATGCGGGTCTTGACATCGGTGTGTTTGGTCGAATAGCCGGGGATTCACTTTGCAGGTGTTCGAACTCTTCGACCAATGCGGTGAGTTCCGGTAGTGTGGAAAACTCTCGCCTTTTCACATAGTGGCGGTACTCAGGACGGAGATTGTCGTAAATTTGGTCAAGTTTTTCTTCGGGTGTGAATGTTGTCTGCCATCTCATTAAGGCCTGTATTGCTGTGATAAATTCCTTTCCCTTCTCTTTCGATGTTTGTGTTCGATTCCGTATTTGGTCACGGAGATGAGTGGAGAATCGGTAGGGGAGGAAGAACTTCCGCAGTTCGGTGCTGAACTCGTACCAAGTACCCAGGAGTTCCTTATTATTTCGATACCAGGTTAGAGCGGTTGCTTTGAGTAACTCTGGTAGTGTGCGGACGATGCGGTCGAGTGGGACCTGGTAGCACTCAGCTAGTTCTTCCACTCGCTCCAGAAATTCGAGTGGGCTACCAGAACCATCATACCGTACGTTCCACCGGCGTACTTTGTCCATCACCTCAGCGTCGGATATACGATAGACAGTGATTGGAGCCTTATCGACTGGTCGATTTGCTTCCATCGGAGAAAGCGATATTGTTGGTATAGTCGGCGGTTTTACTTGGTGGCCTTCGTATTTAGCGGGGGTTACGGAGGCGGTCAGGTCTTCACACGACTTGTGTTTACGGATGCTGCCGGATAGTCGTTTCCGCAGCTCGTCTACGGTACCTGTGCTGTCCATACCACGTTGTGTCAGTTCCACCACAAGTTCGTCTTTCTTCAGCAGATAGACTTCGCTAGCGTTTAAACTGGTTCCTTCGCTGGCCATTGCTACGTACAGTTTTCTTCTTATATAAAAAAAAGTTTTGTCTTTTGATTTGACCACTCGCCGTTTGGTGACCAAGAATTTATCTTTGGGTGACGCTTTCACCACTTTAAGCTCTTACTTTTGCTACTACTACTACAAATTAGAGTTAATTTGTTACCAACACGCGTTGCTGCTGATATAGTATATGCTACGGGCGGTCGGTGGAAGGATGTGGACGAAAAAGAGTCCCTGCTCGGGCGCCAAATTTGTAACGAGTTTCGCTCGGGTGACGCTCGCCGGTCACCCAGGGTTCATGCGGTGGGTTGTTACAAATTAAAGATTGAGGTTTCGGTTCATACAATTTATTTATTCTATACTTAAAACTACTTATCATACGGTCGTTATTTGGCCAACTAGGGAGGGAGGGAGGGAGGGGGTAACGGAGCGGAGGCGTGAACCTCAGCACGTGAGATATAGCGCTCTATATCTCGACGCTAAACTGGGGGGGTGGGTATGAGTGGCGTGTCACTCGTACCGCTTTTGATGGACAACTAGTCTTATCGGAAGGCACACGGGAGAAGCTTGGTGACGACCAGGCTACCGAGTTGTGAAATTACGGTTAGTCACACAAGTGGCAGATATAGCAGTAGCGGCCCCGTCTAACGAGCGGCGTGCCCCTAGCGTTATCTCTGGACTTGGACGGTAAGTTTGAGTCAAACAAGTTGGGAGATGAGACAGTAGTGGCCCCGTCTAACGAGCGGCGTGCCCCTAGTGTTTCCTTCCAACTCGGACGGTAAGTTTGAGTCAAACAAGTCGGGAGATGAGACAGTAGTGGCCCCGTCTAACGAGCGGCGTGCCCCTAGTGTTTCCCTCTAACTCGGACGGTAAGTTTGAGTCAAACAAGTTGGGAGGCGAGACAGTAGTGGCCCCGTCTAACGAGCGGCGTGCCCCTAGTGTTTTCTTCCGACTCGGACGGTAACGCACTGGAAGAGTGACGGAATTTATCGGACAGAATTGTCCCTGGTGCTTTAGGTGAAGAGTGCAGAAATTGGAACAGAGTTCCTTGTGGTGCGAATAAATGGCCTTGGCAATAAACTTCGGTCAGGGTTACTCCACCACGACTTCAGTGGTTCGTGGCGGTCTTGATACGATTGTATTTTTGATGACCGATGGGGAATTATATTGGCGCTGATTTCGGAAAATATAATTTGTTGCTATTATATTATGATACCATTCTCCCCTTCGTTTTGTCAAAAAAACAAATGCCCGACCTCACCCTTGAACCTGTGATTTGGTGTTCGGTCGGTATCTTGGCTGGAGACTTATCCGTGGCGCTAATATCGGATATATTTTTAACCGAGCGATTGGTGTACATGGACCTTGATGTTCGCGAGATTTTTATGAAAAAAATGTTTTCCCTCGCCTGGGATTTGATCTAGGGCATGTTGACTCTCCGGCCAATCGCTCATGCTATGTGCTATTGGGTCCGATGTGGTAGGCGACGGCAATATGCCTTTATAGAAATTAATTCGAAAATTAATTTCTATGAAAAAAAGTTTTGCTCGTACGGGGATTTGAACCCACGTACCTTGGATCGGCGGTTTGGAGTATCTCCATGGCGCTACTAAGCTCCATGTCAGATGTAGTGCTAAACTTGTATATTAGTGTAGTATGTTAATCGTATGGTTTGTGACGAAGTGTTTGTGCTGTAGCAAAACACTTCGTTACAGTTTATAATATTTATTCTGAAGATACTTATTTCTATCCTATTCTATGGATTATTGTTATTCCTAATATTTATAATATTTATTCTGAAAATACTTATTTCTATCCTATTCTATGGCATGCGCATGCTCTCTCCCTTCTTTTTTTTTTTTTTTTTTTTTTTAAAAATTATATTTTAGTCTAAACTGAATAAGAACTGTTTTAATATATACACATAAAATTTCTTCAATCGGTTTTTATGTACCTTCGTTTTCTTTCCCTCGTATTTTATTACGCAATTTACTCCTTCTTCAGATAACACTTCATATGGCCCTATGTAAATAGGATCCAGTTTTCTTCTATTCTCATTTCTTAGCAAAACTAAACTACCTACTTCAAAACTAGTTTGTTTACTTCTAGCCTTCCTATCGTAGTCAGTTTTCCTATCGTTTTTTCTGTCTAGAAGTGTATCTCTTGTATCTCTATGAGCTATTTGTAACTTTTCTCTTAAGTCAATTACGTAATCTTCGTAGTTGTATCTCGGTTCTACATGTCTTGTTAAGTTTGAAGGTAATGTACATCGTCGACCGAATACTAATTCAAATGGTGTATACCCTGTTTCCGTATGTACTGTGGTGTTGTAGCAAAATACGTAATACGGTAACCAAGTACACCAGTCTGTATGTTTATCGGATACATAGCTCCTGAGGTATGCTCCGAGAACTTTATGGGAATTTTCTAACGCTCCTATACTTTCGTGATGTTAGGCTGTAGATTGCAATTGTTCTATTTTCAATAATTTGCACATATCCTTAAAGATTTTGTTTATAAATTCTGTTCCTTGATCAGAGGCTACAGTTTTTGGAACTCCGTATCTAAGGATGAAACATTCTACTGGACCTTTGGCTACTGTACCAGCTTCCTTATTTCGAATTGGAATAGCTTCCGTGAATTTGGTCAGTTCGTCTTGTAAAGTCAGTACGTACCTATATTCACGTACCTATATCCATTCACCGATTCGTCTAGAGGACCTACTAAGTCCAAATATATTTTGTCAAAACTTGATTCTGCAGTTGATGTTATTTCCATTGGTTGTTTCTTGGGTGTAATATGTTTATTCTTTTGGCATATTGTGCAATGCTTTACGTATGTAGCTATGTCGTTCTGCATTCCTGTCCAGAAGTATTTTTGTTTAATCGTTTTCATCATGCGGTTTATTCCTGCATGCCCACTTGTTGGTAATATATGATAATCGTTGAGCAATATTTTCTTTTTATGAGGATCTGTAATTTCTATACATTTATCTATTAGGTGCACCTTTACGTTACTTTTGTAAAACATATCTCCTAAGATTTTTTGCAACTCGCGAATATTGTATTCTCGACGGCCGTCTTCGAGTTTCTTAATTTCTTCTTTTGTAATGTATAATTTATTAATTGATAATGGTCCGCAGATGCGATGCACGTCCCTCGACAACAAATCGCAAAATGATGTCGATCGGGCTGTAGTGCCATCCTTGTCCCTTCTTAGGAGTATACAATTCTTCACTGGGACATATGCCAAAACTTTGTTGGGTCCCAGGATTATATCTATATCTTTTATCTGATATTCCTTGTCCTCGAAACTGTTACATATTTTTAGCTCAGTTATTTTATTTCCATGCTCTGGTGGCTTGAGAAGCTCTGTAATTACACGATTATTTTCTTCTGCTTCGGTTTCCTGTCTGTCGGTTATATTTTTCTGTATTGACTTCTCTGCTTGTGTTTTAGATCTTGTTATGACACATTCGTGTAGTTCTTTAAGTTGGTCAGAATCCCATTTAATGCGACTTAAAGCGTCAGCTGTGCAATTATCTTTTCCGGGTGTATATTCAATGTGAAAATTATATTCTTCTAGTAGCAGTCTGAATTTTGTTAATCTACTTGAGGGTTCCTTAAGGGAAAAAAGGTAAACTAATGGTCTATGGTCTGTTATAATTTTGAATTTTCTTCCAAACAAATATGGTCGGTAGTGTTTTATCGCCCATACTATTGCCAGTAACTCTTTTTCTATAGTGCTATAATTCTTCTCGGCGCTATTCAGAGTTGTACTCGCATAAGCAATAGGTTTGTCATCGAAATTGGACAATACTGCCCCTAGTGCAAAACCTGAGGCGTCTGTCCGTAAAATGAATTCTCTGTCGAAATTTGGGAATTGTAAAATTTGGGGGGGACTAGCAAGGATTGTTTTATAAAGTTGAAAAGATTTGTTACAGTTTTGGTCAAAATTGAATTCTACGTTTTTTCTAAGTAATTTGTTGAGTGGGATGGCTATTGTAGCAAAGTTTGGAATAAATTTACGGTAGTAATGAGCAAATGCTACGAATCTTCTTACATCGTCTGCATTTGTTGGGGTAGGATAATTGCTTATTGCTGCAGATTTTGTCGGATCTGGGTGAATTCCCTTTTCGGAAATAATGTGCCCTAGATACAATACTTCTTTTCGTAGGAATGCACACTTTCTTGGATGAATTTTTAAGTTTACTTCCCTAAGTCGTTTGAACACATCTATCAGATTTTTGTTATGATCTATCAAGTTCTTACCAAACACTATTCAGTCATCAAGGTAAACGAAACAGCGTGAGTACGTAAGTCCGGCCATCGCTATTGACATCATCCTTGAGAATTTGCTTGGTGAGATTTTTAGTCCCATTGGTAGTCGTTTTAGCTGATAGTGACCGTCCTCCGTTGAAGATGCTGTCATAGGTCTACTTTTTGGTTCCAATTCCATTTGGTAATGTCCTTGACTTGAATCAATACATGAAAAGTATACTGCTCCTCCTACCATGTCGTAAATGTCACTAATATTGGTTAACGGGAATTTGTCGTCTTCTATTCTCTCATTTACGTTCCTGTAAGCTATAACCATTCTCTCTTTTTTGGTACTTCGAGTATGGGAGAGTTCCAAGCGGATACTGATGGTTCTATTATGTAATTTTCTAGCATGTTGTCGATTTCGTTTTTTATATCCTGTTTTTGTGTACGTGGTAATCGGTAGGGTTTAGTATATTTTGGTGTCGCTCCCTCTTTTAGTCTTTTATCTGCTTGTCCTATGTGAGTGTAAGTTAACTTGTCTCCTTCCAAGTGAAAAAATATCGTGGAATTTTGTGCATATTGACTCGATTTCAGTTCTCTCCTCATTATTCAGTCTATCGAAATTAATTTCGCTTAGTAACTTCTTTATTCTCGTGCTTGGTACAGCGTCTTCCTTTTTGTACTGTAAAACGTAATTCTCGGATTCTGGGAATGATATTGGTTCTGCCCATTTAAGGTTTACAGCAGTTTCGCGAGTGTTGAGAATTTTGATTGGGAATTTTGCCTTGTATGGCCGTAGATATGGATCCAGCCATGTAAACACCTTTGCACAATTCCTGAGGATAGAATCTTCTGGAATCTATATTCTTTGTATTCACCCAATATGTAGCTTCACATCTTGGAGACACTGTTATGTTATTTAAACTATGTTGTACATATATCGGTACCGAAAGTGGTCTGTTATTAATTTTGAAATTTAAATGTAAGGTTTCTAGATCGATTACCACACCAAACTCCATTAGGAAGTTTGCTCCAACAATACTATCGGCGGGTATCGGGAAGGAATCGGGGACTTCATGGAATTCGTATGGAATGCTGTTTTTCCCGAAATCTAAGGTGCTAGTACAGGTGCCCTTTGAACGTAGATTCCCTGCTATACCTATAATGTTTGTACTAAAGCTTTCTTCTATTGGTATAATTCCCTCAACTACGGAACTTTTTATTACGCAAATGGATGCTCCGGTGTCTAGTAAGCATCGTATGACTTTGTTATTGTTGGTTTTTAATTGTACGTAAAGGCCGTTTTCTATCCCGGTCGTATATATGGTACTTGGTATGTCGGGATTTATAGACTCCCCTCCGAAGGGTCGGCTGTCCCCTCGGTGGGTTGTTCGTTTCCCAATACTCTTACCCTCTGGTTGTTAGTTGGATTACCATTGGTTGCCCTACTATTATTATTATTATTAATATTTCTATTCGGGACGTAGTTTCAATTATCGTTATTCTGGCGGTAGTTGTTATTCTGGTAGCTCGCTCTATAGCGGTTATCAGAATTGTTGTGTGGAATGACTCTGTTATCGTTATTGGAGTTGTAACCGTTGGTCATGTTATTGTCGTACCGTCCTCTAAAGTTTTGCCCTCTAATATTTTGCTCTCTAAAGTGTTGTCCTCCAAAGTTGTGTCCTCTAAAGTTCTGTCCTCTAAGGTTTAGTCCTCTAAAGTTTTGTCCTCTTAAAGTTTTGTCCTCTAAAGTTCTGGTCTCTAAAGCTCTGTTCCCTAAAGTTCTGTCCTCTAACGTTCTGGTTGTAATTGAGCTAGTTAATCGATGAATTTGTTGACCCTTGGTCTATTTCCAGCAGGTGCTGTGCTGCTTCTTGAAAATTCGTGTGTCTGGCGCTGTCGAGTATAATACGTAGTCTGTCATTCACCCCCCTTTTTAGGAAAGCTAATCCCCTACGATCATTGGCTGTGGTTAATGTTGCTCTGGTGCTTTCACCATGGCAAGCTACCTCCAGCTCTGTCATTTTAGTTACTAATGTCTCGATGTCCGTTACGAATTCTCTTATAGGTCGGTTTTCCTGATGAGTCCTACTAAGTTTTGTTCGTATTAGTTCAATGGTTTCTTTAGGTCCGCATTTTTCTGTTAGGTATTTTTTTAATTGTGCAAAATCTTCTGGTTTCTGACTTCCCAACTCGGTGAGTGCCCTACCTTGAATTTTGCATTTAAGTAAGAATTTTATTAGGGTTTGTTTTGCGGTCGGGGAGAGTGTATCGTAATAAAACTTAATACTGTTTAAAAAATCCCTAATGTTTTCTAGTCTTTTACCCTCTTCCTCACATGTAAGGGTTGGTAGCTTCTGAGCGAAGCTGAAACTAAATTCGTCCGTCATTTTACCTACGTCTGCTATTGTTTCATTTGGTGCACGTTCTGTCTCTTTTGTTACTTCTTCCTGTATTATACTTTTTTTAATTCTATCTATTGCTTCTATCTTATAACTGTGTAGTTTTTTATATAGTATATTGAGTTCTTTTTTTTTCCGGTATGGTTTCTTCTAGGAGTTTTGCTATAATTTGTGCCTGTCTAAAAATTGCATGAACTTGTTCTAACTTCTTTTCTCCTGATTCCCTCGTTTTTTTTCTATTTGGTCCGTCCTTTCTTAGATTTTTTGCGATGGCATAAAGATTTTCTACCAAAGCCGAGCTCTTCCATGAGAAGTTGTGTTATTCAATTCAAATAATTACTATACTGATATCCTTCTTCCTATTACATTATGTTTTATGTTTTCTTTTTTTATAACTTAGTATTTTACAAATATATTTATATCCTATAATTATTATTAGTATTAATATAATTGTGACTATGTCTATGCCATAGTTCATATTGTCGTAACTCTTATTGGTCTGAGGTCCATTGTTATTTACAATGACCTCTTCAACCTTTGACTGGGTTTTTCCCATTATCGTAAAAATTTGTAATTACTAAAAAAATATTATATAGAGAACTTTATTTTAGAGGTTATTATTTATATTACTATATATTATTAGAAATTATATAAAAAGAAAAATTTTATTTATCTATGTATTTTTTTTATAATCATAGAAATTAGTTAAGTATCGATTACTCGTCATCGTCCATCATCCAGTTGTCGATGAGTTTGAATATTTCAATCAGATGTGGGAACCGGTCCACTTCTGCATTTATTAATCTTGTTTTGTACTGCCGAATGACGTCCTCTAGAATGAATTCGTCCGTGTCTCTTTCACTGTCGTTGTCCGTTTGTGTCAAAATTTTTAGTTTCTCCTGGCTCTGCTTAAGGTGTCGTTGAATAGCTTGTCGAACTCCTGTTTCTCGACTAGATTATTTTTCTTCTTGTCCTTCCTTCTGTTTCGGATGGCCCTTTTCAAATCCTTCAGTTGCTGTAAGAATTCTTTCCTCGTCTTCTTCGACTGGTTTGGAATGCTTGACAGTCTTCGCAGTTCAACTAGTTGTTGCTTTTGCTGTACTCGTATGCCTCCTCGTTATGTTCCTGGTGATGGTGCAGTATGGTCTTCGACTATTGTTTTCTTTTGTCATCGTTATATTCTTCTAATGAAAGGGGTTTTGGTCCCACTTTCTGTTGTTCCAGAGGAATTTTTGTGTTGATCAGCTTTTCTGCCTCTTGGATATAGCGCGCCGCTAAGTCCAATTGTTGTTTCCGTTTTTCGTCTGACATTCGAAAATATTCGAGGTGTATTAATCCAGCGACGATTTATTCTGGTATATATATATTTTTTTCAGAAAAATTTAAAAAGAAAATTGTATCTTTTTCCTTTGTATAAAAATTATTCGAAGACTGACAGAATTTAAAAGAAAATTTTTCTCTTTTACGAGACTGGCAGGATCGCCATGTAAAATTGGTGCTTTTCCGAAGCCAACTTTGCTGTTAGAGTTTGTATCAAACTCGATACTTGACTGCGTTCGGCGTGTTGCCGTATAACCGCTAACCCAAAAGCCGGAGCTCCTTAGGGCGTCAGTATCAGGATGATATTTTTACAAGGAAAATTAAAATAAGACGAGGTTTTGTAGTTCAACGTTCACTTTGAGGAATGATTTTATTTGATAATTTTTCCTTCTTTTATACCAATTTACTGATCGATTTTTGACCATACATCGACTCTGGAATGCCTACTCATCGATATTCATATTTTCCCTAATATTGCCTTATCAGCATAGTGCATGTATGTATGTACGTTATTTATGACCGACCGCGTCAAGTGTTTTTGGGTTCGCTCGCCTATTCTGCTGTGTTGACATATTTGTTTCCACAAGCGAACGACCTTATTATTTCATTACCATTTCCATGCGCCGCTTACTCAGCACATTGCATGGAAAGGGTAATTAACGTTCTAAGCGGTCTGCGGTCGTTTGCCCATGATGCTTAGACTGCATATTTATTTTCATAGGCGAGCGATCGCTGGTCATAAATTTTGCTATTGGAGATGTTTTATATTTTTTGTTCCCATGCACCGAGTGTGCTATTAAACAATACGTGTGGGTTTTGTTTGCTTTTGTTTTTCATGCACCAAGTGTGCTATTAACCAATACGTTGTATTGGTTTGTGTGTGCGTTTATTTTCGTGCACCGAGCGTGCTATTAATTAATGACTGCATATCTAAGATTTTTGTATTTTATTTTGAGAGGCACTAGAGTCGATGTAGGGTCAAAATTTTGTATGCTTAATTCAATTAAAATGTTGTATGCTTTTAGGCATAGTATTTATGTGGTCGCTGGTGCGATCCCTCACAATATAAGACAATGGTCATACCAGTACTTACATATGGATCCAAGAGTGCTTAGCAAAAAGCATTCTGACCTCTTAGCCGCGTTCAAGAGAAAAGTCTTACAGAGAATTGTTGGCCCCGTTTGTGACGAAGGACGATTCCGGAGACTCTATAATGATTAGATCTACGAGCGTTACCGCGATGTCGACATCGTGAAGAAAATTAAGCTCGGTAGGCTCCGGTGGATGGGTGGCTAGCTCGCATGAGCGAAGATGATCCTGCGCGGAAAGTCCTTTGCGGTAGGATTTATGGAACACGACAGCGAGGCCGACCAAGCCTACGCTTGAATGATATCGTAGAAAGGACGCCCAGAATTTAGGGATCCCAAACATCGACTCGAAATCATGACCGGTGGACAGACTTCTTTTCGGGAGGCCAGGACCGGTTGTAAAGCCAAATGTGATGATGATGAAATTCATATATTTTTTTTATGTCCTCTCTTGAGTCAAAGCTAAGGAAGAACATATTAAGAGCTTTAAACCCCTGAAGTTGTAAGTCCTTAACGACCATTTCTGGATCGCAGCTGTGGTGGAGATTTTTTATTATTACTTTAGTTTGTCTTGTTTTTTTATCCTCGTATGAATGCCAAGAAATGTTTGATTCTAGCAAAACTTGGCATCGTGTATATTTAACTTGTAAACATTGTTATCGGTTAATCTAATAACAAGTTCTCCTTTAATTTGTTTTTTGGGTAGAGAATATAGATGTTGTTATTTAGAGATACTTGTTATTATAATTGGTGGTGGACGATGGTTTATAGCTCTAGTATTTGTCTCAAAAGTTTCCGGAATTTTCTTGGGTTTCTCCGGAGATATTTAGGATATGAAATGGCTTTTCTCATTTTGTTTTGCCTTTCTTGTTTTTTTTGTTCCTTTTTATCCTTTTTCTGCAGTCACGAGTTTCTTTAGCCAGTTCTTCTTCATCAGTGCAGTATTCTTCGAATTGTTTTTGATTGGTTGATTCTATAACGTTATTCTTTTCTGTTCCCTTTAATTTCTCATTTTCAATTTTCAGAATACACTTCTTTTTTGAGCTGCATGCGGTGGTTTTTAGAGCTTTTAAAATGTTCAGATTCCACAATCAAAAGCACTAAGATATTAAAAGATCTAGATTCTAGTTATTGCTCCGATTGCAACAAGTTGTTAAAGGGGAAAAACAGGAATCTGGTGAAGTGTTTTCAATTGAGAGGGAGCTAGTGGAGAGAAAATCGGCTACTTTGGAAGATAAAGAAGCACCAAACATGGAAGCGATGATTGCATCTAATACAACAAATGAAGCAGCAAAGTGAACAATCGCAGGACAGAGTTAAGAAGAGATTTGAATTTTCAAATTGTTCAAAAATTAGATCAGCAAAATAGGCAGTTAAATTCAAAATTGACTTGTAAGTTTGAACAGCAAATTTAACAATCGCAGAAACAAAGCCGAGAACTGAAGCAGGAATTAAATTCCTAATTCGATCAACAAAAGCAGGAATTTAGTCAGCAAACACAAGACCTAAAGAAGGAAATATCAGCAAAGTCATTGTTCTTTCTCACCACGGTTTGTCTCTATTGTATCGGTGTGTGTCCTGTTCGTCTAATGTAATGAGCGAATTCAGGGTCGTTGTGTGTAACATTCGGGGGCTTAGATCGAATCTCTCGGCCACGTGCGTCCATTTAGCAGACCACAAACCTGCTATTCTGGCACTAACAGAAACTCAGGTTAATGCTGATTCCGACGTTTCGGATTTAATTTGGCCTGGTTACAACTTAGTGCCAGTATTTTTTTCCCCACCGCGGTCTCGCAATATATGTACGTAGTGATATTGCTTACCAGTCCCAAGCACATTTCAATCATTGTTCCAACGCGGAATTCAACTTCATTTGGCTTAAAGTCAAAGTGCGTAAGCATATCATTTACTACTGCTTCATATACAGAAGCCCTAATTTAGACAGTATTTCAACTTGTAGTGAGCTAGATGCACTGTCCGACTCTATCACTAGAATTTTATCACTTGATGAATTCTCTGAAATCGTTATTGCGGGAGATTTCAACATACACAATTCTAGTTGGCTGCGCCATTCAGGCTTAACAACACAACAAGGAAAGGATGTTGAGTTATTTGCTGATTTTAACAATCTCACTCAGCTTGTGAATAAGCCCACTCGAATTCCAGAAATTGTAAGTCATAACGCTAATACCCTTGACTTGTTTCTTACTTCTCTTCCTAACAAATAGACCGTCAGTGTATTATCGCCTCTAGGCTCTTCAGACCATTGTGTAGTATAAGCTAATTTCTCGTTGTCAAACCAGACAGTTAAAGAGAAAACTCCTAAAAGAAAAGTATGGCTACACGAGAAAGCCAACTGGGATGGCCTCAATAATTTCTTTAAAAGCTATAACTGGCCACTTAACGCCAATAGTGGTGTGGATGCCACTTCTGATACGATCACTAACATAATCCTCGAGGGTATGAGACAATTTATCCCTTCTAGGACAAAGTGTATTAAACCGAATGAAAATGCTTGGTATGATTGAAGCTGCAAAGAGGCTAATAGTAACCGTGAGGTATGCTTTTGGTAATATAAAAAAAACCCCACTGTGGAAAAACGAACCAAATTTAGACGAGTCAGAAATGATTGCAATGCCTTCCTTAAACGCGCCAAATTCGACTATGACCAAAAACTGAGACAAAGGAAGTAAAAATGTTTGGTCATTCGTGAAACGAATTAAAAATACTGCCTTGTCTACAATTCCAACGCTCATTCACAATGACATTCCAACTGTCAGCTCAAAACACAAGGCCAATCTGCTTGCTTTACATTTCGCAGTTAGCTCTACGCTGCCAGATAGCACGTTGTCGCCGCCTGTACTTGCAAGAGTTGAATCCTCTATGGAACATATTTACTTCCGTACTCGTCAAGTGGCAAGAGTATTAAATGATCTCAACATTCATAAATCTGCTGGGCCTGATGGCATTCCCGCTATAGTTTTGAAGAGTTGTTCTTCAACGTTTGCATTACCACTTCGCAGACTTTTTCATTTCTCTTATTCTTCTGGAGTCGCCCCAAGGAATTGGAGAGCATCCTTTATCCAGCCTGTTCCCAAAAAAGGCGAAACGTCATCCCTTTCCTCGTACCGACCCATTGCACTAACATCTATACTCTCCAAGGTCATGGAAACGATCAACCCTTATGCAATACCTTGAATTACGTGAAATCCTTAGTGACCAGCAGTATGGTTTTCGTAGTCAACGTTCTACAGGTGGCCTGATGGCTTATCTCACTGAAAAGTGGAACCAGTCTATTCACAAATTTGGTGAAAGTAAAGTTGTTGCACTCGATATTTCCAAGGCATTTGACAGAGTCTGGCATCAAGCCCTTTTGTCGAAAATGAATGTTTATGGAATTAAAAACACCCTGCTCAATTGGACTAGTAACTACCTTTCTGACCGTTCAATCCAGGTCGTATTGGACGGATTCAAATCCAATGTTCACCTCATAAACGCCGGTGTTCCTCAAGGCTCTGTTTTATCTCCGACACTCTTTCTAATTTTCATTAATGATCTCCTATCCACCACCTCTTATCCAATCCATTCTTACGCTGATGACAGTACTCTTAGCTTTTCATATGACTTCACGCTTTCTGCAAGACCCTCTTCGTTACAAGTGGAACTTGAACAACAACGTATGTTAAGCACGTTAAATTCTGACCTTGACAGCATAACAAGGTGGGGACTACATAATAGAGTTGAATTTAACGCTTCTAAAACCCAATGCTGTCTTCTGTCGTCTAAGCGTAATTTAAACCCCCAACCTTTATCCATGAATGGTTCTTGCATCAAAGAAACTGAAAAGCTCTCAATTCTCGGTATGTGCGTCAACAACAAGCTTCGTTGGAATGACCACATATTTGCCATCGCCAAAAATGCTACGAGATGTTTAGGTTTACTAAAACGGTGCAAGATGTACTTCACTCCTTTAGATCTTGCTATTTACAAGGTGTATATTCGCCCTAAACTCGTATACAATTGTATTGTCTGGGCAGGTGCCCCCAAGACCACATTGCATCTTCTAGACAGAGTTCAGAACCGCGCGTTAAAACTTATTGGTGACGTTCATATCGCGAAAACAATCGAATCGCTTGAACATCGTATGAATGTTTCCTGCCTGTCACTGTTTTATCGCTTTTTCCACAAGCGGTGTTCAAAAGAAGTATCCATATGCATCCCGCCTATTCTCCAATCCATCCGTAATACCCGTGCCTCAACTCGAGCTCACGGGTCTACCATTAAGCCTCAACAAAGCAATACCAGAGTCATTCCAGAATCTTCTAGTAACCAGAAAGGAATTTTGAATCCACAGTCTCACACACAGGAGCTAAGCAAAATACAGCTTCAGATTAAGAAACAACAGCGAGGAGAAGGAGTTCAAGAATTAGAACAGGAAATAACCAAGTTAGCACGACAAGCCTATTGTGGAGTTCCAGCTGGTATATTGGACGGACTGGCAGTGGATGTGTTCATCAATGCTATTCGAGACAACGAATTAAAGTTTCATTTGAAGACTACATTTAGAGGAAAACAATGAATTAAGTATTGGCATCGGCTTTGGAAGCATCTAAAGCCAGTGTGTCTTCGAATTTTGTTGGGCTACGCAAGTTTAAAATAGAAGACGTCGCACAAATAAAAGCTCTGATTGGAGAGGAGATCCAAAAATCAACCACTGGTCGCTTTCAAAACGAGAGAAATAGCAGATTCGATTCTTCATTAAGATGTTTTAGATGTCAGAAACCTGGACATTTCATTCGGGAGTGCAAGGAACCGAGCGCTGGAAACATGATGAGACAGCCTGTGAATGGTCTCAATAATCTGGAGAGATTACGGCGGATAGATGCACAACATTTGAAGAAGGTGGAGCGATAGTCTTGTACCAGTTTTGCAGGGCAAAGGCTGAAGAAGACAAGGGAATATCCCAGGTTCACAATACGCAGCACAAATCTTGGAAGTGATTGCAACAGTCTAGTTAATAGTGGCGTATTGGAGAAAAGACCATGCGATTTAATTTTAGATACAGGAGCGGTGTCCGGCTGATTGTTCTCGCACAATTATTCTCGCACAATTGTTCTCCCACAATTATTCTCGAACAATTCGTCTCGTTCTTCTCAGGAAATTTTTCTCGAAATTTTATTATGCTAAAATATAAAATTACTTAATAAATAAAGAGTATTTCCAAAAGGAAATTTCCAATTAAAAAATTGGCGTTTTCGTATTTTATCGACACACTGTAAAAAACAGTGCGCTAAATTAATTTATATATAGATAGGAGTTTTTCCTTTTAAATGGCGTATTGTAAGTTATTGGCACACTGTGCAACACAATGCGCTCAATTAATTTATATTTAGATGGGAGGTTTTCCTTTTAAAAGGCCTATAATATTTAACAAAAAAATTTGAGAACAGTTGTGCGAGAATAATTGCTCGAGAACAATTGTGCGAGAACAATTGCCTGAGAACAATTGTGCGAGAAGAATTAGCCTAGACTCACAGGAGCTTCCAGATCAATCTTAAGTCCTAAAATGGTGTCTGGAGAGCAAGTAAAGAAAGTGCATCAGTACAAGTTGAGGACAAGTTAAGATACAAAGATGGACTACTGGTAATGCAATGGGAATCTGCCGATGGTGTTCCAAAGCAAAGGTAGTCTTACTAACGAATTTGAGGAACAAGGTTATTTGGGAATTTTGGGTCAATTGCTGCAGAGATGTTGAAAACTGGTGTCGAACGTGTGCAAAATGTGCTGCAAGAAGAGAACTGCAACAAAGAGCTAGAGGGAAAACGCATCGATACAAAGTTGTAGAGTCAATGGTTGGGCAAGATGCAGAGAAAGCCGACCGAAGTTGATAATGCAACAGTTAAGAACAAAATTGTGAATAGTAACGAAGGATTGAAAACACGGAAACACCTACGTGTGAACTATGAACAATTTCGGGAAGGAGATTTCGTTTGGCTATACAATTCCAAGACAAGACAAGGGAAACTACAGAAACCACAGCAAAGTTGGGAAGATCACTACAAGAGGAACAACGAAGCAGTATATCAGATTCAAAAAAACCCCAGATCTCAAAAGGAAGTTGTCCACATCAACAGACTGATAAGGTCCAACATCAGAAGGAGTGCTGTAGCGCATATAATAGAATTCGAATTCTAAGATAAATAGCAATGTACATACTGCATACTAAAAATAAGCACTTTTATGTAGCATACTTTTAGGCTGTAAAATTATTTGAAATGTAGCTCCTATAATTTTGATTCATTATGTTCTGGTCAAAAATGTAGTCAAACCGGTTTTTAAAGTACTTGTTTTAAAACTTGGCTTGCTATGATGTGACGCGTATCACGTGTTGCGCGTCGCGTGTGGCGCGTGTATTTTTTTTTACTTCTTTTAAACTTGGCTTGCGATGACGATGCATGTTGCGAGTCGCGTGTGGCGCGTGTATTTTTTTTTACTTCTTTTAAACTTGGCTTGCGATGACGATGCATTTTTTTTTTTTTTTTTTTTTTTTTTTTTTTTTTTTTATATAGAGACTTATTGCCAAGGGATGACTCCCTGAATGACTTACGTCACGGCAATAAGTTGGGCTAAGCCCTTTATTAAATTCAAAATAAAATAAAAATCGAAAGAATGTGATTTACAATATATCACATTCCTCACGTTTGTAGCCGGTTTCAATTTATTTTCTCAGAATTCTCCCTGATTCATTGGAAAAGCAATACGAAAAACGAACACGAATTTAGAACGACGCGAGTCCAAATACTTTTATCAATGAATCATGGTCAGGGAAAACTACAAAAAACCTTGACCAAGAAAATATTACAAATTACAAAAATAATTTAAAAAATACTGATAAACAATTTTTTTTTTTTTTTTTTTTTTTTTTTTTGTATATTAAGAAACAACTTATGAATACTTTAACCATCATCCTTCAAGAACTTGTTAACGGCTAATTTGAACGCCTGCAGATTATAAGATTCTGGAAACACGTGTTCGACCAATTGATTCCACATCGAAGATACTCTAGGAAAAAAGGAGGATTTAAAGTGTTGGGTTCTACATGAAAAAAGTTTTAAGGTAAATCTATGTTGATTGCACCTTAAACGAGTGTTTACGTTACTGAGAAAAGGCCCAGGAACTAGAGAACGGGTTTCTAAAGAACATTTACCATTGTAAAATTTATAGAAAACAGATAAAGCTCCTACATTTCGTCTGTGCTCCAAAGTATCAAGAGACGAAGTAATGGTTACATCGTTTATCAAACGGATAACTCTATTCTGAACACCATCAAGATGAACCAAATGCGATCTTGGAGCACCACCCCACACATATGAATTAAATTCTAAAATTGGTCTAACATAAGATTTATATAATCTTAACACTTCAGAGGGAGTGAAGTAGAAGTTACAACGTCTTATGAAGCCTAAACATTGGCTAGCTCTTTTTGAAATTTCATAAATATGTTCTTTCCAAGAAAGATCATTTGATACTTTTAAACCTACCAACTTAAGTGAATCAGATCTCGCAATAGAGGTACCATTAATAACAGGAGGAACATAATGTTGAGTTGTCTTCTGAGAAAAAAGGCAAGACTGGAATTTATTTGGGTTAAATTCTACTCTGTTAGAAATGCCCCAATCAAGAATGATTTGAATATTAGACAGAATAGTCAAATTCATTAATTCACGCGAACCATTCAAGCGAGAATTGCATTCTTTTTGATTGTCAAACTCAATGGAGGCCGATAGTGTTGTATCATCAGCAAATGAATGGATATCACAGGTTGTAGAAGACAATAGGTCGTTGATATATATCAAGAAGAGCGTGGGAGACAAGGATGATCCTTGAGGCACGCCAGCATTGATCCCATGTGAATCTGAAGATATACCATTTAATACAACTTTTATTTTACGGTTCCATAAATAATTCTCAATCCATGTAATGAGAGAGGAGTGTAAATTCAGCGCACGAATCTTATTAATAAGATAATCATGCCATGCTCTATCAAAAGCTTTAGCAATATCTAAGGAAACAACGCTTGATTCACCTAGGTTTTCAATGCTTCGCTCCAAACAATGAGTCATGCACGTCATTAGTTCGCCTGAAGATCGATTTTTACGAAATCCATACTGAACATCGGATAAAAGAACATTCGAATCCAGATAGTTCATTAGTCTGAAATTAACGATAGATTCCATTACCTTCGATAGAACCGACAACAAAGCAATAGGTCGGTATTTCGTAGGTGCCGATTTATCACCTTTTTTCGGAACGGGTTGAATATTTGCTATTTTCCAAAATGATGGAAAAACACCTGTCTTCATTGAAAGATGAAACAATTTGCTAAGCGGTTTTGCCAAAGTATGATGACAACTTTTCAATACTAATGGCGGAATACCGTCGGGGCCAGTCGCTTTATTGGGGTCAAGTTCTTTCAGAATCTTTGAAACAACCCGTTTCCGAAAATAGATTTTAGACATACCTGGGCCTAGATTCGGGAGAATTGGGGGGCTTTGATTAGTTATAGGAAGAGTAGACGCACCAGCGAAATGAGAAGCTAAGAGATTAGCTTTCTCAATATTAGTTCTATAATGAATACCATTATGAAATAAAGAAGGAATAGACGAAGTATTGTCTGCAAAGTTTCTTTTAACCAATGCAGCAAACGACCAAAAGCTTCGACTGTTTGAATCAGAATCCAATATTTTTCGCATGCTATCTCGAATCTTAAGGTCATATATTATTTTGGACCTTTTCAATATAGCGTTTGATCTGTTTCTAGCTATTCGAAACTTTACAAGGTTTTCTTCAGAAGTGCAATTAACGTAGTCCAAATGGGCTGCTTTTTTACACGCGACTGCTGACCTGCAATGTTCGTTAAACCATTTATTTTTAGGAGTATTTTTCTTTTTAAATGAAGAAGGAATGCAATTTTTCATTCCTAGCAAAATGGTTACGTGATAAGTTGTGATGCTTCATTAGCATTATTGCTGGAAAAACAGGTTGACCAATCAAATGAGCTATAAAATTGGTTCAGGAGCTCCCAGTTAGCATTTTTATAGTGCCAGAGTAGCCTTTTACTTGTAGTCTCTATAAGGGCTGGTGATATTGAAAATTTGGCAACTATCAAAGCATGGTCAGAAAGACCTAATGGAGCAGATACATCAATTGAATATTTATCAGGCATAGTTGTAAGAAATAAATCTAGAAGGTGAGGTGATTGACCAGTAGTATCGGGATACCTAGTTGGCTTATCAACGAGTTGGGTGAAAAGATTAACATTTGAAAATAGTTCTGCGGTTTCACCTGATCGATCTCTACCATTCGAATAGGTCAACCATGAATCATTGTGGACATTAAAATCACCCAAGACTACCAATTCTGATGTTGGTGATGATTTGTAAATCTTGTCTATTGTGTCTGATAAGTAATCAAACTCAATATTAGTGTCATCAGGTGACAAATTAGGACTACGATAAAGGGAACAAATAAATATCGAATGGTTTGAAATTACAATTTCAATCCATATCGTATTGAACATTGGATTACTGTTTGGAATATTAAAATTAGGTACACTAAAACTGATGTCTTCTCGTATAAATAAAATAACCCCACGATGAGGAACCAAACAGTCGACACGAGAATACCCCTGAAATTGAAAATCATTTGGGGTACCCATATAAGAGGCCTGCGTTTCACATAAACTTAGAACCGCAGGTTTATTCGCGTCAAGATGTGCTACGATCGAATTGAAATTTCTTTTAATGCCGCGAATATTTGTGAAATGAATTTCAAAATAAGAGTTCATTTTACAAATTAAAAATACCGAACCCGTCAAGATGATGAAAATATACGTAAAATAAGATAATAATAATATAAAAAATCAAAAAATATTATAAATAACAATAATAAGAAGAATTTCTACGAACCAACCACTCAACAGTGAAAACGTTACTTATTCGTTTGTAGTACCAGGCCTAACAAACGAAAAAGGCACGCACAGCTACTGAGACAGAAAGTCAATAAAAATTCTACTTCTGAAAACTACTCAAATAAAATAAAAACTTGAATAACAATATTTTTTAACGTAACTGCTTTTTTGTGTCTGATTCTTTGGTAACGTTACGATATGATGTCTTTGTTTTGATGGTATTGCTATCAGCAGGTTGCGAGTCGCGTGTGGCGCGTGTCAATTTTAAAACAGCGACTTGTTTTTAAACTTGACTTGCGATGACTTGACGCGTGTGGCGCGTGCAAACTTTTTTTTTTAAAAAATACTTGTTTTTAAACTTGGCTTGCAATGAGTGTCACGTGTCGCACGTCGCATGTGGCGCTGTATTTTTTTAAATACTTGTTTTAAAACTTGGCTTGCGATAACTTGACACGTGTCGCGTGTGGCGGGTGTCAATTTTTTTTTAAATAAGTTATTGATTTAAAACTGGGCTTGATAAGCTATAAAATGGTTTTCAACGTTTAATATGACAAGTGTTTTCCATCAAACAGAATTAGACAAAAAACCATTGACTGCATTTTCTACACGTAATTTCCATTTAAACGCTTACCTTTTGCCTTAGAATTTTTAAAATCTATCCAAAAGTTTTCATGGAGAGAGTGCTAACAATAGCACTCGCCGGATTAGAGACGGAAGCATTCTTGTACGTAGATGACATAATCATCTATGGCTGTAGTTTAAATCACCACAAACACAACCTAATCAAAGTTCTAGATAGGTTAAAACGGTACTATTTAAAACTAAACGCAGAGAAATGTTGTTTCCTTCGTCCTGAATTTGTATGCCTAGGACACTTAATAACCAGAGACGATGTAAAAACAGACCCAGGAAAATTTAATGCCATTAAAAACTATTCAATACCCACTGACGACGTAAGAGGATTCGTTGCATTCTGCAACTACTACAGACGTTTAATTCCTAACTTTGCAGACATTACTAAAGATTTAAATTCTCTATTGAAAAGGAACGTAAAATTTTCATAGACGCCAGAATGTCAAAACGCCTTCAAACTACTACCCGTATTGCAATATCCAGATTTTAACAAACCATTTATCCTGTCGACTGACGCATCAAATTTCGTTTTAGGTGCAGTACTCTCACAAGATGAAATTGGTAAAGGCTTTTCAATATTATACGCGAGCAAATCACTGCGGTTAGAAAATTTGTTGCCAATACTGACTGTGACCGGTAAAAAGAATAACCTTTATACAAATGGTTCTTAAATCAAAGAAAGCTAAAGGTTCTTAAATCAAAGGCATGTTGATTGCATGAGGTACATATTAAAAACTCCAATCATTTGCTGGCCCTTTTTTTACTGGGTCGAGTTTTTCTAAGAGCCGAGGGTCTTCCAAAAAAGGCGCTGTTGCTTGTTGATAACGCCCCTTGCCATCCCAAAGACGGCGAGTTGTAAAGTGATGACGGCATGATGTAATATATTTTCCAGCAAATTGTACTGCTATCCTTCAACCAATGGACTAAAATATAGTAAACTTAACAAAGCTGCTTTATAAAAAAGTCTATTGGCGCACTTGTTTGGAAGTGAGGGCTCGGACCTGAAAATTAAAATTAAAGCATTTATCCCGAAATGCAATTTGCCTCCTAGCTAACGCATGGGATGGATTGCTGAGCTCAATTAAGAAATGCTGGAATGTGTTGATGTTTCCTTGTAGTGATTGAAATGATGAAGATGAACGAACTATCTTTGAGTACAATAAGGGCTCAAATTATGAATGAACGCGAGGTGGTGGAATCCATACCAGAGCGTGACCAGAGTTCAGAGAAAAGGGGTCGTTACAATGAATTTATACTTTTGTGGGACTTTTAGTTATATTCAGTCTTTATTGCTTAAATTGTACTATTTTCAAGGTGTGATGATTATCCTGAGCGATGCGTGGGCGTGAGCCTGCGACGATTGTGATTCCTGAACGATGTGTGGGCGTGAGCCTGACGTTCGTAATTCCTGACCGATGCGTTAGCGCTAGCGCTAGCCTGGGATGTGCGTGCAGCCTGGATGACGCGTGAGCGCTAGCCTGCGATGAGCGTGCGACCTGGGTGATGCGCGGGCCTTTGACAATCGTGATCCCTGAGCGATACGTGAGCCTGAGACGATCGTAATTCCTGAGCGGTGCGTGAGCCTGAGACGATCGTAAATCCTGAGCGATGCGTGAGCGCTAGCCTGGGATGTGCGTGCAGCCTGGATGATGCGTGAGCGCTAGCCTGCGATGAGCGTGAAACCTGGATGATGCGTGAGCGCTAGCCTGCGATGAGCGTGCGACCTGGGTGACGCGTGCGCCTGAGACAATCGTGATCCCTGAGCGATACGTGAGCCTGAGACGATCGTAAATCCTGAGCGATGCGTGAGCGTGAGCCTGCGACGTGCGTAAATCCTGAGCGATGCGTGAGCCTGAGACGATCGTAAATCGTGAGCGATGCGTGAGCGCTAGCCTGCGATGTGCGTGCAACCTGGGTGTTGCATGCGACGGCGAGGAATGTTGATGAATACAATGGACGACGTTGGCAGCGATATGCTGTGCTGTACCAGCGTAAAACCTGCGGGGGAGCCACACAGCGAAATTACGTTGTACGACGGCAAGAATTGATGAATGTAATGGACGACGTCGGCCAGCGAGAAGCTGCGCTGTACCAGCGTAAAACCTGCGGGGGAGCCACACAGCGAAATTACGTTGTACGACGGCAGAGTTGATGAATGTAATGGACGACGTTGGCAGCGATATGCTGCGCTGTACCAGCGTAAAACCTGCGGGGGAGCCACACAAGCGAAATTAAGTTGTACGACGGCAAGAGTTGTGATGGACGACGTTGGCAGCGATATGCTGCGCTGTACCAGCGTAAAACCTGCGGGGGAGCCACACAGCGAAATTACGTTGTACGACGGCAGAGTTGATGAATACAATGGACCTGTTAGCAGCGATATGCTGCGCTGTACCAGCGTAAAACCGGCGGGGGAGCCACACAGCGAAATTACGTTGTTCGACGGCAGAGTTGATGAATGTAATGGACGACGTTGGCAGCGATATGCTGCGCTGTACCAGCGTAAAACCTGCGGGGGAGCCACACAGCGAAATTACGTTGTACGACGGCAAGAGTTGTGATGGACGACGTTGGCAGCGATATGCTGCGCTGTACCAGCGTAAAACCTTCGGGGGAGCCACACAGCGAAATTACGTTGTACGACGGCAGGGTTGATGAATGCAATGGACGACGTCGGCAGCGAGAAGCAAAGCAAATGTTGTATCCAGATTAAGTTAGCACTTACCGATGCGTGATCCAGCCAGCGCAATGGCGAATAAAGAAAGCGACTAAGAGATTGATCGCCCGCGTGTTCGCCCTTTTATACTATTTCGCGTTGCCGATTCTCAAGTCGCGTGCTGCGATGTGATTGGCCGGTCCGGTAGCGTGATGCTGCTGTTGTCGTTTTATTTTGTATGCCTTTGTTGGCTGTGCTGCATGGGTATAGGGTGCACCCGAATTTATTTCCAAATAAGAAAGCTAGAGACTTTAGTGTTATTAATAAGTTTATTCTTTATTTATCACCTTTTTGTTGGGGGAAAATTCGTTCATGAATTTTTCCCTCACACCCCCCCCCTTAGTTACTCGAACAGAAATCGACCCTCCCCTGTTCACTGTGTAGCGAAATTGGGTGTCTTCGTGTTGATAGGAGTGTCGCATCCTTCGTCGCCAGGTATCCCTTGCTAGGCGAGTTTTGGCCGCTTCAATTGCTGACCGAAGCTCTGGCGGCCAAAATGCCGGAGAGATTTCTTCGGTCGGACAGGCGTCGCTCCCGGTGATGGAGAGAATGTCATCTTTTTCGTCATTGAGCACCGGGTAGCCCTCCCGTCGTGGTTTGTTGCTTGCTGGCCCTTCGTCCGCCTCTGGGTGGTGTACGCGTTTCGCCAGTGTTTCCCCGTTGTTGTTAGCCTTGCTGTCGCTGTCGTTGTTGTGCCTGCTGTCGTTACTCGAGCCGCTTCTAGGGCTGCTGCTACGACTGCTGCTGCGACGGCTGCTGCTGCGGCTGCTGCTGCTGCGACTGCTACTGCTGCGGCGGCTGCTGCTGCTGCTGCTGCTGCTGCTACGACTGATGTTGCTGCGACGACTGCTGTTGCTGCTGCGACGACTGCTGCTGCTGAGTCGTGGTGGGCTGCTCTCAAGGGTGGTCTATGTTCCATGATGTATTCAGCGGTTTCCAACAGAAAACAGCCACAGTCGCTCAGGTTTGGTTGTTGTGGTATTGATATGTGACGTCCTGGAAATAAGCATTCGGCATCTTGCCACGTACCAAAGCTCCACTTCCGCAATGTTCCTGAATCAGGAAGCCTCTTAGAATCTCGATGGCGTCGTCTCGCCACTGAGTGGCTAGCGAATCGAACATGGCGATGTAGGCCTCGTGAAGGCTCCCTGGATTGATGAGGGCGGCAAGGTACCAGTGCCGTCGTCTGCAAATCGGCACAAGGACAAGCCGTCTCTTCAGCACCTCTCCCGGGTTGTACCAGCGTCGGACTGAGGCATGGCGTTTTCCACTCGTCATCTCTGCTCCTTCACCGGGTGCATGTCGGTGCTGCGTCAGCTTGTCGAAGAAGAAGCTGCTGAACACGTGAACTTGCTCCCGTTGCTTCGGCGTGAGTCTTCCTCGAGCCCACTTCAGGCCTAACTCCACGAGAACGTCGTTAAGGAAACGACCTCCCCGTAGCCGCTGGTAATCGGCGACATCGGACAGTGACGCCTCCTCGTCCCAGTGGGTATTGGCAGATCACTTGGTCCTCGGTTGCCTCCAAAGTAGTCGTTGGTGCGCTGACGCTATTTGGTACTGCGTTGTTAGTGCTTCGTTGTCTCTCCTCTACCTTTTTATCTGTGAGTCCTCTCATATTGATCCTGTGTTGATAAGTGATGTATTATGCAATGTCGTTCTCCGTTGGCAATTCACTACTTAATGATTAAGACTGGATATCGATCACCTAACATATAGTGGTCTACCGTTTTGGTCCTCTGCACTACTAGGGTTCTTTCGAGTTGTCGATGTACCGTTCGACGTTTTGATAACGGTACATTCTGTTCCGATCTACTGCAAATTATTGATGCTGTCATCGTATGCTCTTTGTTGCTTTCTGCCTAGATGCCATTACCGTTGTTGCACCAGTGGTTGTTGTTGCATCCTTTTTTTTTTTTTTTTTTTTTTTTTGTTGTGTCGTTGCTGTGTCTCGACTAACTCGTGCTTTACTATGGTTATTTTAGTTTCTCTAAAATTTTGATTTTTGGCGCTGTTTTTATTGTTGTTGGTTTTAAGTGAATATTTTGAACGCAGCGTCGTTTCCGTGGTGTATTGAGTTCTGTAGTCTTCGTGATTAGGTATTTAGTTGTTGTTGCCGTACATTCAAGATTTAACAGAATTTTTTTTTTGTAATTACGTTCGTTGTTCGTTTTGATGCGCCGCTTTCTGCATGCTGCGTCGTCGTCGCCGCGCGAGTACTCCTAACTTTGCTGCTGCACTCGTTGTTGTTGGCCCCTGGATATGCTGGCTTCTGTTGCTATGCTCACTGTCGCAGAGGTTTTGTCGCTCTCCGTATGTTTTCTGCTCGCTGGGCATTTTCGCTGCTTTGCCTTTAATTGTTGTCGTAGGATTGTCTCTGCCGCGTCGTCGTTGCTGCGCCTGAACTATTTCGTTCGCTGCTACTGTTACTGTCCCTTCGTTCAAACTTTGATTTTTGATGCTGTGTTTATTGTTGCTGTAGTTTTTATGCTGTCGTTTTGTTGGATTTTTGTGTGTGGCTGTCGTTGGTGTGATGTTTCCAATGATTGGCTTTGTATGGTTATTTCGGTTGCACCGTCGTTGCCGTGACTGTTCCTTCTTTGTTGTCCAGTTTTCCGTGGGCTTTTCTTCCATTGGGTCCTCGTGAAAGACTTTCAGTTCCGTTATGTGTGCTGTGCGCTCCTTGCCATCTTCCTTCCTCTTCAGCTTCGCTATCACCGGTGAGATAAAATTTACGACTTGGTATGGCCCATCGTACCTCGGGGCCAACTTGCTGGCGAACCCCTCCTGCGCGTTTGACTGCAGGTGCTGTTTTACTAGGACGAGCTGACCCACTTCAGGCTTCCAGGGGCGTCGCCTCAGATTGTAATGTCGGGCCTGATCCTTGGCTGCGCGCTCTAGGTTTCAAAAATCTCTTTCATGTGCTTCGCTCGGTCTTCAGGTGCTTTGGCCAACGTTCCTGTTCCCAGTGTGACTTCATCATAGAGCGCGTGTGGTAGGCGGGATTCCCGACCCTGGGTGAGGAATGCCGGGCTATATCCCGTGGAGTGGGACAGGCTGGTGTTGATCGCCAGCATGATCTCGGGGAGTTTATCGTCCCAAGAACGCTGCTGTGCACCCGACAACTGGGTTTGCGACGTTGTTTCAACCATTTGCACTCCGGTGTCGTTGGGTTCTGGGTCATTGCCATGAGCGTTTCCCGCGGCTGTCGTGACAGGGCATCGGCGACGACGTTCAGCTTGCCAGGTCTATACTGGACGTCGAAGGTATATTGTTGGAGCTCTAGGGCCGATCGTGCAATGCGTCCGGACGGGCTTGAAATAGAGTTTAGCCACTTTAATGAGAGGTGGTCAGTTAGCACTGTGAATCGATAGCCTTCAACGTACTGTCTCATTTTGCGGATTCCCCAGACTATCGCCAAACATTCCTTCTCCGTAGGGGAGTAGTTTCGCTCTGCCTGATTTAGGTGCCGGCTGGCGTATGCAATGACGCGCTCGCCCTCTTCATTCTCTTGGGTCAGGACCACTCCTAGACCGTGATCGCTCGCATCCGTTTGTAGCACGAAGCTCTTAGAAAAGTCCGGACACGCAAGAATCGGCGCTTCCGTCAGCTTTGTTTTTAATGCCTCGAACGCATTTTGCTGTTCTTCAGTCCACTTCCAGTGCTTTCCTTTCTTCTGTCAGTGGTAGCGACACCTCCGAAAAGTCTGGCACGAACCGTCGGTACCAAGAAGCGACACCTAGGTATCGTCGCACCTCTCGCACATTCCTTGAGGGTGGCATTTCCCTGATGGCGAAGGTATCTCTGGGACGGTGTGGATTCCCTGCTTACTGACGACGTGGCCTAAGTAGCGCAGTTCTTTTTTACAAAACTCGCATTTTTCGGGATTAATCTTCAAGTTTGCTGCTTGTAGACGCCTAAAGACCCTTTTGAGGTTCTCGTGGTGCTTTTCAAACGTTCGGCCAATGACGATGATGTCGTCCAGGTAGGCAAACGCGTGTGGTTCCATTTCGGCCCCTATAACCCGATCAAGCGCCCGCTGAAAAGTGGCTGGTGCTGAGTGCAGCCCAAACGGCATTACTCGCCACTGAAACAGACCTCGTCCAGGTACGGTGAAAGCTGTGTAAGGCTTACTACGCTCCTCCATTGGAATCTGCCAGTATCAGTTGCGAATGTCCAAGCTGCTAATAAATTGTGCGCCCCTGAGTCGGTCCAGAATGTGTTGGATTCGTGGAAGTGGGTATGCATCCGGCACCGATCGCGCGTTCAACTCTCTGTAGTCAATACACAGCCTCCATTTGCCCGTCTTCTTCCTGACCAGCACTATTGGTGCGCTGTGGGGACTGTGTGAGGGTTTGATACATCCTTTTCGGAGCAGTTCGTCGATTTCTTGATTGATGATTTCCTGCATTGCAGGGTTTCTCGGAAAATAGCGTTGTTATATGGGCCGCTCGTCACGCATGACGATCCTGTGCTCTGTTATGTTCGAGATTACTGGCAGTTGCTCAAACTTCGGCAACTCTTCCTGGAGGAAAGTCGTTAGTTTCTCCTCGTCCGTCTGATGTTTTTGTTGAATGGCGATGCAGCGTCTCCGAGCCGTTTGGCCCGTTCTTGGAGTTCCACCGTCTGACCCACGCAGCTAAGTTTTGCCCTGATTTTCCTGAGGAAGTCTAAGCCAAGAATGACATTGTCCATGGCGTCCGGAAGTATTAGAAACTGGAATTGTAATTGGTTGCTTCCGATTCGGACATCTAACTCCAGGGCTTCGCTGATGTGTCTTGGTGTACCTTCGGCCATGCTCACCGTTAAGTCCATAGGAAGGCTGTTCGTCGGGGTCCGGAGTTCGTCGGCGTATGCTTTATTTATAAAGGTTCTCGATGCCCCCGTGTCGATAGTTGCTTTTACCAGTTCACCTACTAAAGTTATTCTGGCGAAAATGCGGGTGGCATCGAAATATAGGAAGTTTACTGGGCTGGAGGTGTATTCCTTTGGGGGTTCGTCGCACCTCTTTCCCAACGTTCCCCTTGAGCGTTTCCCGACCGTCTTCGACAACACTCCACCGTCCGTATCGCTCGGCGTCCACAATCCCAGCAGAAGAGCACCTGTGGTCTGCGAAACTCTCGCCTAGTATGTCCATCCTGACCGAAATTTCGACACGCCGTCCGAACGTTTATGCGATCTTCGGGGCTCTCAGCGACAATGAGGTTCCTCTCGACTTGCCGAGGCCGGTTGGCTTGGCGAGTGGGTTCTGGAGTGGCGGAGATATTCTCCAGGTCTTCCGCTAAGGCAATCAAGTCCTGTAAGTCCTGGAAGTCTCTCCTCCAAACGTATAGCTGGTATTCCTGACGACAGTTTCTGAATATCCGCTCCAGCTGTTGCGCCCTTGAGTAGCCGGCGTGCCGCATGATGTTTTGCATGGCGATGATGAAATCCTTAAAACTCTCTCCGGGTCTTTGTTGTCGCCGACGGATTTCGTCATCCAGCTGTTCCAAATACCTCGCCGGGAGGAAGAAACGCAAGAAGTCTTCCTTAAATGACTGCCAGTTCGTCCACCGCTGGTTGTTATTTCTAAACCAAACCAGGGCTCTGTCACGCAGCAGTTCCGGCATTGTCCTGGCCAGGAGGTCTTTGTTTAAGGAATAGGCGTCAGCCAATTCCTCCAACCGCTCGATGAAGGAGATCGGGTCTTTCCCGCCATCATACCGCACAGACCATTTCCTTACCGTGTCAATGACCATTGGGTAAGGCGTGGCATTGTGACCTGCGATTCCCAGGACCTTGTGTTGCTCGCTACGGTTTCCTTGGTGTCATAGGCCGGTGTTGTCCCGCGTGGTGTCAGAGCGGTCGCACCGGTGGTCTTCCTTTCCTTTTGTGTGTCGTCTGGTGTTAGGATCACTGGCGGTGACGGTGATGTGCCGCGTCGGTGCTTCGCTTCCAGTTCGGCCAGCCGAACCTCATCTTCTGAAGTTACGTCACGTCCTGAGATGTAGGTTACGAAGCGCTTCCTCAACTCTTCCACTCCACCGGAATTGTCCAACCTGAATTCGGCCATGTAGGTTTGCAGCTCCTCTTTTGAAAGGGTATATACCCAGCTTGTCTTGACCATCTTGTCTTATTCTTTCTGTTTTAATTTTTGGTGTTTTGTTTTACGTTCTCGAAGAGTCCCTGCTCGGGCGCCAATTGTAACGGAGTTTTCAGCCGGGGTAAACTCAGCGTGACCAGAGCTCAGAGAAAAGGGGTCGTTACAATGAATTTATACTTTTGTGGGACTTTTAGTTATATTCAGTCTTTATTGCTTAAATTGTACTATTTTCAAGGTGTGATGATGATCCTGAGCGATGACGATTGTGATTCCTGAACGATGTGTGGGCGTGAGCCTGAGCGATGCGTGAGCCTGAGACGATCGTAAATCCTGAGCGATGCGTGAGCGCTAGCCTGCGATGTGCGTGCAACCTGGGTGATGCATGCGACGGCGAGGAATGTTGATGAATACAATGGACGACGTTGGCAGCGATATGCTGCCCTGTACCAGCGTAAAACCTGCGGGGGAGCCACACAGCGAAATTACGTTGTACGACGGCAGAGTTGATGAATACAATGGACCTGTTAGCAGCGATATGCTGCGCTGTACCATCGTAAAACCTGCGGGGGAGCCACACAGCGAAATTACGTTGTACGACGGCAGAGTTGATGAATACAATGGACCTGTTAGCAGCGATATGCTGCGCTGTACCAGCGTAAAACCTGCGGGGGAGCCACACAGCGAAATTACGTTGTACGACGGCAGAGTTGATGAATGTAATGGACGACGTTGGCAGCGATATGCTGCGCTGTACCAGCGTAAAACCTGCGGGGGAGCCACACAGCGAAATTACGTTGTACGACGGCAGAGTTGATGAATGTAATGGACGACGTTGGCAGCGATATGCTGCGCTGTACCAGCGTAAAACCTGCGGGGGGGCCAAACAGCGAAATTACGTTGTACGACGGCAGAGTTGATGAATACAATGGACCTGTTAGCAGCGATATGCTGCGCTGTACCAGCGTAAAACCTGCGGGGGAGCCACACAGCGAAATTACGTTGTACGACGGCAGAGTTGATGAATGTAATGGACGACGTTGGCAGCGATATGCTGCGCTGTACCAGCGTAAAACCTGCGGGGGAGCCACACAGCGAAATTACGTTGTACGACGGCAAGAGTTGTGATGGACGACGTTGGCAGCGATATGCTGCGCTGTACCAGCGTAAAACCTGCGGGGGAGCTACACAGCGAAATTAGGGTTGATGAATGCAATGGACGACGTCGGCAGCGAGAAGCAAAGCAAATGTTGTATCCAGATTAAGTTACCACTTACCGAAGCGTGATCCAGCCAGCGCAATGGCGAATAAAGAAAGCGACTAAGAGAGTGATCGCCCGCGTGTTCGCCCTTTTATACTATTTCGGGTTGCCGATTCTCAAGTCGCGTGCTGCGATGTGATTGGCCGGTCCGGTGGCGTGATGCTGCTGTTGTCGTTTTATTTTATATGCCTTTGTTGGCTGTGCTGCGTGGGTACAGGGTGCACCCGAATTTATTTCCAAATAAGAAAGCTAGAGACTTTAGTGTTATTAATAAGTTTATTCTTTATTTATCACCTTTTTGTTGGGGGAAAATTCGTTCATGAATTTTTCCATCACACTATTGACGAAATACAGATATGCGAGACCGGAAAAAACGTAAACGAAAATGCTCAAAAAATTCAAACAACAATATAAAACTTTTTTAAAAGCAACTAATACTTGTGTATACATAAATACATTATAAAACATTTTTTTTTTTTTTGTAAAATCCTAGTCCAAGTGACTGACACTGCGACCTAAAAGATCTATTGTATCAATAGAGCATTAATTGTCTAATAGACATACAACTTTCCTAATGAAAAACAGAATGTCCTTAGTAGCAGAGCTTTTCAACTCCGCTGCCGAGCATATTTCCTTATGGAATATGCGTCTCCTTAACCAAATAAGTGCTGGGCATTCGCAGTGTTGGATGACTCCTCATCCTCCGCACAGAACCTTCATTTTGTCATAGAGCCCACACCAATTTTGTTAAGATGATATCTCAGGCCACAGTGGCCAGTTAGAAAACTCACTAGCTTCCTAATGCTGCCTTAATTCAAATACATGATTTCTTTATATGAGAAGGGTCTGATCAGTTGTTTGGATTGCCTTAGCCCCGGGGTATTTTCCTATTGAGCCAGGCGAAGTTTGCCCTCCCAACAGTTAATCAGCTTTGTGGCGGCACTCCAATTGACACCACAAAAGGGTTCAGTTCCTATGCACGCAGTTTCCGAACCAGTCCTAAACATGGAGTACAGCCTGGAAGATCGTTGGACTTACTCCCATTGGTATCGAGACCTTTGTATTGGGTCCGAAGACACCAGCACCAACTCCAGATTCCATCTTTGATCCATAAGTGATCTTGTGTCGGAATACCATTAGACCAGCTTTCACGGTCTAAGATTTCTACCTCAAATAACCTGCCGAAACAGTACTCCCTGACCATAACATCCGGTATTGTGCAGAACATGTTTCTTTCGGGAATTGAGTTGAGAATTCTCAGGTGTCCCACAAGGTCGCCTGGCTTGTACTTATATTCTAGTTGCAGCTTTATAGCGCATCTAGCGGCCGTCTTCCTAATGAAGATTTGTAGGGGCGAACGCCCTACGATAGCTTCTAATGCTGTCGTAGGGTAGGCACGCATAGCACCTGTAATACCTAGACAGGCAATTCTTTAAAGCTTCTGAAGCTCGTTTGCCGTTGTCCGTTCGAGTACCTTGGGCCACCAAACTATGGCCGCGTACGTGATTATGGGTCTCACCATCATTGTATACATCCAGTGTATCATCTGAGGATTGAGGCCCCAAAGTCTTCTGCAGGCCCATAAGGCCCTTGTAGCGCGTTTTGTAGCAGACTTGATATGAGAATTCCAGTTAAGTCTTTTATAAAGGATGACACCGAGGTATTTGACCTCGCTGGAATACATTAGAGTGGTGCTTTTAATGGTGATTGGTCCTAAGTCAACCAACCTTCTTTTTGTGAAAGGCACTAGAACCGTTTTGCATGGATTGAAACGCGAAACGTTCCTTCTATCTTTTTAACAAGATAATGGAGTGCACCTTCTGTGCTTTTGCCTTTCCTGTATACAAACTGACTTGAGTGCAGAGGAGCATACACCTCTAGCCGGCCTCTGATATGAACATCAATGAGTCTCTCCATGATTTTTAGTACAAAAGCTGTTAGACTGATTGGTCTGTATGATTTAGGTAGCTCACTAGGCCTATTGCCAGGTTTGAGGATAAAAATCGCATCGAGATGGGTAGGGATGTATCCCCAATTTAAAGAAGCCTACTGCCCATCTAACCTTATCTGGGATGAAAATCTTACCAGATAAACTATTAGTTCTACTAGCGATACTAACCCTTCGGTCAATCGTGTTCGAATTCGTGTGTGGTACACTGTTATACGAGACGGGGAAATGAACATGCAGAAGCGTTTTCAGTGTATCCACACGGTCCGTCGTGTAGGTGTCATCAGTCTTTTTCAACAGACCCACACTATTTGTCTGATCCCTAACAAGTGCCTTGTGGATTCGTGCAGCTGCTGGCATTTCAGCGATGTTTAGTTTAGTTTAGTTTAGTTTATTAATCTTCAAGGTATACTTTACAAGATTTTAACAAGTAATAACTTAATACAAAAATAAAAATAAATATATTACTACTGAATTTTTAACAAACTTAATATATATTTTTTAAATATATCTCTATTAATAAGGAAAATGTCTAAATGATTACAATATTTATTAAATACAGAGCAAGCATGAGCAATTGGACCATTAAGTCCATAATTTGTTCTATGATTTCTTAAATGCAAAAGGTTACTAACTCTAAAGTGCCTATTCGGGGCATGAAAAGGAATTAAACTCAAAAGCTCAGGACAGTCCACCGTGTTCATAATTAAGTCCCTGACGAACATAATGTAATAATAATTTCTTCTCGAATTCAGAGGTATTAAATCGATAAGAAGTAATCTCGAGTTATATGGAGGCAGCTCCCCCGGCCAATTCAATTTACGAATGGAAAAACGACTAAAGTTTTTTGAACCCTTTCAATTCTGTTGATACTATTTGCATAATAAGGGCACCAGACAATACAGCAGTATTCCAAGACCGAGCGTACAAGAGAGACATACAATGACTTCAGTGTATATGGGTCAATAAAATCTTTAGAGTTCCGCTTTACAAAACCTAACATTCTATTTGCTCTAGCAATAACAAAGTCGTAGTGAAGATGAAATGTTAACTTAGAGTCAAAAATAACACCAAGATAACAATTTTGAAAAACTCTTTTTAACTTTACTTTTTCAATGTTATAATTCGACAATAGGGGATGCGCTTTTCTTGAGAATGAAAGAACACTGCATTTATTAATATTAAAATATAGCTTGTTAATGTTAAACCATCTTGTAACATTATCAATGTCCTCCTGAAGTAGTAAGCAATCAGTTTCACGTTTGATTGAAAAGAACAGTTTAACATCATCCGCATACAGCAAGCATTTTGCATTTTCAACATAAAGTGGCAAATCGTTTATAAACAAAATAAACAGAAGAGGCCCCAAATGACTACCCTGCGGAACGCCAGAAGAATTAAATATAAGGTCGGAAGTTACCTCACCTATTTTTACTCTTTGGTTTCAGCCTAATAAGTAGCTAGAAAGCCAATTTAGTATTGAAGAATGGAATCCTAATTTTTTAATTTAGCAATCAAAATGCTATGCTGCACCCGGTCGAAAGCCTTAGCAAAGTCTGTATAAACCACATCCACTTGACGACCGTACTCTATCTCATTTACACAATAATCTGTGAAAAGTGAAAGATTTGTCGCAGTAGAACGGCCTGTTAAAAAGCCATGTTGAAATGATGAAATTCTATTCCTTAAAGCCGACACAATCTTTTTCTTCACAATTGCCTCGAAAATTTTTGGTATTAAAGGAAGCTTTGAAATTGGCCTATAATTTTCAATAAGTAGGCGAGATCCCGCTTTATGAATTGGTGAAATATATGAAAATTTCCATTCTTCCAGGAATTCTCCTTGCTCCAAAGATTTGTTGAAAATATGTAGCAATGGTTCAGTAATGCTTAATACACAATTTTTTAAAAAGACTGAAGGAATATCCTCCGATCCACCATACTTATTGATGTCAATATTCGATAGTTCAAATTCAACTTCTTCTTTCGTAAGAGATAATTGACCCAAATCTGTTAGTTCGCCACCAATTAATATAGCATTATCCCTATTCAGAGTTACTCTTGCAAAATTTGATCTAAAATAATTTGCAAACATGTTACAAATGGTCTTTAAATCATTGGATGTCTCCCCATAATACGAAAGATTAGAGGGTAATCCAAAAGTTTTCTTTTTTTTATTCAAGAAATTCCAGAAAACTTTAGGATTACTCTTAATATCAGACTCAACAGACATTAAATATTGACTAAAGGTGTATTTCTTAAGAAATTCATACTCTTTTCTTAATCGTCTAAATTCCATTCGCAAAGATGTTAAGTTTTTCAATCTCTTTAGACTATTATTAAACCAAATAGGCTTATTCCCCTTTCTTACTTTTTTTTTGGAACAGAAATATGTAAAATAAATTCTATTTTATTTATGAATACTTCATAACATTCACTTAAACTTAAGTTCCTGAAAAGATGACTCCAATCCAAAGTATTCAGATAATTTTTGATATTATTAAAATCAACTGCAGTAAAATCATACTTGTAACTTATCAAAGAATTTAAGCACAAGTCAATATTAGAAAAGATAGTTAGGTTAAAATCTATACATAAAGACTTGTGATGAACACTATCCTTTAATAGCTGAACATTTGCAGACGAAATCTGAGCTTCAAGTTCCCTATGGATGAAAATAAGGTCTAAAATCCGATTAATTTCATTTTTTACATCATTGATTTGTATAAAATTTAAAGCAAACATTGAATCAATTGTTTTATGTTCCATATCCTTTGTTAAATTTACAGGTATAAGACATTTTTCTTCGTCGGAATAAGCCCAACTAAGGTTACCTAAGTTGAAATCGCCTAGTACAACTGCAAAGCAATTATCGTTGAGTGAGTCCATTATATAGCTAATATTGTCTACGTGCGCTGAGTAAATTTCAATACTGCTATTAGGTGGAATATAGCTTACAAAAAAATACAAAATTACTTGGCAATATTTTAGGATAACTTTTATACAAATTTGCTCAATTTCTACATCAGAACGAAAAGGCAGCACGATTTCTTCACTGCATAGATCCGATGTTACCGCCAGTAAAACACCACCTCCTCTTGAACAGCCAGTACTTATAGAATCTCGATCTCTTCTATACACAATAAAATCACTCGAACTAAAGAGTTCGCTGGAAGAAATCTCCGAATTTAGCCAACTCTCAGTGATAGCAATAATATTGTAACCGCATTCAACTAAAGCCAAAGACAGCTCATTGGTTTTTGTTCTCAACCCGCCTACGTTTTGGTAGTAGACAGATAATTTTGAAGAGAACGATGAAGAAGGAACGTTAGCAATTATTTCAGACGAAGCTCCCTCACCCTGTATAGGATCGTGTAGCAACGATGTATCAGAAACGAGAGAAGTTAACGATTTAGCTCTCGTTCTTTCTCCTTTATAAAAAAAGTAAAATTACGCACACGGACGTCTGCTGGCCACAGCGTAGCATCAAAAACATTGTTATAATATTGTGCTGAGACTATAAGCTTAAAGTTAATACGTTTAAGTACACTTTCATCAGCATCTTTTTTAACCAATCTGTAACAACTTATATGTTCTTTTGGTATATTAGCACGGGATGATACATAATTAGCAATATTTTCTGCCGTAACCGATGGTTTGAAAGAGGACAGATGAAGAACTCTCTTTGCAGTTACAACATCTAACTCCTTACTTACACTGCTACCAACGATGAACCTTTGCCTTCTTTTTTTATTACGCGCATTTGATACTGTGTTCCAGTTAGTGTTACTTCTTGCAGCTGTATCAACAGTATTGTGTGAAGGTGTAGCAATATTAGTGAATGTCAGGTTTGTATTGTCCCCATGGCTGAAGGTATTATTTACTTCAACACTCGCCACTGGCGTTGTTAGAGGTATGCGAACAGCTGATAACGGTTTTTTCAAAACATTCGAAATAGACGGTAGAGGAAATGCATCAGCTGAATTGGTGTTATCTTCATTACCCACCAACACTTCAGCAAATGTTTGTTTCAGAACTGGGTGTGTTTGCTCAGAGCATCTGTCTCTTTTCCCTTTCATTGAAACACCGACTGATTGAGATGTCGACTTCATCATCTCTACATTATTTACACTTTCCTTCTGCGATTTGGATATATTATCCAATTTATTGCTTAGCTTATCATCAATAGCGTTTATGCAATTTAAAATATCTTTTTTATTATCACTAATGATATTAACCACTTCCAGTTTATATTCATTAAATTTTTTATTGATTTCTTCCATATTCCTAAGCAAAATCGCCATTGCTTCATCGACATTGCAGATGTAGTGGACACAATTATCGCACATGAACCGAATATATTTCTTATCCAATGTGTTTAAATTATATTGATCTAAATCGGCACAACTTTGCGTAGGATGAAACACTTTACCACAGACACCTTCACATCTGATGCCAGATTCACCTCGAATTTGTTTTCTACAATGAGCACATTCCGACATATTAAAGAAAATTTTGAAAAATACTAAAGCAAAAATTTAAAATACACAACCACATCGATTGCGCATCTCGCAACATTTCCTCGTCTTAATCGTCTTAATTCAGAGTTAAACTCTGTGAGGTTGAACTTGTATTCTTCCCAACTCTTCGTGCGTTTAGCAGAGTTGAAGAGCCTTCTAACCTTCCTCCTAAGTTTGGCCAGTTGGTCATTCCGCCAGGGAACTTTTCGTTTGCAAAGGTTGGTTTTGACGACACAACTGCCATGATAGGAAGCAAGTAGTATATAGTTTACTTGGTAAGCTGCCTCGTCTAGGTCCTCTGTGGAATCAATAGATGAGACAAGCATATCTAATTTGGAGAGGACTAGTCCTCGATATAGATTCCAGTCCGTTGACTTATGATCATATCTGGGAGAGGCATGTGCCAAAGCGCCTGGAATGTCAAACCTGATGTGTTGATGGTCTGACAGCGTGGCCTCGTCGGACACATGCCAATTTACAATGGAGTTAGAGATAAATGGACTTGCGAGTGTGAGATCTAATACCTCTTCGCGAATCGCATTTATGAAGGTTGGTTTAGAGCCCTTGTTCACAATATCTACATTATTACTAATAAAATAATCTAAAAGACACTCACTCCTTCGATTGATACCGCTACTGCCCCAGACCTCATGGGGTGCATTGGCATCACACCCTATTAGGAATTGGATGTTCCGATTTTTGCAGTTCATAATTAGTTCTTGCACCACCAGTTGCTAAGCGTAGCGGACGCCCCCTTAGCATGGTGCACATTCGGGTGTAACACCTTGATGGTGCACATCCTTCCTCCTTTTGAGAAAAGGCCTATCGGATCAGAACCGCTTTCTTGGGGCCCTTACCCCTGCGGCAGGCAGTCTGGCTTGGTTGACCAGTTGGTATTCCATTGCCCAACTTACTCTTTGGAGCAAGTGCAGCTCTTGCTGCGTTATTACCATTTTTGGAAAGGCTTGAACCAGATGGCTTGATAGCCTTGCTGGTCGAAGGAGCTGGTCGTAATACCAGCTTTGTTTTACAGGTTCCGGACACGCTGTGGTCAACCTGCCCGGTAGAGCTGGTGAACGAAGAGGCAATCGGACAATCGTACAAGCCGACAAACCGACAAACCTGCACACGTACGCTAGAAAAATGTTCTTGTCCTCTGATTATCTGTAATGCGGGCGCTGGTTCGGAACCACTTAGCCTAGCTAACTCCGTGGCATTGCGAGTGGAGCCGTCTGTGCTAGAGATACTTGAATCAGATACTGCATTCTTGTCGGTGCTCTTAAGAATCAGCTTGATCTGACCAAAGCGGTACCCTATCACGCCTTTGTAGGCGTTAAGCCTAGTCGTGGAGGCGTCGTCAACCTTCAGTATGAGGTGAAGGAGCGCATCCGATCATCATCGCAGATGTCGATAACCGCTTCTTGTAGGTGAGTCATTTGCTCCTTTGTCAGCGGTTTCTTCGACAGGTAAATCGGGACAACCCCCACCCTGACACCACTGGTCACTTGACTAAAAGTGGGAATGTCAGGTGAGGGCCCTGCTCTGGCCTTTTTAGCGGCCGATGTGGGTGGTGTCTGGTCCTCCAAGACCTGACGCGTTTAACAACGCTCTTATTTGGAGGCGCTGCTTTGGCAAAAGCAAAAGCACTGTCTCTTTCTTTTCCTATGCGTAAAGCATGCTTGAAACGCCTTTTTTACTCGAGGTTAGCTTGACATAAGCCTGTTGTTTGATCTGCATTCCCCCTAATGCTATCCCAGCCGAGGAACAACCGGATTTCTTATTTGGAATTCAATTTATAAATTAATTGCGAGCCCGAAGGGCGAAGCTAATAATCAGAGGACAAGAAAAATTTTCTAGCGTACGTGTGCCGGTTTGTCGGCTTGTACGATTGTACGATTGTCCGATTGTATATCGCGACTTCTACCTGTCAGATTTGATGGGACTTGTTTTAAAACAATTGGTAAGCGCTTGGCTTGCGATGATGTGACGCGTGTCACGTGTTGCGCGTCTCGTGTAATTTTTGTTTTGTTTTTTTAAAACTTGGCTTGCGATGACGTGACACGTGTCACGTGTCGCGCTACGCATGTAGCGCGTGCAAATTTTTTTTTAAAATACTTTTTTTTAAAACTCGGCTTGCGATGACGTGACACATGTCGCGTATGGCGTGGGTATGTTTTTTTTTAAAGTAATTGTTTTAAAACTTGACTTGCGATGACTTGACTTATGATGACTTGACGCGTGTCACGTGTCGCGTGTAAATTTTTATTTTTTTTAATACTTGTTTTAAAACTTGGCGTCGCGTGTGGCGCGTGTATTTTTTTTTTTAATACTTCTTTTAAACTTGGCTTGCGATGACGATGCATGTCGCGAGTCGCGTGTGGCGCGTGTCAATTTTTTTTTTTTTAATTAGGGACTTGTTTTTAAACTTGACTTGCGATGACTTGACGCGTGTGGCGCGTGCAAATTTTTTTTTTAAAATACTTGTTTTTAAACTTGACTTGCAATGAGTGTCACGTGTCGCGCGTCGCATGTGGCGCTGTATTTTTTTTAAATACTTGGTTTAAAACTTGGCTTGCGATAACTTGACACGTGTCGCGTGTGGCGGATGTCAATTATTTTTTTAAAATCAGTTATTGATTTAAAACTAGGCTTGCGATGACGTGACGCGTATCACGCACACATCTACAGGTCAGAATTTTTATGGGACTTGTTTTAAAACAATTGTTAAGCGCTCAGCTTGCGATGGTGTAATTTTGATTTTTTTTTATTAATAAGGGTTAGGAGAAAAAAAATGTTTTTTTTTAAAGTAAAATCCTTTTAAGATAATTCAGTCTTTAGGCTGAATTACAACTGAGAGCTGAGAAGCTCGCTTTACTATCTTAAACTTGTGTTTTGTTTAATTTGCAAAATTCTTAACGAACTCGAAAGCGTAACAATATATTAGATAAGCTATAAAATGGTTTTCCACGTTTAATATGACAAGTGTTTTCCATCAAACAGAATTAGACAAAAAACCTTTCACTGCTTTTTCTACACGTAATTTCCATTTAAACGCTTAACTTTTGGCTTAGAATTTTTAAAATCCATCCAAAAGTTTTCATTGAGTTAACAATAGCACTCGCTGGATTAGAGACGGAAGCATTCTTGTACGTAGATGACATAATCATCTATGGCTGCAGTTTAAATCACCACAAACACAACCTAATCAAAGTACTAGATAGGTTAAAACGGTACTATTTAAAACTAAACGCAGAGAAATGTTGTTTCCTTCGTCCTGAATTTGTATACCTAGGACACTTAATAACCAGAGACGATGTAAAAAAAAGAGCAGGGTAGGCTGTGTCGAAGACACGACCGTGGGTTTTGAGCGTGACAACGTCTGTCCGGGACGAAAAAACAAAGATCTTGTTGTCTGTGGGACATAAACATGGACGGATATATTAAAAAAAAATTCTATACTAAATACAAGTCCTACGACTTGCACCGTAGCTCATCACATACATCATCTTCACATCATATTATATATAAATTATTTATAAGCGAATTTTAATGTTCATAACCACTAACTGTGAAGTTGCTCCATATTGCATATTACTGCCCAAATACAGTAATGCAGCTTTTGGTTTCAACTCATAAAAAATTTGAGTAGTTTGTAACGAGGTTTTCCCAGCAGGGGTATCCTCAGTGTGACCAGGGTTCGTTGATTTAAAGGGTCGTTACAATAAAAGATTTATTTTGGTTAGGAGCTCTGAATTCGATGTTTTATTTTCCTTTCGTTTTAAAAACAGATGAAAATTGATTTTGGAAAATAATTAATTTGACTTAGGTCTTAGATGTGTCCTGTGTGTCCTGTGGTTTTGATGCCTTGGTCCAGCGGGATCGAAGTAAATCGTCTGCGCTTCGTCCAAGAGCTGACCAGCGAAAAGAGGATGCTACGCTCAATTCGTTGCCAAAGAGTTGCTGCGTTTTCGTGAGTTGACCAGCGAAAAGAGGATGCTACGCTCGATTCGTTGCCAAAGAGTTGTTGCGTTTTCGTGAGTTGACCAGCGAAAAGAGGATGCTACGCTCGATTCGTTGCCAAAGAGTTGCTGCGTTTTCGTGAGTTGACCAGCGAAAAGAGGATGCTACGCTCGATTCGTTGCCAAAGAGTTGTTGCGTTTTCGTGAGTTGACCAGCGAAAAGAGGATGCTACGCTCGATTCGTTGCCAAAGAGTTGTTGCGTTTTCGTGAGTTGACCAGCGAAAAGAGGATGCTATGCTCGATTCGTTGCCAAAGAGTTGTTGCGTTTTCGTGAGTTGACCAGCGAAAAGAGGATGCTACGCTCGATTCGTTGCCAAAGAGTTGTTGCGTTTTCGTGAGTTGACCAGCGAAAAGAGGATGCTACGCTCGATTCGTTGCCAAAGAGTCTTTGTGTCTATGTAACTTGATCAGTGAAAGAAGGATGCTACGCTTGATTCACTATCAGGAGTCGGTCAGATGTCCAAGTATTTTGATCAGTGAAAGAGGATGCTACGCTCTGTTCACTATCAAGAGTCGGTCAGATGACGAAGAGACTAAGAGTAAGAGACTGTATGCTGGGCTTGTGTCCCCTTTTAAAGCCCGTGAAACGGTTTAAAACTTCAAACCGGGCTGTTCCGTTTCCATGATTTTCGTACGGTGAATTACCGTTGTTGCTATGTCAGTTGATTTTTCTCTAGCAGAGTTAATTTCCTCGGAACTGCAGTGCGTATGCGTTCTTTATTGTTGTTGTTCTCATCATTGTCGCTTGTATATGTACGCTGCAGAATGTTGATGGAATTCCGTGTGTGTTTTGTTGTTGCCTTTCGATTTGTCCACTGTCTTTGCTTAGAAAAATGTTGACGAAGTTCCCTGTATGTTTTGTTATTGGGTTTTCTCTTCTTAATTTTTCCATTGTCAACGTCACCGTTGTTTGCAAAAAGTGTTAGCGAAATCCCTTTTGAAATTTGTTGTTGTAGGGGGTTCCGTTGGTCTACGGTGACTATTCGGTTGGTGCATAGCATTGTGGTATCGTTGTACATATTGCCTTTGGTCAACGCTTTTCTTGGTATTGTGCATGCGTTTATTGTTTGTTGGTTTTTTGCCTACGCTTCTGTGCTCCTGACTGCACACAGAATTTTGCAAGAAGTATGCGCTGTTTCTTTCTTTCTCCCATTGCTCCCTTATGGTAGTTGCAGTGGAGGCGCGGCTACTCAGTACTTGTTTTTCTATCGATTTGCGATCAATGTCCCAAAAATGGAGGTGTGGTCTAATGATAGTATTTGTGCACTGGAGAAGTGCAGTCGACCTGAGCAGAGATGCCGTCGGCGTTTTCTGTTTTTTTCATAAAACTGATCTCATAATCATGACTTTTCAATGTAGTTTTTTTCTTGTATGTAAGTATAACTATATAAATTTATAAAAATGTGTGGGGTGAATTTGTGGTCAAATTGACTCCTTACACTTCCCGGTCACGTCGGACGAAGCGGAATCTTCCGGTCTTGGTTACGAGGTCCGTTAACAAAATGTTTCTATGGATCTGAGCATGTTTCTGAACTGTTGTTGGTGGATTCCTGTGCGGATGCTGTTCCCTATGGTAGGCACCTTTGCTTGTGTCGATTTGGGGGTTTTGGTGGAACTGTTTCAGTTCTCCCACGTGGGCGGTACGTTCCTTGGTCTGGCCGCTCAACTTCAGTTTCGTGATGACCGGCGAGACGATATCTACCACTTGATATGGTCCGTCGTACTTGCGAGCTTGCAGGCAAATCCTTCGAGTGCGTTGGACAGATGATGCTGTTTGACCAGGACAAGTTACCCGACCTCCGGTTTCCAGGGTGTTTGCTCGTCTCATTGGCACTAGCTCGACCCATTTCGAGAAACGGTCGAAGAATACTAATAACATTGAGTTCCCATGTTTCGATCGTGGTAGTGGCCCTACGAAGTCGGCACATAGCATGGCCCATGGTTCTTCTGCCACCTGCGTTAGCATCTTCCCTGCCATCTGCTGTTGATTCGGCTTGTAGCGTTGACAATTCTTGCAACGTTTGACATGCTTGTGGATATCGCGGAACATCCCTGGCCAGTAATAACGTGCACATATCCGCGCAGTCCTCTTCCGGATGCCTAGATGTCCTGCCGATGGGTTGTCGTGGTTTTCCCTGAGAACTTGGTCACAAAGTTTCCAAGGCGTTGTGTCTTCGTCTCCAGCTCGCTGTTCTATGTGGCGATATAGCTGCCCTGCTTCTATCACGTAGTCGGGATACTTCTTGGGGTCTTCTTTGATCTGGTTTACCTTTCTCTCCAGCCATTTACACTTGGAACTTAGTGTGTTGTCGTCGGAACTTGCCATCAGTAAGTCGTGTGGTTGTCGTGACAATGCATCTGCTACGACGTTCAATTTTCCACGTCTGTATTGAACGTCGAAGGTGTATTGTTGCAGTTCGAGCGCCCAACGTGCGATTCGTCCGGAGGGGCTTGCAATGGAATTTAACCATTTAAGAGAAAGGTGGTCTGTGATTACAGTGAAGCGATACCGTTCTAGGTATGGCCGCATTTTCCTAATTCCCCAGACTATCGCTAGGCACTCCTTCTCGGTGGGGGAATAGTTTTTCTCGGCTTGGTTGAGATGTCGGCTGGCGTATGCTATTACGCGTTCGTTGCCGTCTAGCTCCTGCGTCAGCACTGCTCCTAGCCCATAGTCGCTGGCGTCTGTCTGGAGTGAAAACTTCTGCGAGAAGTCGGGACATGCGAGGATTGGGGCTTCAGTTAGTTTGGTTTTTAGATTCTCGAACGCTGTTTGTTGTTCCTCTGTCCACTTCCAGTGTTTTCCTTTCTTCAATAGGGCGGTCAGTGGTCGTGTGGTCTCCGAGAAGTCAGGGACGAAGCGACGATACCAAGACGCAATCCCCAAATATCGTCGCACCTCTCGTACGTTGCGTGGGGGTGCCAGTTCTCTGATAGCTGCGACCTTTTCCGGGTCGGTATGGATTCCTTCTCTCTTGACTACGAGTCCCAGGTATTTCAGTTCCGTCTTGCAGAACTCGCACTTTTCTGGGTTGATCTTTAAATTCGCCGCTTGTAGTCGTCTGAACACCTTGCGTAGATTTGCTAAAGGTTGCTTGAAAGTCCTCCCGATGATGATGATGTCATCGAGGTATGCGAATGCGTGTGGCTCCATTTCTGGCCCGATAACCCGGTCGAGTGCCCGCTGAAATGTAGCCGGTGCAGAGTGCAGCCCAAATGGCATCACTCGCCACTGAAACAGGCCGCGCCCTGGTACTGTGAAGGCAGTGTACTTCTTGGTGTTTGCTTCCATGGGTATTTACCAGTACCCGTTCCGTAAGTCCAGGCTGCTTATAAATTGAGCGCCTCGTAGTCGTTCCAGAATGTGCTGGATTCGGGGCAATGGGTATGCGTCGGGGGTTGACCGTGCATTGAGTTCACGATAGTCTACGCAAAGCCTCCATTTTCCCGTCTTCTTCTTGACGAGTACGATAGGTGCGCTGTGAGGGCTGCGCGAGGGTTCGATACAGCCTTTTGCTAGCAGTTCGTCTATCTCCGAGTTGATTATTTCCTGCATTGCCGGGTTTCGGGGGAAATATCGTTGCTTGATTGGTCGCTCATCATGCATCAGGATCTTATGTTCTGTGATGTTAGACACCGCTGGTAACTTGTCAAATTTTTGGAATTCTTCTTGGAGAAAAACTGCGAGTCTCTCGTGTTCCGTTTTTAGTTCCGGTTGGACCCTTATACCACGCAGAGTTTCAGACTGCTGTTCCGCCTTTTCGTGAAGCTGTAGTGTTTGGCCGCCACAACTCACTTTGGCTTTCACTTTTAAAAGAAAGTCTAGTCCGAGGACGATACTGTCCACAGCTTCCGGGAGTACCAAAAAGTTGAGTCGGGTGTGTTCTCTTCCAATTCGTACGTCAAAGGTTAGGGCTTCTCGGATAACTCGGGGTGTGCCCTCAGCCATCCTAACCGTCATGGTGACGGGTACGCTATTCGACGCGCTCCTTCTGTCTTCCGCATACTGCTCGCTAATGAAACTCTTTGTCGCACCAGTGTCGATCGTAGCGGTGACAATTTCGTTCCCTAGGGTGATGGTGGTGTAGACTCGAGTTGCGTCGAAGTGTAGACAATCTATTGGGTTTGAGGTGCCATCGTCTGGGGTCCCGCCACACCTCTGTTCCGACGGTCCCCGCGGTCGTTTCCCGCTTGTCTCCGACAACATTCTGTCGTCCTTATGTTTCGGCGGCCGCATTCCCAGCAGAAGAGAATTTGTTGATTCTGACAATCTCGTCTTCTGTGCCCGTCCTGGCCGCATCGCATGCAGGCTATCCTCACGTTTATGCGTCTCTCTCCGTCGCGTGCTATCATACCGTTTCTCTCGATCGGTTTCGGTCGGTGGGTGGGTCTGTTTGGTCCTGCCATTCCAGCTATACTCTCGAAATCTTCTGCTAGTTCGATGAGGTCGTTCAGTGAATTGAAATCTTTTCGCTTAATGTAGTATTGATATTCCTGGCGACAATTTCTGAATATCCTTTCTACCTGCTGTATCGCTGTGTAGTCGGCGTGCCTCATCAAGTTTTGCATTGCTATCACGAAATCTTTAAAACTTTCATTCCCTGTCTGGCGTCGTTGGCGGATTTCGTCGTCCAAATGTTCCCAATACCTTGTGGGCAAAAAGAATTTGAGGAAGTCTCCCTTAAACGTTCTCCAGCTCTGCCATCTCTGGTTGTTACTCCGGAACCACATCAATCCACGGTCGCGAAGCCATTCGGGCATAGTTCTCGGGAGCAGATCCTTGTCTAAAGAGTATGCGTCGGCCAGCTCCTCAAGTCTTTCGACAAATGACAATGGGTCTTTGCCTCCGTCGTAACGAACTGACCATTTTCTGACTTGGTCGATCACCATCACGTATGATACACCAGGTGGTACCGTTGTTTCTCGGTTCGATGCTCGGTCCGTGACCGCTGAAGTGTGCGTTGATGGTGAGATTGTTAACCCCGGTGTTTTGGCTTTCTCGCCTTCTATCGTGTCATATAGATTTAATAGTGGTGTGGGCGTTGGTGAAGGGTTGAGGTGGTGTCTTGCCTCCAGTTCCGCCAGGCGAAGTTCGTCGTCTGAGGTCACATCTCGTCCCGTGATGAACGTCGTGAAACGCTTCCTCAACTCATCTACTCCGCCGTTAACGTCCAGCCTAAATTCTGCCATGTAACTTTGTAGGTTGTCCTTCGTAAGGTTATAGACCCTACTAGTCTTTACCATCTTGGCTAATTTGATTTTCTTCGTTTGTTATTTGTTTTTCCAGAGTCCCTGTTCGGGCGCCAATTGTAACGAGGTTTTCCCAGCCGGGGTATCCTCAGTGTGACCAGGGTTCGTTGATTTAAAGGGTCGTTACAATAAAAGATTTATTTTGGTTAGGAGCTCTGAATTCGATGTTTTATTTTCCTTTCGTTTTAAAAACAGATGAAAATTTATTTTGGAAAATAATTAATTTGACTTAGGTCTTAGATGTGTCCTGTGTGTCCTGTGGTTTTGATGCCTTGGTCCAGCGGGATCGAAGTAAATCGTCTGCGTTTCGTCCAAGAGGATGCTACGCTCAATTCGTTGCCAAAGAGTTGCTGCGTTTTCGTGAGTTGACCAGCGAAAAGAGGATGCTACGCTCGATTCGTTGCCAAAGAGTTGTTGCGTTTTCGTGAGTTGACCAGCGAAAAGAGGATGCTACGCTCAATTCGTTGCCAAAGAGTTGTTGCGTTTTCGTGAGTTGACCAGCGAAAAGAGGATGCTACGCTCGATTCGTTGCCAAAGAGTTGTTGCATTTTCGTGAGTTGACCAGCGAAAAGAGGATGCTACGCTCGATTCGTTGCCAAAGAGTTGTTGCGTTTTCGTGAGTTGACCAGCGAAAAGAGGATGCTACGCTCGATTCGTTGCCAAAGAGTCTTTGTGTCTATGTAGCTTGATCAGTGAGAGAAGGATGCTACGCTTGATTCACTATCAGGAGTCGGTCAGATGTCCAAGTATTTTGATCAGTGAAAGAGGATGCTACGCTCTGTTCACTATCAAGAGTCGGTCAGATGACGAAGAGACTAAGAGTAAGAGACTGTATGCTGGGCTTGTGTCCCCTTTTATAGCCCGTGAAACGGTTTAAAACTTCAAACCGGGCTGTTCCGTTTCCATGATTTTCGTACGGTGAATTACCGTTGTTGCTATGTCAGTTGATTTTTCTCTAGCAGAGTTAATTTCCTCGGAACTGCAGTGCGTATGCGTTCTTTATTGTTGTTGTTCTCATCATTGTCGCTTGTATATGTACGCTGCAGAATGTTGATGGAATTCCGTGTGTGTTTTGTTGTTGCCTTTCGATTTGTCCACTGTCTTTGCTTAGAAAAATGTTGACGAAGTTCCCTGTATGTTTTGTTATTGGGTTTTCTCTTCTTAATTTGTCCATTGTCAACGTCACCTTTGTTTGCAAAAAGTGTTGGCGAAATCCCTTTTGAAATTTGTTGTTGTAGTGGGTTCCGTTGGTCGGTTGGTGCATAGCATTGTGGTATCGTTGTACATATTGCCTTTGGTCAACGCTTCTCGATAGTTGACCTTATCGGTTGGGTGTTTTGATCATTCGTTTAGTAATGTGTTGGTATTGTGCATGCGTTTATTGTTTGTTGGTTTTCTGCCTACGCTTCTGTGCTCCTGACTGCACACAGAATTTTGCAAGAAGTATGCGCTGTTTCTTTCTTTCTCCCATTGCTCCCTTATGGTAGTTGCAGTGGAGGCGCGGCTACTCAGTACGTGTTTTTCTATCGATTTGCGATCAATGTCCCAAAAATGGAGGTGTGGTCTAATGATAGTATTTGTGCACTGGAGAAGTGCAGTCGACCTGAGCAGAGATGCCGTCGGCGTTTTCTGTTTTTTTCATAAAACATGATCTCATAATCATGACTTTTCAATGTAGTTTTTTTCTTGTATGTAAGTATAACTATATAAATTTATAAAAATGTGTGGGGTGAATTTGTGGTCAAATTGACTCCTTACAAGTTTTAAATTAAATTAGAAGAGAAAAGTAGTGAGTAGTGCTACCCATGCTTCGAAATGGTATGGTAAGAAGTTTCAAGTCTCTAGCTCAATGGGAAGTTTGTGTAAAATCAATTACAAAATTCCAAATAAACAGACAGACCAAACACGAAAGCGGGCTAATAAAAACGTTTAAAAATCAAGTTTTAATATGAAGCGTTTTCGGAAATAGCCACGAGTAACTTGAGAGTAACCATAATTTTTCTTACGCGGGAAAATTAAACGTGCTCTCGTAATGCAAAACTTAATACTTACAAGATTGTATGGATTTTGGATTTGACAAAACATTTTTTTTTGCTCGTTAAGCTGGAAATTCATACGATCCTGTAAGCAAAATTTTTTTGTCAAAGCCAAAATCCATGCAAGTCTTACGTCTAAATCATAATAACATACGAAAAACAGAGACAAATGCTAATGAAACCAAAATTTTGTTTACCCATTTCTTGTAATTTGGCAAATAGAAGTAAGCATTTCGTTTAATGCACGCGAAAAATTAATTTTAATCGACCCTGTAAATTCTTTAACCTGAGGCCATATCACTTCCATATTTGTATAGAAAGTGTTGTCATCATATTATCATTATATACAAAAGTGTATATGTGGAAAAGTTCCTTCACTGAGAAATTTTGTAATTTATAAATTATTAAAGAAAAGCTGAAAGAAAGCAAGCAGAGAACCAACACGAACCTTTTTCGTGCAATCGTATGGGTTGCAAGTTGCAACTGCAAGGCTAATAGAACGAGTAAACAGAGCACCGAAGGGGACTTTCGAGTTTCAATACAATGTACTAGTAATACACGTACACATATTAGCCGTAGAGAGAGAGAGAGGGTGATTAAGTTGTAGGGGAAGTGGTATGGTATGGAAATAGAAGTATGTATCAAAAGGTTTTTCGCTTTGAAACGCGCAGACGCAATATTCGCCATTAATTTTGTTTTATCTGGTCCTCTTTTTATTATGTAATATTATAAAAGAGTTATTAACTCTTAGTAAAGTTGGAGTGATTAAAGAAAAACAAGCCAGAAGAAAATGAAATGGTAGCAATAGAAACGTCGCTTGCAACTTCTAAATGGTACATGGAGCATTGATAGAGAACTTCGATCACGACTGCTGCACATGTTTATGGTCTCGTACGAGCATCGAAGAAACATGCAGGCCAATTATTCATTATTAAATTTCTTTTGCATGGTTCTTTCATTTCTGTAATTGATCGAAGAGTTATTTACTCTAGTTACTGTTAACATGAGTAAGGATAAGATAAGCGAAAAGAAATGAAAATAGCTGCAAGGAAGCTTGCAGGTTGTCATTGTTATCTGCCTCTTTTTAAATTCTCTATATTAACTTCACTTGCCCGTGGCTGGTTGGCTGGCTGGCTGGCCAAATCTTGTGATCAATTTTTAACGCACTTCCTAACACCCGATTTTCCTGAAATTTTGTACACATGTGTATTTCCAGTGAAAATACTTTCTTTTAAAATTTGGAAGTGATCGGGCCCCGGGTTCGTGGGGCTCCCATACAAAATTAAAATAAAAATTACCGGTTTTTTTTCTAATTTTACACACATGTGTATACCCAATAAACAATACTTTTTCTAAAATTTGGAAGTGATCAGGCCCCGGGTTCGGGCGCAAGGAGAGAGAGAGAGAGAGAGAAATCTTAGCTCACGCACAAATGAACCCAGCAAATGAAACGAGACATAAATGTTGTATGCTTAATTCAACTTACTTACTTATTTACTGAATTGTATTTTTATTGAAGTCGTTTTTTGTTGTCGATATCAACTTACAGATAGAACAACAAGTTTTCACAATATTCTGTCATTTCGCGTTTTCATAAATTAGTTCAGAGCAGTCAAAGAGTTCTCAAGATAAATGCTCGTGTTTCTTATTTGCTCAAGGTATGAGCGTGCTCTAAGTGCTCAGAATAAAATGATCGAAGCTTTTTCAATTTTAACATCTGATGTCAAATGTCTCTTTCGATGATTTTCTCCTACAATAAAAAAAAAATGACCCAGGATCGAGGGGCTCCCATATGAATTTCTGCGATTAGAGAATTTAGATGAAAAATTTAAATTTTTGTGGGTTGTTTTTTTGTAACTTATAGTAGTATTTTTTTTCTGTTAATCGACCAAACACGAGACCACTGTATCATTTTATGCAATGTTGATAGAACGAGCAGAGCAGAGCACTGATAGAAAATGAACAGCGACTACATTATCACTACGGCTGCGGTAAAGAATTAAGGAGTTACGCAGCTTGTGCTGCACAAAAAAAATTGGCAGGCAGTCGGTATTCACGAAATTGCGGCTACATTTTAAACCGACTTACAGTCTGCTTGTAGGGCGACAATTTGACATTTACATTTTGCTATTTGCATCAAATTTATAGTGGCTGCGTAAATTGCGCAGTCGATTTTTCTTTACTGCATTGGCTGGAGAAGTGAATTTTTGACTAATATGCAGCATAAACTATGCAGCGGCTGAATTCTTGACCGCAGCCTACTACTGCATATGCTTGTTTCGTTCTGCTCAAACTATGAGCTTGATTGTATGTTATTGAAACCACATACATGATCATCAATCACATCACATACAACAGAATAAATAATTTTTAAGCTGATTTAAATGTTCATAACAATTTATTGTGAGGTGGGTACATTTTAAATATCACCGCACACACATAGTAATGCAGTTGCGTCGATAGTAGTAGGAGAAGTAAGAGCTGTTAAATAAATATGAGCGTGTAATCTTTACGCGCGGTTGGAGTGAACGTTGTGGCCAATATTGAGAAATTGCTAGTTCCCGAAATTCCAGACAATAATGATTAAATTCCAGAATTTCCATAGGAAGAAATCTTATAGTCACATCTTAGTCCTACATTCCGAATTTCATGCGAATCGCTTGAAAAATTGCTTTGTTCCAGAAATTCCACACAATAATGATCATATTTCAGAAGTTCCATAGGAAGAAATCTTTTAGTCACATCTTAGTCCTACATTCCGAATTTCATGCGAATCGCTTGAGAAATTGCTTTGTTCAGGAATTCCAGACAATAATGATCATATTCCAGAAGTTCCTTAGGAAGAAATCTTAAAGTCACATCTTAGTCCTACATTCCGAATTTCATGCGAATCGCTTGAAAAATTGCTTAACTCCAGAAATTCCAGACAATAATGATCATATTCCAGAATTTCCGTAGGAAGAAATCTTATAGTCGCATCTTATTCCTACATTCCGAATTTCATGCGAATCGCTTGAGAAATTGCTTTGTTCCAGAAATTCCAGACAATAATGATTGTTTAGTTTTAAGAATATATATTATTATAAATACATTATTCTAAATACATAAATATATTATATACTGTTTAGTTTTAAGAATATATATTATAATAAATACAATATCATAAATACATACCCATTTTACCTAAATATGTCATATACCAAGCATACCTTGCACAATGCACAGCACACCCTACACATTCCACACGACACAAAAATAGATCATTTTGCACCATGCACAATTTGCTCGTAATAAAAACCGTATGAATAAAGAAAGACATAATGAAACACATAATGAAAAACGTTGTCTCATTTGTCGGGTGTTCTGATGTACTATCAGCAACACAACCTACATTCAGTCAAGATACAAGAATCTTGATCTGTAAAATCACACATTCATTTTGTCTCAACTCTCGAAAGTTCTGATGTACCATCAGCAACACGACTTGCAGTCAAGATACGAGAATCTTGATCTGCATTCTACATAGCGATAAAAGAATCGTTACAATGATCATATTCCAGAAGTTCCATAGGAAGAAATCTTATAGTCACATCTTAGTCCTACATTCCGAATTTCATGCGAATCGCAATTGAAAAATTGCTTTGTTCCATAAATTCCATACAATAATGAACAATTAACAAATCAATTAAGAAAAGCTGGAATGTGTTGATGTTTCCTTGTAGTGATTGAAATGATGAAGATGAACGTGGTGAAGTGGTGACCACAGAAGGGGAGAGAGGACTCCTCCTTGGGGACAACCCTTTACTGCGGTCACAGACACTGACACTCCTCCTGAGGAGGAAGTAATATCTCGACTCTCGAGCATAGCCCTAATCCATAGATTGGTCGAGACTTCGATACCCTTGTTACTAATTACTCCCTCTATTGAGTCATAGCCAGTGTTATCGAAGGCGCCTTCAATGTCTAGGAATGCACACAAAGCAACCTCCTTGGATCGAAACGTTCCTTCTATCTTTTTAACAAGATAATGGAGTGCACCTTCTGCGCTTTTGCCTTTTCTGTATGCAAACTGACTTGAATGCAGAGGAGCAGACACCTCTAGCCGGCCTCTGATATGAACATCAATGAGTCTCTCCATGATTTTTAGTACTGTGAGGAACAAATTCGTCATGAATTCGTGGGACGAATTTCTCCCACACAAAAATTACTACATTAGAAAAATTTCATAATCCACATTTCTAAAACACTAGCAGAAAATCCCCTCCGTCTAGAGCGAAGAACAGGAACATTATAACTCGAAACTCATCACAGCAAGTAAGTCCCGCCCACCACGGCGAAATAACTGCATCATAGAGCAAATAGAGTTCAGCAGGCAAACGTGCACAAAGATGACCAACACACCCACACAGCTGGAGAATATGTCGATCGCTCTCCCCTCCTAACGAATACTATATGTTAATAACTCTGGGTTAAAGAACTCTGCGACAAAAACAAGTACAATTCTGCAAAACAACAACATGAATGCAAGAGGCTCGGCAACATATGAGCATACAAATAATACACAATATGCAAACCAACAAACAACAACAAAATTAAGAGGCCCGGCAGAACATGAGTGCACAAACAATGCAAATCGACATAACAACATCAAAACTAGAGATTCGTCGTCGCATGAGCACCCACATAATATAGAAGTAATGCAGATCAGTTGGCAACAACAACAAACAAACAAATGCTCACGCACCAACAACAAAACTAGAGGTTCGCCGACGCACGAGCACTCGCATGATATAAAACAAGGAAAAAAAAACAAATGCACACGCAAAAACAATAATACAGGAGTAGAAATAAATCACATGCAGAGACAACAAAACAAAATACCGTTTAACAATAACGGACACAACGGGATTCTGGACAAATCGTGGGAAAGAAGCAAACTTAGGATTCTCACGGTTCCTATGATTTCCGAACCGATTCAAATCATATAAAAGGAAGCAGAAACCATGCAAGCAGTCTCTTCCTTTTGGACTACAGACCGACAAAGACTAACGCCTCTGAAACGTGATCTGCGAAGTATCCTCTTCACGGGTTCAGGCACTTGGACACATAGACTCCTCTGAAACGTGATCTGCGAAGTATCCTTTTCACGGGTTCAGACACTTGGACACACAGACTCATCTGAAACGTGATCTGTGAAGTATCCTCTTCACGGGTTCAGGCACTTGGACACACAGACTCCTCTGAAACGTGAACTGCGAAGTATCTTCTTCACGGGTTCAGGTACTTGGACACATAGACTTCTCTGAAACGTGATCTGCGAAGTATTCTTTTCACGGGTTCAGAAACTTGGACACACAGACTCCTCTGAAACGTGATCTGTGAAGTATCCTCTTCACGGGTTCAGCCACTTGGACACACAGACTCCTCTGAAACGTGATCTATGAAGTATCTTCTTCACGGGTTCAGGCACTTGGACACACAGACTCCTCTGAAACGTGATCTGCGACGTATCCTCTTCACGGGTTCAGGTACTTGGACACATAGACTTCTCTGAAACGTGATCTGCGAAGTATCCTCTTCACTTGTCAGAACACTTGGACACCTAGACTCATTGGAACGGGATATAGCAAAGTACCTTTTTTTTACAACACCAAGAACACACAATTTATCAACTTAAACCTAAGTCATATTTAACCTAATTTTACCATAAACATTTAAATTTTAAAGAAACGAATAAAGACTTAATAAACCCCTGCAACAAATAAATATTATTGTAACGCCCTATTACCGAAGAACCCTGGTCACGTTGAGGATACCCCGGCTGGGAAAAACCTCGTTACAGTACAAAAAATGTTAGACTGATTGGTCTGTATGATTTAGGTAGCTCACTAGGCCTATTGCCAGGTTTGGGGATAAAAATCACATTTACCTGTCTCCAGATAGTAGGGATGTATCCCCAATTTAAAGGAGCCTACTGCCCATCTTACCTTATCTGGGGTGAAAATCTTACCAGATAAACTTTTTAGTTCTACTAGCGATACTAACCCTTCGGTCAATCGTGTTCGAATTCGTGTGTGGTACACTGTTATACGAGACGGGGAAATGAACATGCAGAAGCGTTTTCAGTGTATCCACACGGTCCGTCGTGTAGGTGCCATCAGTCTTTTTCAACAGACCCACACTATTTGTCTGATCCCTAACAAGTGCCTTGTGGATTCGTGCAGCTGCTGGCATTTCAGCGATGTTCTTGCAACATTTCCTCCACGTGGCCCGTTTAGATCGGTTTTGACGACACAACTACCATGATAGGAAGCAAGTAGTATATCATTTACTTGGTAAGCTGCCTCGTCTAGGTCCTCTGTGGAATCAATAGATGAGACAAGCATATCTAATTTGGAGAGGACTAGTCCTCGATATAGATTCCAGTCCGTTGACTTAGGATCATATCTGGGAGAGGCATGTGCCAAAGCGCCTGGAATGTCAAACCTGATGTGTTGATGGTCTGACAGCGAGGCCTCGTCGGACACATGCCAATTTACAATGGAGTTAGAGATAAATGGACTTGCGAGTGTGAGATCTAATACCTCTTCGCGAATCGCATTTATGCAGGTTGGTTTAGAGCCCTTGTTCACAATATCTACATTATTACTAATAAGATAATCTAAAAGACACTCACTCCTTCGATTGATACCGCTACTGCCCCAGACCTCATGGTGTGCATTGGCATCACGCCCTATTAGGAATTAGATGTTCCTATTTTTGCAGTTCATAATTAGTTCTTGCAACTCTTTTGGCGGAATGTTTACTTTATCGCCGGGGAAGTATGCTGAGGCACATACTATATTTTGTTTCCCCCTCTCAGTCGGAACCTCAACCAGTACGGCAACAAGGTCTTTTGTTATAAATTCTACTTACTCTTTGGAGCGTTATTACAATTTTTTGAAAGGCTTGAACCAGATGGCTTGGTAGCCTTGCTGGTCGAAGGAGCTGGTCGTAATACCAGCTTTGTTTTTCAGGTTCCGGACACGCTGTCGTCAACCTGCCCGGTACCGAAGAGGCAGCCTTCGTAATGCGGGCGCTGGGTCGGAACCACTCACACTAGCTAGCTCCGTGGCATTGCGAGTGGAGCTGTCTGTGTTAGAGGTACTTTGATAAGATACTGAATTCTTGTCGGTGCTCTTCAGAATCAGCTTGATCTGACCAAAGCGGTACCCTATCACGCCTTTGTAGGCGTTAAGCCTAGTCGTGGAGGCGTCGTCAACCGCCAGTATGAAGTGAAGGAGCGCATCCGATCATCTCAATCGAGATGTCGATAACCGCTTCTTGTAGGTGAGTCATTTGCTCCTTTGTCAGCGGTTTCTTCGACAGGTCAATCGGGACAACCCCCACCCTGACACCACTGGTCACTTGACTAAAAGTGGGAATGTCAGGTGAGGGCCCTGCTCTGGCCTTTTTAGCGGCCGATGTGGGTGGTGTCTGGTCCTCCAAGACCTGACGCGTTTACAACGCTCTTATTTGGAGACGCTGCTTTGGCAAAAGCAAAAGCACTGTCTCTTTCTTTTCCTATGCGTAAAGCATGCTTGAAACGCCTTTTTTATTCGAGGTTAGCTTGACATAAGTCTGTTGTTTGATCTGCATTCCCCCTAATGCTATCCCAACCGAGGAACAACCGGATTTCTTCGAGATGACGCTAATGGTGTCGACATCTTCGGATGTGTCAGACTCGGATGTATTCGAATCCACACCCTTGTTGCCAACACTTTTACGAGGTACGGATATGGCTCCTAAAGCACAGCCATCCGCACTCTGAATTTGAATTTGGCTGCCCATGAGCAGACCGAGAAGTTGTGGTAAACACGGGGTTGACAGTCGAGAGCTCTTCCCCCACCGACAAAACACCGGTCTGCCTATGGGTAGGATCCGCGATTGACCGTCGGAAGGGAATCAGGTCCCGACGTGGTTTCGGGTGGCATAGAAGCATATCTCGAAGTTAGGGTCACCACTGGGATGACCGTCAGTCATTATCGTTTTTGACAGTTTTTGACTCGTTATAGGAACAATCTCGTTCATTGCAACTACCCCCAATTTCGATTGGTTGCGATAATCGAGAACGCACTGTATTAGCCATTCACTGGAGTATAAATTTTTTTAAACCATATTTATACTGAAGAAAATATACATTAGTCACAGATCATAGACCACTAGTAGCACTATTTACGCATACAAACCCTCATCCATAATGACCAGAATGCGTCTATGATTTTAACATAATGTTGCGAAAAGTAGTTAGTAGCTCATATAATAGAATTCAAATCCTAAAATAAATCCCAATGTACAAACTGCATACTGAAAATAAGCACTTTTATGTAGCATACGTTTAAGTTGTAAGACTTTAGATTATTTGAAATTTGAAATGTAACCGCCTGCAAGTTTGAAACATTATGTACTGATTTTGTGCGGTTTGCCCGGTTTTTGTAAAAGAACATGATTAAACATGTAGTATATTTTTAGTTGGAATTTAACCAGTGCAGTTGAAAAAGCTCTTGCTTGCAGAAATATTGTAAAGTACAAGTAATAAGTGTTTTTGTGTACATTTAAAGTTATCACCAGTATAAATTGTGAACTTGTGTTATTATTACTATTTGTGAATAATTAAAGTTGTTATTTGTAAATTAATAAACTTGTGTTGTGTTTTATTTGCAAAATCCTTTACGAACTCGAAAGCCTGAATTTCGTAATAATCTACAAAAAAGGCAAATTAAGTAAGAATGCAGACGCTTTATCAGAAATACAACTATACTCCGAAATCCTAAAAGAAATGATTCCGAAATAAATAATAATAAAACAAGGGGCATGTCTGATAAACAATAACACGGAGAAATGCAACTCTCAACTGAAGCGTGTAACCCGGCCGGTACAACTACAAATATGGGAATGCACGTACACCAATGATATCAAAAATATAGGCGAACTTAAATTTACAGTCGTACAGTTGCAAGATTAAAATCGATAATTAATACGTGCACGTTGGAAGTAGCGATAATTCAGCGAATCTAGATGCGACATTGAGGAAGATAGCATCCAGAATGAATAAAGAAAACATTAGAGAACTAGAGCTAGAAAACAATGATAAAATATTTAAAATACACACTAAAGAAGAATTAAAAGAAGCATATACCAAAATAAAAGTAAATAACAAGCATCCCAAATTAAAAATTATAATATATGCCGCCCGAAACAAATTTAAGAAACAAAAATAAGATGAACATTGTAGTTTGTGCCGCTAAAAGATTCATTCCCACCGGAAGAATTAAAAAGGTCATTCCATCCTTTCCGCCGGAAGCCCTCCGGCTTTTCGAGCGTCGTGACCAACTAAGAGTTACGGATCTGTTTGATCCTCGAGGTAACCAAAGATATTCAAAAACTGGGTAACGATCACCGGCGATCCAAGTGGCTGAGTCATCTTGAGAACTGCACGCTAGGATCCAAAAATTCTAGTATACGGTCAAAGGTCTTTCTGCGACCCAAACCATCCTACCTTCACCGCCCTAGAGGTGCAAGATGCCATAAGGAAGGCTAAACCTTCCAAGGCACTTGGGCTATCAAGCAAAATACTTAGTCCTAACCATCGAAAAATCTCAGCATACCAAACGTATGAAAAATTACCAGGATAGTTTCAGTTTTAAAAACAATTTCGCTGCTATCTTCTGTAGCCAAAATTTTAGAGACACTCCTCCTCCCCAGTCTTCGGTTGGAAACTTCATTATCCTACAGGACATACTAAATTCCACTCTCCCCGAATCCATCAAAAGGTTCCTGTCAGCTTATTTATATGGCAAGAGTGCATATGTGGAATTCAAAAATGGGAGTCCCACAAGGAAGGGTTCTCTCTCCCATCTTATTTAATCTCTATGTCTCAATGCACCCTACTCCCCCCCCTGGCGTTAAAATGATCACTTACGCTGATGATTGCTCTGTCACAGCCTCCGGTGCAGATGTAAACGAGGTCACAAATAGGATAAACTCCTACCTGACAGAGATATCTGAATTTTTTAAGAAAAGGAAACTCTACCTCGCCTCCCAAAAATCATCTGCTACGTTGTTCACATCTGGGAAAGACATTCTTATTAACAACGAAATCATCCCTGCAGTTAATAAACCCACAATTTTAGGAGTCATATCCGACAACGTCCTTACCTTCTGTAGGCACGCAAAAAATATTTGCAGTAAAGTGAGCAGCCATAATGGGTTCTAAGAGCACTAGCCGGAACTGCATCGGGTAAGGACAAAGAAGTCCTTGTGACGACATACAAAGCTATTGGCCGCTCAATTATTAACTACGCCGCCCACATATGGGCATAATTTTTAAGTGACACACAATCGAATAATATCCAGTCCAGACAAAATACAACCCTTCGCATCGCACCTGGATGTCATAACTAACCCCGACCATCTTTATGACGAAACGTCTTTGCTCCCCGCCAGGCAACACAATGAGCTGTGATCAAAACAGTTCTTGCTAGCATGTCACAAACCCGTAAACCCAGTTTACGACATCACTGTTTAAAAGATTCATTCCCACCGGAAGAATTAAAAAGGTCATTCCATCCTTTCCGCCGGAAGCCCTCCGGCTTTTCGAGCGTCGTGACCAACTAAGAGTTACGGATCTGTTTGATCCTCGAGGTAACCAAAGATATTCAAAAACTGGGTAACGATCACCGGCGATCCAAGTGGCTGAGTCGTCTTGAGAACTGCACGCTAGGATCCAAAAATTCTAGTATACGGTCAAAGGTCTTTCTGCGACCCAAACCATCCTACCTTCACCGCCCTAGAGGTGCAAGATGCCATAAGGAAGGCTAAACCTTCCAAGACACTTGGGCTATCAAGCAAAATACTTAGTCCTAACCATCGAAAAATCTCAGCATACCAAACGTATGAAAAATTACCAGGATAGTTTCAGTTTTAAAAACAATTTCGCTGCTATCTTCTGTAGCCAAAATTTTAGAGACACTCCTCCTCCCCAGTCTTCGGTTGGAAACTTCATTATCCTACAGGACATACTAAATTCCACTCTCCCCGAATCCATCAAAAGGTTCCTGTCAGCTTATTTATATGGCAAGAGTGCATATGTGGAATTCAAAAATGGGAGTCCCACAAGGAAGGGTTCTCTCTCCCATCTTATTTAATCTCTATGTCTCAATGCACCCTACTCCCCCCCCCCTGGCGTTAAAATGATCACTTACGCTGATGATTGCTCTGTCACAGCCTCCGGTGCAGATGTAAACGAGGTCACAAATAGGATAAACTCCTACCTGACAGAGATATCTGAATTTTTTAAGAAAAGGAAACTCTACCTCGCCTCCCAAAAATCATCTGCTACGTTGTTCACATCTGGGAAAGACATTCTTATTAACAACGAAATCATCCCTGCAGTTAATAAACCCACAATTTTAGGAGTCATATCCGACAACGTCCTTACCTTCTGTAGGCACGCAAAAAATATTTGCAGTAAAGTGAGCAGCCATAATGGGGTTCTAAGAGCACTAGCCGGAACTGCATCGGGTAAGGACAAAGAAGTCCTTGTGACGACATACAAAGCTATTGGCCGCTCAATTATTAACTACGCCGCCCACATATGGGCATAATTTTTAAGTGACACACAATCGAATAATATCCAGTCCAGACAAAATACAACCCTTCGCATCGCACCTGGATGTCATAACTAACCCCGACCATCTTTATGACGAAACGTCTTTGCTCCCCGCCAGGCAACACAATGAGCTGTGGTCAAAACAGTTCTTGCTAGCATGTCACAAACCCGTAAACTCAGTTTACGACATCACTGTCAGTATGATGCCACCACGCTGCATATGTCAGGACATCAGGACGTACAGAGACTGTACCGAGACCGACACTGTCCATTCAGCCTCTAATAGAATACACTATGATATAGTCTCTGCAGAACTCTTTTCAAGCAAGGGTAATAGGGTCCTTGGTACACTCCCCCTTCCCGTAAATAACAGCGAAAAGTCCTTGCCCAGGGAAACCCGGACAAACATGGCACAACTTGGGTCGGTTTGGTGTCATATACTTCAGAGCTATAAAGCTCGCATTATCCCTGGAACAAGTGATCTCTGTCCCGACTGTAAGCAAGGCACCCATACTACCAACCACCTATTCCTCTGCCCTCAACCCACGGATTTGGACCTTACAGATCTCTGGTCCAACCCTGTTGGCACGGCCTTTTCTTTAACATAACTCGATGACTATACACCACAGTTCATCTAATAAGTATAGGAACTTTTATTTTCTATTTGCTTTGCCTGCCATTAGTTAATTTAAGTACACTGCGAAATTAAATATGTTTATTTGTACTGTGAATGAGAGTTAATTGTTTGGAGGGTTTCCTCTTGATATCGTTTCAGGCCTGGAGTTGCTACAACAACAACAAAAACCAACACACAAGGCACAACTTACAGCTTCTTTTAAACGAACCTAGAAGTGGATGTCTCGCAATGGATTATTGACACAAATTGTCGCCAGTGTTATACCTTCACGACAATTCACCAGAAAAAACAAATACTCACAATCCGTTTTTCGACTGCCAAAGAATTAGTATCATCACATTCATCACAGTAATAATTTTCTGAATTCTTTAGCTGGGCTGCTGGGGACGGGATGAACGGACACCACACATTGTTCACATTGACAGATTGACAAGGTACAACATCAGAAGGAGTGCTGAATCTGTTCGTGACGAACAGGGGGTAATATTACGAAAAGTAATTAGTAGCAGATAATGGAATATGAATCATTATATATATATATAAATCGCAATGTACATACTCGTTCAAAAATAGGCACTGAATTAGGATTAAGAAAAAGCTCTTATACTCACGCTACCTGAGAAGTGATGTGAAGATTGTTTGTTACCAGGCATTTGTTCGACCAATTCTGACGTACGCGTGTCCAATATGGTGGAATATTAGCCCCTCATATATGGAAAAACTCCGCGCCTTCGAGAGAAAATGCCTAATAGCGTGTATGCATATAAACAGAAGCGAACATTCCGATTTCAGACATTATGTCTCTAATAAAAAACTCCTTGATGCCGCAGGAGTATCTAGAATTGACAATGTCATTCTCAATCTTATTAGGAGCCACTTCGCTCGGTCAGCCTCTATAGAAAACGATTTTATTTCGGGAGCATTTTATCCTAATCCATTAGAGAGTGGATATATACCACCTGAGGCATTTCTGTATCTGGATGCATTGGGCTACTTGTCCGACTCATGCAACGTACCTGTAATTTACCATGTTGCTAGAAGGGCAACAGACAAAACCATCCGGCATGCCTCATTGCTCAAAGGGGATGGAAATGACATTTGGAGATACTGTAGAAACGTGCCTGAAAGGGACCGGTTAAATGAGGAACGTCTGAATAAAGACAAATACTGGTGGCTAGGCTGGAGTGTGACCAACATTTAAACCTGAGTGATGGATGGTGGTGGTCGCTATGCCAGCGTATGTGGTTTTATGGCGTTGCCTTGATGGCAGGGCTATGGAACTGGGTGCGTTGGCTATTCGAACATTACTGTCGCTCCCGTAGGGACTTAGTTTTACATTTTTGACGTAGGGTATTTTAGGTTAGTTTAGTTTTAGGTAGTTTTGTATGTTTTAGTTTATAAGATATGTTATGAGAATTTTTTTACAAATTTTTATTCTCTAAATTGAAATTTAATATAGAACAAAAAAAATATAAATAAATTAAATATTGTTAGATTTAAAAAAAAAAAAAAAAAAAAAAAAGATATAGAATGTAGTGAAAGCCAACGTAGGTTAACTAACTAGTTTAAGCTAATATAGACGTAAGTTATTTATTTATTACAAACAATAGTCTTAGAAACATAATGTTCTTTTGTTAAATAAATGGATTAAGAAATTGCGTACTTTAAGAGGCATTAAGTAGCAGTAGTTGATAGATTACACAATTAAAAGACCTGGTGCTGCAAAATATGCGGTCAAACCTGTTTGTCTGAAATATTGCTGTGTGTACATGATGCACATAGAATTTATTTTTACAAGTTTTACGATAGATAACTCAATACATGGGGAAGTCAAAAATCTTGCCGCAGCATTAATTCGTTTTTTGGAACCCAACCAGTCAAGTACTGGCAAGTGAGTAGAGCTTCCAGCTAATGGAATAGTACGAGAGCAGTTTGATAAGTCAGTTACTTCTTAAATTTCCCGTACAGTAAATTAAATGCAACACTGCTCCAAAAAACTGACATCTATAAATAGACAACTGTCAAATTTTGAGCAAGCTGCATCGTTTAGTTTGTGTTTGACAGCCATTGAATTGTGAATTTTACCGAAAATAGAAAAAAGTGATTTTTTTTGCTGATAAGGCAATTTTTTTTCGCCGTTTCGTAACCGTGGACGAAACATGGATCCATTACAACACACCAGAGCCCAAGAAACAATCAACACAGTGGGTTTCTCCAAATGAACTTGCTCCAAGGCTGGTCTTTCGGTCATGGCCACAGTTTTTTGGGATAATCGCGGTGTCGATTGCCTTGAAAAGGGTAAAACGACCACCGGCGAATATTATTCAGAGCTATTGGACAGATTCGATATTGATTTAAAGAAAAACGACCGCATTTGGCGAAGAAAAAAGCGCTGTTCAATCAAGACACTGTACGGTTACACGCGTGTACTTGCTAGCCCATCCAGATTTAGCCCCCCCTGCGACTATTTCCTGTTTTCAAACCTGAAGAAATGACTAGGCAGGCGGTAAGAGAAACGCATATTTTGGGGGATTTGAGAAAATTTTTATTTGAAAGGAATAAAAATATTGGAAAAACGCTGAACTAAATGTATCGAGCTTGAACTATGTTGGGAAATAAATAGTTTTTGTCGAAAAAAAATGTCTTTTAATCACACAGTCACTAACTTATCAAACTACCCTCGTAGTACAAGTATTTAAAGTGTTTTTGTGTGCATTACAAAGTTTACAAAGTTGTCTCCAGATAAAATTGTGACCTTTTGCCATTTTTGTTTTACATTAAATAAAGTTATAATTTTTAAATTAATAAACTTGTGTTGTTTTATTTGCAAAATTCTTTACGAACTCGAAATCCTAAATTTCGTAACAATATATTGTTTTCGCTTTGTCAAAATCACCACCATCTGCTGGTGGCTGGTGGAATCTAGTGATCAATTTTTAACCCACTTTCTAAAGCCCGATTCTATTCAAACTCCACACATATGTGTATCTCCGATGACAACACTTCTATTAAAACTTGGAAGCACTTTTTTTTAAATTACTCTACAAATTTTGTACAAAAAGTTAGAAGTGATCGGGCCCAACGCTGAGGAGCGCCCATATAATTTTTTTTAAAAAATTAACCCGTTTATCTTTAAACTTTGCGAACATGTCTATCTCCAATTAGAGAATTACCACGAAACATTTTTTGGTTTTTTACTATTTTTTAAATTCTCTATATTAATTTCGCGTGCCCTGTGTTTGTTTGTTTGTCGTGGAATCTTGCGATCAATTTTTAACCCACTTCCCAGAGTGCGATTTCATCGAAGTGTTGCACACATGCATATCTCCGATGACAACGTTTTTTCGGGGGGCTCCCCTACAAATATTTTACAAAATTTACCCGATTTTTTTTAATTTTTTATACATGTGTATCTCCGAAGAGCAAAACTTTTTTAAAATTTTTGGATGCCCCGGGCCTTGGGGTCTCGGTCAAATTTTTGAAAAAAAATTAACCCTATTTTCTTCAAATTTTATTTAAGTGTGTACTTCCGATGGACAACACTTTTTGTAAAAATTTTGGAGACTGGGCGTCGGGGTCGAGAGGTGAGGCCCCATACAAATTTTTTAAAAATTTTAACTCGGTTTTCTTTAAATTTTATACACATGTTTATCTCCGATGGACAACACTTTTTCTACAAATTTTGGAGTTGTGAAGCTCCATACAAATATTTAAAAAATTAAGCCGAATTTCTTCAAATTTTATACACATTTGTATCTCCGATGGACAAAACTTTTCGTAAAATTTTTGGTCTGAGAACCGAGGGGTGCCCATAAAAAAATATTAAAAATTAGACCGGTTTCTTCAAATGTTAAACACATGTGTATCTCCGATGGACAAAACTGTTTGTAAAATGTTTAGAGTGTACGGGCCCAGAGGCCTGAGTGGTGCCCATATAATTTTTTTTAAAAATTAGCCCGATTTTCTTTAAATTTTAAACACATGTGTATCTCCGGTGGGCAAACTTTTTGTAAAATTTTTGGAGTGAACGGGCTCGGAGGACCGAGAGGTGCCAATGTAATTTTTTAAAAATTAATCCGATTTTCTTCAAATTTTAAACAAATAATATTTATCTCCTACTAGAGAATTTACATGAAAAATTTTAATTTTTATGGGTTGTTTTTTTAAATTTTTTTTCCTTCAAATTTCCATAAATTTTTCAGGATTTTTATATCCTTTAATTTTGCAAATAAAATCGAATCCGATAAATTTTGGTACGGGATCACTGGCTCAGTGGAGCACATTCGCGGTTGAGCACGAATAGCAAAGCCTCACGTATAATTATAAAATTGATTTCCAACACTATGTGCTAGTAGTTAAAATAATAATTTACTTATACTATTGACCACAAAGGTCGATTGTGCCAATGGGTGTTATTATTCAGCAGATGGGCCGCATACATTAAAACAAAAGTATTAATAACTTCAAAGTATAATAGAAATGTTTTCGCCATCAATATTTTTGTGTTTAAAAGTGAAAACAAAATTATACTATCATCATCAAATTTAGCTTTTCTTTTATTACTATTCAACGGTTTCCGAGTTAGAATTTCGCGTCTAAAAGATCAGAGTGCCTTTTGTTAAGCACCCAAGTCTCGGATCCATATGTAAGTACTGGTCACCAAAAAAACAAACAAACAAAAAAAAAGTCAGAGTGCGATAATAATAAACAAAAATATATAAAAAGACAGTGATTTAATACACAAAACAAAACAGTTAAATAATTAAATAATAATTGTGAACTTTGAACACGAAACGAAACAACATAAATTTCGTCGACGACCTCTGTTATTGATGGAGTATAGCCAACAACACCGTGCATTTGTCACAAAAAAATACTAAGAAGACATAAGCATTTTATTGTGCGAAATAAAAGAACTACGCGAACAACTGCGAGAACAAGAAAACTTTAAATCTCCGGTAAGAAAACGAAAAAGTGAGAAAAAGCTATTGTGTCAACAGAAAATACAGTAGAAACAACATCAACGCAAAGCATTAATCGTTTTTCTATACTAATTGAAGAAGAAGATTTCAGCAATGAGTTCCCGCTAATTACACCACAAACAAAAAAACAACCCATGAAAATTAAAAATGTTCGTGTTAATTCTCTTATTGATACACAATGTGCAAAGTTTCAATAAAATCGGGATTTAGGAAGTGGGTTAGAAATTGATTACAAGATTTGTTGTGCCTGTCCGCCAGCCACGGGTACGCGAAGTTTATATAGAGAATTTAAAAAATAGCATCGGCAATAACACAACAAAACGTAACAGCGCTGCAAAGAGAACACCCAACCTCAAGACATGAATAGGACAAAAACAAATAAAATCACACAGAAAAATTGGTGAAAAAAGTCCTCCTCCTATCAACATATTTAAAGAGGACAGTAAAAATGTTAACAAAGAGAAACAGTTTTAAAAATTAAAAATAATAATGACATAGACAAAGTGAAGACATTATTTAATGAGACAAGTACAGAATTTTACAGTTCCACAGACAAAGATAAAAAGCTTCATACCTTCATAATAAAGTAGGTTTGTCAATAAAGTAGGCAAGTGCCCAATTCAAAAGGATACAGGCAAAGAGCAGTTGTTCTGTGTACTCTGCCGCAAAGCTGGTCATCCAGTGTTGTCGTGGCTGTGAGGTATACAGAAACCTTTCTGAACGAATTCAATAAAAAAACGGCAGCACAACAAAAGGCTACCAAAAAACTGTTAGCATGAAAACTACGTTCAGAAGGGTGTTTCGTTTGCCGAAATGACCAAAAACGCAAATAGAGGCTCACAAACAGTTTAAGTGAGCGTCTAGAGAATAAGGCAAACTATTTAGCGAAACTAGTAGCCGAACAGTCGGTGCAAATTGCAGGCATTTTAAATGCTCTTCGTTGCATGAATGTCTAGGCCGTGTCGCGGAACACTCAGAATAGCTGCCTTAAATGTCAACTCTTTCTTTTAAGCCTCGTAGTTGAGTTGAGTAATCGCTGTTCCGAAACTGAAGATTCCTACAGCATTAGCATTACCGTAATTTTCAGAAAACTCAACAATAAACCAAACATTCCAAATATCGTGTTGAAACATCTTCCGATCGAAGTAATACGGCAATATTGCGTAATTTTCAACAACAGGCTTAATAATTACTACTTCGCAAACTCTTGGAAATTATCGAAGGTTTTTCCAATAATAAGGAAAAAGATAGATCTTTCTGATCCGACTAATTACAGACCCATTAGTCCCCTGCCTAATATTGAGAATGTACTTGAAGTGATTATTAGTTACTCAATTTTGACCGCGTGTGAAATAAATGAGATAATATCACCGAACCAATTTGGGTTCAAACGAAAACACTCGACAGCGCACGCTGTGACCAAATTGATTTTAGATGTCAGGTTCCCATATGAGTTAACCAAAATGATTATATCAATGATATATGGAAGGAAATTTGTCGTAAGGGATAGAGAAAATACGACGAATAAAACATTCAATATCGCTAATGGTCTGCCACACGGTACAGTAACGGCACCAATCTTGTTAAACATATATATTTCCGAAGTATTTAGTGACATGGATGCGTCCCTTGCTTATGCTGACGATATTGTACTCTATGCAAACGGCTTGAAAATTTAAGTGATTAGAAGAAAGCTACAAATTCGACGAATTTCGGACCTAGTGCGAAACATGGGAACATCGCCCCCTCTTTATACTGGTGGCTGGACTGGAGTGTGACTGACACTTAGCCCTAATGAGGGGCAGTTGCGGGACAGGTAGCTTCACGAGCTGTCTTCAAAGACGGACATGACTGCAACTCTTTTGATTGATTGATTTCGTATATTATTTAGCAGAGCTCTGCTATTAAAATTCAGTTTACAATTAACAATAATTCAAACTTAACTTATGGTGAATATAAATACATAAAAAGAAATAAAAACAATTAAAAAAATACAAACATAAGAAGGACAGCATAAATTTATCTATGTGGGAAACTATATTTAATATGATTAACAATTTGTTTTTTAAAGCTGTTAAAGTTTGTTTCACATTTTATATTTAGCGGTAGTGTGTTGAATAATCGGCAACCTTTATATACCATAATATTTACAGTTGTAACGTTTTTACTCGGATGACGCTCGCCGGCTTACCCAGGGTTCTTCTCCTCTACTTCGGTGTTACAAATTGTTGTTGTTCCTTATAAATGAGAATTCGGTTTTTAATTTATATTTTGGTTTTTGTCTTTATTTATTTTCTGTTTCTTTTCTTCTCTTCTTGAGATTTTAATATTATATTACATGTCTTTCAAGTGCTTAAACTAGAAATAGCTACTTATTTATACTTAAATATATATATTCCTAAACCTACGCATAGAGGTATTTGCAGGAGATTGGCGCATCCAATACCCTATACCACAGTCGGACTTCGCAGTCGACTGAAAAGAATTGGTTATAGTGGGGAAACACAGACTGACGTCACCTATTCCCCGCTATATACGAGTGACCATAATGGGCTTTGATGAGGAAGAAGCGATAAAATCTACTCACTTCCCACTAAGTGCAATGCCGGTCAGTAGACTATGGCGCTAGTAAGTAAAAGCGATAAAATCCACTTATCCCTTACCAGCCCACGAGAGATTTCGGCAGAACAGATCCTCAGTGACGAAAAAGCGATTGAATCTACGTATTTCGCACTGCGGGTACTGTTTTGTCGACTTACAGCCGGGGTGTAATATGTTAGAAAGAGAAAGCGATAAAATCCACTTATCTCTTAATAACAAAATTTCACGAGCTGCGTTGTATGTATTGGGTTCAGTAGATTACTGTTCCCTTTTTAAAAAGTTGTTCGTGTAGAACGTTGAGAGACTCTTAACCACTTTCAATGTAAACACTGAGTTAGGTTTTTTTGGAGTGTGGATCTCTGATTGTACTGCGTTTTCGGTCCCTATGTCTTTAATAAAAAGTAAAGGCTTCTTGAGAATTATATATATCTTCCAAACCAAAAATTTCTAATAATTTATTGACTTTATTGTTGACTTACTAGTGTTAATATTATATGAATATACCTTTTCCTCCATTGTTTATAATAACAAATCCAAGCCTTTTCTTTTGTTATAAAGACATAGGGCCGAATGAATATTTTATTATATATGATATTAAAATTAAAAATATCCGAGTCAATGCCGGGGTATGAACCTGGTAACTAGAGACTTCTAGCTCATAGCTCTCTGCTGGCGCTATTGACTCACTTGAGTAACACAAGAATATATCTTAATATCAACGCCTAGTAGCATGCCTGTCGAATGAGAAATATTCTGCCGCCTGCTTACTACGTTGACATTCCTATATGGTTACTCAAGTAATTTATTCTAAAAGTGTATACGTATGTATGTACGTGTGTATATATTTTGATTGCTGATGCAACTCATGTGAGCTGTGCGCACATATTACTTATATATATATTTTTTAATGAAATTTTATTAGCCGTATGGTTGTGGCGTAGTTGCTGGTCGGCAACTTCGTTACATTCTCCTCCTACTTCGGGGAAGAAACGAAAATACTAGGGGGTATACAATAATATATGTGCATGTTGGATAACATAAGATCTCTAATATAATTGTGTTTTCGTTGTTTTTATAAACCTAGTATCTAGTATCACTATATCTAAGTGTTTATTTTATGGCTTATTAATATTTATAATCTACTTTGCTCGGTCGGTGTGGTCACTCTACTTTATGGGATAACCTTTATTTGTCGTGCCAGTCACCGGCCCGAGTTACACCAATATATAGAATATATATTTGATTATATGCTTAAGGCTAGGTTTGTTTGTTTTTTCTATCCAGGTTTTTTTTTTTTATATCTATTTTTTTTCTCCGTTTTTTTTTTTTTTTTTTTTTTGCCTAAATATATATTTCCCTGTGTCTACTCCTTGTCTACCGGGGTTCCGTAGGGTGATGTGCTGATTGGATGTCTTCAGAAGGACTGTATCGCCTGCGATCTGCTTCCCATACAGGTGTCCTAGGGGACCGGTTAGTCTCAACCGTCGCGGGCGTTTATTTTTGCTTTCAAACGGTGTAGCGGGCTTCATTTTTACCCCTTCCAGAGCGCGGTTGTCAAAGTTTTCGCTTCGCGCCACTACTTCGAATTCCGTCAAGAGTATCTCCTCTACTTATGGCTTCATCAAGATGTCTGCTGGGTTTGGTCTAGTGATAATTACGGATTGTATGTGGATAGGGGATTTGGGTTGGACGGGGACTGGTGTTCTAGGTGGGTTGTCGGCTTCAGGAGTTGTGGTGAGTGGTTTTTGTGGGGGCGTGTGCGCTATACGCCGCTTGGTTGCAGTCCGAGCCCTGGTTGTTGTTGCTCTACTGCCTTCCTCTTGCAGCGCGGCCAAGGATGTCGTGGGGCGCTCGACCGTGATGGACCGTTGCAAACACATCGGTAAGGGGCTTGCGGCACTTCCTACGTCCCTTGGGACGATCTCGCAAAGCCGGTTGAGCTCGTTGCTCGTTAGCGGCCTGTTTGGGGGTGGTGGCCTTTTTTTCCACTTCACTTCCCTTAGATGTTGTTGCGCAGTCTTTTTCGGCGGGGGTGCCATCGGTGGTGGTGGCCTGGTACGACGATGACATCCTGGCACCGGCAGTTCGTCTGTAAATTTCGCGAGTTGTTTGTTGTTAGACATCTTGTTGTCGACTGGTATTCCTCGATTGACTATACCCACGGTCTGAGCTATCTCCTCCTGTAGTGTTTCAGATATTTCCTTGCAGTCTTTCGCGTGAGCTGTTTGGGTTCTCTTGTTATCTCCTTCCAAGATAACTATGACGGGGGAGATTCTCTTCTTTACTCGGTAGGGTCCGATGTACCGTGGGGCCAATTTGGCGGCAAATTGCTGGGCGGCCGAGGAGAGTGGTCGATGATTATAATACACCATTTCTCCTACTGCAGGTGTCCACGGGCGGCGTCGGACGTCGTAGTACCTCTCTGGGTCTGAATTTGCGCACTCTCCGGTTGGTGCCCAGACTATATCAGTAGTGATGATTTTACTAATATCAGCAAAAATGTTCCCTTTGGTAGTTGGCTCGGTAGATGTCTCTTTCGTAAATTAAGTTTTTCTTTGCTGCTTTTATTCTAATCGTTCGCTTAAACTAGTGTTGGTTCTAATAAATTTTCTGATGATACGACCGTTCGTGCCGTCTGCTTATATTTACGTTGGTTTAAATTTTCTGATGATGCGACTATTCTGGTTGTCGACATATAGACGGGCTCTAAATATATTTCTATCGGTGCGACCATTCTTGTCGTTTACTAATATTTCGACTAGGCTTTACGCAATTACTGCGACCATTCTTGTCGTTTTGCTTATATTACTTATATATAATAATTTTTTTTTTTTTTTTTTTTTTGGTTTTGCGGGGGGTTTTTACTCGGGTGATGCTCGCCGGCTTACCCAGGGTTCTTCTCCTCTACTTCGGTGTTACAAATTGTTGTTGTTCCTTATAAATAAGAATTCGGTTTTTAATTTATATTTTGGTTTTTGTCTTTATTTATTCTCTTCTTCAGATTTTAATATTATATTACATGTCTTTCAAGTGCTTAAACTAGAAATAGCTACTAATTTATACTTAAATATATATATTCCTAAACCTACGTATAGAGGTATTTGCAGGAGATTGGCGCTTGACTCTTAACCACTTTCAATGTAAACACTGAGTTAGGTTTTTTTGGAGTGTGGATCTCTGATTGTACTGCGTTTTCGGTCCCTATGTCTTTAATAAAAAGTAAAGGCTTCTTGTGAATTATATATATCTTCCAAACCAAAAATTTCTAATAATTTATTGACTTTATTGTTGACTTACTAGTGTTAATATTATATGAATATACCTTTTCCTCCATTGTTTATAATAACAAATCCAAGCCTTTTCTTTTGTTATAAAGACATAGGGCCGAATGAATATTTTATTATATATGATATTAAAATTAAAAATATCCGAGTCAATGCCGGGGTATGAACCTGGTAACTAGAGACTTCTAGCTCATAGCTCTCTGCTGGCGCTATTGACTCACTTGAGTAACACAAGAATATATCTTAATATCAACGCCTAGTAGCATGCCTGTCGAATGAGAAATATTCTGCCGCCTGCTTACTACGTTGACATTCCTATATGGTTACTCAAGTAATTTATTCTAAAAGTGTATACGTATGTATGTACGTGTGTATATATTTTGATTGCTGATGCAACTCATGTGAGCTGTGCGCACATATTACTTATATATATATTTTTTAATGAAATTTTATTAGCCGTATGGTTGTGGCGTAGTTGCTGGTCGGCAACTTCGTTACATTCTCCTCCTACTTCGGGGAAGAAACGAAAATACTAGGGGGTATACAATAATATATGTGCATGTTGGATAACATAAGATCTCTAATATAATTGTGTTTTCGTTGTTTTTATAAACAATATTCTAGTATCACTATATCTAAGTGTTTATTTTATGGCTTATTAATATTTATAATCTACTTTGCTCGGTCGGTGTGGTCACTCTACTTTATGGGATAACCTTTATTTGTCGTGCCAGTCACCGGCCCGAGTTACACCAATATATAGAATATATATTTGATTATATGCTTAAGGCTAGGTTTGTTTGTTTTTTCTATCCAGGTTTTTTTTTTTTATATCTATTTTTTTTCTCCGTTTTTTTTTTTTTTTTTTTTGCCTAAATATATATTTCCCTGTGTCTACTCCTTGTCTACCGGGGTTCCGTAGGGTGATGTGCTGATTGGATGTCTTCAGAAGGACTGTATCGCCTGCGATCTGCTTCCCATACAGGTGTCCTAGGGGACCGGTTAGTCTGAACCGTCGCGGGCGTTTATTTTTGCTTTCAAACGGTGTAGCGGGCTTCATTTTTACCCCTTCCAGAGCGCGGTTGTCAAAGTTTTCGCTTCGCGCCACTACTTCGAATTCCGTCAAGAGTATCTCCTCTACTTATGGCTTCATCAAGATGTCTGCTGGGTTTGGTCTAGTGATAATTACGGATTGTATGTGGATAGGGGATTTGGGTTGGACGGGGACTGGTGTTCTAGGTGGGTTGTCGGCTTCAGGAGTTGTGGTGAGTGGTTTTTGTGGGGGCGTGTGCGCTATACGCCGCTTGGTTGCAGTCCGAGCCCTGGTTGTTGTTGCTCTACTGCCTTCCTCTTGCAGCGTGGCCAAGGATGTCGTGGGGCGCTCGACCGTGATGGACCGTTGCAAACACATCGGTAAGGGGCTTGCGGCACTTCCTACGTCCCTTGGGACGATCTCGCAAAGCCGGTTGAGCTCGTTGCTCGTTAGCGGCCTGTTTGGGGGTGGTGGCCTTTTTTTCCACTTCACTTCCCTTAGATGTTGTTGCGCAGTCTTTTTCGGCGGGGGTGCCATCGGTGGTGGTGGCCTGGTACGACGATGACATCCTGGCACCGGCAGTTCGTCTGTAAATTTCGCGAGTTGTTTGTTGTTAGACATCTTGTTGTCGACTGGTATTCCTCGATTGACTATACCCACGGTCTGAGCTATCTCCTCCTGTAGTGTTTCAGATATTTCCTTGCAGTCTTTCGCGTGAGCTGTTTGGGTTCTCTTGTTATCTCCTTCCAAGATAACTATGACGGGGGAGATTCTCTTCTTTACTCGGTAGGGTCCGATGTACCGTGGGGCCAATTTGGCGGCAAATTGCTGGGCGGCCGAGGAGAGTGGTCGATGATTATAATACACCATTTCTCCTACTGCAGGTGTCCACGGGCGGCGTCGGACGTCGTAGTACCTCTCTGGGTCTGAATTTGCGCACTCTCCGGTTGGTGCCCAGACTATATCAGTAGTGATGATTTTACTAATATCAGCAAAAATGTTCCCTTTGGTAGTTGGCTCGGTAGATGTCTCTTTCGTAAATTAAGTTTTTCTTTGCTGCTTTTATTCTAATCGTTCGCTTAAACTAGTGTTGGTTCTAATAAATTTTCTGATGATACGACCGTTCGTGCCGTCTGCTTATATTTACGTTGGTTTAAATTTTCTGATGATGCGACTATTCTGGTTGTCGACTTATAGACGGGCTCTAAATATATTTCTATCGGTGCGACCATTCTTGTCGTTTACTAATATTTCGACTAGGCTTTACGCAATTACTGCGACCATTCTTGTCGTTTTGCTTATATTACTTATATATAATAATTTTTTTTTTTTTTTTTTTTTTTGGTTTTGCGGGGGGTTTTTACTCGGGTGATGCTCGCCGGCTTACCCAGGGTTCTTCTCCTCTACTTCGGTGTTACAAATTGTTGTTGTTCCTTATAAATAAGAATTCGGTTTTTAATTTATATTTTGGTTTTTGTCTTTATTTATTCTCTTCTTCAGATTTTAATATTATATTACATGTCTTTCAAGTGCTTAAACTAGAAATAGCTACTAATTTATACTTAAATATATATATTCCTAAACCTACGTATAGAGGTATTTGCAGGAGATTGGCGCTTGACTCTTAACCACTTTCAATGTAAACACTGAGTTAGGTTTTTTTGGAGTGTGGATCTCTGATTGTACTGCGTTTTCGGTCCCTATGTCTTTAATAAAAAGTAAAGGCTTCTTGTGAATTATATATATCTTCCAAACCAAAAATTTCTAATAATTTATTGACTTTATTGTTGACTTACTAGTGTTAATATTATATGAATATACCTTTTCCTCCATTGTTTATAATAACAAATCCAAGCCTTTTCTTTTGTTATAGAGACATAGGGCCGAATGAATATTTTATTATATATGATATTAAAATTAAAAATATCCGAGTCAATGCCGGGGTATGAACCTGGTAACTAGAGACTTCTAGCTCATAGCTCTCTGCTGGCGCTATTGACTCACTTGAGTAACACAAGAATATATCTTAATATCAACGCCTAGTAGCATGCCTGTCGAATGAGAAATATTCTGCCGCCTGCTTACTACGTTGACATTCCTATATGGTTACTCAAGCAATTTATTCTAAAAGTGTATACGTATGTATGTACGTGTGTATATATTTTGATTGGTGATGCAACTTATGTGAGCTGTGCGCACATATTACTTATATATATATTTTTTAATGAAATTTTATTAGCCGTATGGTTGTGGCGTAGTTGCTGGTCGGCAACTTCGTTACATTCCCCTCCTACTTCGGGGAAGAAACGAAAATACTAGGGGGTATACAATAATATATGTGCATGTTGGATAACATAAGATCTCTAATATAATTGTGTTTTTGTTGTTTTTATAAACAATATTCTAGTATCACTAAGTGTTTATTTTATGGCTTATTAATATTTATAATCTACTTTGCTCGGTTGGTGTGGTCACTCTACTTTATGGGATAACCTTTATTTGTCGTGCCAGTCACCGGTCCGAGTTACACCAATATATATATAGAATATATAAATATTTGATTATATGCTTAAGGCTAGGTTTGTTTGTTTTTTCTATCCAGGTTTTTTTTTTTTTATATCTATTTTTTTTTCTCCCTGGTTTTTTTTTTTTTTTTTTTTTGCCTAAATATATATTTCCCTGTGTCTACTCCTTGTCTGCCGGGGTTCCGTAGGGTGATGTGCTGATTGGATGTCTTCAGAAGGACTGTATCGCCTGCGATCTGTTTCCCATACAGGTGTCCTAGGGGACCGGTAAGTCTGAACCGTCGCGGGCGTTTATTTTTGCTTTCAAACGGTGTAGCGGGCTTCATTTTTACCCCTTCCAGAGCGCGGTTGTCAAAGTTTTCGCTTCGCGCCACTACTTCGAATTCCATCAAGAGTATCTCATGGCTTCATCAAGATGTCTGCTGGGTTTGGTCTAGTGATAATTACGGATTGTATGTGGATAGGGGATTTGGGTTGGACGGGGACTGGTGTTCTAGGTGAGTTGTCGGCTTCAGGAGTTGTGGTGAGTGGTTTTTGTGGGGGCGTGTGCGCTATACGCCGCTTGGTTGCAGTCCGAGCCCTGGTTGTTGTTGCTCTACTGCCTTCCTCTTGCAGCGCGGCCAAGGATGTCGTGGGGCGCTCGACCGTGATGGACCGTTGCAAACACATCGGTAAGGGGCTTGCGGCACTTTCTACGTCCCTTGGGACGATCTCGCAAAGCCGGTTGAGCTCGTTGCTCGTTAGCGGCCTGTTTGGGGGTGGTGGCCTTTTTTTCCACTTCACTTCCCTTAGATGTTGTTGCGCAGTCTTTTTCGGCGGGGGTGCCATCGGTGGTGGTGGCCTGGTACGACGATGACATCCTGGCACCGGCAGTTCGTCTGTAAATTTCGCGAGTTGTTTGTTGTTAGACATCTTGTTGTCGACTGGTATTTCTCGATTGACTATACCCACGGTCTGAGCTATCTCCTCCTGTAGTGTTTCAGATATTTCCTTGCAGTCTTTCACGTGAGCTGTTTGGGTTCTCTTGTTATCTCCTTCCAAGATAACTATGACGGGGGAGATTCTCTTTTTTACTCTGTAGGGTCCGATGTACCGTGGGGCCAATTTGGCGGCAAATTGCTGGGCGGCCGAGGAGAGTGGTCGATGATGATAATACACCATTTCTCCTACTGCAGGTGTCCACGGGCGGCGTCGGACGTCGTAGTACCTCTTCTGGGTTCCAAATGCTTTTGCGAGATTCAGCCGGACTAAGGCGAGTATCTCGTGTAATCTGGTCACGCGTTCCGCGGTGTTAGGCTCGGAATTTAACGGTGTGGACGGTAGGCTTAATTCCCGGCCAAAATTTAGATATGCCGCTGAGTACCCTGTTACCTCGTTTCGATTAGTGTTTATGGCTAACATTAGCTCTGGTAGATGCTCATCCCATCTGCGATGGTCCGTCTTTACATATTGTGCGATCATGGTCTTGATGACGCTGTTCATCCTTTCCATTGGGTTGGCTTGCGGCGTATATGGTGGCGTAAACCTCTGCTTTATTTGTAGTTGCGCGAGCAGGTTTTGGAACTGTTTACTTCTGTATTGCGTACCGTTGTCAGTGATTAACAGTTTTGGGCAGCCATACCGGCTAGGTATTCGTTCCCTGAATCCTTTTATCAACGCGGGGGTTGTGGCATCGTGCAACGCCATGATTTCTGCCCATTTAGAAAACTTGTCGTAAAAAACGAGTATCATCGTATTTCCCTTCGTCGATCGTGGCAGTGGTCCTACAAAATCGGAGCATGCAATTTCCCAAGGGTGGTTAGCGGCAGTCATATACATTTTTCCAGCCGGTTTGCAAGTTGGTATCTTATATTCTATGCACGTAGGGCATCGCCGGACAAATCGCGCAACGTCGCGAAATAATCCCGGCCAATAGTAAGTACCCGCAACCCGGGCAATAGTTTTTGCTATTCCCATGTGGCCTGCGGTCACATCTGTGTGATTTTCTTCCAAGACTTGTGGGCGCAATGGTTTGGGGACGCAAATCTTCCATGCAGATTGAGCATTTTCTGTGTAACAGGTTGGGTTATAGATGTGTCTATACAGGGTTTTGTCGAGGACCTGGTATTCGGGGTTGTCTTCTGGTTTTGTGGTGACTGCCTGGATCTTGGAGTCGTACCATGAACAGGTTTCAGTAATAGGTAATAATATCTTGATTTGGGGTTTCTGGGTGGGGTGTCTAGATAAGACATCTGCCACTGTATTTGATGATCCCTTTCGATAGCGAATCTCGAAGTCGTGTTGTTGCAATTCTATGGCCCAGCGCGCCAGTCGTCCAGATGGGTTATCGATGCTATGTAGCCATCTCAGCGATTGATGATCGGTCTGTACAAGGAAATGATACCCTTCTAGGTATGGTCTCATTTTCCGTATACCCCACACTACCGCCAAACACTCCCTTTCGGTGACTGAGTAATTTCGCTCAGCGTCTGTAAGCGTTCGACTAGCGTATGCGATCACTCGCTCCTGGTTGTTTATTGTCTGCCAGAGTACTGCTCCAAGTCAATCGGCGCTAGCGTCTGTTTGCGGGACGAACTGTCTGGAAAAATCTGGGCAGGCAAGAACTGGTGCCTCGGTTAGTTTCATTTTCAGTGTTTTGAATGCTTCCTTTTGGGCTTCTTCCCACGACCACTTCTGTTTCTTCTTTAATAATTTGGTTAAAGGTGCTGTGATGGTCGAAAAGTTTGGAACGAAGCGTCGATACCAATATTACGATATTACGATTCCAATAATACGACGAAGTTCCTTTATGTTTCGCGGGGGTATCAGTGATTTAACTGCTTCGATCTTGTCGGGATCCGTGTGAATACCAGTCTGATTTACCATGTGTCCAAGATATCGCATTTCTGCCTTGCCAAATTCACATTTCTCAGTATTGATCTTAAGTCCGGCCGATTTCAAGCGTTTAAATACTTCAGTCAGGGCATTCATATGTTCAGCGAAGGTGCTTCCGATGACAATGATGTCATCCAAGTAGGCGAACGCGTATGGTTCCAATTCCGGACTGATAATTCTGTCGAGTAGTCGTTGAAAAGTAGCAGGGGCTGAGTGCAACCCAAACGGCATGACTTTCCACTGGTAGAGTCCTCTGCCAGGAACGGTGAACGCGGTATATGGTCGACTTGTTGCCTTCAACGGAATCTGCCAGTATCCTTGCTTAAGGTCGATCGTAGAAATGTATTTGGCTCCTTTGAGCTTGTCGAGTATATGGTTAATCTGGGGTAGTGGATACGCATCCTTGATTGAGATTTCATTCAGTTGTCGGTAGTCAACACACAGCCTCCAGGTACCTTGTTTCTTCTTGACCAACACGATGGGTGAGCTATAAGGACTGTTGGACGATTCGATTTTCCCTTCTGCCAATAATTGGTCGATCTCTTCGTTAATAATCGCCTGCATCGCGGGGTTTCTGGGCATGTATCGCTGTTTGAACGGCCGCTGGTGTTTGAGTCGAATCTCGTGCTCAGTAACACTGGTTGGACCTTTAACGTTTTCAAACTGTGGTAATTCAACTGCCAGGAACTTGTCCAACTGCTGCCTTTCGGTCAGAAGACTTTGGATCACTGGTTGACTCGGTTCGGTGTGTGCTATTATAGTATTCTTTCCTATTAGGAATTTGTCCATCAGTTCTGGTATGAAGACAAATTCTTGGATGTACGTGTGGCCTTTCCATTCCAATTGTATCATATATGCCTGACGAGCGGTGACTGTAGATTTGTTGGCTAAGGCGAAAGTCATAGTTATCGGTCTAACTGGTACTTGGTTGGTTATACAGACTTGCTGTATCGTTTTTCCGATGCATGATTTCCCTGCCCCAGTATCGATGACGGCATTATATTGTTTATTGTAACATACAATTGGTAATGTGTATGAGGCGTGACTGAGTACAGTCGGGTCTAGGACGTCTAATGCCTCATAGGATTGGACGGCCCGTTGGCGTTTCCCGGTCTACATTGACCGTTGAGGTGCTGTATACCATCTATGCCGCAGTATGAACAGAACAGTTGTCGCGCCTGTTGGCATTTCCTTCGAACATGCCCTGTCTGACCGCACTTCCAACAATGGGTGAGTAGAACCGCGGCGGTAAAAAGAAACGGCGCAGTTCTTCGCTAAATGTGTCCCAACTATTTAATGATTCTTTATTGTTTCGGTACCACACTAGCGCGTTCCCTTTTAATAATTCGGGTAGCGTGCGTACAATTCGGTCAAGAGGCAACTGGTAACAATCGGCCAGTTCTTCCACGCGTTCCAAAAATTCTAGTGGGTTGTTTGTACCTCCATCGTACCTTACATTCCATTTCCTAACTTTATCCATGACCTCAGAGTCAGATGGACGATAGGCTAGCGGCTGCGAAGTACTTGCATCTACTGCTGGATGAACATCTTTCTGTTTGTTGCTGCTATTTCCCCAGTCCGCAGGTCTTCACAAGATTTAAACTTTTTTAATTCAGCTGCTAATTTCTTTCGTAGTTCATCTACGGTTCCTGTCTGGTCTATGCCACGACGTTCCAGTTCGCTGATCAACTCTTCTTTTTGCAAAGAGTACACCCCAGACGCACTCAGTCCAGTGTCTGTGGTTGCCATTGCCAAAAGGTGGTTTGTTGCTCGGGTCTGAATTTGCGCACTCTCCGGTTGGTGCCCAGACTATATCAGTAGTGATGATTTTACTAATATCAGCAAAATTGTTCCCTTTGGTAGTTGGCTCGGTAGATGTCTCTTTCGTAAATTAAGTTTTTCTTTGCTGCTCTTATTCTAATCGTTCGCTTAAACTAGTGTTGGTTCTAATAAATTTTCTGATGATACGACCGTTCGTGTCGTCTGCTTATATTTACGTTGGTTTAAATTTCTGATGATGCGACTATTCTGGTAGTCGACTTATATTAAGACGGGCTCTAAATATATTTCTATCGGTGTGACCATTCTTGTCGTATACTAATATTTCGACTAGGCTTTACGCAATTACTGCGACCATTCTTGTCGTTTTGCTTATATTACTTATATATAATAATTTTTTTGTTTTTTTTTTTTTTTTTTTTTTTTTTTTGGTTTTGCGGGGGGTGACTATTTTAATATAGTCCCTGTTCGGGCGCCAAATTTGTAACGTTTTTACTCGGGTGACGCTCGCCGGCTTATCCAGGGTTCTTCTCCTCTACTTCGGTGTTACAAATTGTTGTTGTTCCTTATAAATAAGAATTCGGTTTTTAATTTATATTTTGGTTTTTGTCTTTATTTATTTTCTGTTTCTTTTCTTCTCTTCTTGAGATTTTAATATTATATTACATGTCTTTCAAGTGCTTAAACTAGAAATAGCTACTTATTTATACTTAAATATATATATTCCTAAACCTACGTATAGAGGTATTTGCAGGAGATTGGCGCATCCAATACCCTATACCACAGTCGGACTTCGCAGTCGACTGAAAAGAATTGGTTATAGTGGGGAAACACAGACTGACGTCACCTATTCCCCGCTATATACGAGTGACCATAATGGGATTTGATGAGGAAGAAGCGATAAAATCTACTCACTTCCCACTAAGTGCAATGCCGGTCAGTAGACTATGGCGCTAGTAAGGAAAAGCGATAAAATCCACTTATCCCTTACCAGCCCACGAGATATTTCGGCAGAACAGATCCTCAGTGACGAAAAAGCGATTGAATCTACTTATTTCGCACTGCGGGTACTGTTTTGTCGACTTACAGCCAGGGTGTAATATGTTGGAAAGAGAAAGCGATAAAATCCACTCTAATCTACTTTGCTCGGTCGGTGTGGTCACTCTACTTTATGGGATAACCTTTATTTGTCGTGCCAGTCACCGGTCCGAGTTACACCAATATATAGAATATATATTTGATTATATGCTTAAGGCTAGGTTTGTTTGTTTTTTCTATCCAGGTTTTTTTTTTTTGTTTTTTTTTTTTTTTGCCTAAATATATTTCCCTGTGTCTACTCCTTGTCTGCCGGGGTTCCGTAGGGTGATGTGCTGATTGGATGTTTTCAGAAGGACTGTATCGCCTGCGATCTGCTTCCCATACAGGTGTCCTAGGGGACCGGTTAGTCTGAACCGTCGCGGGCGTTTATTTTTGCTTTCAAACGGTGTAGCGGGCTTCATTTTACCCCTTCCAGAGCGCGGTTGTCAAAGTTTTCGCTTCGCGCCACTACTTCGAATTCCGTCAAGATTATCTCCTCTACTTGTGGCTTCATCAAGGTGTCTGCTGGGTTTGGTCTAGTGATAATTACGGATTGTATGTGGATTGGGGATTTTGGTTGGACTGGTGTTCTAGGTGGGTTGTCGGCTTCAGGAGTTGTGGTGAGTGGTTTTTGTGGGGGCGTGTGCGCTATACGCCGCTTGGTTGCAGTCCGAGCGCTGGTTGTTGTTGCTCTACTGCCTTCCTCTTGCAGTGCGGCCAAGGATGTCGTGGGGCGCTCGACCGTGATGTACCGTTGCAAACACATCGGCAAGGGGCTTGCGGCACTTCCTACGTCCCTTGGGACGATCTCGCAAAGCCGGTTGAGCTCGTTGCTCGTTAGCGGCCTGTTTGGGGGTGGTGGCCTTTTTTTCCACTTCACTTCCCTTAGATGTTGTTGCGCAGTCTTTTTCGGCGGGGATGCCATCGGTGGTGGTGGCCTGGTACGACGATCACATCCTGGCACCGGCAGTTCGTCCGTAAATTTCGCGAGTTGTTTGTTCTTAGACATCTTGTTGTCGACTAATATTTTTCGATTGACTATACCCACGGTCTGAGCTATCTCCTCCTGCAGTGTTTCAGATATTTCCTTGCAGTCTTTCACGTGAGCTGTGAGGGTTCTCTTGTTATCTCCTTCCAAGATAACTATGACGGGGGAGATTCTCTTCTTTACTCGGTAGGGTCCGATGTACCGTGGGGCCAATTTGGCGTCAAATTGCTGGGCGGCCGAGGAGAGTGGTCGATGATGATAATACACCATTTCTCCTACTGCAGGTGTCCACGGGCGGCGTCGGAGGTCGTAGTACCTCTTCTGGGTTCCAAATGCTTTTGCGAGGTTTAGCCGGACTAAGGCGAGTATCTCGTGTAATCTGGTCACGCGTTCCGCGGTGTCAGGATCGGAATTTAACAGTGTGGACGGTAGGCTTAATTCCCGGCCAAAATTTAGATATGCCGCTGAGTACCCTGTTACCTCGTTTCGATTAGTGTTTATGGCTAACATTAGCTCTGGTAGATGCTCATCCCATCTGCGATGGTCCGTCTTTACATATTGTGCGATCATGGTCTTGATGACGCGGTTCATCCTTTCCGTTGGGTTGGCTTGCGGCGTATATGGTGGCGTAAACCTCTGCTTTATTTGTAGTTGCGCGAGCAGGTTTTGGAACTGTTTACTTCTGTATTGCGTACCGTTGTCAGTGATTAACAGTTTTGGGCAGCCATACCGGCTAAGTATTCGTTTCCTGAATCCTTTTATCTACGCGGGGGTTGTGGCATCGTGCAACGCCATGATTTCTGCCCATTTAGAAAACTTGTCGTAGAAAACGAGTATCATCGTATTTCCCTTCGTCGATCGTGGCAGTGGTCCTACAAAATCGGAGCATGCAATTTCCCAAGGGTGGTTAGCGGCAGTCATATACATTTTTCCAACCGGTTTGCAAGTTGGTATCTTATATTCTATGCACGTAGGGCATCGCCGAACAAATCGCGCAACGTCGCGAAATAATCCCGGCCAATAGTAAGTACCCGCAACCCGGGCAATAGTTTTTGCTATTCCCATGTGGCCTGCGGTCACATCTGTGTGATTTTCTTCCAAGACTTGTGGGCGCAATGGTTTGGGGACGCAAATCTTCCATGCAGATTGAGCATTTTCTGTGTAACAGGTTGGGTTATAGATGTGTCTATACAGGGTTTTGTCGAGGACCTGGTATTCGGGGTTGTCTTCTGGTTTTGTGGTGACTGCCTGGATCTTGGAGTCGTACCATGAACAGGTTTCAGTAATAGGTAATAATATCTTGATTTGGGGTTTCTGGGTGGGGTGTCTAGATAAGACATCTGCCACTGTATTTGATGATCCCTTTCGATAGCGAATCTCGAAGTCGTGTTGTTGCAATTCTATGGCCCAGCGCGCCAGTCGTCCAGATGGGTTATCGATGCTATGTAGCCATCTCAGCGATTGATGATCGGTCTGTACAAGGAAATGATACCCTTCTAGGTATGGTCTCATTTTCCGTATACCCCACACTACCGCCAAACACTCCCTTTCGGTGACTGAGTAATTTCGCTCAGCGTCTGTAAGCGTTCGACTAGCGTATGCGATCACTCGCTCCTGGTTGTTTATTGTCTGCCAGAGTACTGCTCCAAGTCAATCGGCGCTAGCGTCTGTTTGCAGGACGAACTGTCTGGAAAAATCTGGGCAGGCAAGAACTGGTGCCTCGGTTAGTTTCATTTTCAGTGTTTTGAATGCTTCCTTTTGGGCTTCTTCCCACGACCACTTCTGTTTCTTCTTTAATAATTTGGTTAAAGGTGCTGTGATGGTCGAAAAGTTTGGAACGAAGCGTCGATACCAATATTACGATATTACGATTCCAATAATACGACGAAGTTCCTTTATGTTTCGCGGGGGTATCAGTGATTTAACTGCTTCGATCTTGTCGGGATCCGTGTGAATACCAGTCTGATTTACCATGTGTCCAAGATATCGCATTTCTGCCTTGCCAAATTCACATTTCTCAGTATTGATCTTAAGTCCGGCCGATTTCAAGCGTTTAAATACTTCAGTCAGGGCATTCATATGTTCAGCGAAGGTGCTTCCGATGACAATGATGTCATCCAAGTAGGCGAACGCGTATGGTTCCAATTCCGGACTGATAATTCTGTCGAGTAGTCGTTGAAAAGTAGCAGGGGCTGAGTGCAACCCAAACGGCATGACTTTCCACTGGTAGAGTCCTCTGCCAGGAACGGTGAACGCGGTATATGGTCGACTTGTTGCCTTCAACGGAATCTGCCAGTATCCTTGCTTAAGGTCGATCGTAGAAATGTATTTGGCTCCTTTGAGCTTGTCGAGTATATGGTTAATCTGGGGTAGTGGATACGCATCCTTGATTGAGATTTCATTCAGTTGTCGGTAGTCAACACACAGCCTCCAGGTACCTTGTTTCTTCTTGACCAACACGATGGGTGAGCTATAAGGACTGTTGGACGATTCGATTTTCCCTTCTGCCAATAATTGGTCGATCTCTTCGTTAATAATCGCCTGCATCGCGGGGTTTCTGGGCATGTATCGCTGTTTGAACGGCCGCTGGTGTTTGAGTCGAATCTCGTGCTCAGTAACACTGGTTGGACCTTTAACGTTTTCAAACTGTGGTAATTCAACTGCCAGGAACTTGTCCAACTGCTGCCTTTCGGTCAGAAGACTTTGGATCACTGGTTGACTCGGTTCGGTGTGTGCTATTATAGTATTCTTTCCTATTAGGAATTTGTCCATCAGTTCTGGTATGAAGACAAATTCTTGGATGTACGTGTGGCCTTTCCATTCCAATTGTATCATATATGCCTGACGAGCGGTGACTGTAGATTTGTTGGCTAAGGCGAAAGTCATAGTTATCGGTCTAACTGGTACTTGGTTGGTTATACAGACTTGCTGTATCGTTTTTCCGATGCATGATTTCCCTGCCCCAGTATCGATGACGGCATTATATTGTTTATTGTAACATACAATTGGTAATGTGTATGAGGCGTGACTGAGTACAGTCGGGTCTAGGACGTCTAATGCTTCATAGGATTGGACGGCCCGTTGGCGTTTTCCGGTCTACATTGACCGTTGAGGTGCTGTATACCATCTATGCCGCAGTATGAACAGAACAGTTGTCGCGCCTGTTGGCATTTCCTTCGAACATGCCCTGTCTGACCGCACTTCCAACAATGGGTGAGTAGAACCGCGGCGGTAAAAAGAAACGGCGCAGTTCTTCGCTAAATGTGTCCCAACTATTTAATGATTCTTTATTGTTTCGGTACCACACTAGCGCGTTCCCTTTTAATAATTCGGGTAGCGTGCGTACAATTCGGTCAAGAGGCAACTGGTAACAATCGGCCAGTTCTTCCACGCGTTCCAAAAATTCTAGTGGGTTGTTTGTACCTCCATCGTACCTTACATTCCATTTCCTAACTTTATCCATGACCTCAGAGTCAGATGGACGATAGGCTAGCGGCTGCGAAGTACTTGCATCTACTGCTGGATGAACATCTTTCTGTTTGTTGCTGCTATTTCCCCAGTCCGCAGGTCTTCACAAGATTTAAACTTTTTTAATTCAGCTGCTAATTTCTTTCGTAGTTCATCTACGGTTCCTGTCTGGTCTATGCCACGACGTTCCAGTTCGCTGATCAACTCTTCTTTTTGCAAAGAGTACACCCCAGACGCACTCAGTCCAGTGTCTGTGGTTGCCATTGCCAAAAGGTGGTTTGTTGCTCGGGTCTGAATTTGCGCACTCTCCGGTTGGTGCCCAGACTATATCAGTAGTGATGATTTTACTAATATCAGCAAAATTGTTCCCTTTGGTAGTTGGCTCGGTAGATGTCTCTTTCGTAAATTAAGTTTTTCTTTGCTGCTCTTATTCTAATCGTTCGCTTAAACTAGTGTTGGTTCTAATAAATTTTCTGATGATACGACCGTTCGTGTCGTCTGCTTATATTTACGTTGGTTTAAATTTCTGATGATGCGACTATTCTGGTAGTCGACTTATATTAAGACGGGCTCTAAATATATTTCTATCGGTGTGACCATTCTTGTCGTATACTAATATTTCGACTAGGCTTTACGCAATTACTGCGACCATTCTTGTCGTTTTGCTTATATTACTTATATATAATAATTTTTTATTTTTTTTTTTTTTTTTTTTTTTTTTTTTGGTTTTGCGGGGGGTGACTATTTTAATATAGTCCCTGTTCGGGCGCCAAATTTGTAACGTTTTTACTCGGGTGACGCTCGCCGGCTTATCCAGGGTTCTTCTCCTCTACTTCGGTGTTACAAATTGTTGTTGTTCCTTATAAATAAGAATTCGGTTTTTAATTTATATTTTGGTTTTTGTCTTTATTTATTTTCTGTTTCTTTTCTTCTCTTCTTGAGATTTTAATATTATATTACATGTCTTTCAAGTGCTTAAACTAGAAATAGCTACTTATTTATACTTAAATATATATATTCCTAAACCTACGTATAGAGGTATTTGCAGGAGATTGGCGCATCCAATACCCTATACCACAGTCGGACTTCGCAGTCGACTGAAAAGAATTGGTTATAGTGGGGAAACACAGACTGACGTCACCTATTCCCCGCTATATACGAGTGACCATAATGGGATTTGATGAGGAAGAAGCGATAAAATCTACTCACTTCCCACTAAGTGCAATGCCGGTCAGTAGACTATGGCGCTAGTAAGGAAAAGCGATAAAATCCACTTATCCCTTACCAGCCCACGAGATATTTCGGCAGAACAGATCCTCAGTGACGAAAAAGCGATTGAATCTACTTATTTCGCACTGCGGGTACTGTTTTGTCGACTTACAGCCAGGGTGTAATATGTTGGAAAGAGAAAGCGATAAAATCCACTCTAATCTACTTTGATCGGTCGGTGTGGTCACTCTACTTTATGGGATAACCTTTATTTGTCGTGCCAGTCACCGGTCCGAGTTACACCAATATATAGAATATATATTTGATTATATGCTTAAGGCTAGGTTTGTTTGTTTTTTCTATCCAGGTTTTTTTTTTTTTGTTTTTTTTTTTTTTTGCCTAAATATATTTCCCTGTGTCTACTCCTTGTCTGCCGGGGTTCCGTAGGGTGATGTGCTGATTGGATGTTTTCAGAAGGACTGTATCGCCTGCGATCTGCTTCCCATACAGGTGTCCTAGGGGACCGGTTAGTCTGAACCGTCGCGGGCGTTTATTTTTGCTTTCAAACGGTGTAGCGGGCTTCATTTTACCCCTTCCAGAGCGCGGTTGTCAAAGTTTTCGCTTCGCGCCACTACTTCGAATTCCGTCAAGATTATCTCCTCTACTTGTGGCTTCATCAAGGTGTCTGCTGGGTTTGGTCTAGTGATAATTACGGATTGTATGTGGATTGGGGATTTTGGTTGGACTGGTGTTCTAGGTGGGTTGTCGGCTTCAGGAGTTGTGGTGAGTGGTTTTTGTGGGGGCGTGTGCGCTATACGCCGCTTGGTTGCAGTCCGAGTGCTGGTTGTTGTTGCTCTACTGCCTTCCTCTTGCAGTGCGGCCAAGGATGTCGTGGGGCGCTCGACCGTGATGTACCGTTGCAAACACATCGGCAAGGGGCTTGCGGCACTTCCTACGTCCCTTGGGACGATCTCGCAAAGCCGGTTGAGCTCGTTGCTCGTTAGCGGCCTGTTTGGGGGTGGTGGCCTTTTTTTCCACTTCACTTCCCTTAGATGTTGTTGCGCAGTCTTTTTCGGCGGGGATGCCATCGGTGGTGGTGGCCTGGTACGACGATCACATCCTGGCACCGGCAGTTCGTCCGTAAATTTCGCGAGTTGTTTGTTCTTAGACATCTTGTTGTCGACTAATATTTTTCGATTGACTATACCCACGGTCTGAGCTATCTCCTCCTGCAGTGTTTCAGATATTTCCTTGCAGTCTTTCACGTGCGCTGTGAGGGTTCTCTTGTTATCTCCTTCCAAGATAACTATGACGGGGGAGATTCTCTTCTTTACTCGGTAGGGTCCGATGTACCGTGGGGCCAATTTGGCGGCAAATTGCTGGGCGGCCGAGGAGAGTGGTCGATGATGATAATACACCACTTCTCCTACTGCAGGTGTCCACGGGCGGCGTCGGAGGTCGTAGTACCTCTTCTGGGTTCCAAATGCTTTTGCGAGGTTTAGCCGGACTAAGGCGAGTATCTCGTGTAATCTGGTCACGCGTTCCGCGGTGTCAGGATCGGAATTTAACAGTGTGGACGGTAGGCTTAATTCCCGGCCAAAATTTAGATATGCCGCTGAGTACCCTGTTACCTCGTTTCGATTAGTGTTTATGGCTAACATTAGCTCTGGTAGATGCTCATCCCATCTGCGATGGTCCGTCTTTACATATTGTGCGATCATGGTCTTGATGACGCGGTTCATCCTTTCCGTTGGGTTGGCTTGCGGCGTATATGGTGGCGTAAACCTCTGCTTTATTTGTAGTTGCGCGAGCAGGTTTTGGAACTGTTTACTTCTGTATTGCGTACCGTTGTCAGTGATTAACAGTTTTGGGCAGCCATACCGGCTAAGTATTCGTTTCCTGAATCCTTTTATCTACGCGGGGGTTGTGGCATCGTGCAACGCCATGATTTCTGCCCATTTAGAAAACTTGTCGTAGAAAACGAGTATCATCGTATTTCCCTTCGTCGATCGTGGCAGTGGTCCTACAAAATCGGAGCATGCAATTTCCCAAGGGTGGTTAGCGGCAGTCATATACATTTTTCCAACCGGTTTGCAAGTTGGTATCTTATATTCTATGCACGTAGGGCATCGCCGAACAAATCGCGCAACGTCGCGAAATAATCCCGGCCAATAGTAAGTACCCGCAACCCGGGCAATAGTTTTTGCTATTCCCATGTGGCCTGCGGTCACATCTGTGTGATTTTCTTCCAAGACTTGTGGGCGCAATGGTTTGGGGACGCAAATCTTCCATGCAGATTGAGCATTTTCTGTGTAACAGGTTGGGTTATAGATGTGTCTATACAGGGTTTTGTCGAGGACCTGGTATTCGGGGTTGTCTTCTGGTTTTGTGGTGACTGCCTGGATCTTGGAGTCGTACCATGAACAGGTTTCAGTAATAGGTAATAATATCTTGATTTGGGGTTTCTGGGTGGGGTGTCTAGATAAGACATCTGCCACTGTATTTGATGATCCCTTTCGATAGCGAATCTCGAAGTCGTGTTGTTGCAATTCTATGGCCCAGCGCGCCAGTCGTCCAGATGGGTTATCGATGCTATGTAGCCATCTCAGCGATTGATGATCGGTCTGTACAAGGAAATGATACCCTTCTAGGTATGGTCTCATTTTCCGTATACCCCACACTACCGCCAAACACTCCCTTTCGGTGACTGAGTAATTTCGCTCAGCGTCTGTAAGCGTTCGACTAGCGTATGCGATCACTCGCTCCTGGTTGTTTATTGTCTGCCAGAGTACTGCTCCAAGTCAATCGGCGCTAGCGTCTGTTTGCAGGACGAACTGTCTGGAAAAATCTGGGCAGGCAAGAAGTGGTGCCTCGGTTAGTTTCGTTTTCAGTGTTTTGAATGCTTCCTTTTGGGCTTCTTCCCACGACCACTTCTGTTTCTTCTTTAATAATTTGGTTAAAGGTGCTGTGATGGTCGAAAAGTTTGGAACGAAGCGTCGATACCAATATTACGATATTACGATTCCAATAATACGACGAAGTTCCTTTATGTTTCGCGGGGGTATCAGTGATTTAACTGCTTCGATCTTGTCGGGATCCGTGTGAATACCAGTCTGATTTACCATGTGTCCAAGATATCGCATTTCTGCCTTGCCAAATTCACATTTCTCAGTATTGATCTTAAGTCCGGCCGATTTCAAGCGTTTAAATACTTCAGTCAGGGCATTCATATGTTCAGCGAAGGTGCTTCCGATGACAATGATGTCATCCAAGTAGGCGACCGCGTATGGTTCCAATTCCGGACTGATAATTCTGTCGAGTAGTCGTTGAAAAGTAGCAGGGGCTGAGTGCAACCCAAACGGCATGACTTTCCACTGGTAGAGTCCTCTGCCAGGAACGGTGAACGCGGTATATGGTCGACTTGTTGCCTTCAACGGAATCTGCCAGTATCCTTGCTTAAGGTCGATCGTAGAAATGTATTTGGCTCCTTTGAGCTTGTCGAGTATATGGTTAATCTGGGGTAGTGGATACGCATCCTTGATTGAGATTTCATTCAGTTGTCGGTAGTCAACACACAGCCTCCAGGTACCTTGTTTCTTCTTGACCAACACGATGGGTGAGCTATAAGGACTGTTGGACGATTCGATTTTCCCTTCTGCCAATAATTGGTCGATCTCTTCGTTAATAATCGCCTGCATCGCGGGGTTTCTGGGCATGTATCGCTGTTTGAACGGCCGCTGGTGTTTGAGTCGAATCTCGTGCTCAGTAACACTGGTTGGACCTTTAACGTTTTCAAACTGTGGTAATTCAACTGCCAGGAACTTGTCCAACTGCTGCCTTTCGGTCAGAAGACTTTGGATCACTGGTTGACTCGGTTCGGTGTGTGCTATTATAGTATTCTTTCCTTGGTTAATGGTGAAACCAAATTTCGATAGGAAATCAGTCCCTATTAGGAATTTGTCCATCAGTTCTGGTATGAAGACAAATTCTTGGATGTACGTGTGGCCTTTCCATTCCAATTGTATCATATATGCCTGACGAGCGGTGACTGTAGATTTGTTGGCTAAGGCGAAAGTCATAGTTATCGGTCTAACTTTTACTTGGTTGGTTATACAGACTTGCTGTATCGTTTTTCCGATGCATGATTTCCCTGCCCCAGTATCGATGACGGCATTATATTGTTTATTGTAACATACAATTGGTAATGTGTATGAGGCGTGACTGAGTGCAGTCGGGTCTAGGACGTCTAATGCCTCATAGGATTGGACGGCCCGTTGGCGTTTCCCGGTCTACATTGACCGTTGAGGTGCTGTATACCATCTATGCCGCAGTATGAACAGAACAGTTGTCGCGCCTGTTGGCATTTCCTTCGAACATGCCCTGTATGACCGCACTTCCAACAATGGGTTTTCTGTTTATATGCGCTGGTGGGTGGTATATTACTGGTGGGTATCTGGTCGTTGATCTGGTTGATATGTTGTGGACATGTTACATCGCTGGCCACGATAGGATATGTGACATTGCTGGTATGATGCGGATATGTTACATCGTTGCTTTGTCTTGTTGGCGCGGAGATTGAGTAATTTCGCTCAGCGTCTGTAAGCGTTCGACTAGCGTATGCGATCACTCGCTCCTGGTTGTTTATTGTCTGCCAGAGTACTGCTCCAAGTCAATCGGCGCTAGCGTCTAGGATATGTGACATTGCTGGTATGATGCGGATATGTTACATCGTTGCTTTGTCTTGTTGGCGCGGAGATTTGTCGAGCTGACTGGATGGTCGTCTGGTGTGGAACGTATATTGGCTGTGGTATTGGTGGACTATAGCGTGTATGGGGTATAATTGCTGGTTGAAACGGTGGTGCTGTGTGACGAAGCGGTGGTGCAGTGGGGCGTAATGGTACCTGCCGACTCGGCATCTGCATAGGCCTGACTGAATGTTGTTCAGCCATCAAGCATTCAAAGTCTTCGATGAGGGTGGTGAGCTCCGACAGATTTGCGAACTCTGGGCGTTTGATATAATGCCTGTATTCAGGGCGCAAATTGTCATAAATTCGCTGCAGCTTCTCATCGGTCATGAGGGACGTATGCCATCTCATTAGAGCCTGAATCGCAGTTATGAAGTCCTTCCCTTTATGTTTCGCGGGGGTATCAGTGATTTAACTGCTTCGATCTTGTCGGGATCCGTGTGAATACCAGTCTGATTTACCATGTGTCCAAGATATCGCATTTCTGCCTTGCCAAATTCACATTTCTCAGTATTGATCTTAAGTCCGGCCGATTTCAAGCGTTTAAATACTTCAGTCAGGGCATTCATATGTTCAGCGAAGGTGCTTCCGATGACAATGATGTCATCCAAGTAGGCGAACGCGTATGGTTCCAATTCCGGACTGATAATTCTGTCGAGTAGTCGTTGAAAAGTAGCAGGGGCTGAGTGCAACCCAAACGGCATGACTTTCCACTGGTAGAGTCCTCTGCCAGGAACGGTGAACGCGGTATATGGTCGACTTGTTGCCTTCAACGGAATCTGCCAGTATCCTTGCTTAAGGTCGATCGTAGAAATGTATTTGGCTCCTTTGAGCTTGTCGAGTATATGGTTAATCTGGGGTAGTGGATACGCATCCTTGATTGAGATTTCATTCAGTTGTCGGTAGTCAACACACAGCCTCCAGGTACCTTGTTTCTTCTTGACCAACACGATGGGTGAGCTATAAGGACTGTTGGACGATTCGATTTTCCCTTCTGCCAATAATTGGTCGATCTCTTCGTTAATAATCGCCTGCATCGCGGGGTTTCTGGGCATGTATCGCTGTTTGAACGGCCGCTGGTGTTTGAGTCGAATCTCGTGCTCAGTAACACTGGTTGGACCTTTAACGTTTTCAAACTGTGGTAATTCAACTGCCAGGAACTTGTCCAACTGCTGCCTTTCGGTCAGAAGACTTTGGATCACTGGTTGACTCGGTTCGGTGTGTGCTATTATAGTATTCTTTCCTTGGTTAATGGTGAAACCAAATTTCGATAGGAAATCAGTCCCTATTAGGAATTTGTCCATCAGTTCTGGTATGAAGACAAATTCTTGGATGTACGTGTGGCCTTTCCATTCCAATTGTATCATATATGCCTGACGAGCGGTGACTGTAGATTTGTTGGCTAAGGCGAAAGTCATAGTTATCGGTCTAACTGGTACTTGGTTGGTTATACAGACTTGCTGTATCGTTTTTCCGATGCATGATTTCCCTGCCCCAGTATCGATGACGGCATTATATTGTTTATTGTAACATACAATTGGTAATGTGTATGAGGCGTGACTGAGTACAGTCGGGTCTAGGACGTCTAATGCCTCATAGGATTGGACGGCCCGTTGGCGTTTCCCGGTCTACATTGACCGTTGAGGTGCTGTATACCATCTATGCCGCAGTATGAACAGAACAGTTGTCGCGCCTGTTGGCATTTCCTTCGAACATGCCCTGTCTGACCGCACTTCCAACAATGGGTTTTCTGTTTATATGCGCTGGTGGGTGGTATATTACTGGTGGGTATCTGGTCGTTGATCTGGTTGATATGTTGTGGACATGTTACATCGCTGGCCACGATAGGATATGTGACATTGCTGGTATGATGCGGATATGTTACATCGTTGCTTTGTCTTGTTGGCGCGGAGATTTGTCGAGCTGACTGGATGGTCGTCTGGTGTGGAACGTATATTGGCTGTGGTATTGGTGGACTATAGCGTGTATGGGGTATAATTGCTGGTTGAAACGGTGGTGCTGTGTGACGAAGCGGTGGTGCAGTGGGGCGTAATGGTACCTGCCGACTCGGCATCTGCATAGGCCTGACTGAATGTTGTTCAGCCATCAAGCATTCAAAGTCTTCGATGAGGGTGGTGAGCTCCGACAGATTTGCGAACTCTGGGCGTTTGATATAATGCCTGTATTCAGGGCGCAAATTGTCATAAATTCGCTGCAGCTTCTCATCGGTCATGAGGGACGTATGCCATCTCATTAGAGCCTGAATCGCAGTTATGAAGTCCTTCCCTTTCTCTTTACTACCCTGTGTTCGGTTTCGAATACGGTCCAGTAGTTGTGAGTAGAACCGCGGCGGTAAAAAGAAACGGCGCAGTTCTTCGCTAAATGTGTCCCAACTATTTAATGATTCTTTATTGTTTCGGTACCACACTAGCGCGTTCCCTTTTAATAATTCGGGTAGCGTGCGTACAATTCGGTCAAGAGGCAACTGGTAACAATCGGCCAGTTCTTCCACGCGTTCCAAAAATTCTAGTGGGTTGTTTGTACCTCCATCGTACCTTACATTCCATTTCCTAACTTTATCCATGACCTCAGAGTCAGATGGACGATAGGCTAGCGGCTGCGAAGTACTTGCATCTACTGCTGGATGAACATCTTTCTGTTTGTTGCTGCTATTTCCCCAGTCCTGCGGTCTTCACAAGATTTAAACTTTTTTAATTCAGCTGCTAATTTCTTTCGTAGTTCATCTACGGTTCCTGTCTGGTCTATGCCACGACGTTCCAGTTCGCTGATCAACTCTTCTTTTTGCAAAGAGTACACCCCAGACGCACTCAGTCCAGTGTCTGTGGTTGCCATTGCCAAAAGGTGGTTTGTTGCTCGGGTCTGAATTTGCGCACTCTCCGGTTGGTGCCCAGACTATATCAGTAGTGATGATTTTACTAATATCAGCAAAATTGTTCCCTTTGGTAGTTGGCTCGGTAGATGTCTCTTTCGTAAATTAAGTTTTTCTTTGCTGCTCTTATTCTAATCGTTCGCTTAAACTAGTGTTGGTTCTAATAAATTTTCTGATGATACGACCGTTCGTGTCGTCTGCTTATATTTACGTTGGTTTAAATTTCTGATGATGCGACTATTCTGGTAGTCGACTTATATTAAGACGGGCTCTAAATATATTTCTATCGGTGCGACCATTCTTGTCGTTTACTAATATTTCGACTAGGCTTTACGCAATTACTGCGACCATTCTTGTCGTTTTGCTTATATTACTTATATATAATAATTTTTTTATGTTTTTTTTTTTTTTTTTGGTTTTGCGGGGGGTGACTATTTTAATATAGTCCCTGTTCGGGCGCCAAATTTGTAACGTTTTTACTCGGGTGACGCTCGCCGGCTTACCCAGGGTTCTTCTCCTCTACTTCGGTGTTACAAATTGTTGTTGTTCCTTATAAATAAGAATTCAGTTTTTAATTTATATTTTGGTTTTTGTCTTTATTTATTTTCTGTTTCTTTTCTTCTCTTCTTGAGATTTTAATATTATATTACATGTCTTTCAAGTGCTTAAACTAGAAATAGCTACTTATTTATACTTAAATATATATATTCCTAAACCTACGTATAGAGGTATTTGCAGGAGATTGGCGCATCCAATACCACAGTCGGACTTCGCAGTCGACTGAAAAGAATTGGTTATAGTGGGGAAACACAGACTGACGTCACCTATTCCCCGCTATATACGAGTGACCATAATGGGATTTGATGAGGAAGAAGCGATAAAATCTACTCACTTCCCACTAAGTGCAATGCCGGTCAGTAGACTATGGCGCTAGTAAGGAAAAGCGATAAAATCCACTTATCCCTTACCAGCCCACGAGATATTTCGGCAGAACAGATCCTCAGTGACGAAAAAGCGATTGAATCTACTTATTTCGCACTGCGGGTACTGTTTTGTCGACTTACAGCCAGGGTGTAATATGTTGGAAAGAGAAAGCGATAAAATCCACTCTAATCTACTTTGCTCGGTCGGTGTGGTCACTCTACTTTATGGGATAACCTTTATTTGTCGTGCCAGTCACCGGTCCGAGTTACACCAATATATAGAATATATATTTGATTATATGCTTAAGGCTAGGTTTGTTTGTTTTTTCTATCCAGGTTTTTTTTTTTTTGTTTTTTTTTTTTTTTTGCCTAAATATATTTCCCTGTGTCTACTCCTTGTCTGCCGGGGTTCCGTAGGGTGATGTGCTGATTGGATGTCCTCAGAAGGACTGTATCGCCTGCGATCTGCTTCCCATAAGGTGTCCTAGGGGACCGGTTAGTCTGAACCGTCGCGGGAGTTTATTTTTGCTTTCAAACGGTGTAGCGGGCTTCATTTTACCCCTTCCAGAGCGCGGTTGTCAAAGTTTTCGCTTCGCGCCACTACTTCGAATTCCGTCAAGATTATCTCCTCTACTTGTGGCTTCATCAAGGTGTCTGCTGTCTAGGTGGGTTGTCGGCTTCAGGAGTTGTGGTGAGTGGTTTTTGTGGGGGCATGTGCGCTATACGCCGCTTGGTTGCAGTCCGAGCGCTGGTTGTTGTTGCTCTACTGCCTTCCTCTTGCAGTGCGGCCAAGGATGTCGTGGGGCGCTCGACCGTGATGTACCGTTGCAAACACATCGGCAAGGGGCTTGCGGCACTTCCTACGTCCCTTGGGACGATCTCGCAAAGCCGGTTGAGCTCGTTGCTCGTTAGCGGCCTGTTTGGGGGTGGTGGCCTTTTTTTCCACTTCACTTCCCTTAGATGTTGTTGCGCAGTCTTTTTCGGCGGGGATGCCATCGGTGGTGGTGGCCTGGTACGACGATCACATCCTGGCACCGGCAGTTCGTCCGTAAATTTCGCGAGTTGTTTGTTCTTAGACATCTTGTTGTCGACTAATATTTTTCGATTGACTATACCCACGGTCTGAGCTATCTCCTCCTGCAGTGTTTCAGATATTTCCTTGCAGTCTTTCACGTGAGCTGTGAGGGTTCTCTTGTTATCTCCTTCCAAGATAACTATGACGGGGGAGATTCTCTTCTTTACTCGGTAGGGTCCGATGTACCGTGGGGCCAATTTGGCGTCAAATTGCTGGGCGGCCGAGGAGAGTGGTCGATGATGATAATACACCATTTCTCCTACTGCAGGTGTCCACGGGCGGCGTCGGAGGTCATAGTACCTCTTCTGGGTTCCAAATGCTTTTGCGAGGTTTAGCCGGACTAAGGCAAGTATCTCGTGTAATCTGGTCACGCGTTCCGCGGTGTCAGGATCGGAATTTAACAGTGTGGACGGTAGGCTTAATTCCCGGCCAAAATTTAGATATGCCGCTGAGTACCCTGTTACCTCGTTTCGATTAGTGTTTATGGCTAACATTAGCTCTGGTAGATGCTCATCCCATCTGCGATGGTCCGTCTTTACATATTGTGCGATCATGGTCTTGATGACGCGGTTCATCCTTTCCGTTGGGTTGGCTTGCGGCGTATATAGTGGCGTAAACCTCTGCTTTATTTGTAGTTCCGCGAGCAGGTTTTGGAACTGTTTACTTCTGTATTGCGTACCGTTGTCAGTGATTAACAGTTTTGGGCAGCCATACCGGCTAAGTATTCGTTTCCTGAATCCTTTTATCTACGCGGGGGTTGTGGCATCGTGCAACGCCATGATTTCTGCCCATTTAGAAAACTTGTCGTAGAAAACGAGTATCATCGTATTTCCCTTCGTCGATCGTGGCAGTGGTCCTACAAAATCGGAGCATGCAATTTCCCAAGGGTGGTTAGCGGCAGTCATATACATTTTTCCAACCGGTTTGCAAGTTGGTATCTTATATTCTATGCACGTAGCGCATCGCCGGACAAATCGCGCAACGTCGCGAAATAATCCCGGCCAATAGTAAGTACCCGCAACCCGGGCAATAGTTTTTGCTATTCCCATGTGGCCTGCGGTCACATCTGTGTGATTTTCTTCCAAGACTTGTGGGCGCAATGGTTTGGGGACGCAAATCTTCCATGCAGATTGAGCATTTTCTGTGTAACAGGTTGGGTTATAGATGTGTCTATACAGGGTTTTGTCGAGGACCTGGTATTCGGGGTTGTCTTCTGGTTTTGTGGTGACTGCCTGGATCTTGGAGTCGTACCATGAACAGGTTTCAGTAATAGGTAATAATATCTTGATTTGGGGTTTCTGGGTGGGGTGTCTAGATAAGACATCTGCCACTGTATTTGATGATCCCTTTCGATAGCGAATCTCGAAGTCGTGTTGTTGCAATTCTATGGCCCAGCGCGCCAGTCGTCCAGATGGGTTATCGATGCTATGTAGCCATCTCAGCGATTGATGATCGGTCTGTACAAGGAAATGATACCCTTCTAGGTATGGTCTCATTTTCCGTATACCCCACACTACCGCCAAACACTCCCTTTCGGTGACTGAGTAATTTCGCTCAGCGTCTGTAAGCGTTCGACTAGCGTATGCGATCACTCGCTCCTGGTTGTTTATTGTCTGCCAGAGTACTGCTCCAAGTCAATCGGCGCTAGCGTCTGTTTGCAGGACGAACTGTCTGGAAAAATCTGGGCAGGCAAGAACTGGTGCCTCAGTTAGTTTCGTTTTCAGTGTTTTGAATGCTTCCTTTTGGGCTTCTTCCCACGACCACTTCTGTTTCTTCTTTAATAATTTGGTTAAAGGTGCTGTGATGGTCGAAAAGTTTGGAACGAAGCGTCGATACCAATATTACGATATTACGATTCCAATAATACGACGAAGTTCCTTTATGTTTCGCGGGGGTATCAGTGATTTAACTGCTTCGATCTTGTCGGGATCCGTGTGAATACCAGTCTGATTTACCATGTGTCCAAGATATCGCATTTCTGTCTTGCCAAATTCACATTTCTCAGTATTGATCTTAAGTCCGGCCGATTTCAAGCGTTTAAATACTTCAGTCAGGGCATTCATATGTGCAGCGAAGGTGCTTCCGATGACAATGATGTCATCCAAGTAGGCGAACGCGTATGGTTCCAATTCCGGACTGATAATTCTGTCGAGTAGTCGTTGAAAAGTAGCAGGGGCTGAGTGCAACCCAAACGGCATGACTTTCCACTGGTAGAGTCCTCTGCCAGGAACGGTGAACGCGGTATATGGTCGACTTGTTGCCTTCAACGGAATCTGCCAGTATCCTTGCTTAAGGTCGATCGTAGAAATGTATTTGGCTCCTTTGAGCTTGTCGAGTATATGGTTAATCTGGGGTAGTGGATACGCATCCTTGATTGAGATTTCATTCAGTTGTCGGTAGTCAACACACAGCCTCCAGGTACCTTGTTTCTTCTTGACCAACACGATGGGTGAGCTATAAGGACTGTTGGACGATTCGATTTTCCCTTCTGCCAATAATTGGTCGATCTCTTCGTTAATAATCGCCTGCATCGCGGGGTTTCTGGGCATGTATCGCTGTTTGAACGGCCGCTGGTGTTTGAGTCGAATCTCGTGCTCAGTAACACTGGTTGGACCTTTAACGTTTTCAAACTGTGGTAATTCAACTGCCAGGAACTTGTCCAACTGCTGCCTTTCGGTCAGAAGACTTTGGATCACTGGTTGACTCGGTTCGGTGTGTGCTATTATAGTATTCTTTCCTTGGTTAATGGTGAAACCAAATTTCGATAGGAAATCAGTCCCTATTAGGAATTTGTCCATCAGTTCTGGTATGAAGACAAATTCTTGGATGTACGTGTGGCCTTTCCATTCCAATTGTATCATATATGCCTGACGAGCGGTGACTGTAGATTTGTTGGCTAAGGCGAAAGTCATAGTTATCGGTCTAACTGGTACTTGGTTGGTTATACAGACTTGCTGTATCGTTTTTCCGATGCATGATTTCCCTGCCCCAGTATCGATGACGGCATTATATTGTTTATTGTAACATACAATTGGTAATGTGTATGAGGCGTGACTGAGTACAGTCGGGTCTAGGACGTCTAATGCCTCATAGGATTGGACGGCCCGTTGGCGTTTCCCGGTCTACATTGACCGTTGAGGTGCTGTATACCATCTATGCCGCAGTATGAACAGAACAGTTGTCGCGCCTGTTGGCATTTCCTTCGAACATGCCCTGTCTGACCGCACTTCCAACAATGGGTTTTCTGTTTATATGTGCTGGTGGGTGGTATATTACTGGTGGGTATCTGGTCGTTGATCTGGTTGATATGTTGTGGACATGTTACATCGCTGGCCACGATAGGATATGTGACATTGCTGGTATGATGCGGATATGTTACATCGTTGCTTTGTCTTGTTGGCGCGGAGATTTGTCGAGCTGACTGGATGGTCGTCTGGTGTGGAACGTATATTGGCTGTGGTATTGGTGGACTATAGCGTGTATGGGGTATAATTGCTGGTTGAAACGGTGGTGCTGTGTGACGAAGCGGTGGTGCAGTGGGGCGTAATGGTACCTGCCGACTCGGCATCTGCATAGGCCTGACTGAATGTTGTTCAGCCATCAAGCATTCAAAGTCTTCGATGAGGGTGGTGAGCTCCGACAGATTTGCGAACTCTGGGCGTTTGATATAATGCCTGTATTCAGGGCGCAAATTGTCATAAATTCGCTGCAGCTTCTCATCGGTCATGAGGGACGTATGCCATCTCATTATAGCCTGAATCGCAGTTATGAAGTCCTTCCCTTTCTCTTTACTACCCTGTGTTCGGTTTCGAATACGGTCCAGTAGTTGTGAGTAGAACCGCGGCGGTAAAAAGAAACGGCGCAGTTCTTCGCTAAATGTGTCCCAACTATTTAATGATTCTTTATTGTTTCGGTACCACACTAGCGCGTTCCCTTTTAATAATTCGGGTAGCGTGCGTACAATTCGGTCAAGAGGCAACTGGTAACAATCGGCCAGTTCTTCCACGCGTTCCAAAAATTCTAGTGGGTTGTTTGTACCTCCATCGTACCTTACATTCCATTTCCTAACTTTATCCATGACCTCAGAGTCAGATGGACGATAGGCTAGCGGCTGCGAAGTACTTGCATCTACTGCTGGATGAACATCTTTCTGTTTGTTGCTGCTATTTCCCCAGTCCTGCGGTCTTCACAAGATTTAAACTTTTTTAATTCAGCTGCTAATTTCTTTCGTAGTTCATCTACGGTTCCTGTCTGGTCTATGCCACGACGTTCCAGTTCGCTGATCAACTCTTCTTTTTGCAAAGAGTACACCCCAGACGCACTCAGTCCAGTGTCTGTGGTTGCCATTGCCAAAAGGTGGTTTGTTGCTCGGGTCTGAATTTGCGCACTCTCCGGTTGGTGCCCAGACTATATCAGTAGTGATGATTTTACTAATATCAGCAAAATTGTTCCCTTTGGTAGTTGGCTCGGTAGATGTCTCTTTCGTAAACTAAGTTTTTCTTTGCTGCTCTTATTCTAATCGTTCGCTTAAACTAGTGTTGGTTCTAATAAATTTTCTGATGATACGACCGTTCGTGTCGTCTGCTTATATTTACGTTGGTTTAAATTTCTGATGATGCGACTATTCTGGTAGTCGACTTATATTAAGACGGGCTCTAAATATATTTCTATCGGTGCGACCATTCTTGTCGTTTACTAATATTTCGACTAGGCTTTACGCAATTACTGCGACCATTCTTGTCGTTTTGCTTATATTACTTATATATAATAATTTTTTTATGTTTTTTTTTTTTTTTTTTTTTTGGTTTTGCGGGGGGTGACTATTTTAATATAGTCCCTGTTCGGGCGCCAAATTTGTAACGTTTTTACTCGGGTGACGCTCGCCGGCTTACCCAGGGTTCTTCTCCTCTACTTCGGTGTTACAAATTGTTGTTGTTCCTTATAAATAAGAATTCAGTTTTTAATTTATATTTTGGTTTTTGTCTTTATTTATTTTCTGTTTCTTTTCTTCTCTTCTTGAGATTTTAATATTATATTACATGTCTTTCAAGTGCTTAAACTAGAAATAGCTACTTATTTATACTTAAATATATATATTCCTAAACCTACGTATAGAGGTATTTGCAGGAGATTGGCGCATCCAATACCACAGTCGGACTTCGCAGTCGACTGAAAAGAATTGGTTATAGTGGGGAAACACAGACTGACGTCACCTATTCCCCGCTATATACGAGTGACCATAATGGGATTTGATGAGGAAGAAGCGATAAAATCTACTCACTTCACTAAGTGCAATGCCGGTCAGTAGACTATGGCGCTAGTAAGGAAAAGCGATAAAATCCACTTATCCCTTACCAGCCCACGAGATATTTCGGCAGAACAGATCCTCAGTGACGAAAAAGCGATTGAATCTACTTATTTCGCACTGCGGGTACTGTTTTGTCGACTTACAGCCAGGGTGTAATATGTTGGAAAGAGAAAGCGATAAAATCCACTCTAATCTACTTTGCTCGGTCGGTGTGGTCACTCTACTTTATGGGATAACCTTTATTTGTCGTGCCAGTCACCGGTCCGAGTTACACCAATATATAGAATATATATTTGATTATATGCTTAAGGCTAGGTTTGTTTGTTTTTTCTATCCAGGTTTTTTTTTTTTTGTTTTTTTTTTTTTTTTGCCTAAATATATTTCCCTGTGTCTACTCCTTGTCTGCCGGGGTTCCGTAGGGTGATGTGCTGATTGGATGTCCTCAGAAGGACTGTATCGCCTGCGATCTGCTTCCCATAAGGTGTCCTAGGGGACCGGTTAGTCTGAACCGTCGCGGGAGTTTATTTTTGCTTTCAAACGGTGTAGCGGGCTTCATTTTACCCCTTCCAGAGCGCGGTTGTCAAAGTTTTCGCTTCGCGCCACTACTTCGAATTCCGTCAAGATTATCTCCTCTACTTGTGGCTTCATCAAGGTGTCTGCTGTCTAGGTGGGTTGTCGGCTTCAGGAGTTGTGGTGAGTGGTTTTTGTGGGGGCATGTGCGCTATACGCCGCTTGGTTGCAGTCCGAGCGCTGGTTGTTGTTGCTCTACTGCCTTCCTCTTGCAGTGCGGCCAAGGATGTCGTGGGGCGCTCGACCGTGATGTACCGTTGCAAACACATCGGCAAGGGGCTTGCGGCACTTCCTACGTCCCTTGGGACGATCTCGCAAAGCCGGTTGAGCTCGTTGCTCGTTAGCGGCCTGTTTGGGGGTGGTGGCCTTTTTTTCCACTTCACTTCCCTTAGATGTTGTTGCGCAGTCTTTTTCGGCGGGGATGCCATCGGTGGTGGTGGCCTGGTACGACGATCACATCCTGGCACCGGCAGTTCGTCCGTAAATTTCGCGAGTTGTTTGTTCTTAGACATCTTGTTGTCGACTAATATTTTTCGATTGACTATACCCACGGTCTGAGCTATCTCCTCCTGCAGTGTTTCAGATATTTCCTTGCAGTCTTTCACGTGAGCTGTGAGGGTTCTCTTGTTATCTCCTTCCAAGATAACTATGACGGGGGAGATTCTCTTCTTTACTCGGTAGGGTCCGATGTACCGTGGGGCCAATTTGGCGTCAAATTGCTGGGCGGCCGAGGAGAGTGGTCGATGATGATAATACACCATTTCTCCTACTGCAGGTGTCCACGGGCGGCGTCGGAGGTCATAGTACCTCTTCTGGGTTCCAAATGCTTTTGCGAGGTTTAGCCGGACTAAGGCAAGTATCTCGTGTAATCTGGTCACGCGTTCCGCGGTGTCAGGATCGGAATTTAACAGTGTGGACGGTAGGCTTAATTCCCGGCCAAAATTTAGATATGCCGCTGAGTACCCTGTTACCTCGTTTCGATTAGTGTTTATGGCTAACATTAGCTCTGGTAGATGCTCATCCCATCTGCGATGGTCCGTCTTTACATATTGTGCGATCATGGTCTTGATGACGCGGTTCATCCTTTCCGTTGGGTTGGCTTGCGGCGTATATAGTGGCGTAAACCTCTGCTTTATTTGTAGTTCCGCGAGCAGGTTTTGGAACTGTTTACTTCTGTATTGCGTACCGTTGTCAGTGATTAACAGTTTTGGGCAGCCATACCGGCTAAGTATTCGTTTCCTGAATCCTTTTATCTACGCGGGGGTTGTGGCATCGTGCAACGCCATGATTTCTGCCCATTTAGAAAACTTGTCGTAGAAAACGAGTATCATCGTATTTCCCTTCGTCGATCGTGGCAGTGGTCCTACAAAATCGGAGCATGCAATTTCCCAAGGGTGGTTAGCGGCAGTCATATACATTTTTCCAACCGGTTTGCAAGTTGGTATCTTATATTCTATGCACGTAGCGCATCGCCGGACAAATCGCGCAACGTCGCGAAATAATCCCGGCCAATAGTAAGTACCCGCAACCCGGGCAATAGTTTTTGCTATTCCCATGTGGCCTGCGGTCACATCTGTGTGATTTTCTTCCAAGACTTGTGGGCGCAATGGTTTGGGGACGCAAATCTTCCATGCAGATTGAGCATTTTCTGTGTAACAGGTTGGGTTATAGATGTGTCTATACAGGGTTTTGTCGAGGACCTGGTATTCGGGGTTGTCTTCTGGTTTTGTGGTGACTGCCTGGATCTTGGAGTCGTACCATGAACAGGTTTCAGTAATAGGTAATAATATCTTGATTTGGGGTTTCTGGGTGGGGTGTCTAGATAAGACATCTGCCACTGTATTTGATGATCCCTTTCGATAGCGAATCTCGAAGTCGTGTTGTTGCAATTCTATGGCCCAGCGCGCCAGTCGTCCAGATGGGTTATCGATGCTATGTAGCCATCTCAGCGATTGATGATCGGTCTGTACAAGGAAATGATACCCTTCTAGGTATGGTCTCATTTTCCGTATACCCCACACTACCGCCAAACACTCCCTTTCGGTGACTGAGTAATTTCGCTCAGCGTCTGTAAGCGTTCGACTAGCGTATGCGATCACTCGCTCCTGGTTGTTTATTGTCTGCCAGAGTACTGCTCCAAGTCAATCGGCGCTAGCGTCTGTTTGCAGGACGAACTGTCTGGAAAAATCTGGGCAGGCAAGAACTGGTGCCTCAGTTAGTTTCGTTTTCAGTGTTTTGAATGCTTCCTTTTGGGCTTCTTCCCACGACCACTTCTGTTTCTTCTTTAATAATTTGGTTAAAGGTGCTGTGATGGTCGAAAAGTTTGGAACGAAGCGTCGATACCAATATTACGATATTACGATTCCAATAATACGACGAAGTTCCTTTATGTTTCGCGGGGGTATCAGTGATTTAACTGCTTCGATCTTGTCGGGATCCGTGTGAATACCAGTCTGATTTACCATGTGTCCAAGATATCGCATTTCTGTCTTGCCAAATTCACATTTCTCAGTATTGATCTTAAGTCCGGCCGATTTCAAGCGTTTAAATACTTCAGTCAGGGCATTCATATGTGCAGCGAAGGTGCTTCCGATGACAATGATGTCATCCAAGTAGGCGAACGCGTATGGTTCCAATTCCGGACTGATAATTCTGTCGAGTAGTCGTTGAAAAGTAGCAGGGGCTGAGTGCAACCCAAACGGCATGACTTTCCACTGGTAGAGTCCTCTGCCAGGAACGGTGAACGCGGTATATGGTCGACTTGTTGCCTTCAACGGAATCTGCCAGTATCCTTGCTTAAGGTCGATCGTAGAAATGTATTTGGCTCCTTTGAGCTTGTCGAGTATATGGTTAATCTGGGGTAGTGGATACGCATCCTTGATTGAGATTTCATTCAGTTGTCGGTAGTCAACACACAGCCTCCAGGTACCTTGTTTCTTCTTGACCAACACGATGGGTGAGCTATAAGGACTGTTGGACGATTCGATTTTCCCTTCTGCCAATAATTGGTCGATCTCTTCGTTAATAATCGCCTGCATCGCGGGGTTTCTGGGCATGTATCGCTGTTTGAACGGCCGCTGGTGTTTGAGTCGAATCTCGTGCTCAGTAACACTGGTTGGACCTTTAACGTTTTCAAACTGTGGTAATTCAACTGCCAGGAACTTGTCCAACTGCTGCCTTTCGGTCAGAAGACTTTGGATCACTGGTTGACTCGGTTCGGTGTGTGCTATTATAGTATTCTTTCCTTGGTTAATGGTGAAACCAAATTTCGATAGGAAATCAGTCCCTATTAGGAATTTGTCCATCAGTTCTGGTATGAAGACAAATTCTTGGATGTACGTGTGGCCTTTCCATTCCAATTGTATCATATATGCCTGACGAGCGGTGACTGTAGATTTGTTGGCTAAGGCGAAAGTCATAGTTATCGGTCTAACTGGTACTTGGTTGGTTATACAGACTTGCTGTATCGTTTTTCCGATGCATGATTTCCCTGCCCCAGTATCGATGACGGCATTATATTGTTTATTGTAACATACAATTGGTAATGTGTATGAGGCGTGACTGAGTACAGTCGGGTCTAGGACGTCTAATGCCTCATAGGATTGGACGGCCCGTTGGCGTTTCCCGGTCTACATTGACCGTTGAGGTGCTGTATACCATCTATGCCGCAGTATGAACAGAACAGTTGTCGCGCCTGTTGGCATTTCCTTCGAACATGCCCTGTCTGACCGCACTTCCAACAATGGGTTTTCTGTTTATATGTGCTGGTGGGTGGTATATTACTGGTGGGTATCTGGTCGTTGATCTGGTTGATATGTTGTGGACATGTTACATCGCTGGCCACGATAGGATATGTGACATTGCTGGTATGATGCGGATATGTTACATCGTTGCTTTGTCTTGTTGGCGCGGAGATTTGTCGAGCTGACTGGATGGTCGTCTGGTGTGGAACGTATATTGGCTGTGGTATTGGTGGACTATAGCGTGTATGGGGTATAATTGCTGGTTGAAACGGTGGTGCTGTGTGACGAAGCGGTGGTGCAGTGGGGCGTAATGGTACCTGCCGACTCGGCATCTGCATAGGCCTGACTGAATGTTGTTCAGCCATCAAGCATTCAAAGTCTTCGATGAGGGTGGTGAGCTCCGACAGATTTGCGAACTCTGGGCGTTTGATATAATGCCTGTATTCAGGGCGCAAATTGTCATAAATTCGCTGCAGCTTCTCATCGGTCATGAGGGACGTATGCCATCTCATTATAGCCTGAATCGCAGTTATGAAGTCCTTCCCTTTCTCTTTACTACCCTGTGTTCGGTTTCGAATACGGTCCAGTAGTTGTGAGTAGAACCGCGGCGGTAAAAAGAAACGGCGCAGTTCTTCGCTAAATGTGTCCCAACTATTTAATGATTCTTTATTGTTTCGGTACCACACTAGCGCGTTCCCTTTTAATAATTCGGGTAGCGTGCGTACAATTCGGTCAAGAGGCAACTGGTAACAATCGGCCAGTTCTTCCACGCGTTCCAAAAATTCTAGTGGGTTGTTTGTACCTCCATCGTACCTTACATTCCATTTCCTAACTTTATCCATGACCTCAGAGTCAGATGGACGATAGGCTAGCGGCTGCGAAGTACTTGCATCTACTGCTGGATGAACATCTTTCTGTTTGTTGCTGCTATTTCCCCAGTCCTGCGGTCTTCACAAGATTTAAACTTTTTTAATTCAGCTGCTAATTTCTTTCGTAGTTCATCTACGGTTCCTGTCTGGTCTATGCCACGACGTTCCAGTTCGCTGATCAACTCTTCTTTTTGCAAAGAGTACACCCCAGACGCACTCAGTCCAGTGTCTGTGGTTGCCATTGCCAAAAGGTGGTTTGTTGCTCGGGTCTGAATTTGCGCACTCTCCGGTTGGTGCCCAGACTATATCAGTAGTGATGATTTTACTAATATCAGCAAAATTGTTCCCTTTGGTAGTTGGCTCGGTAGATGTCTCTTTCGTAAACTAAGTTTTTCTTTGCTGCTCTTATTCTAATCGTTCGCTTAAACTAGTGTTGGTTCTAATAAATTTTCTGATGATACGACCGTTCGTGTCGTCTGCTTATATTTACGTTGGTTTAAATTTCTGATGATGCGACTATTCTGGTAGTCGACTTATATTAAGACGGGCTCTAAATATATTTCTATCGGTGCGACCATTCTTGTCGTTTACTAATATTTCGACTAGGCTTTACGCAATTACTGCGACCATTCTTGTCGTTTTGCTTATATTACTTATATATAATAATTTTTTTATGTTTTTTTTTTTTTTTTTTTTTTGGTTTTGCGGGGGGTGACTATTTTAATATAGTCCCTGTTCGGGCGCCAAATTTGTAACGTTTTTACTCGGGTGACGCTCGCCGGCTTACCCAGGGTTCTTCTCCTCTACTTCGGTGTTACAAATTGTTGTTGTTCCTTATAAATAAGAATTCAGTTTTTAATTTATATTTTGGTTTTTGTCTTTATTTATTTTCTGTTTCTTTTCTTCTCTTCTTGAGATTTTAATATTATATTACATGTCTTTCAAGTGCTTAAACTAGAAATAGCTACTTATTTATACTTAAATATATATATTCCTAAACCTACGTATAGAGGTATTTGCAGGAGATTGGCGCATCCAATACCACAGTCGGACTTCGCAGTCGACTGAAAAGAATTGGTTATAGTGGGGAAACACAGACTGACGTCACCTATTCCCCGCTATATACGAGTGACCATAATGGGATTTGATGAGGAAGAAGCGATAAAATCTACTCACTTCACTAAGTGCAATGCCGGTCAGTAGACTATGGCGCTAGTAAGGAAAAGCGATAAAATCCACTTATCCCTTACCAGCCCACGAGATATTTCGGCAGAACAGATCCTCAGTGACGAAAAAGCGATTGAATCTACTTATTTCGCACTGCGGGTACTGTTTTGTCGACTTACAGCCAGGGTGTAATATGTTGGAAAGAGAAAGCGATAAAATCCACTCTAATCTACTTTGCTCGGTCGGTGTGGTCACTCTACTTTATGGGATAACCTTTATTTGTCGTGCCAGTCACCGGTCCGAGTTACACCAATATATAGAATATATATTTGATTATATGCTTAAGGCTAGGTTTGTTTGTTTTTTCTATCCAGGTTTTTTTTTTTTTTTTGCCTAAATATATTTCCCTGTGTCTACTCCTTGTCTGCCGGGGTTCCGTAGGGTGATGTGCTGATTGGATGTCTTCAGAAGGACTGTATAGCCTGCGATCTGCTTCCCATACAGGTGTCCTAGGGGACCGGTTAGTCTGAACCGTCGCGGGCGTTTATTTTTGCTTTCAAACGGTGTAGCGGGCTTCATTTTACCCCTTCCAGAGCGCGGTTGTCAAAGTTTTCGCTTCGCGCCACTACTTCGAATTCCGTCAAGATTATCTCCTCTACTTGTGGCTTCATCAAGGTGTCTGCTGGGTTTGGTCTAGTGATAATTACGGATTGTATGTGGATTGGGGATTTTGGTTGGACTGGTGTTCTAGGTGGGTTGTCGGCTTCAGGAGTTGTGGTGAGTGGTTTTTGTGGGGGCGTGTGCGCTATACGCCGCTTGGTTGCAGTCCGAGCGCTGGTTGTTGTTGCTCTACTGCCTTCCTCTTGCAGTGCGGCCAAGGCTGTCGTGGGGCGCTCGACCGTGATGTACCGTTGCAAACACATCGGCAAGGGGCTTGCGGCACTTCCTACGTCCCTTGGGACGATCTCGCAAAGCCGGTTGAGCTCTTTGCTCGTTAGCGGCCTGTTTGGGGGTGGTGGCCTTTTTTTCCACTTCACTTCCCTTAGATGTTGTTGCGCAGTCTTTTTCGGCGGGGATGCCATCGGTGGTGGTGGCCTGGTACGACGATCACATCCTGGCACCGGCAGTTCGTCCGTAAATTTCGCGAGTTGTTTGTTCTTAGACATCTTGTTGTCGACTAATATTTTTCGATTGACTATACCCACGGTCTGAGCTATCTCCTCCTGCAGTGTTTCAGATATTTCCTTGCAGTCTTTCACGTGAGCTGTGAGGGTTCTCTTGTTATCTCCTTCCAAGATAACTATGACGGGGGAGATTCTCTTCTTTACTCGGTAGGGTCCGATGTACCGTGGGGCCAATTTGGCGGCAAATTGCTGGGCGGCCGAGGAGAGTGGTCGATGATGATAATACACCATTTCTCCTACTGCAGGTGTCCACGGGCGGCGTCGGAGGTCGTAGTACCTCTTCTGGGTTCCAAATGCTTTTGCGAGGTTTAGCCGGACTAAGGCGAGTATCTCGTGTAATCTGGTCACGCGTTCCGCGGTGTCAGGATCGGAATTTAACAGTGTGGACGGTAGGCTTAATTCCCGGCCAAAATTTAGATATGCCGCTGAGTACCCTGTTACCTCGTTTCGATTAGTGTTTATGGCTAACATTAGCTCTGGTAGATGCTCATCCCATCTGCGATGGTCCGTCTTTACATATTGTGCGATCATGGTCTTGATGACGCGGTTCATCCTTTCCGTTGGGTTGGCTTGCGGCGTATATGGTGGCGTAAACCTCTGCTTTATTTGTAGTTGCGCGAGCAGGTTTTGGAACTGTTTACTTCTGTATTGCGTACCGTTGTCAGTGATTAACAGTTTTGGGCAGCCATACCGGCTAAGTATTCGTTTCCTGAATCCTTTTATCTACGCGGGGGTTGTGGCATCGTGCAACGCCATGATTTCTGCCCATTTAGAAAACTTGTCGTAGAAAACGAGTATCATCGTATTTCCCTTCATCGATCGTGGCAGTGGTCCTACAAAATCGGAGCATGCAATTTCCCAAGGGTGGTTAGCGGCAGTCATATACATTTTTCCAACCGGTTTGCAAGTTGGTATCTTATATTCTATGCACGTAGGGCATCGCCGGACAAATCGCGCAACGTCGCGAAATAATCCCGGCCAATAGTAAGTACCCGCAACCCGGGCAATAGTTTTTGCTATTCCCATGTGGCCTGCGGTCACATCTGTGTGATTTTCTTCCAAGACTTGTGGGCGCAATGGTTTGGGGACGCAAATCTTCCATGCAGATTGAGCATTTTCTGTGTAACAGGTTGGGTTATAGATGTGTCTATACAGGGTTTTGTCGAGGACCTGGTATTCGGGGTTGTCTTCTGGTTTTGTGGTGACTGCCTGGATCTTGGAGTCGTACCATGAACAGGTTTCAGTAATAGGTAATAATATCTTGATTTGGGGTTTCTGGGTGGGGTGTCTAGATAAGACATCTGCCACTGTATTTGATGATCCCTTTCGATAGCGAATCTCGAAGTCGTGTTGTTGCAATTCTATGGCCCAGCGCGCCAGTCGTCCAGATGGGTTATCGATGCTATGTAGCCATCTCAGCGATTGATGATCGGTCTGTACAAGGAAATGATACCCTTCTAGGTATGGTCTCATTTTCCGTATACCCCACACTACCGCCAAACACTCCCTTTCGGTGACTGAGTAATTTCGCTCGGCGTCTGTAAGCGTTCGACTAGCGTATGCGATCACTCGCTCCTGGTTGTTTATTGTCTGCCAGAGTACTGCTCCAAGTCAATCGGCGCTAGCGTCTGTTTGCAGGACGAACTGTCTGGAAAAATCTGGGCAGGCAAGAACTGGTGCCTCGGTTAGTTTCGTTTTCAGTGTTTTGAATGCTTCCTTTTGGGCTTCTTCCCACGACCACTTCTGTTTCTTCTTTAATAATTTGGTTAAAGGGCTGTGATGGTCGAAAAGTTTGGAACGAAGCGTCGATACCAATATTACGATATTACGATTCCAATAATACGACGAAGTTCCTTTATGTTTCGCGGGGGTATCAGTGATTTAACTGCTTCGATCTTGTCGGGATCCGTGTGAATACCAGTCTGATTTACCATGTGTCCAAGATATCGCATTTCTGCCTTGCCAAATTCACATTTCTCAGTATTGATCTTAAGTCCGGCCGATTTCAAGCGTTTAAATACTTCAGTCAGGGCATTCATATGTTCAGCGAAGGTGCTTCCGATGACAATGATGTCATCCAAGTAGGCGAACGCGTATGGTTCCAATTCCGGACTGATAATTCTGTCGAGTAGTCGTTGAAAAGTAGCAGGGGCTGAGTGCAACCCAAACGGCATGACTTTCCACTGGTAGAGTCCTCTGCCAGGAACGGTGAACGCGGTATATGGTCGACTTGTTGCCTTCAACGGAATCTGCCAGTATCCTTGCTAAAGGTCGATCGTAGAAATGTATTTGGCTCCTTTGAGCTTGTCGAGTATATGGTTAATCTGGGGTAGTGGATACGCATCCTTGATTGAGATTTCATTCAGTTGTCGGTAGTCAACACACAGCCTCCAGGTACCTTGTTTCTTCTTGACCAACACGATGGGTGAGCTATAAGGACTGTTGGACGATTCGATTTTCCCTTCTGCCAATAATTGGTCGATCTCTTCGTTAATAATCGCCTGCATCGCGGGGTTTCTGGGCATGTATCGCTGTTTGAACGGCCGCTGGTGTTTGAGTCGAATCTCGTGCTCAGTAACACTGGTTGGTCCTTTAACGTTTTCAAACTGTGGTAATTCAACTGCCAGGAACTTGTCCAACTGCTGCCTTTCGGTCAGACGACTTTGGATCACTGGTTGACTCGGTTCGGTGTGTGCTATTATAGTATTCTTTCCTTGGTTAATGGTGAAACCAAATTTCGATAGGAAATCAGTCCCTATTAGGAATTTGTCCATCAGTTCTGGTATGAAGACAAATTCTTGGATGTACGTGTGGCCTTTCCATTCCAATTGTATCATATATGCCTGACGAGCGGTGACTGTAGATTTGTTGGCTAAGGCGAAAGTCATAGTTATCGGTCTAACTGGTACTTGGTTGGTTATACAGACTTGCTGTATCGTTTTTCCGATGCATGATTTCCCTGCCCCAGTATCGATGACGGCATTATATTGTTTATTGTAACATACAATTGGTAATGTGTATGAGGCGTGACTGAGTACAGTCGGGTCTAGGACGTCTAATGCCTCATAGGATTGGACGGCCCGTTGGCGTTTCCCGGTCTACATTGACCGTTGAGGTGCTGTATACCATCTATGCCGCAGTATGAACAGAACAGTTGTCGCGCCTGTTGGCATTTCCTTCGAACATGCCCTGTCTGACCGCACTTCCAACAATGGGTTTTCTGTTTATATGCGCTGGTGGGTGGTATATTACTGGTGGGTATCTGGTCGTTGATCTGGTTGATATGTTGTGGACATGTTACATCGCTGGCCACGATAGGATATGTGACATTGCTGGTATGATGCGGATATGTTACATCGTTGCTTTGTCTTGTTGGCGCGGAGATTTGTCGAGCTGACTGGATGGTCGTCTGGTGTGGAACGTATATTGGCTGTGGTATTGGTGGACTATAGCGTGTATGGGGTATAATTGCTGGTTGAAACGGTGGTGCTGTGTGACGAAGCGGTGGTGCAGTGGGGCGTAATGGTACCTGCCGACTCGGCATCTGCATAGGCCTGACTGAATGTTGTTCAGCCATCAAGCATTCAAAGTCTTCGATGAGGGTGGTGAGCTCCGACAGATTTGCGAACTCTGGGCGTTTGATATAATGCCTGTATTCAGGGCGCAAATTGTCATAAATTCGCTGCAGCTTCTCATCGGTCATGAGGGACGTATGCCATCTCATTAGAGCCTGAATCGCAGTTATGAAGTCCTTCCCTTTCTCTTTACTACCCTGTGTTCGGTTTCGAATACGGTCCAGTAGTTGTGAGTAGAACCGCGGCGGTAAAAAGAAACGGCGCAGTTCTTCGCTAAATGTGTCCCAACTATTTAATGATTCTTTATTGTTTCGGTACCACACTAGCGCGTTCCCTTTTAATAATTCGGGTAGCGTGCGTACAATTCGGTCAAGAGGCAACTGGTAACAATCGGCCAGTTCTTCCACGCGTTCCAAAAATTCTAGTGGGTTGTTTGTACCTCCATCGTACCTTACATTCCATTTCCTAACTTTATCCATGACCTCAGAGTCAGATGGACGATAGGCTAGCGGCTGCGAAGTACTTGCATCTACTGCTGGATGAACATCTTTCTGTTTGTTGCTGCTATTTCCCCAGTCCTGCGGTCTTCACAAGATTTAAACTTTTTTAATTCAGCTGCTAATTTCTTTCGTAGTTCATCTACGGTTCCTGTCTGGTCTATGCCACGACGTTCCAGTTCGCTGATCAACTCTTCTTTTTGCAAAGAGTACACCCCAGACGCACTCAGTCCAGTGTCTGTGGTTGCCATTGCCAAAAGGTGGTTTGTTGCTCGGGTCTGAATTTGCGCACTCTCCGGTTGGTGCCCAGACTATATCAGTAGTGATGATTTTACTAATATCAGCAAAATTGTTCCCTTTGGTAGTTGGCTCGGTAGATGTCTCTTTCGTAAATTAAGTTTTTCTTTGCTGCTCTTATTCTAATCGTTCGCTTAAACTAGTGTTGGTTCTAATAAATTTTCTGATGATACGACCGTTCGTGTCGTCTGCTTATATTTACGTTGGTTTAAATTTCTGATGATGCGACTATTCTGGTAGTCGACTTATATTAAGACGGGCTCTAAATATATTTCTATCGGTGCGACCATTCTTGTCGTTTACTAATATTTCGACTAGGCTTTACGCAATTACTGCGACCATTCTTGTCGTTTTGCTTATATTACTTATATATAATAATTTTTTTATGTTTTTTTTTTTTTTTTTGGTTTTGCGGGGGGTGACTATTTTAATATAGTCCCTGTTCGGGCGCCAAATTTGTAACGTTTTTACTCGGGTGACGCTCGCCGGCTTACCCAGGGTTCTTCTCCTCTACTTCGGTGTTACAAATTGTTGTTGTTCCTTATAAATAAGAATTCAGTTTTTAATTTATATTTTGGTTTTTGTCTTTATTTATTTTCTGTTTCTTTTCTTCTCTTCTTGAGATTTTAATATTATATTACATGTCTTTCAAGTGCTTAAACTAGAAATAGCTACTTATTTATACTTAAATATATATATTCCTAAACCTACGTATAGAGGTATTTGCAGGAGATTGGCGCATCCAATACCACAGTCGGACTTCGCAGTCGACTGAAAAGAATTGGTTATAGTGGGGAAACACAGACTGACGTCACCTATTCCCCGCTATATACGAGTGACCATAATGGGATTTGATGAGGAAGAAGCGATAAAATCTACTCACTTCCCACTAAGTGCAATGCCGGTCAGTAGACTATGGCGCTAGTAAGGAAAAGCGATAAAATCCACTTATCCCTTACCAGCCCACGAGATATTTCGGCAGAACAGATCCTCAGTGACGAAAAAGCGATTGAATCTACTTATTTCGCACTGCGGGTACTGTTTTGTCGACTTACAGCCAGGGTGTAATATGTTGGAAAGAGAAAGCGATAAAATCCACTCTAATCTACTTTGCTCGGTCGGTGTGGTCACTCTACTTTATGGGATAACCTTTATTTGTCGTGCCAGTCACCGGTCCGAGTTACACCAATATATAGAATATATATTTGATTATATGCTTAAGGCTAGGTTTGTTTGTTTTTTCTATCCAGGTTTTTTTTTTTTTTTGCCTAAATATATTTCCCTGTGTCTACTCCTTGTCTGCCGGGGTTCCGTAGGGTGATGTGCTGATTGGATGTCCTCAGAAGGACTGTATCGCCTGCGATCTGCTTCCCATAAGGTGTCCTAGGGGACCGGTTAGTCTGAACCGTCGCGGGAGTTTATTTTTGCTTTCAAACGGTGTAGCGGGCTTCATTTTACCCCTTCCAGAGCGCGGTTGTCAAAGTTTTCGCTTCGCGCCACTACTTCGAATTCCGTCAAGATTATCTCCTCTACTTGTGGCTTCATCAAGGTGTCTGCTGTCTAGGTGGGTTGTCGGCTTCAGGAGTTGTGGTGAGTGGTTTTTGTGGGGGCGTGTGCGCTATACGCCGCTTGGTTGCAGTCCGAGCGCTGGTTGTTGTTGCTCTACTGCCTTCCTCTTGCAGTGCGGCCAAGGATGTCGTGGGGCGCTCGACCGTGATGTACCGTTGCAAACACATCGGCAAGGGGCTTGCGGCACTTCCTACGTCCCTTGGGACGATCTCGCAAAGCCGGTTGAGCTCGTTGCTCGTTAGCGGCCTGTTTGGGGGTGGTGGCCTTTTTTTCCACTTCACTTCCCTTAGATGTTGTTGCGCAGTCTTTTTCGGCGGGGATGCCATCGGTGGTGGTGGCCTGGTACGACGATCACATCCTGGCACCGGCAGTTCGTCCGTAAATTTCGCGAGTTGTTTGTTCTTAGACATCTTGTTGTCGACTAATATTTTTCGATTGACTATACCCACGGTCTGAGCTATCTCCTCCTGCAGTGTTTCAGATATTTCCTTGCAGTCTTTCACGTGAGCTGTGAGGGTTCTCTTGTTATCTCCTTCCAAGATAACTATGACGGGGGAGATTCTCTTCTTTACTCGGTAGGGTCCGATGTACCGTGGGGCCAATTTGGCGTCAAATTGCTGGGCGGCCGAGGAGAGTGGTCGATGATGATAATACACCATTTCTCCTACTGCAGGTGTCCACGGGCGGCGTCGGAGGTCATAGTACCTCTTCTGGGTTCCAAATGCTTTTGCGAGGTTTAGCCGGACTAAGGCAAGTATCTCGTGTAATCTGGTCACGCGTTCCGCGGTGTCAGGATCGGAATTTAACAGTGTGGACGGTAGGCTTAATTCCCGGCCAAAATTTAGATATGCCGCTGAGTACCCTGTTACCTCGTTTCGATTAGTGTTTATGGCTAACATTAGCTCTGGTAGATGCTCATCCCATCTGCGATGGTCCGTCTTTACATATTGTGCGATCATGGTCTTGATGACGCGGTTCATCCTTTCCGTTGGGTTGGCTTGCGGCGTATATAGTGGCGTAAACCTCTGCTTTATTTGTAGTTCCGCGAGCAGGTTTTGGAACTGTTTACTTCTGTATTGCGTACCGTTGTCAGTGATTAACAGTTTTGGGCAGCCATACCGGCTAAGTATTCGTTTCCTGAATCCTTTTATCTACGCGGGGGTTGTGGCATCGTGCAACGCCATGATTTCTGCCCATTTAGAAAACTTGTCGTAGAAAACGAGTATCATCGTATTTCCCTTCGTCGATCGTGGCAGTGGTCCTACAAAATCGGAGCATGCAATTTCCCAAGGGTGGTTAGCGGCAGTCATATACATTTTTCCAACCGGTTTGCAAGTTGGTATCTTATATTCTATGCACGTAGCGCATCGCCGGACAAATCGCGCAACGTCGCGAAATAATCCCGGCCAATAGTAAGTACCCGCAACCCGGGCAATAGTTTTTGCTATTCCCATGTGGCCTGCGGTCACATCTGTGTGATTTTCTTCCAAGACTTGTGGGCGCAATGGTTTGGGGACGCAAATCTTCCATGCAGATTGAGCATTTTCTGTGTAACAGGTTGGGTTATAGATGTGTCTATACAGGGTTTTGTCGAGGACCTGGTATTCGGGGTTGTCTTCTGGTTTTGTGGTGACTGCCTGGATCTTGGAGTCGTACCATGAACAGGTTTCAGTAATAGGTAATAATATCTTGATTTGGGGTTTCTGGGTGGGGTGTCTAGATAAGACATCTGCCACTGTATTTGATGATCCCTTTCGATAGCGAATCTCGAAGTCGTGTTGTTGCAATTCTATGGCCCAGCGCGCCAGTCGTCCAGATGGGTTATCGATGCTATGTAGCCATCTCAGCGATTGATGATCGGTCTGTACAAGGAAATGATACCCTTCTAGGTATGGTCTCATTTTCCGTATACCCCACACTACCGCCAAACACTCCCTTTCGGTGACTGAGTAATTTCGCTCAGCGTCTGTAAGCGTTCGACTAGCGTATGCGATCACTCGCTCCTGGTTGTTTATTGTCTGCCAGAGTACTGCTCCAAGTCAATCGGCGCTAGCGTCTGTTTGCAGGACGAACTGTCTGGAAAAATCTGGGCAGGCAAGAACTGGTGCCTCAGTTAGTTTCGTTTTCAGTGTTTTGAATGCTTCCTTTTGGGCTTCTTCCCACGACCACTTCTGTTTCTTCTTTAATAATTTGGTTAAAGGTGCTGTGATGGTCGAAAAGTTTGGAACGAAGCGTCGATACCAATATTACGATATTACGATTCCAATAATACGACGAAGTTCCTTTATGTTTCGCGGGGGTATCAGTGATTTAACTGCTTCGATCTTGTCGGGATCCGTGTGAATACCAGTCTGATTTACCATGTGTCCAAGATATCGCATTTCTGCCTTGCCAAATTCACATTTCTCAGTATTGATCTTAAGTCCGGCCGATTTCAAGCGTTTAAATACTTCAGTCAGGGCATTCATATGTGCAGCGAAGGTGCTTCCGATGACAATGATGTCATCCAAGTAGGCGAACGCGTATGGTTCCAATTCCGGACTGATAATTCTGTCGAGTAGTCGTTGAAAAGTAGCAGGGGCTGAGTGCAACCCAAACGGCATGACTTTCCACTGGTAGAGTCCTCTGCCAGGAACGGTGAACGCGGTATATGGTCGACTTGTTGCCTTCAACGGAATCTGCCAGTATCCTTGCTTAAGGTCGATCGTAGAAATGTATTTGGCTCCTTTGAGCTTGTCGAGTATATGGTTAATCTGGGGTAGTGGATACGCATCCTTGATTGAGATTTCATTCAGTTGTCGGTAGTCAACACACAGCCTCCAGGTACCTTGTTTCTTCTTGACCAACACGATGGGTGAGCTATAAGGACTGTTGGACGATTCGATTTTCCCTTCTGCCAATAATTGGTCGATCTCTTCGTTAATAATCGCCTGCATCGCGGGGTTTCTGGGCATGTATCGCTGTTTGAACGGCCGCTGGTGTTTGAGTCGAATCTCGTGCTCAGTAACACTGGTTGGACCTTTAACGTTTTCAAACTGTGGTAATTCAACTGCCAGGAACTTGTCCAACTGCTGCCTTTCGGTCAGAAGACTTTGGATCACTGGTTGACTCGGTTCGGTGTGTGCTATTATAGTATTCTTTCCTTGGTTAATGGTGAAACCAAATTTCGATAGGAAATCAGTCCCTATTAGGAATTTGTCCATCAGTTCTGGTATGAAGACAAATTCTTGGATGTACGTGTGGCCTTTCCATTCCAATTGTATCATATATGCCTGACGAGCGGTGACTGTAGATTTGTTGGCTAAGGCGAAAGTCATAGTTATCGGTCTAACTGGTACTTGGTTGGTTATACAGACTTGCTGTATCGTTTTTCCGATGCATGATTTCCCTGCCCCAGTATCGATGACGGCATTATATTGTTTATTGTAACATACAATTGGTAATGTGTATGAGGCGTGACTGAGTACAGTCGGGTCTAGGACGTCTAATGCCTCATAGGATTGGACGGCCCGTTGGCGTTTCCCGGTCTACATTGACCGTTGAGGTGCTGTATACCATCTATGCCGCAGTATGAACAGAACAGTTGTCGCGCCTGTTGGCATTTCCTTCGAACATGCCCTGTCTGACCGCACTTCCAACAATGGGTTTTCTGTTTATATGTGCTGGTGGGTGGTATATTACTGGTGGGTATCTGGTCGTTGATCTGGTTGATATGTTGTGGACATGTTACATCGCTGGCCACGATAGGATATGTGACATTGCTGGTATGATGCGGATATGTTACATCGTTGCTTTGTCTTGTTGGCGCGGAGATTTGTCGAGCTGACTGGATGGTCGTCTGGTGTGGAACGTATATTGGCTGTGGTATTGGTGGACTATAGCGTGTATGGGGTATAATTGCTGGTTGAAACGGTGGTGCTGTGTGACGAAGCGGTGGTGCAGTGGGGCGTAATGGTACCTGCCGACTCGGCATCTGCATAGGCCTGACTGAATGTTGTTCAGCCATCAAGCATTCAAAGTCTTCGATGAGGGTGGTGAGCTCCGACAGATTTGCGAACTCTGGGCGTTTGATATAATGCCTGTATTCAGGGCGCAAATTGTCATAAATTCGCTGCAGCTTCTCATCGGTCATGAGGGACGTATGCCATCTCATTATAGCCTGAATCGCAGTTATGAAGTCCTTCCCTTTCTCTTTACTACCCTGTGTTCGGTTTCGAATACGGTCCAGTAGTTGTGAGTAGAACCGCGGCGGTAAAAAGAAACGGCGCAGTTCTTCGCTAAATGTGTCCCAACTATTTAATGATTCTTTATTGTTTCGGTACCACACTAGCGCGTTCCCTTTTAATAATTCGGGTAGCGTGCGTACAATTCGGTCAAGAGGCAACTGGTAACAATCGGCCAGTTCTTCCACGCGTTCCAAAAATTCTAGTGGGTTGTTTGTACCTCCATCGTACCTTACATTCCATTTCCTAACTTTATCCATGACCTCAGAGTCAGATGGACGATAGGCTAGCGGCTGCGAAGTACTTGCATCTACTGCTGGATGAACATCTTTCTGTTTGTTGCTGCTATTTCCCCAGTCCTGCGGTCTTCACAAGATTTAAACTTTTTTAATTCAGCTGCTAATTTCTTTCGTAGTTCATCTACGGTTCCTGTCTGGTCTATGCCACGACGTTCCAGTTCGCTGATCAACTCTTCTTTTTGCAAAGAGTACACCCCAGACGCACTCAGTCCAGTGTCTGTGGTTGCCATTGCCAAAAGGTGGTTTGTTGCTCGGGTCTGAATTTGCGCACTCTCCGGTTGGTGCCCAGACTATATCAGTAGTGATGATTTTACTAATATCAGCAAAATTGTTCCCTTTGGTAGTTGGCTCGGTAGATGTCTCTTTCGTAAACTAAGTTTTTCTTTGCTGCTCTTATTCTAATCGTTCGCTTAAACTAGTGTTGGTTCTAATAAATTTTCTGATGATACGACCGTTCGTGTCGTCTGCTTATATTTACGTTGGTTTAAATTTCTGATGATGCGACTATTCTGGTAGTCGACTTATATTAAGACGGGCTCTAAATATATTTCTATCGGTGCGACCATTCTTGTCGTTTACTAATATTTCGACTAGGCTTTACGCAATTACTGCGACCATTCTTGTCGTTTTGCTTATATTACTTATATATAATAATTTTTTTATGTTTTTTTTTTTTTTTTTTTTTTGGTTTTGCGGGGGGTGACTATTTTAATATAGTCCCTGTTCGGGCGCCAAATTTGTAACGTTTTTACTCGGGTGACGCTCGCCGGCTTACCCAGGGTTCTTCTCCTCTACTTCGGTGTTACAAATTGTTGTTGTTCCTTATAAATAAGAATTCAGTTTTTAATTTATATTTTGGTTTTTGTCTTTATTTATTTTCTGTTTCTTTTCTTCTCTTCTTGAGATTTTAATATTATATTACATGTCTTTCAAGTGCTTAAACTAGAAATAGCTACTTATTTATACTTAAATATATATATTCCTAAACCTACGTATAGAGGTATTTGCAGGAGATTGGCGCATCCAATACCACAGTCGGACTTCGCAGTCGACTGAAAAGAATTGGTTATAGTGGGGAAACACAGACTGACGTCACCTATTCCCCGCTATATACGAGTGACCATAATGGGATTTGATGAGGAAGAAGCGATAAAATCTACTCACTTCACTAAGTGCAATGCCGGTCAGTAGACTATGGCGCTAGTAAGGAAAAGCGATAAAATCCACTTATCCCTTACCAGCCCACGAGATATTTCGGCAGAACAGATCCTCAGTGACGAAAAAGCGATTGAATCTACTTATTTCGCACTGCGGGTACTGTTTTGTCGACTTACAGCCAGGGTGTAATATGTTGGAAAGAGAAAGCGATAAAATCCACTCTAATCTACTTTGCTCGGTCGGTGTGGTCACTCTACTTTATGGGATAACCTTTATTTGTCGTGCCAGTCACCGGTCCGAGTTACACCAATATATAGAATATATATTTGATTATATGCTTAAGGCTAGGTTTGTTTGTTTTTTCTATCCAGGTTTTTTTTTTTTTTTTGCCTAAATATATTTCCCTGTGTCTACTCCTTGTCTGCCGGGGTTCCGTAGGGTGATGTGCTGATTGGATGTCTTCAGAAGGACTGTATAGCCTGCGATCTGCTTCCCATACAGGTGTCCTAGGGGACCGGTTAGTCTGAACCGTCGCGGGCGTTTATTTTTGCTTTCAAACGGTGTAGCGGGCTTCATTTTACCCCTTCCAGAGCGCGGTTGTCAAAGTTTTCGCTTCGCGCCACTACTTCGAATTCCGTCAAGATTATCTCCTCTACTTGTGGCTTCATCAAGGTGTCTGCTGGGTTTGGTCTAGTGATAATTACGGATTGTATGTGGATTGGGGATTTTGGTTGGACTGGTGTTCTAGGTGGGTTGTCGGCTTCAGGAGTTGTGGTGAGTGGTTTTTGTGGGGGCGTGTGCGCTATACGCCGCTTGGTTGCAGTCCGAGCGCTGGTTGTTGTTGCTCTACTGCCTTCCTCTTGCAGTGCGGCCAAGGCTGTCGTGGGGCGCTCGACCGTGATGTACCGTTGCAAACACATCGGCAAGGGGCTTGCGGCACTTCCTACGTCCCTTGGGACGATCTCGCAAAGCCGGTTGAGCTCTTTGCTCGTTAGCGGCCTGTTTGGGGGTGGTGGCCTTTTTTTCCACTTCACTTCCCTTAGATGTTGTTGCGCAGTCTTTTTCGGCGGGGATGCCATCGGTGGTGGTGGCCTGGTACGACGATCACATCCTGGCACCGGCAGTTCGTCCGTAAATTTCGCGAGTTGTTTGTTCTTAGACATCTTGTTGTCGACTAATATTTTTCGATTGACTATACCCACGGTCTGAGCTATCTCCTCCTGCAGTGTTTCAGATATTTCCTTGCAGTCTTTCACGTGAGCTGTGAGGGTTCTCTTGTTATCTCCTTCCAAGATAACTATGACGGGGGAGATTCTCTTCTTTACTCGGTAGGGTCCGATGTACCGTGGGGCCAATTTGGCGGCAAATTGCTGGGCGGCCGAGGAGAGTGGTCGATGATGATAATACACCATTTCTCCTACTGCAGGTGTCCACGGGCGGCGTCGGAGGTCGTAGTACCTCTTCTGGGTTCCAAATGCTTTTGCGAGGTTTAGCCGGACTAAGGCGAGTATCTCGTGTAATCTGGTCACGCGTTCCGCGGTGTCAGGATCGGAATTTAACAGTGTGGACGGTAGGCTTAATTCCCGGCCAAAATTTAGATATGCCGCTGAGTACCCTGTTACCTCGTTTCGATTAGTGTTTATGGCTAACATTAGCTCTGGTAGATGCTCATCCCATCTGCGATGGTCCGTCTTTACATATTGTGCGATCATGGTCTTGATGACGCGGTTCATCCTTTCCGTTGGGTTGGCTTGCGGCGTATATGGTGGCGTAAACCTCTGCTTTATTTGTAGTTGCGCGAGCAGGTTTTGGAACTGTTTACTTCTGTATTGCGTACCGTTGTCAGTGATTAACAGTTTTGGGCAGCCATACCGGCTAAGTATTCGTTTCCTGAATCCTTTTATCTACGCGGGGGTTGTGGCATCGTGCAACGCCATGATTTCTGCCCATTTAGAAAACTTGTCGTAGAAAACGAGTATCATCGTATTTCCCTTCATCGATCGTGGCAGTGGTCCTACAAAATCGGAGCATGCAATTTCCCAAGGGTGGTTAGCGGCAGTCATATACATTTTTCCAACCGGTTTGCAAGTTGGTATCTTATATTCTATGCACGTAGGGCATCGCCGGACAAATCGCGCAACGTCGCGAAATAATCCCGGCCAATAGTAAGTACCCGCAACCCGGGCAATAGTTTTTGCTATTCCCATGTGGCCTGCGGTCACATCTGTGTGATTTTCTTCCAAGACTTGTGGGCGCAATGGTTTGGGGACGCAAATCTTCCATGCAGATTGAGCATTTTCTGTGTAACAGGTTGGGTTATAGATGTGTCTATACAGGGTTTTGTCGAGGACCTGGTATTCGGGGTTGTCTTCTGGTTTTGTGGTGACTGCCTGGATCTTGGAGTCGTACCATGAACAGGTTTCAGTAATAGGTAATAATATCTTGATTTGGGGTTTCTGGGTGGGGTGTCTAGATAAGACATCTGCCACTGTATTTGATGATCCCTTTCGATAGCGAATCTCGAAGTCGTGTTGTTGCAATTCTATGGCCCAGCGCGCCAGTCGTCCAGATGGGTTATCGATGCTATGTAGCCATCTCAGCGATTGATGATCGGTCTGTACAAGGAAATGATACCCTTCTAGGTATGGTCTCATTTTCCGTATACCCCACACTACCGCCAAACACTCCCTTTCGGTGACTGAGTAATTTCGCTCGGCGTCTGTAAGCGTTCGACTAGCGTATGCGATCACTCGCTCCTGGTTGTTTATTGTCTGCCAGAGTACTGCTCCAAGTCAATCGGCGCTAGCGTCTGTTTGCAGGACGAACTGTCTGGAAAAATCTGGGCAGGCAAGAACTGGTGCCTCGGTTAGTTTCGTTTTCAGTGTTTTGAATGCTTCCTTTTGGGCTTCTTCCCACGACCACTTCTGTTTCTTCTTTAATAATTTGGTTAAAGGGCTGTGATGGTCGAAAAGTTTGGAACGAAGCGTCGATACCAATATTACGATATTACGATTCCAATAATACGACGAAGTTCCTTTATGTTTCGCGGGGGTATCAGTGATTTAACTGCTTCGATCTTGTCGGGATCCGTGTGAATACCAGTCTGATTTACCATGTGTCCAAGATATCGCATTTCTGCCTTGCCAAATTCACATTTCTCAGTATTGATCTTAAGTCCGGCCGATTTCAAGCGTTTAAATACTTCAGTCAGGGCATTCATATGTTCAGCGAAGGTGCTTCCGATGACAATGATGTCATCCAAGTAGGCGAACGCGTATGGTTCCAATTCCGGACTGATAATTCTGTCGAGTAGTCGTTGAAAAGTAGCAGGGGCTGAGTGCAACCCAAACGGCATGACTTTCCACTGGTAGAGTCCTCTGCCAGGAACGGTGAACGCGGTATATGGTCGACTTGTTGCCTTCAACGGAATCTGCCAGTATCCTTGCTAAAGGTCGATCGTAGAAATGTATTTGGCTCCTTTGAGCTTGTCGAGTATATGGTTAATCTGGGGTAGTGGATACGCATCCTTGATTGAGATTTCATTCAGTTGTCGGTAGTCAACACACAGCCTCCAGGTACCTTGTTTCTTCTTGACCAACACGATGGGTGAGCTATAAGGACTGTTGGACGATTCGATTTTCCCTTCTGCCAATAATTGGTCGATCTCTTCGTTAATAATCGCCTGCATCGCGGGGTTTCTGGGCATGTATCGCTGTTTGAACGGCCGCTGGTGTTTGAGTCGAATCTCGTGCTCAGTAACACTGGTTGGTCCTTTAACGTTTTCAAACTGTGGTAATTCAACTGCCAGGAACTTGTCCAACTGCTGCCTTTCGGTCAGACGACTTTGGATCACTGGTTGACTCGGTTCGGTGTGTGCTATTATAGTATTCTTTCCTTGGTTAATGGTGAAACCAAATTTCGATAGGAAATCAGTCCCTATTAGGAATTTGTCCATCAGTTCTGGTATGAAGACAAATTCTTGGATGTACGTGTGGCCTTTCCATTCCAATTGTATCATATATGCCTGACGAGCGGTGACTGTAGATTTGTTGGCTAAGGCGAAAGTCATAGTTATCGGTCTAACTGGTACTTGGTTGGTTATACAGACTTGCTGTATCGTTTTTCCGATGCATGATTTCCCTGCCCCAGTATCGATGACGGCATTATATTGTTTATTGTAACATACAATTGGTAATGTGTATGAGGCGTGACTGAGTACAGTCGGGTCTAGGACGTCTAATGCCTCATAGGATTGGACGGCCCGTTGGCGTTTCCCGGTCTACATTGACCGTTGAGGTGCTGTATACCATCTATGCCGCAGTATGAACAGAACAGTTGTCGCGCCTGTTGGCATTTCCTTCGAACATGCCCTGTCTGACCGCACTTCCAACAATGGGTTTTCTGTTTATATGCGCTGGTGGGTGGTATATTACTGGTGGGTATCTGGTCGTTGATCTGGTTGATATGTTGTGGACATGTTACATCGCTGGCCACGATAGGATATGTGACATTGCTGGTATGATTCGGATATGTTACATCGTTGCTTTGTCTTGTTGGCGCGGAGATTTGTCGAGCTGACTGGATGGTCGTCTGGTGTGGAACGTATATTGGCTGTGGTATTGGTGGACTATAGCGTGTATGGGGTATAATTGCTGGTTGAAACGGTGGTGCTGTGTGACGAAGCGGTGGTGCAGTGGGGCGTAATGGTACCTGCCGACTCGGCATCTGCATAGGCCTGACTGAATGTTGTTCAGCCATCAAGCATTCAAAGTCTTCGATGAGGGTGGTGAGCTCCGACAGATTTGCGAACTCTGGGCGTTTGATATAATGCCTGTATTCAGGGCGCAAATTGTCATAAATTCGCTGCAGCTTCTCATCGGTCATGAGGGACGTATGCCATCTCATTAGAGCCTGAATCGCAGTTATGAAGTCCTCCCCTTTCTCTTTACTACCCTGTGTTCGGTTTCGAATACGGTCCAGTAGTTGTGAGTAGAACCGCGGCGGTAAAAAGAAACGGCGCAGTTCTTCGCTAAATGTGTCCCAACTATTTAATGATTCTTTATTGTTTCGGTACCACACTAGCGCGTTCCCTTTTAATAATTCGGGTAGCGTGCGTACAATTCGGTCAAGAGGCAACTGGTAACAATCGGCCAGTTCTTCCACGCGTTCCAAAAATTCTAGTGGGTTGTTTGTACCTCCATCGTACCTTACATTCCATTTCCTAACTTTATCCATGACCTCAGAGTCAGATGGACGATAGGCTAGCGGCTGCGAAGTACTTGCATCTACTGCTGGATGAACATCTTTCTGTTTGTTGCTGCTATTTCCCCAGTCCTGCGGTCTTCACAAGATTTAAACTTTTTTAATTCAGCTGCTAATTTCTTTCGTAGTTCATCTACGGTTCCTGTCTGGTCTATGCCACGACGTTCCAGTTCGCTGATCAACTCTTCTTTTTGCAAAGAGTACACCCCAGACGCACTCAGTCCAGTGTCTGTGGTTGCCATTGCCAAAAGGTGGTTTGTTGCTCGGGTCTGAATTTGCGCACTCTCCGGTTGGTGCCCAGACTATATCAGTAGTGATGATTTTACTAATATCAGCAAAATTGTTCCCTTTGGTAGTTGGCTCGGTAGATGTCTCTTTCGTAAACTAAGTTTTTCTTTGCTGCTCTTATTCTAATCGTTCGCTTAAACTAGTGTTGGTTCTAATAAATTTTCTGATGATACGACCGTTCGTGTCGTCTGCTTATATTTACGTTGGTTTAAATTTCTGATGATGCGACTATTCTGGTAGTCGACTTATATTAAGACGGGCTCTAAATATATTTCTATCGGTGCGACCATTCTTGTCGTTTACTAATATTTCGACTAGGCTTTACGCAATTACTGCGACCATTCTTGTCGTTTTGCTTATATTACTTATATATAATAATTTTTTTATGTTTTTTTTTTTTTTTTTTTTTTTGGTTTTGCGGGGGGTGACTATTTTAATATAGTCCCTGTTCGGGCGCCAAATTTGTAACGTTTTTACTCGGGTGACGCTCGCCGGCTTACCCAGGGTTCTTCTCCTCTACTTCGGTGTTACAAATTGTTGTTGTTCCTTATAAATAAGAATTCGGTTTTTAATTTATATTTTGGTTTTTGTCTTTATTTATTTTCTGTTTCTTTTCTTCTCTTCTTGAGATTTTAATATTATATTACATGTCTTTCAAGTGCTTAAACTAGAAATAGCTACTTATTTATACTTAAATATATATATTCCTAAACCTACGTATAGAGGTATTTGCAGGAGATTGGCGCATCCAATACCACAGTCGGACTTCGCAGTCGACTGAAAAGAATTGGTTATAGTGGGGAAACACAGACTGACGTCACCTATTCCCCGCTATATACGAGTGACCATAATGGGATTTGATGAGGAAGAAGCGATAAAATCTACTCACTTCCCACTAAGTGCAATGCCGGTCAGTAGACTATGGCGCTAGTAAGGAAAAGCGATAAAATCCACTTATCCCTTACCAGCCCACGAGATATTTCGGCAGAACAGATCCTCAGTGACGAAAAAGCGATTGAATCTACTTATTTCGCACTGCGGGTACTGTTTTGTCGACTTACAGCCAGGGTGTAATATGTTGGAAAGAGAAAGCGATAAAATCCACTCTAATCTACTTTGCTCGGTCGGTGTGGTCACTCTACTTTATGGGATAACCTTTATTTGTCGTGCCAGTCACCGGTCCGAGTTACACCAATATATAGAATATATATTTGATTATATGCTTAAGGCTAGGTTTGTTTGTTTTTTCTATCCAGGTTTTTTTTTTTTTTGCCTAAATATATTTCCCTGTGTCTACTCCTTGTCTGCCGGGGTTCCGTAGGGTGATGTGCTGATTGGATGTCTTCAGAAGGACTGTATAGCCTGCGATCTGCTTCCCATACAGGTGTCCTAGGGGACCGGTTAGTCTGAACCGTCGCGGGCGTTTATTTTTGCTTTCAAACGGTGTAGCGGGCTTCATTTTACCCCTTCCAGAGCGCGGTTGTCAAAGTTTTCGCTTCGCGCCACTACTTCGAATTCCGTCAAGATTATCTCCTCTACTTGTGGCTTCATCAAGGTGTCTGCTGGGTTTGGTCTAGTGATAATTACGGATTGTATGTGGATTGGGGATTTTGGTTGGACTGGTGTTCTAGGTGGGTTGTCGGCTTCAGGAGTTGTGGTGAGTGGTTTTTGTGGGGGCGTGTGCGCTATACGCCGCTTGGTTGCAGTCCGAGCGCTGGTTGTTGTTGCTCTACTGCCTTCCTCTTGCAGTGCGGCCAAGGCTGTCGTGGGGCGCTCGACCGTGATGTACCGTTGCAAACACATCGGCAAGGGGCTTGCGGCACTTCCTACGTCCCTTGGGACGATCTCGCAAAGCCGGTTGAGCTCTTTGCTCGTTATCGGCCTGTTTGGGGGTGGTGGCCTTTTTTTCCACTTCACTTCCCTTAGATGTTGTTGCGCAGTCTTTTTCGGCGGGGATGCCATCGGTGGTGGTGGCCTGGTACGACGATCACATCCTGGCACCGGCAGTTCGTCCGTAAATTTCGCGAGTTGTTTGTTCTTAGACATCTTGTTGTCGACTAATATTTTTCGATTGACTATACCCACGGTCTGAGCTATCTCCTCCTGCAGTGTTTCAGATATTTCCTTGCAGTCTTTCACGTGAGCTGTGAGGGTTCTCTTGTTATCTCCTTCCAAGATAACTATGACGGGGGAGATTCTCTTCTTTACTCGGTAGGGTCCGATGTACCGTGGGGCCAATTTGGCGGCAAATTGCTGGGCGGCCGAGGAGAGTGGTCGATGATGATAATACACCATTTCTCCTACTGCAGGTGTCCACGGGCGGCGTCGGAGGTCGTAGTACCTCTTCTGGGTTCCAAATGCTTTTGCGAAGTTTAGCCGGACTAAGGCGAGTATCTCGTGTAATCTGGTCACGCGTTCCGCGGTGTCAGGATCGGAATTTAACAGTGTGGACGGTAGGCTTAATTCCCGGCCAAAATTTAGATATGCCGCTGAGTACCCTGTTACCTCGTTTCGATTAGTGTTTATGGCTAACATTAGCTCTGGTAGATGCTCATCCCATCTGCGATGGTCCGTCTTTACATATTGTGCGATCATGGTCTTGATGACGCGGTTCATCCTTTCCGTTGGGTTGGCTTGCGGCGTATATGGTGGCGTAAACCTCTGCTTTATTTGTAGTTGCGCGAGCAGGTTTTGGAACTGTTTACTTCTGTATTGCGTACCGTTGTCAGTGATTAACAGTTTTGGGCAGCCATACCGGCTAAGTATTCGTTTCCTGAATCCTTTTATCTACGCGGGGGTTGTGGCATCGTGCAACGCCATGATTTCTGCCCATTTAGAAAACTTGTCGTAGAAAACGAGTATCATCGTATTTCCCTTCATCGATCGTGGCAGTGGTCCTACAAAATCGGAGCATGCAATTTCCCAAGGGTGGTTAGCGGCAGTCATATACATTTTTCCAACCGGTTTGCAAGTTGGTATCTTATATTCTATGCACGTAGGGCATCGCCGGACAAATCGCGCAACGTCGCGAAATAATCCCGGCCAATAGTAAGTACCCGCAACCCGGGCAATAGTTTTTGCTATTCCCATGTGGCCTGCGGTCACATCTGTGTGATTTTCTTCCAAGACTTGTGGGCGCAATGGTTTGGGGACGCAAATCTTCCATGCAGATTGAGCATTTTCTGTGTAACAGGTTGGGTTATAGATGTGTCTATACAGGGTTTTGTCGAGGACCTGGTATTCGGGGTTGTCTTCTGGTTTTGTGGTGACTGCCTGGATCTTGGAGTCGTACCATGAACAGGTTTCAGTAATAGGTAATAATATCTTGATTTGGGGTTTCTGGGTGGGGTGTCTAGATAAGACATCTGCCACTGTATTTGATGATCCCTTTCGATAGCGAATCTCGAAGTCGTGTTGTTGCAATTCTATGGCCCAGCGCGCCAGTCGTCCAGATGGGTTATCGATGCTATGTAGCCATCTCAGCGATTGATGATCGGTCTGTACAAGGAAATGATACCCTTCTAGGTATGGTCTCATTTTCCGTATACCCCACACTACCGCCAAACACTCCCTTTCGGTGACTGAGTAATTTCGCTCAGCGTCTGTAAGCGTTCGACTAGCGTATGCGATCACTCGCTCCTGGTTGTTTATTGTCTGCCAGAGTACTGCTCCAAGTCAATCGGCGCTAGCGTCTGTTTGCAGGACGAACTGTCTGGAAAAATCTGGGCAGGCAAGAACTGGTGCCTCGGTTAGTTTCGTTTTCAGTGTTTTGAATGCTTCCTTTTGGGCTTCTTCCCACGACCACTTCTGTTTCTTCTTTAATAATTTGGTTAAAGGGCTGTGATGGTCGAAAAGTTTGGAACGAAGCGTCGATACCAATATTACGATATTACGATTCCAATAATACGACGAAGTTCCTTTATGTTTCGCGGGGGTATCAGTGATTTAACTGCTTCGATCTTGTCGGGATCCGTGTGAATACCAGTCTGATTTACCATGTGTCCAAGATATCGCATTTCTGCCTTGCCAAATTCACATTTCTCAGTATTGATCTTAAGTCCGGCCGATTTCAAGCGTTTAAATACTTCAGTCAGGGCATTCATATGTTCAGCGAAGGTGCTTCCGATGACAATGATGTCATCCAAGTAGGCGAACGCGTATGGTTCCAATTCCGGACTGATAATTCTGTCGAGTAGTCGTTGAAAAGTAGCAGGGGCTGAGTGCAACCCAAACGGCATGACTTTCCACTGGTAGAGTCCTCTGCCAGGAACGGTGAACGCGGTATATGGTCGACTTGTTGCCTTCAACGGAATCTGCCAGTATCCTTGCTAAAGGTCGATCGTAGAAATGTATTTGGCTCCTTTGAGCTTGTCGAGTATATGGTTAATCTGGGGTAGTGGATACGCATCCTTGATTGAGATTTCATTCAGTTGTCGGTAGTCAACACACAGCCTCCAGGTACCTTGTTTCTTCTTGACCAACACGATGGGTGAGCTATAAGGACTGTTGGACGATTCGATTTTCCCTTCTGCCAATAATTGGTCGATCTCTTCGTTAATAATCGCCTGCATCGCGGGGTTTCTGGGCATGTATCGCTGTTTGAACGGCCGCTGGTGTTTGAGTCGAATCTCGTGCTCAGTAACACTGGTTGGTCCTTTAACGTTTTCAAACTGTGGTAATTCAACTGCCAGGAACTTGTCCAACTGCTGCCTTTCGGTCAGACGACTTTGGATCACTGGTTGACTCGGTTCGGTGTGTGCTATTATAGTATTCTTTCCTTGGTTAATGGTGAAACCAAATTTCGATAGGAAATCAGTCCCTATTAGGAATTTGTCCATCAGTTCTGGTATGAAGACAAATTCTTGGATGTACGTGTGGCCTTTCCATTCCAATTGTATCATATATGCCTGACGAGCGGTGACTGTAGATTTGTTGGCTAAGGCGAAAGTCATAGTTATCGGTCTAACTGGTACTTGGTTGGTTATACAGACTTGCTGTATCGTTTTTCCGATGCATGATTTCCCTGCCCCAGTATCGATGACGGCATTATATTGTTTATTGTAACATACAATTGGTAATGTGTATGAGGCGTGACTGAGTACAGTCGGGTCTAGGACGTCTAATGCCTCATAGGATTGGACGGCCCGTTGGCGTTTCCCGGTCTACATTGACCGTTGAGGTGCTGTATACCATCTATGCCGCAGTATGAACAGAACAGTTGTCGCGCCTGTTGGCATTTCCTTCGAACATGCCCTGTCTGACCGCACTTCCAACAATGGGTTTTCTGTTTATATGCGCTGGTGGGTGGTATATTACTGGTGGGTATCTGGTCGTTGATCTGGTTGATATGTTGTGGACATGTTACATCGCTGGCCACGATAGGATATGTGACATTGCTGGTATGATTCGGATATGTTACATCGTTGCTTTGTCTTGTTGGCGCGGAGATTTGTCGAGCTGACTGGATGGTCGTCTGGTGTGGAACGTATATTGGCTGTGGTATTGGTGGACTATAGCGTGTATGGGGTATAATTGCTGGTTGAAACGGTGGTGCTGTGTGACGAAGCGGTGGTGCAGTGGGGCGTAATGGTACCTGCCGACTCGGCATCTGCATAGGCCTGACTGAATGTTGTTCAGCCATCAAGCATTCAAAGTCTTCGATGAGGGTGGTGAGCTCCGACAGATTTGCGAACTCTGGGCGTTTGATATAATGCCTGTATTCAGGGCGCAAATTGTCATAAATTCGCTGCAGCTTCTCATCGGTCATGAGGGACGTATGCCATCTCATTAGAGCCTGAATCGCAGTTATGAAGTCCTTCCCTTTCTCTTTACTACCCTGTGTTCGGTTTCGAATACGGTCCAGTAGTTGTGAGTAGAACCGCGGCGGTAAAAAGAAACGGCGCAGTTCTTCGCTAAATGTGTCCCAACTATTTAATGATTCTTTATTGTTTCGGTACCACACTAGCGCGTTCCCTTTTAATAATTCGGGTAGCGTGCGTACAATTCGGTCAAGAGGCAACTGGTAACAATCGGCCAGTTCTTCCACGCGTTCCAAAAATTCTAGTGGGTTGTTTGTACCTCCATCGTACCTTACATTCCATTTCCTAACTTTATCCATGACCTCAGAGTCAGATGGACGATAGGCTAGCGGCTGCGAAGTACTTGCATCTACTGCTGGATGAACATCTTTCTGTTTGTTGCTGCTATTTCCCCAGTCCTGCGGTCTTCACAAGATTTAAACTTTTTTAATTCAGCTGCTAATTTCTTTCGTAGTTCATCTACGGTTCCTGTCTGGTCTATGCCACGACGTTCCAGTTCGCTGATCAACTCTTCTTTTTGCAAAGAGTACACCCCAGACGCACTCAGTCCAGTGTCTGTGGTTGCCATTGCCAAAAGGTGGTTTGTTGCTCGGGTCTGAATTTGCGCACTCTCCGGTTGGTGCCCAGACTATATCAGTAGTGATGATTTTACTAATATCAGCAAAATTGTTCCCTTTGGTAGTTGGCTCGGTAGATGTCTCTTTCGTAAATTAAGTTTTTCTTTGCTGCTCTTATTCTAATCGTTCGCTTAAACTAGTGTTGGTTCTAATAAATTTTCTGATGATACGACCGTTCGTGTCGTCTGCTTATATTTACGTTGGTTTAAATTTCTGATGATGCGACTATTCTGGTAGTCGACTTATATTAAGACGGGCTCTAAATATATTTCTATCGGTGCGACCATTCTTGTCGTTTACTAATATTTCGACTAGGCTTTACGCAATTACTGCGACCATTCTTGTCGTTTTGCTTATATTACTTATATATAATAATTTTTTTATGTTTTTTTTTTTTTTTTTTTTTGGTTTTGCGGGGGGTGACTATTTTAATATAGTCCCTGTTCGGGCGCCAAATTTGTAACGTTTTTACTCGGGTGACGCTCGCCGGCTTACCCAGGGTTCTTCTCCTCTACTTCGGTGTTACAAATTGTTGTTGTTCCTTATAAATAAGAATTCGGTTTTTAATTTATATTTTGGTTTTTGTCTTTATTTATTTTCTGTTTCTTTTCTTCTCTTCTTGAGATTTTAATATTATATTACATGTCTTTCAAGTGCTTAAACTAGAAATAGCTACTTATTTATACTTAAATATATATATTCCTAAACCTACGTATAGAGGTATTTGCAGGAGATTGGCGCATCCAATACCACAGTCGGACTTCGCAGTCGACTGAAAAGAATTGGTTATAGTGGGGAAACACAGACTGACGTCACCTATTCCCCGCTATATACGAGTGACCATAATGGGATTTGATGAGGAAGAAGCGATAAAATCTACTCACTTCCCACTAAGTGCAATGCCGGTCAGTAGACTATGGCGCTAGTAAGGAAAAGCGATAAAATCCACTTATCCCTTACCAGCCCACGAGATATTTCGGCAGAACAGATCCTCAGTGACGAAAAAGCGATTGAATCTACTTATTTCGCACTGCGGGTACTGTTTTGTCGACTTACAGCCAGGGTGTAATATGTTGGAAAGAGAAAGCGATAAAATCCACTCTAATCTACTTTGCTCGGTCGGTGTGGTCACTCTACTTTATGGGATAACCTTTATTTGTCGTGCCAGTCACCGGTCCGAGTTACACCAATATATAGAATATATATTTGATTATATGCTTAAGGCTAGGTTTGTTTGTTTTTTCTATCCAGGTTTTTTTTTTTTTTGTTTTTTTTTTTTTTTTTTGCCTAAATATATTTCCCTGTGTCTACTCCTTGTCTGCCGGGGTTCCGTAGGGTGATGTGCTGATTGGATGTCTTCAGAAGGACTGTATCGCCTGCGATCTGCTTCCCATACAGGTGTCCTAGGGGACCGGTTAGTCTGAACCGTCGCGGGCGTTTATTTTTGCTTTCAAACGGTGTAGCGGGCTTCATTTTACCCCTTCCAGAGCGCGGTTGTCAAAGTTTTCGCTTCGCGCCACTACTTCGAATTCCGTCAAGATTATCTCCTCTACTTGTGGCTTCATCAAGGTGTCTGCTGGGTTTGGTCTAGTGATAATTACGGATTGTATGTGGATTGGGGATTTTGGTTGGACTGGTGTTCTAGGTGGGTTGTCGGCTTCAGGAGTTGTGGTGAGTGGTTTTTGTGGGGGCGTGTGCGCTATACGCCGCTTGGTTGCAGTCCGAGCGCTGGTTGTTGTTGCTCTACTGCCTTCCTCTTGCAGTGCGGCCAAGGATGTCGTGGGGCGCTCGACCGTGATGTACCGTTGCAAACACATCGGCAAGGGGCTTGCGGCACTTCCTACGTCCCTTGGGACGATCTCGCAAAGCCGGTTGAGCTCGTTGCTCGTTAGCGGCCTGTTTGGGGGTGGTGGCCTTTTTTTCCACTTCACTTCCCTTAGATGTTGTTGCGCAGTCTTTTTCGGCGGGGATGCCATCGGTGGTGGTGGCCTGGTACGACGATCACATCCTGGCACCGGCAGTTCGTCCGTAAATTTCGCGAGTTGTTTGTTCTTAGACATCTTGTTGTCGACTAATATTTTTCGATTGACTATACCCACGGTCTGAGCTATCTCCTCCTGCAGTGTTTCAGATATTTCCTTGCAGTCTTTCACGTGAGCTGTGAGGGTTCTCTTGTTATCTCCTTCCAAGATAACTATGACGGGGGAGATTCTCTTCTTTACTCGGTAGGGTCCGATGTACCGTGGGGCCAATTTGGCGGCAAATTGCTGGGCGGCCGAGGAGAGTGGTCGATGATGATAATACACCATTTCTCCTACTGCAGGTGTCCACGGGCGGCGTCGGAGGTCGTAGTACCTCTTCTGGGTTCCAAATGCTTTTGCGAGGTTTAGCCGGACTAAGGCGAGTATCTCGTGTAATCTGGTCACGCGTTCCGCGGTGTCAGGATCGGAATTTAACAGTGTGGACGGTAGGCTTAATTCCCGGCCAAAATTTAGATATGCCGCTGAGTACCCTGTTACCTCGTTTCGATTAGTGTTTATGGCTAACATTAGCTCTGGTAGATGCTCATCCCATCTGCGATGGTCCGTCTTTACATATTGTGCGATCATGGTCTTGATGACGCGGTTCATCCTTTCCGTTGGGTTGGCTTGCGGCGTATATGGTGGCGTAAACCTCTGCTTTATTTGTAGTTGCGCGAGCAGGTTTTGGAACTGTTTACTTCTGTATTGCGTACCGTTGTCAGTGATTAACAGTTTTGGGCAGCCATACCGGCTAAGTATTCGTTTCCTGAATCCTTTTATCTACGCGGGGGTTGTGGCATCGTGCAACGCCATGATTTCTGCCCATTTAGAAAACTTGTCGTAGAAAACGAGTATCATCGTATTTCCCTTCATCGATCGTGGCAGTGGTCCTACAAAATCGGAGCATGCAATTTCCCAAGGGTGGTTAGCGGCAGTCATATACATTTTTCCAACCGGTTTGCAAGTTGGTATCTTATATTCTATGCACGTAGGGCATCGCCGGACAAATCGCGCAACGTCGCGAAATAATCCCGGCCAATAGTAAGTACCCGCAACCCGGGCAATAGTTTTTGCTATTCCCATGTGGCCTGCGGTCACATCTGTGTGATTTTCTTCCAAGACTTGTGGGCGCAATGGTTTGGGGACGCAAATCTTCCATGCAGATTGAGCATTTTCTGTGTAACAGGTTGGGTTATAGATGTGTCTATACAGGGTTTTGTCGAGGACCTGGTATTCGGGGTTGTCTTCTGGTTTTGTGGTGACTGCCTGGATCTTGGAGTCGTACCATGAACAGGTTTCAGTAATAGGTAATAATATCTTGATTTGGGGTTTCTGGGTGGGGTGTCTAGATAAGACATCTGCCACTGTATTTGATGATCCCTTTCGATAGCGAATCTCGAAGTCGTGTTGTTGCAATTCTATGGCCCAGCGCGCCAGTCGTCCAGATGGGTTATCGATGCTATGTAGCCATCTCAGCGATTGATGATCGGTCTGTACAAGGAAATGATACCCTTCTAGGTATGGTCTCATTTTCCGTATACCCCACACTACCGCCAAACACTCCCTTTCGGTGACTGAGTAATTTCGCTCAGCGTCTGTAAGCGTTCGACTAGCGTATGCGATCACTCGCTCCTGGTTGTTTATTGTCTGCCAGAGTACTGCTCCAAGTCAATCGGCGCTAGCGTCTGTTTGCAGGACGAACTGTCTGGAAAAATCTGGGCAGGCAAGAACTGGTGCCTCGGTTAGTTTCGTTTTCAGTGTTTTCAATGCTTCCTTTTGGGCTTCTTCCCACGACCACTTCTGTTTCTTCTTTAATAATTTGGTTAAAGGGCTGTGATGGTCGAAAAGTTTGGAACGAAGCGTCGATACCAATATTACGATATTACGATTCCAATAATACGACGAAGTTCCTTTATGTTTCGCGGGGGTATCAGTGATTTAACTGCTTCGATCTTGTCGGGATCCGTGTGAATACCAGTCTGATTTACCATGTGTCCAAGATATCGCATTTCTGCCTTGCCAAATTCACATTTCTCAGTATTGATCTTAAGTCCGGCCGATTTCAAGCGTTTAAATACTTCAGTCAGGGCATTCATATGTTCAGCGAAGGTGCTTCCGATGACAATGATGTCATCCAAGTAGGCGAACGCGTATGGTTCCAATTCCGGACTGATAATTCTGTCGAGTAGTCGTTGAAAAGTAGCAGGGGCTGAGTGCAACCCAAACGGCATGACTTTCCACTGGTAGAGTCCTCTGCCAGGAACGGTGAACGCGGTATATGGTCGACTTGTTGCCTTCAACGGAATCTGCCAGTATCCTTGCTAAAGGTCGATCGTAGAAATGTATTTGGCTCCTTTGAGCTTGTCGAGTATATGGTTAATCTGGGGTAGTGGATACGCATCCTTGATTGAGATTTCATTCAGTTGTCGGTAGTCAACACACAGCCTCCAGGTACCTTGTTTCTTCTTGACCAACACGATGGGTGAGCTATAAGGACTGTTGGACGATTCGATTTTCCCTTCTGCCAATAATTGGTCGATCTCTTCGTTAATAATCGCCTGCATCGCGGGGTTTCTGGGCATGTATCGCTGTTTGAACGGCCGCTGGTGTTTGAGTCGAATCTCGTGCTCAGTAACACTGGTTGGTCCTTTAACGTTTTCAAACTGTGGTAATTCAACTGCCAGGAACTTGTCCAACTGCTGCCTTTCGGTCAGACGACTTTGGATCACTGGTTGACTCGGTTCGGTGTGTGCTATTATAGTATTCTTTCCTTGGTTAATGGTGAAACCAAATTTCGATAGGAAATCAGTCCCTATTAGGAATTTGTCCATCAGTTCTGGTATGAAGACAAATTCTTGGATGTACGTGTGGCCTTTCCATTCCAATTGTATCATATATGCCTGACGAGCGGTGACTGTAGATTTGTTGGCTAAGGCGAAAGTCATAGTTATCGGTCTAACTGGTACTTGGTTGGTTATACAGACTTGCTGTATCGTTTTTCCGATGCATGATTTCCCTGCCCCAGTATCGATGACGGCATTATATTGTTTATTGTAACATACAATTGGTAATGTGTATGAGGCGTGACTGAGTACAGTCGGGTCTAGGACGTCTAATGCCTCATAGGATTGGACGGCCCGTTGGCGTTTCCCGGTCTACATTGACCGTTGAGGTGCTGTATACCATCTATGCCGCAGTATGAACAGAACAGTTGTCGCGCCTGTTGGCATTTCCTTCGAACATGCCCTGTCTGACCGCACTTCCAACAATGGGTTTTCTGTTTATATGCGCTGGTGGGTGGTATATTACTGGTGGGTATCTGGTCGTTGATCTGGTTGATATGTTGTGGACATGTTACATCGCTGGCCACGATAGGATATGTGACATTGCTGGTATGATTCGGATATGTTACATCGTTGCTTTGTCTTGTTGGCGCGGAGATTTGTCGAGCTGACTGGATGGTCGTCTGGTGTGGAACGTATATTGGCTGTGGTATTGGTGGACTATAGCGTGTATGGGGTATAATTGCTGGTTGAAACGGTGGTGCTGTGTGACGAAGCGGTGGTGCAGTGGGGCGTAATGGTACCTGCCGACTCGGCATCTGCATAGGCCTGACTGAATGTTGTTCAGCCATCAAGCATTCAAAGTCTTCGATGAGGGTGGTGAGCTCCGACAGATTTGCGAACTCTGGGCGTTTGATATAATGCCTGTATTCAGGGCGCAAATTGTCATAAATTCGCTGCAGCTTCTCATCGGTCATGAGGGACGTATGCCATCTCATTAGAGCCTGAATCGCAGTTATGAAGTCCTTTCCTTTCTCTTTACTACCCTGTGTTCGGTTTCGAATACGGTCCAGTAGTTGTGAGTAGAACCGCGGCGGTAAAAAGAAACGGCGCAGTTCTTCGCTAAATGTGTCCCAACTATTTAATGATTCTTTATTGTTTCGGTACCACACTAGCGCGTTCCCTTTTAATAATTCGGGTAGCGTGCGTACAATTCGGTCAAGAGGCAACTGGTAACAATCGGCCAGTTCTTCCACGCGTTCCAAAAATTCTAGTGGGTTGTTTGTACCTCCATCGTACCTTACATTCCATTTCCTAACTTTATCCATGACCTCAGAGTCAGATGGACGATAGGCTAGCGGCTGCGAAGTACTTGCATCTACTGCTGGATGAACATCTTTCTGTTTGTTGCTGCTATTTCCCCAGTCCTGCGGTCTTCACAAGATTTAAACTTTTTTAATTCAGCTGCTAATTTCTTTCGTAGTTCATCTACGGTTCCTGTCTGGTCTATGCCACGACGTTCCAGTTCGCTGATCAACTCTTCTTTTTGCAAAGAGTACACCCCAGACGCACTCAGTCCAGTGTCTGTGGTTGCCATTGCCAAAAGGTGGTTTGTTGCTCGGGTCTGAATTTGAGCACTCTCCGGTTGGTGCCCAGACTATATCAGTAGTGATGATTTTACTAATATCAGCAAAATTGTTCCCTTTGGTAGTTGGCTCGGTAGATGTCTCTTTCGTAAATTAAGTTTTTCTTTGCTGCTCTTATTCTAATCGTTCGCTTAAACTAGTGTTGGTTCTAATAAATTTTCTGATGATACGACCGTTCGTGTCGTCTGCTTATATTTACGTTGGTTTAAATTTCTGATGATGCGACTATTCTGGTAGTCGACTTATATTAAGACGGGCTCTAAATATATTTCTATCGGTGCGACCATTCTTGTCGTTTACTAATATTTCGACTAGGCTTTACGCAATTACTGCGACCATTCTTGTCGTTTTGCTTATATTACTTATATATAATAATTTTTTTATGTTTTTTTTTTTTTTTTTTTTTGGTTTTGCGGGGGGTGACTATTTTAATATAGTCCCTGTTCGGGCGCCAAATTTGTAACGTTTTTACTCGGGTGACGCTCGCCGGCTTACCCAGGGTTCTTCTCCTCTACTTCGGTGTTACAAATTGTTGTTGTTCCTTATAAATAAGAATTCGGTTTTTAATTTATATTTTGGTTTTTGTCTTTATTTATTTTCTGTTTCTTTTCTTCTCTTCTTGAGATTTTAATATTATATTACATGTCTTTCAAGTGCTTAAACTAGAAATAGCTACTTATTTATACTTAAATATATATATTCCTAAACCTACGTATAGAGGTATTTGCAGGAGATTGGCGCATCCAATACCACAGTCGGACTTCGCAGTCGACTGAAAAGAATTGGTTATAGTGGGGAAACACAGACTGACGTCACCTATTCCCCGCTATATACGAGTGACCATAATGGGATTTGATGAGGAAGAAGCGATAAAATCTACTCACTTCCCACTAAGTGCAATGCCGGTCAGTAGACTATGGCGCTAGTAAGGAAAAGCGATAAAATCCACTTATCCCTTACCAGCCCACGAGATATTTCGGCAGAACAGATCCTCAGTGACAAAAAAGCGATTGAATCTACTTATTTCGCACTGCGGGTACTGTTTTGTCGACTTACAGCCAGGGTGTAATATGTTGGAAAGAGAAAGCGATAAAATCCACTCTAATCTACTTTGCTCGGTCGGTGTGGTCACTCTACTTTATGGGATAACCTTTATTTGTCGTGCCAGTCACCGGTCCGAGTTACACCAATATATAGAATATATATTTGATTATATGCTTAAGGCTAGGTTTGTTTGTTTTTTCTATCCAGGTTTTTTTTTTTTTTTTTTTTTTTTTTTTTTTTTTTTGCCTAAATATATTTCCCTGTGTCTACTCCTTGTCTGCCGGGGTTCCGTAGGGTGATGTGCTGATTGGATGTCTTCAGAAGGACTGTATCGCCTGCGATCTGCTTCCCATACAGGTGTCCTAGGGGACCGGTTAGTCTGAACCGTCGCGGGCGTTTATTTTTGCTTTCAAACGGTGTAGCGGGCTTCATTTTACCCCTTCCAGAGCGCGGTTGTCAAAGTTTTCGCTTCGCGCCACTACTTCGAATTCCGTCAAGATTATCTCCTCTACTTGTGGCTTCATCAAGGTGTCTGCTGGGTTTGGTCTAGTGATAATTATGGATTGTATGTGGATTGGGGATTTTGGTTGGACTGGTGTTCTAGGTGGGTTGTCGGCTTCAGGAGTTGTGGTGAGTGGTTTTTGTGGGGGCGTGTGCGCTATACGCCGCTTGGTTGCAGTCCGAGCGCTGGTTGTTGTTGCTCTACTGCCTTCCTCTTGCAGTGCGGCCAAGGATGTCGTGGGGCGCTCGACCGTGATGTACCGTTGCAAACACATCGGCAAGGGGCTTGCGGCACTTCCTACGTCCCTTGGGACGATCTCGCAAAGCCGGTTGAGCTCGTTGCTCGTTAGCGGCCTGTTTGGGGGTGGTGGCCTTTTTTTCCACTTCACTTCCCTTAGATGTTGTTGCGCAGTCTTTTTCGGTGGGGATGCCATCGGTGGTGGTGGCCTGGTACGACGATCACATCCTGGCACCGGCAGTTCGTCCGTAAATTTCGCGAGTTGTTTGTTCTTAGACATCTTGTTGTCGACTAATATTTTTCGATTGACTATACCCACGGTCTGAGCTATCTCCTCCTGCAGTGTTTCAGATATTTCCTTGCAGTCTTTCACGTGAGCTGTGAGGGTTCTCTTGTTATCTCCTTCCAAGATAACTATGACGGGGGAGATTCTCTTCTTTACTCGGTAGGGTCCGATGTACCGTGGGGCCAATTTGGCGGCAAATTGCTGGGCGGCCGAGGAGAGTGGTCGATAATGAAATACACCATTTCTCCTACTGCAGGTGTCCACGGGCGGCGTCGGAGGTCGTAGTACCTCTTCTGGGTTCCAAATGCTTTTGCGAGATTTAGCCGGACTAAGGCGAGTATCTCGTGTAATCTGGTCACGCGTTCTGCGGTGTCAGGATCGGAATTTAACAGTGAGGACGGTAGGCTTAATTCCCGGCCAAAATTTAGATATGCCGCTGAGTACCCTGTTACCTCGTTTCGATTAGTGTTTATGGCTAACATTAGCTCTGGTAGATGCTCATCCCATCTGCGATGGTCCGTCTTTACATATTGTGCGATCATGGTCTTGATGACGCGGTTCATCCTTTCCGTTGGGTTGGCTTGCGGCGTATATGGTGGCGTAAACCTCTGCTTTATTTGTAGTTGCGCGAGCAGGTTTTGGAACTGTTTACTTCTGTATTGCGTACCGTTGTCAGTGATTAACAGTTTTGGGCAGCCATACCGGCTAAGTATTCGTTCCCTGAATCCTTTTATCAACGCGGGGGTTGTGGCATCGTGCAACGCCATGATTTCTGCCCATTTAGAAAACTTGTCGTAGAAAACGAGTATCATCGTATTTCCCTTCGTCGATCGTGGCAGTGGTCCTACAAAATCGGAGCATGCAATTTCCCAAGGGTGGTTAGCGGCAGTCATATACATTTTTCCAACCGGTTTGCAAGTTGGTATCTGTGGTGACTGCCTGGATCTTGGAGTCGTACCATGAACAGGTTTCAGTAGTAAGTAATAATATCTTGATTTGGGGTTTCTGGGTGGGGCGTCTAGATAAGACATCTGCCACTGTATTTGATGATCCCTTTCGATAGCGAATCTCGAAGTCGTGTTGTTGCAATTCTATGGCCCCGCCAGTCGTCCAGATGGGTTATCGATGCTATGTAGCCATCTAAGCGATTGATGATCGGTCTGTACAAGGAAATGATACCCTTCTAGGTATGGTCTCATTTTCCGTATACCCCACACTACCGCCAAACACTCCCTTTCGGTGACTGAGTAATTTCGCTCAGCGTATGCGATCACTCGCTCCTGGTTGTTTATTGTCTGCCAGAGTACTGCTCCAAGTCCATCGGCGCTAGCGTCTGTTTGCAGGACGAACTGTCTGGAAAAATCTGGGCAGGCAAGAACTGGTGCCTCGGTTAGTTTCGTTTTCAGTGTTTTGAATGCTTCCTTTTGGGCTTCTTCCCACGACCACTTCTGTTTCTTCTTTAATAATTTGGTTAAAGGTGCTGTGATGGGCGAAAAGTTTGGAACGAAGCGTCGATACCAATATTACGATATTACGATTCCAATAATACGACGAAGTTCCTTTATGTTTCGCGGGGGTATCAGTGATTTAACTGCTTCGATCTTGTCGGGATCCGTGTGAATACCAGTCTGATTTACCATGTGTCCAAGATATCGCATTTCTGCCTTGCCAAATTCACATTTCTCAGTATTGATCTTAAGTCCGGCCGATTTCAAGCGTTTAAATACTTCAGTCAGGGCATTCATATGTTCAGCGAAGGTGCTTCCGATGACAATGATGTCATCCAAGTAGGCGAATGCGTATGGTTCCAATTCCGGACTGATAATTCTGTCGAGTAGTCGTTGAAAAGTAGCAGGGGCTGAGTGCAACCCAAACGGCATGACTTTCCACTGGTAGAGTCCTCTGCCAGGAACGGTGAACGCGGTATATGGTCGACTTGTTGCCTTCAACGGAATCTGCCAGTATCCTTGCTTAAGGTCGATCGTAGAAATGTATTTGGCTCCTTTGAGCTTGTCGAGTATATGGTTAATCTGGGGTAGTGGATACGCATCCTTGATTGAGATTTCATTCAGTTGTCGGTAGTCAACACACAGCCTCCATGTACCTTGTTTCTTCTTGACCAACACGATGGGTGAGCTATAAGGACTGTTGGACGATTCGATTTTCCCTTCTGCCAATAATTGGTCGATCTCTTCGTTAATAATCGCCTGCATCGCGGGGTTTCTGGGCATGTATCGCTGTTTGAACGGCCGCTGGTGTTTGAGTCGAATCTCGTGCTCAGTAACACTGGTTGGTCCTTTAACGTTTTCAAACTGTGGTAATTCAACTGCCAGGAACTTGTCCAACTGCTGCCTTTCGGTCAGACGACTTTGGATCACTGGTTGACTCGGTTCGGTGTGTGCTATTATAGTATTCTTTCCTTGGTTAATGGTGAAACCAAATTTCGATAGGAAATCAGTCCCTATTAGGAATTTGTCCATCAGTTCTGGTATGAAGACAAATTCTTGGATGTACGTGTGGCCTTTCCATTCCAATTGTATCATATATGCCTGACGAGCGGTGACTGTAGATTTGTTGGCTAAGGCGAAAGTCATAGTTATCGGTCTAACTGGTACTTGGTTGGTTATACAGACTTGCTGTATCGTTTTTCCGATGCATGATTTCCCTGCCCCAGTATCGATGACAGATATTTCCTTGCAGTCTTTCACGTGAGCTGTGAGGGTTCTCTTGTTATCTCCTTCCAAGATAACTATGACGGGGGAGATTCTCTTCTTTACTCGGTAGGGTCCGATGTACCGTGGGGCCAATTTGGCGGCAAATTGCTGGGCGGCCGAGGAGAGTGGTCCATGATGATAATACACCATTTCTCCTACTGCAGGTATCCACGGGCGGCGTCGCAGGTCGTAGTACCTCTTCTGGGTTCCAAATGCTTTTGCGAAATTTAGCCGGACTAAGGCGAGTATCTCGTGTAATCTGGTCACGCGTTCCGCGGTGTCAGGATCGGAATTTAACAGTGTGGACGGTAGGCTTAATTCCCGGCCAAAATTTAGATATGCCGCTGAGTAACCTGTTACCTCGTTTCAATTAGTGTTTATGGCTAACATTAGCTCTGGTAGATGCTCATCCCATCTGCGATGGTCCGTCTTTACATATTATGCGATCATGGTCTTGATGACGCGGTTCATCCTTTCCGTTGGGTTGGCTTGCGGCGTATATGGTGGCGTAAACCTCTGCTTTATTTGTAGTTGCGCGAGCAGGTTTTGGAACTGTTTACTTCTGTATTGCGTACCGTTGTCAGTGATTAACAGTTTTGGGCAGCCATACCGGCTAAGTATTCGTTTCCTGAATCCTTTTATCTACGCGGGGGTTGTGGCATCGTGCAACGCCATGATTTCTGCCCATTTAGAAAACTTGTCGTAGAAAACGAGTATCATCGTATTTCCCTTCGTCGATCGTGGCAGTGGTCCTACAAAATCGGAGCATGCAATTTCCCAAGGGTGGTTAGCGGCAGTCATATACATTTTTCCAACCGGTTTGCAAGTTGGTATCTGTGGTGACTGCCTGGATCTTGGAGTCGTACCATGAACAGGTTTCAGTAGTAGGTAATAATATCTTGATTTGGGGTTTCTGGGTGGGGCGTCTAGATAAGACATCTGCCACTGTATTTGATGATCCCTTTCGATAGCGAATCTCGAAGTCGTGTTGTTGCAATTCTATGGCCCCGCCAGTCGTCCAGATGGGTTATCGATGCTATGTAGCCATCTAAGCGATTGATGATCGGTCTGTACAAGGAAATGATACCCTTCTAGGTATGGTCTCATTTTCCGTATACCCCACACTACCGCCAAACACTCCCTTTCGGTGACTGAGTAATTTCGCTCAGCGTATGCGATCACTCGCTCCTGGTTGTTTATTGTCTGCCAGAGTACTGCTCCAAGTCCATCGGCGCTAGCGTCTGTTTGCAGGACGAACTGTCTGGAAAAATCTGGGCAGGCAAGAACTGGTGCCTCGGTTAGTTTCGTTTTCAGTGTTTCGAATGCTTCCTTTTGGGCTTCTTCCCACGACCACTTCTGTTTCTTCTTTAATAATTTGGTTAAAGGTGCTGTGATGGTCGAAAAGTTTGGAACGAAGCGTCGATACCAATATTACGATATTACGATTCCAATAATACGACGAAGTTCCTTTATGTTTCGCGGGGGTATCAGTGATTTAACTGCTTCGATCTTGTCGGGATCCGTGTGAATACCACTCTGATTTACCATGTGTCCAAGATATCGCATTTCTGCCTTGCCAAATTCACATTTCTCAGTATTGATCTTAAGTCCGGCCGATTTCAAGCGTTTAAATACTTCAGTCAGGGCATTCATATGTTCAGCGAAGGTGCTTCCGATGACAATGATGTCATCCAAGTAGGCGAATGCGTATGGTTCCAATTCCGGACTGATAATTCTGTCGAGTAGTCGTTGAAAAGTAGCAGGGGCTGAGTGCAACCCAAACGGCATGACTTTCCACTGGTAGAGTCCTCTGCCAGGAACGGTGAACGCGGTATATGGTCGACTTGTTGCCTTCAACGGAATCTGCCAGTATCCTTGCTAAAGGTCGATCGTAGAAATGTATTTGGCTCCTTTGAGCTTGTCGAGTATATGGTTAATCTGGGGTAGTGGATACGCATCCTTGATTGAGATTTCATTCAGTTGTCGGTAGTCAACACACAGCCTCCAGGTACCTTGTTTCTTCTTGACCAACACGATGGGTGAGCTATAAGGACTGTTGGACGATTCGATTTTCCCTTCTGCCAATAATTGGTCGATCTCTTCGTTAATAATCGCCTGCATCGCGGGGTTTCTGGGCATGTATCGCTGTTTGAACGGCCGCTGGTGTTTGAGTCGAATCTCGTGCTCAGTAACACTGGTTGGTCCTTTAACGTTTTCAAACTGTGGTAATTCAACTGCCAGGAACTTGTCCAACTGCTGCCTTTCGGTCAGACGACTTTGGATCACTGGTTGACTCGGTTCGGTGTGTGCTATTATAGTATTCTTTCCTTGGTTAATGGTGAAACTAAATTTCGATAGGAAATCAGTCCCTATTAGGAATTTGTCCATCAGTTCTGGTATGAAGACAAATTCTTGGATGTACGTGTGGCCTTTCCATTCCAATTGTATCATATATGCCTGACGAGCGGTGACTGTAGATTTGTTGGCTAAGGCGAAAGTCATAGTTATCGGTCTAACTGGTACTTGGTTGGTTATACAGACTTGCTGTATCGTTTTTCCGATGCATGATTTCCCTGCCCCAGTATCGATGACAGATATTTCCTTGCAGTCTTTCACGTGAGCTGTGAGGGTTCTCTTGTTATCTCCTTCCAAGATAACTATGACGGGGGAGATTCTCTTCTTTACTCGGTAGGGTCCGATGTACCGTGGGGCCAATTTGGCGGCAAATTGCTGGGCGGCCGAGGAGAGTGGTCCATGATGATAATACACCATTTCTCCTACTGCAGGTATCCACGGGCGGCGTCGGAGGTCGTAGTACCTCTTCTGGGTTCCAAATGCTTTTGCGAGATTTAGCCGGACTAAGGCGAGTATCTCGTGTAATCTGGTCACGCGTTCCGCGGTGTCAGGATCGGAATTTAACAGTGTGGACGGTAGGCTTAATTCCCGGCCAAAATTTAGATATGCCGCTGAGTACCCTGTTACCTCGTTTCAATTAGTGTTTATGGCTAACATTAGCTCTGGTAGATGCTCATCCCATCTGCGATGGTCCGTCTTTACATATTGTGCGATCATGGTCTTGATGACGCGGTTCATCCTTTCCGTTGGGTTGGCTTGCGGCGTATATGGTGGCGTAAACCTCTGCTTTATTTGTAGTTGCGCGAGCAGGTTTTGGAACTGTTTACTTCTGTATTGCGTACCGTTGTCAGTGATTAACAGTTTTGGGCAGCCATACCGGCTAAGTATTCGTTCCCTGAATCCTTTTATCAACGCGGGGGTTGTGGCATCGTGCAACGCCATGATTTCTGCCCATTTAGAAAACTTGTCGTAGAAAACGAGTATCATCGTATTTCCCTTCGTCGATCGTGGCAGTGGTCCTACAAAATCGGAGCATGCAATTTCCCAAGGGTGGTTAGCGGCAGTCATATACATTTTTCCAACCGGTTTGCAAGTTGGTATCTGTGGTGACTGCCTGGATCTTGGAGTCGTACCATGAACAGGTTTCAGTAGTAGGTAATAATATCTTGATTTGGGGTTTCTGGGTGGGGCGTCTAGATAAGACATCTGCCACTGTATTTGATGATCCCTTTCGATAGCGAATCTCGAAGTCGTGTTGTTGCAATTCTATGGCCCCGCCAGTCGTCCAGATGGGTTATCGATGCTATGTAGCCATCTCAGCGATTGATGATCGGTCTGTACAAGGAAATGATACCCTTCTAGGTATGGTCTCATTTTCCGTATACCCCACACTACCGCCAAACACTCCCTTTCGGTGACTGAGTAATTTCGCTCAGCGTCTGTAAGCGTTCGACTAGCGTATGCGATCACTCGCTCCTGGTTGTTTATTGTCTGCCAGAGTACTGCTCCAAGTCCATCGGCGCTAGCGTCTGTTTGCAGGACGAACTGTCTGGAAAAATCTGGGCAGGCAAGAACTGGTGCCTCGGTTAGTTTCGTTTTCAGTGTTTCGAATGCTTCCTTTTGGGCTTCTTCCCACGACAACTTCTGTTTCTTCTTTAATAATTTGGTTAAAGGTGCTGTGATGGTCGAAAAGTTTGGAACGAAGCGTCGATACCAATATTACGATATTACGATTCCAATAATACGACGAAGTTCCTTTATGTTTCGCGGGGGTATCAGTGATTTAACTGCTTCGATCTTGTCGGGATCCGTGTGAATACCACTCTGATTTACCATGTGTCCAAGATATCGCATTTCTGCCTTGCCAAATTCACATTTCTCAGTATTGATCTTAAGTCCGGCCGATTTCAAGCGTTTAAATACTTCAGTCAGGGCATTCATATGTTCAGCGAAGGTGCTTCCGATGACAATGATGTCATCCAAGTAGGCGAATGCGTATGGTTCCAATTCCGGACTGATAATTCTGTCGAGTAGTCGTTGAAAAGTAGCAGGGGCTGAGTGCAACCCAAACGGCATGACTTTCCACTGGTAGAGTCCTCTGCCAGGAACGGTGAACGCGGTATATGGTCGACTTGTTGCCTTCAACGGAATCTGCAAGTATCCTTGCTTAAGGTCGATCGTAGAAATGTATTTGGCTCCTTTGAGCTTGTCGAGTATATGGTTAATCTGGGGTAGTGGATACGCATCCTTGATTGAGATTTCATTCAGTTGTCGGTAGTCAACACACAGCCTCCAGGTACCTTGTTTCTTCTTGACCAACACGATGGGTGAGCTATAAGGACTGTTGGACGATTCGATTTTCCCTTCTGCCAATAATTGGTCGATCTCTTCGTTAATAATCGCCTGCATCGCGGGGTTTCTGGGCATGTATCGCTGTTTGAACGGCCGCTGGTGTTTGAGTCGAATCTCGTGCTCAGTAACACTGGTTGGTCCTTTAACGTTTTCAAACTGTGGTAATTCAACTGCCAGGAACTTGTCCAACTGCTGCCTTTCGGTCAGACGACTTTGGATCACTGGTTGACTCGGTTCGGTGTGTGCTATTATAGTATTCTTTCCTTGGTTAATGGTGAAACTAAATTTCGATAGGAAATCAGTCCCTATTAGGAATTTGTCCATCAGTTCTGGTATGAAGACAAATTCTTGGATGTACGTGTGGCCTTTCCATTCCAATTGTATCATATATGCCTGACGAGCGGTGACTGTAGATTTGTTGGCTAAGGCGAAAGTCATAGTTATCGGTCTAACTGGTACTTGGTTGGTTATACAGACTTGCTGTATCGTTTTTCCGATGCATGATTTCCCTGCCCCAGTATCGATGACAGATATTTCCTTGCAGTCTTTCACGTGAGCTGTGAGGGTTCTCTTGTTATCTCCTTCCAAGATAACTATGACGGGGGAGATTCTCTTCTTTACTCGGTAGGGTCCGATGTACCGTGGGGCCAATTTGGCGGCAAATTGCTGGGCGGCCGAGGAGAGTGGTCCATGATGATAATACACCATTTCTCCTACTGCAGGTATCCACGGGCGGCGTCGGAGGTCGTAGTACCTCTTCTGGGTTCCAAATGCTTTTGCGAGATTTAGCCGGACTAAGGCGAGTATCTCGTGTAATCTGGTCACGCGTTCCGCGGTGTCAGGATCGGAATTTAACAGTGTGGACGGTAGGCTTAATTCCCGGCCAAAATTTAGATATGCCGCTGAGTACCCTGTTACCTCGTTTCAATTAGTGTTTATGGCTAACATTAGCTCTGGTAGATGCTCATCCCATCTGCGATGGTCCGTCTTTACATATTGTGCGATCATGGTCTTGATGACGCGGTTCATCCTTTCCGTTGGGTTGGCTTGCGGCGTATATGGTGGCGTAAACCTCTGCTTTATTTGTAGTTGCGCGAGCAGGTTTTGGAACTGTTTACTTCTGTATTGCGTACCGTTGTCAGTGATTAACAGTTTTGGGCAGCCATACCGGCTAAGTATTCGTTCCCTGAATCCTTTTATCAACGCGGGGGTTGTGGCATCGTGCAACGCCATGATTTCTGCCCATTTAGAAAACTTGTCGTAGAAAACGAGTATCATCGTATTTCCCTTCGTCGATCGTGGCAGTGGTCCTACAAAATCGGAGCATGCAATTTCCCAAGGGTGGTTAGCGGCAGTCATATACATTTTTCCAACCGGTTTGCAAGTTGGTATCTGTGGTGACTGCCTGGATCTTGGAGTCGTACCATGAACAGGTTTCAGTAGTAGGTAATAATATCTTGATTTGGGGTTTCTGGGTGGGGCGTCTAGATAAGACATCTGCCACTGTATTTGATGATCCCTTTCGATAGCGAATCTCGAAGTCGTGTTGTTGCAATTCTATGGCCCCGCCAGTCGTCCAGATGGGTTATCGATGCTATGTAGCCATCTCAGCGATTGATGATCGGTCTGTACAAGGAAATGATACCCTTCTAGGTATGGTCTCATTTTCCGTATACCCCACACTACCGCCAAACACTCCCTTTCGGTGACTGAGTAATTTCGCTCAGCGTCTGTAAGCGTTCGACTAGCGTATGCGATCACTCGCTCCTGGTTGTTTATTGTCTGCCAGAGTACTGCTCCAAGTCCATCGGCGCTAGCGTCTGTTTGCAGGACGAACTGTCTGGAAAAATCTGGGCAGGCAAGAACTGGTGCCTCGGTTAGTTTCGTTTTCAGTGTTTCGAATGCTTCCTTTTGGGCTTCTTCCCACGACAACTTCTGTTTCTTCTTTAATAATTTGGTTAAAGGTGCTGTGATGGTCGAAAAGTTTGGAACGAAGCGTCGATACCAATATTACGATATTACGATTCCAATAATACGACGAAGTTCCTTTATGTTTCGCGGGGGTATCAGTGATTTAACTGCTTCGATCTTGTCGGGATCCGTGTGAATACCACTCTGATTTACCATGTGTCCAAGATATCGCATTTCTGCCTTGCCAAATTCACATTTCTCAGTATTGATCTTAAGTCCGGCCGATTTCAAGCGTTTAAATACTTCAGTCAGGGCATTCATATGTTCAGCGAAGGTGCTTCCGATGACAATGATGTCATCCAAGTAGGCGAATGCGTATGGTTCCAATTCCGGACTGATAATTCTGTCGAGTAGTCGTTGAAAAGTAGCAGGGGCTGAGTGCAACCCAAACGGCATGACTTTCCACTGGTAGAGTCCTCTGCCAGGAACGGTGAACGCGGTATATGGTCGACTTGTTGCCTTCAACGGAATCTGCAAGTATCCTTGCTTAAGGTCGATCGTAGAAATGTATTTGGCTCCTTTGAGCTTGTCGAGTATATGGTTAATCTGGGGTAGTGGATACGCATCCTTGATTGAGATTTCATTCAGTTGTCGGTAGTCAACACACAGCCTCCAGGTACCTTGTTTCTTCTTGACCAACACGATGGGTGAGCTATAAGGACTGTTGGACGATTCGATTTTCCCTTCTGCCAATAATTGGTCGATCTCTTCGTTAATAATCGCCTGCATCGCGGGGTTTCTGGGCATGTATCGCTGTTTGAACGGCCGCTGGTGTTTGAGTCGAATCTCGTGCTCAGTAACACTGGTTGGTCCTTTAACGTTTTCAAACTGTGGTAATTCAACTGCCAGGAACTTGTCCAACTGCTGCCTTTCGGTCAGACGACTTTGGATCACTGGTTGACTCGGTTCGGTGTGTGCTATTATAGTATTCTTTCCTTGGTTAATGGTGAAACCAAATTTCGATAGGAAATCAGTCCCTATTAGGAATTTGTCCATCAGTTCTGGTATGAAGACAAATTCTTGGATGTACGTGTGGCCTTTCCATTCCAATTGTATCATATATGCCTGACGAGCGGTGACTGTAGATTTGTTGGCTAAGGCGAAAGTCATAGTTATCGGTCTAACTGGTACTTGGTTGGTTATACAGACTTGCTGTATCGTTTTTCCGATGCATGATTTCCCTGCCCCAGTATCGATGACAGATATTTCCTTGCAGTCTTTCACGTGAGCTGTGAGGGTTCTCTTGTTATCTCCTTCCAAGATAACTATGACGGGGGAGATTCTCTTCTTTACTCGGTAGGGTCCGATGTACCGTGGGGCCAATTTGGCGGCAAATTGCTGGGCGGCCGAGGAGAGTGGTCCATGATGATAATACACCATTTCTCCTACTGCAGGTATCCACGGGCGGCGTCGGAGGTCGTAGTACCTCTTCTGGGTTCCAAATGCTTTTGCGAGATTTAGCCGGACTAAGGCGAGTATCTCGTGTAATCTGGTCACGCGTTCCGCGGTGTCAGGATCGGAATTTAACAGTGTGGACGGTAGGCTTAATTCCCGGCCAAAATTTAGATATGCTGCTGAGTACCCTGTTACCTCGTTTCGATTAGTGTTTATGGCTAACATTAGCTCTGGTAGATGCTCATCCCATCTGCGATGGTCCGTCTTTACATATTGTGCGATCATGGTCTTGATGACGCGGTTCATCCTTTCCGTTGGGTTGCGGCGTATATGGTGGCGTAAACCTCTGCTTTATTTGTAGTTGCGCGAGCAGGTTTTGGAACTGTTTACTTCTGTATTGCGTACCGTTGTCAGTGATTAACAGTTTTGGGCAGCCATACCGGCTAAGCATTCGTTCCCTGAATCCTTTTATCAACGCGGGGGTTGTGGCATCGTGCAACGCCATGATTTCTGCCCATTTAGAAAACTTGTCGTAGAAAACGAGTATCATCGTATTTCCCTTCGTCGATCGTGGCAGTGGTCCTACAAAATCGGAGCATGCAATTTCCCAAGGGTGGTTAGCGGCAGTCATATACATTTTTCCAACCGGTTTGCAAGTTGGTATCTGTGGTGACTGCCTGGATCTTGGAGTCGTACCATGAACAGGTTTCAGTAATAGGTAATAATATCTTGATTTGGGGTTTCTGGGTGGGGCGTCTAGATAAGACATCTGCCACTGTATTTGATGATGCCTTTCGATAGCGAATCTCGAAGTCGTGTTGTTGCAATTCTATGGCCCAGCGCGCCAGTCGTCCAGATGGGTTATCGATGCTATGTAGCCATCTCAGCGATTGATGATCGGTCTGTACGAGGAAATGATACCCTTCTAGGTATGGTCTCATTTCCCGTATACCCCACACTACCGCCAAACACTCCCTTTCGGTGACTGAGTAATTTCGTTCAGCGTCTGTAAGCGTTCGACTAGCGTATGCGATCACTCGCTCCTGGTTGTTTATTGTCTGCCAGAGTACTGCTCCAAGTCCATCGGCGCTAGCGTCTGTTTGCAGGACGAATTGTCTGGAAAAATCTGGGCAGGCAAGAACTGGTGCCTCGGTTAGTTTCGTTTTCAGTGTTTCGAATGCTTCCTTTTGGGCTTCTTCCCACGACCACTTCTGTTTCTTCTTTAATAATTTGGTTAAAGGTGCTGTGATGGTCGAAAAGTTTGGAACGAAGCGTCGATACCAATATTACGATATTACGATTCCAATAATACGACGAAGTTCCTTTATGTTTCGCGGGGGTATCAGTGATTTAACTGCTTCGATCTTGTCGGGATCCGTGTGAATACCAGTCTGATTTACCATGTGTCCAAGATATCGCATTTCTGCCTTGCCAAATTCACATTTCTCAGTATTGATCTTAAGTCCGGCCGATTTCAAGCGTTTAAATACTTCAGTCAGGGCATTCATATGTTCAGCGAAGGTGCTTCCGATGACAATGATGTCATCCAAGTAGGCAAACGCGTATGGTTCCAATTCCGGACTGATAATTCTGTCGAGTAGTCGTTGAAAAGTAGCAGGGGCTGAGTGCAACCCAAACGGCATGACTTTCCACTGGTAGAGTCCTCTGCCAGGAACGGTGAACGCGGTATATGGTCGACTTGTTGCCTTCAACGGAATCTGCCAGTATCCTTGCTTAAGGTCGATCGTAGAAATGTATTTGGCTCCTTTGAGCTTGTCGAGTATATGGTTAATCTGGGGTAGTGGATACGCATCCTTGATTGAGATTTCATTCAGTTGTCGGTAGTCAACACACAGCCTCCAGGTACCTTGTTTCTTCTTGACCAACACGATGGGTGAGCTATAAGGACTGTTGGACGATTCGATTTTCCCTTCTGCCAATAATTGGTCGATCTCTTCGTTAATAATCGCCTGCATCGCGGGGTTTCTGGGCATGTATCGCTGTTTGAACGGCCGCTGGTGTTTGAGTCGAATCTCGTGCTCAGTAACACTGGTTGGTCCTTTAACGTTTTCAAACTGTGGTAATTCAACTGCCAGGAACTTGTCCAACTGCTGCCTTTCGGTCAAACGACTTTGGATCACTGGTTGACTCGGTTCGGTGTGTGCTATTATAGTATTCTTTCCTTGGTTAATGGTGAAACCAAATTTCGATAGGAAATCAGTCCCTATTAGGAATTTGTCCATCAGGTCTGGTATGAAGACAAATTCTTGGATGTACGTGTGGCCTTTCCATTCCAATTGTATCATATATGCCTGACGAGCGGTGACTGTAGATTTGTTGGCTAAGGCGAAAGTCATAGTTATCGGTCTAACTGGTACTTGGTTGGTTATACAGACTTGCTGTATCGTTTTTCCGATGCATGATTTCCCTGCCCCAGTATCGATGACAGATATTTCCTTGCAGTCTTTCACGTGAGCTGTGAGGGTTCTCTTGTTATCTCCTTCCAAGATAACTATGACGGGGGAGATTCTCTTCTTTACTCGGTAGGGTCCGATGTACCGTGGGGCCAATTTGGCGGCAAATTGCTGGGCGGCCGAGGAGAGTGGTCGATAATGAAATACACCATTTCTCCTACTGCAGGTGTCCACGGGCGGCGTCGGAGGTCGTAGTACCTCTTCTGGGTTCCAAATGCTTTTGCGAGATTTAGCCGGACTAAGGCGAGTATCTCGTGTAATCTGGTCACGCGTTCTGCGGTGTCAGGATCGGAATTTAACAGTGTGGACGGTAGGCTTAATTCCCGGCCAAAATTTAGATATGCCGCTGAGTACCCTGTTACCTCGTTTCGATTAGTGTTTATGGCTAACATTAGCTCTGGTAGATGCTCATCCCATCTGCGATGGTCCGTCTTTACATATTGTGCGATCATGGTCTTGATGACGCGGTTCATCCTTTCCGTTGGGTTGGCTTGCGGCGTATATGGTGGCGTAAACCTCTGCTTTATTTGTAGTTGCGCGAGCAGGTTTTGGAACTGTTTACTTCTGTATTGCGTACCGTTGTCAGTGATTAACAGTTTTGGGCAGCCATACCGGCTAAGTATTCGTTCCCTGAATCCTTTTATCAACGCGGGGGTTGTGGCATCGTGCAACGCCATGATTTCTGCCCATTTAGAAAACTTGTCGTAGAAAACGAGTATCATCGTATTTCCTTTCGTCGATCGTGGCAGTGGTCCTACAAAATCGGAGCATGCAATTTCCCAAGGGTGGTTAGCGGCAGTCATATACATTTTTCCAACCGGTTTTCGAGTTGGTATCTGTGGTGACTGCCTGGATCTTGGAGTCGTACCATGAACAGGTTTCAGTAATAGGTAATAATATCTTGATTTGGGGTTTCTGGGTGGGGTGTCTAGATAAGACATCTGCCACTGTATTTGATGATCCCTTTCGATAGCGAATCTCGAAGTCGTGTTGTTGCAATTCTATGGCCCAGCGCGCCAGTCGTCCAGATGGGTTATCGATGCTATGTAGCCATCTCAGCGATTGATGATCGGTCTGTACAAGGAAATGAGGTATGGTCTCATTTTCCGTATACCCCACACTACCGCCAAACACTCCCTTTCGGTGACTGAGTAATTTCGCTCAGCGTCTGTAAGCGTTCGACTAGCGTATGCGATCACTCGCTCCTGGTTGTTTATTGTCTGCCAGAGTACTGCTCCAAGTTCATCGGCGCTAGCGTCTGTTTGCAGGACGAACTGTCTGGAAAAATCTGGGCAGGCAAGAACTGGTGCCTCGGTTAGTTTCGTTTTCAGTGTTTTGAATGCTTCCTTTTGGGCTTCTTCCCACGACCACTTCTGTTTCTTCTTTAATAATTTGGTTAAAGGTGCTGTGATGGTCGAAAAGTTTGGAACGAAGCGTCGATACCAATATTACGATATTACGATTCCAATAATACGACGAAGTTCCTTTATGTTTCGCGGGGGTATCAGTGATTTAACTGCTTCGATCTTGTCGGGATCCGTGTGAATACCAGTCTGATTTACCATGTGTCCAAGATATCGCATTTCTGCCTTGCCAAATTCACATTTCTCAGTATTGATCTTAAGTCCGGCCGATTTCAAGCGTTTAAATACTTCAGTCAGGGCATTCATATGTTCAGCGAAGGTGCTTCCGATGAAAATGATGTCATCCAAGTAGGCAAACGCGTATGGTTCCAATTCCGGACTGATAATTCTGTCGAGTAGTCGTTGAAAAGTAGCAGGGGCTGAGTGCAACCCAAACGGCATGACTTTCCACTGGTAGAGTCCTCTGCCAGGAACGGTGAACGCGGTATATGGTCGACTTGTTGCCTTCAACGGAATCTGCCAGTATCCTTGCTTAAGGTCGATCGTAGAAATGTATTTGGCTCCTTTGAGCTTGTCGAGTATATGGTTAATCTGGGGTAGTGGATACGCATCCTTGATTGAGATTTCATTCAGTTGTCAGTAGCCAACACACAGCCTCCAGGTACCTTGTTTCTTCTTGACCAACACGATGGGTGAGCTATAAGGACTGTTGGACGATTCGATTTTCCCTTCTGCCAATAATTGGTCGATCTCTTCGTTAATAATCGCCTGCATCGCGGGGTTTCTGGGCATGTATCGCTGTTTGAACGGCCATTGGTGTTTGAGTCGAATTTCGTGCTCAGTAACACTGGTTGGTCCTTTAACGTTTTCAAACTGTGGTAATTCAACTGCCAGGAACTTGTCCAACTGCTGCCTTTCGGTCAGAAGGCTTTGGATCACTGGTTGACTCGGTTCGGTGTGTGCTATTATAGTATTCTTTCCTTGGTTAATGGTGAAACCAAATTTCGATAGGAAATCAGTCCCTATTAGGAATTTGTCCATCAGTTCTGGTATGAAGACAAATTCTTGGATGTACGTGTGGCCTTTCCATTCCAATTGTATCATATATGCCTGACGAGCGGTGACTGTAGATTTGTTGGCTAAGGCGAAAGTCATAGTTATCGGTCTAACTGGTACTTGGTTGGTTATACAGACTTGCTGTATCGTTTTTCCGATGCATGATTTCCCTGCCCCAGTATCGATGATGGCATTATATTGTTTATTGTAACATACAATTGGTAATGTGTATGAGGCGTGACTGAGTACAGTCGGGTCTGGGACGTCTAATGCCTCATAGGATTGGACGGCCCGTTGGCGTTTCCCGGTCTACATTGACCGTTGAGGTGCTGTATACCATCTATGCCGCAGTATGAACAGAACAGTTGTCGCGCCTGTTGGCATTTCCTTCGAACATGCCCTGGCTGACCGCACTTCCAACAATGGGTTTTCTGTTTATATGCGCTGGTGGGTGGTATATTACTGGTGGGTATCTGGTCGTTGATCTGGTTGATATGTTGTGGACATGTTACATCGCTGGCCACGATAGGATATGTGACATTGCTGGTATGATGCGGATATGTTACATCGTTGCTTTGTCTTGTTGGCGCGGAGATTTGTCGAGCTGACTGGATGGTCGTCTGGTGTGGAACGGATATTGGCTGTGGTATTGGTGGACTATAGCGTGTATGGGGTATAATTGCTGGTTGAAACGGTGGTGCTGTGTGACGAAGCGGTGGTGCAGTGGGGCGTAATGGTACCCGCCGACTCGGCATCTGCATAGGCCGTGGCGAATGTTGTTCAGCCATCAAGCACTCGAAGTTTTCGATGAGGGTGGTGAGCTCCGACAGATTTGCGAACTCTCGGCGTTTGATATAATGCCTGTATTCAGGGCGCAAATTGTCATAAATTCGCTGCAGCTTCTCATCGGTCATGAGGGACGTATGCCATCTCATCAGAGCCTGAATCGCAGTTATGAAGTCCTTCCCTTTCTCTTTACTACCCTGTATTCGGTTTTGAATACGGTCCAGTAGTTGTGAGTAGAACCGCATCGGTAAAAAGAAACGGCGCAGTTCTTCGCTAAATGTGTCCCAACTATTTAATGATTCTTTATTGTTTCGGTACCACACTAGCGCGTTCCCTTTTAATAATTCGGGTAGCGTGCGTACAATTCGGTCAAGAGGCAACTGGTAACAGTCGGCCAGTTCTTCCACGCGTTCCAAAAATTCTAGTGGGTTGTTTGTACCTCCATCGTACCTTACATTCCATTTCCTAACTTTATCCATGACCTCAGAGTCAGATGGACGATAGGCTAGCGGCTGCGAAGTACTTGCATCTACTGCTGGATGAATGACTATGGGAATTTCAACCATCTTTCTGTTTGTTGCTGCTCTTTCCCCAGTCCGCAGGTCTTCAAAAGATTTAAACTTTTTTAATTCAGCTGCTAATTTCTTTCGTAGTTCATCTACGGTTCCTGTCTGGTCTATGCCACGACGTTCCAGTTCGCTGATCAACTCTTCTTTTCGCAAAGAGTACACCCCAGACGCACTCAGTCCAGTGTCTGTGGTTGCCATTGCCAAAAGGTGGTTGGTTGCTCGGGTCTGAATTTGCGCACTCTCCGGTTGGTGCCCAGACTATATCAGTAGTGATGATTTTACTAATATCAGCAAAAACGTTCCCTTTGGTAGTTGGCTCGGTAGATGTCTCTTTCGTAAATTAAGTTTTTCTTTGCTGCTTTTATTCTAATCGTTCGCTTAAACTAGTGTTGGTTCTAATAAATTTTCTGATGATACGACCGTTCGTGTCGTCTGCTTATATTTACGTTGGTTTAAATTTTCTGATGATGCGACTATTCTGGTTGTCGACTTATATTAAGACGGGCTCTAAATATATTTCTATCGGTGTGACCATTCTTGTCGTATACTAATATTTCGACTAGGCTTTACGCAATTACTGCGACCATTCTTGTCGTTTTGCTTATATTACTTATATATAATAATTTTTTTGTTTTTTTTTTTTTTTTTTTTTTTTGTTTTGCGGGGGGTGACTATTTTAATATAGTCCCTGTTCGGGCGCCAAATTTGTAACGTTTTTACTCGGGTGATGCTCGCCGGCTTACCCAGGGTTCTTCTCCTCTACTTCGGTGTTACAAATTGTTGTTGTTCCTTATAAATAAGAATTCGGGTTTTAATTTATATTTTGGTTTTTGTCTTTATTTATTCTCTTCTTGAGATTTTAATATTATATTACATGTCTTTCAAGTGCTTTAACTAGAAATAGCTACTTATTTATACTTAAATATTTATATTCCTAAACATACGTATAGGGGTATTTGCAGGAGATTGGCGCATCCAATACCCTATACCACAGTCGGACTTCGCAGTCGACTGAAAAGAATTGGTTATAGTGGGGAAACACAGACTGACGTCACCTATTCCCCGCTATATACGAGTGACCATAATGGGCTTTGATGAGGAAGAAGCGATAAAATCTACTCACTTCCCACTAAGTGCAATGCCGGTCAGTAGACTATGGCGCTAGTAAGGAAAAGCGATAAAATCCACTTATCCCTTTACCAGCCCACGAGAGATTTCGGCAGAACAGATCCTCAGTGACGAAAAAGCGATTGAATCTACTTATTTCGCACTGCGGGTACTGTTTTGTCGACTTACAGCCAGGGTGTAATATGTTAGAAAGAGAAAGCGATAAAATCCACTTATCTCTTAATAACAAAATTTCACGAGCTGCTTTGTATGTATTGGGTTCAGTAGATTACTGTTCCCTTTTTAAAAAGTTGTTCGTGTAGAACGTTGAGAGACTCTTACCCACTTTCAATGTAAACACTGAGTTAGGTTTTTTTGGAGTGTGGATCTCTGATTGTACTGCGTTTTCGGTCCCTATGTCTTTAATAAAAAGTAAAGGCTTCTTGTGAATTATATATATCTTCCAAATCAAAAATTTCTAAAAATTTATTGACTTTATTGTTGACTTACTAGTGTTAATATTATATGAATATACCTTTTCCTCCATTGTTTATAATAACAAATCCAAGCCTTTTCTTTTGTTATAGAGACATAGGGCCGAATGAATATTTTATTATATATGATATTAAAATTAAAAATATCCGAGTCAATGCCGGGGTGTGAACCTGGTAACTAGAGACTTCTAGCTCATAGCACTCTGCTGGCGCTATTGACTCACTTGAGTAACACAAGAATATATCTTAATATCAACGCCTAGTCAAGCAATTTATTCTTAAAGTGTATACGGCCAATAGTAAGTACCCGCAACCCGGGAAATAGTTTTTGCTATTCCCATGTGGCCTGCGGTCACATCTGTGTGATTTTCTTCCAAGACTTGTGGGCGCAATGGTTTGGGGACGCAAATCTTCCATGCAGATTGAGCATTTTCTGTGTAACAGGTTGGGTTATAGATGTGTCTATACAGGGTTTTGTCGAGGACCTGGTATTCGGGGTTGTCTTCTGGTTTTGTGGTGACTACCTGGATCTTGGAGTCGTACCATGAACAGGTTTCAGTAATAGGTAATAATATCTTGATTTGGGGTTTCTGGGTGGGGTGTCTAGATAAGACATGTTCGCGACAACGCACTCCACCTAGATCGTCGTACAAGAAAGGCGTACTGCAGTACGGATACTAAAGGCCCTCGGAGCAATTCCAGAGACCAACAGAACAACGAAGCAGGTCGCCAAGCTTAAATGGGCTCAAGCCATTATTAACAAGCATGAACAACGGACCAGCGATGACTCAACGTCTAAGCGACAGAGATCGGTAGAGGAAATCGATTCGATTTCAAAAAGACCTAGAGTGCAAAACACCAGCACACTTAGTCATTCCATCGTTACATCTCAGAGGTTTTTCAGTGATGTCGTTAAGGACAAATTGTAGTCGCAGTGATAGATCGGGGAGACAATGATGGAACTATCTCTCCAGAACGGTGGCAACTAGTCAAGATAAAGCTCGCTAGTAGCTTCTTTTATGAAGGAGCATCCAGGACCACCTCCTAGTACCAGCGATGGCGGCTGGCTACAAGGCCGTATTAAGCTAATCGCGTGTGATGACTAAAGATCTCGCGATCTCTATAAACAGACCATAAGCAGTCTAGGAGAGGTTGGCCAGGTGATAAGCTCGAGGTCATTGCGATGGAGGATATCCCAATCCGACCGAGAGCTCGCACCTGGATCCCAACTGAACCCTCCTCTGCGGATGAAATACTCCCGGTTCTTCGAACTAGCAATCCCTCACTTCCGACACACGACTGGAAAGTCGCCAAGTTGGAGGAGCAAAAGTTCCCTACAGATCCGGGATTGTTGTGATCAACCAGGAAACCCTTGCTCCTCTGGCTGATACCAAAGGCGTGGTAAGATTTGGATGGGATCACATCGAGTCTACAAGAAGGATTAGCTGGAGGCAGATCAACTGCCACACATCACTCAGACTCGGAGCTCCTAATTCCCGACCCTGGAGCATCTGTCACGATTCCCGTAAGATACTCCAAAAACTTCGGTGACCCTGTCACAGTCGTCTATCTCCCTTACCGATAGTCTATTAGATATGGAGACGGAGGACTCACCCTTCGGAGAATACCCAAACGAGGACGTACTTCTCACTTCGTCTTCAGAAAGGGAAGATCTGGAGATCTCGTGGAGATGGTCATTCCTTCAAGAAATAAGTCTGTCAAACCAAAGGAGAATGGATGGTATGACCGGCTTTTTTTAATGATAATGATAGCAATGCTCAATTTCGGCGAGTCAAATTCGCCTACGACCAGAAATTGGGGCAAACAATACTACAATGTCCCAAAGGTAGTAAACATTTCTGGTCATTCGTCAAAAGAATCAAAAACGGAGCCTCGTCTTTAATTCCAAAGCTCGTTTATAATGTTTGCTGCACATTTTGCAGCTAGCTCCACGCTTTCAGATTATGCATTGATGCCGCATGCACCTCCGAGTATTGAACACTCAATGGGACCGATCTTCATTCATACTCGTGCAGTTGCTAGAGTTTTAAACGATCTCAATACTCACAAATCCGCTGGGCCAGATGGTGCTCTTTCAGGCTAGCATTACCATTGCGTAAGCTTTTCCATCTGTCTTATTCTTCTGGACTCTTCCCGAGTAGTTGGAAAACACCCTTTGTCCACCCCATACCCAAAAAAACGAGCCGTCGTCTCCTTCTTCGTACCGACCCATAGCACTAACATCCATTCTTTCCAAGGTCATGGAAACACGCTGATAAATTTTCAGGTCATGAAATATCTTGAAACCAACGACTTGATGACTTGATGGTATATCTCACCGCACAGTGGAACTGGTCTTTGCATCATTTTGGTGAAAGCAACGCTTTTGCACTCGATATTTCCAAAGCATTTGAAAGAGTTTGACATCAAGCTCTTTTGTCCAAAATGCGTGCTTATGTAGTCGATGAAAAACTGTTCCATTAGATTAGAAGCTATCTTTCGTACCGCTCAATGGACGGTTTCAAGTCTGAAATACATCACATAAACGCTGGCGTTCCCCAGGGCTCTATTTTGTCCCCGACACTCTTTCTTTTATTATTAATGACCTTTTATCAGTGACTTCTAATCCAATTCACTCTTTCGCTGACGACAGCAACCTCAGCTTCTCATATAAGTTTGAGGAACGTCCCTCTACTTCTCATGTGGATGTTGTAAAGTGACCACTTCACAACTTAGTTAAACAGAATTGTACACTGTTGCAGTGTCGCAATCCCAAATTAATGTCCTATAACAATCTTGCTATACTACTCACATCCGTTGAACCAACATCCGCTATTTCACAATCCCAAATCAATATCCTACATAGTTGCAACCTTGCAACTATTCATTACAACAATTAATACAGCGCCCTAAATCAATGTCCGTTATTGCCCAATACCAGAGCAATAAACCCCAACCAATAAACAAAACCAATAACACACAGCAATCAAACCAAATGTACATTATGCCAACACAGCATATAGTACACAGTACAAACGATCGAGTCGTTGTACTGATGCGGTGCCGTACGACGCCCTATGCTGATGTCATATTTCTCTATCCATTCACCCCAACTTACATATTGCGCAACCGCACTGCAATATGATTCAAATGTAGGTCACAACCGCGTACATGAATTTGATTTCCTCTTTTGCGCATTAAGATAGGTCAGTATTGAAAGCTCGAATGTGTTGAATTCGATGTTGTGAGCTTTCATATAGGAATCTTCGATAACTAAAAGCTCCAATACCGAGGTTTCGTTATTGGAACTGAGTTAGAGTATCAGCAGTCAATATAGTGAGTCAGTTAGAGTATCAGTATTCAATACAAACAGTCTATATACTAAGACTTGTAACTTTACTAAATCAATTCAACATCTTGTGAATAACTTTACTAAATCAATTCAACATCTTGTGAACAACTTTACTAAATCAATTCAACATCTTGTGAACAACTTTACTAAATCAATTCAACATCTTGTGAACAACTTTACTAAATCAATTCAACATCTTGTGAACAACTTTACTAAATCAATTCAACATCTTTACTAAATCAGTTCAACAATGTGTTAATTACTATATTACCAAATAATACTAAATCTTGTGTATAAATATTTAAATTAACAAATTACATGACTATTTAATTTTAAGAATAAATATTAATAAAACTAGTTTTAAACAAACCAAAATTTTGCTTGTTGTTTTACTTGGACAACAAAAACATCGTGAAAAACAGGTAACCCGAAAATAGTGTTAATTAGTATTAGAACCTCTTTATAAGAGGTAATACTACAACATAAAATTGGTGTCAGATGTGTGGGGTTTCATCTGTGAAAAACGAAAAAGTCCAAGATAAACCAGTGAAAAGCATATATTCTAAAAGTGAAAATTAATTTTAATAAAACTCATCAAAAAAAATTCAATGTGAACAGTATACAACAAAACTCTCAAAATTAAAATCAGTGCTAGGAAAAACAAAAAAAATTCAGCAAATCCACAAGAAAGAACTCCAATTAACAAATTGGAAATCATCATCCAATCAATCAAGGATCACCTTTCTACATATCAATGACCATCTTTCCATCAACCAAGAACCATCATTACATCAATCAAGGATCACCATTCTATATATCAAGGACCATCTTTCCATCAACCAAGGACCATCATTACAGCAATCAAGGATCATCATTAATCAGCTAAGAATATCTTATTGAATTTTTGTTTAACTAAATCGATACCTAGATAAGACAAAAATATATTTTCTTGAACTTGATACCAAATATTTTTATCAATTCAATTTTACCAAATTATTTTTTCAATTAACTTAATTATATTTAATATTCAATATTTTAAACGCTGTCAAAATCAAATAATTTAATTTAATTTAATTTCTGAAAGTATAGATTCAGTACACATCAACTCTGACTCTGGTACTCTTCGTTACTCATCTTCCTCAGAATCCATACAACATCTAAGTTTAACTCTTCCTATAATGGCTCCCAAATTAGATAGATCTTTTGCATTCAAACTTATCCCAGAATTCGATGGGACTCGTTCATTACTACACAAATTCGTAAACGCTTGTGATCTTATAGTAGAAGAAACGTCTCTTACTGAATTACCGGTTCTCCTCACAATAATAAAAACTAAATTATCTGGTCCCGCGTACAACATTGTCAAATACAATGAATTAGGAACTTGGGAAGAGATAAAAGCCAAATTGCAAAACCAATTTTTGGAAACAAAATCTCTTACTCAATTACAAATGGACTTAATACAAATAAAACAAAAACCTACAGAATCAGTGCGACTCTTTGCTAATAGAGTTGAACGAACATTAACTAATCTCAATGACGCATGTATAGCTAGCGAAGGTATTGCTAAATCAGCGTGTATACAAAGCATAAATGGTAAAACCGCGTTAAGGAGTTTCGAAAAGGGGCTCCTTCCGAAATTAAGTTTGATTATTAAAGCATCAAGGTTTGATACGTTAACAGAATCTGTCGAAGCATCAGTACAGGAAGAAAAAAGTTCTTCCTCACATTCTTATTATTCCTCTTATCCTAAGCATTGTCAAGAGTTACATGTAGATATTGTTCGAAATCGGGACATAGTATCGAACAATGTTACACAAAGAGGACTAAAGATCGTCTACCCTCTTTTAAAAGCGAAGTGAAAACGGTTAATGTTACATGTAGTTATTGTAAAAACCCTGGTCACCACATCAACGAATGTCGGAAAAGGGAATTTAACAACAAAAAGAAACAAGCTAACTCAGTCTCTGAATCTTCTCGAAACCAAAACGTTAATTCGGAAAACCACACAGAGGCCGGCACCAGTGGCAGGCTCCGGACTCGAATTTAACTTCATCTAGCCACATTTACCATATTAACCTTAATAATAAAATCTCTCGTGTAGACTCTATCATGATATCCTCTGAATCCACAGTGGATCCTAACTTATCCAAATTTCTTATCGATTGTTGTAGTGAAATTTGCCTTATTAAATCGGATAAATTAAAGCCTAACACGACAATAAATTCTAATATAATATACTCTTTATCCGGAATAACAAATTCAGTAATCCACACTAAAGGCGTAGTCTTTATTAAAATAACCTTGCCTCAACATGTCTCAATCTCTTATCCATTTCACGTAGTAGATAAAAATTTCCCTATAAATACAGATGGTATAATTGGTAATAATTTTCTCAACGACCACCAGGCTCAAATAGACTACGGTACTAAAATCCTAACACTTTTTACACAAAAATATGTCATTGAGTACGATTTAATTTCCTCAAATTTGGTCACTATTCCTGCTAGAACAGAAACCGTAGTTCCTGTTCATAAAGAAATGAATACAGATAGTATATGTCTTGCTCAGCAATTACCAAATGGTTATATATTGGTAATAGCATTACTTCCGCAAAAAGTTCGATCATGTATATTTCTGTTATTAACTCTTCTGAATCTGATGTCGAGTTTAACACAGACAAACAACTCTTCGATAAAGTCTCAAACTATAACGTACTACAAATTCAACAGTATCCCTCTTCTTATGACAGGATACAAGACATAAAAAATCTAATCGAAACTAACCATATGACCGCTAAGGAAAAAGACTCAATATTAAATCTATGTCTATGACTTATTCTACCTTAAAGGAGATAAGCTTACGCATTCGGAAGTTGTTCGACATCACATCCATACACCAGACGCAAATCCTATCTATATAAAACTATATAGATTACCAGAAGCTCAACGCCATGAGGTTAATAAACAAATTCACGAGATGATGGAAAATAGTATTATCCAACCATCGAATAGTCCGTGGAATTTCCCACTAATAGTGGTACCCAAAAAAACAGATAAAAACGGCAACAAGAAATGGAGGATCGTAGTAGATTTCCGCAAACTCAACGATAAAACCGTTGGGGATGCTTATCCTCTACCTAATATAACTTACATTCTAGATCAACTGGGTAGCTCAAAATTTTTTTCTACCTTAGACCTCGTATTCCATCAAATACAAGTCAAGCCTGAAGATAGGAAGAAGACAGAATTTTCTTCTCCATTTGGTCACTACGAATTCATAAGAATGCCTTACGGACTAAAAGGTGCACCAGCTACCTTCCAAAGGTTAATGAATAACGTGTTGACGTGTTGTTTTACATTTTATATTTAGCGGTAGTGTGTTAATAAGCGGCAACCTTTATACACTATACTATTTTGACTAATGTTTACAACATAGTGTGGTATTTTAAAATCCCTTTGGTTTCTCAAATTATAGGGCTGAGAGAGAGCAACAAATCTCAAATATCTCCTAAGATACATAGGTAGCATACCATTTTTAATTTTAAAAACAAACATAATACATTGAATAGGATTCCTTGTTTGACATTGAACCATTTAAGAGATTCTAACATTAATCGGACAGAAGTAAGTCGATTACATTTTAAAATTATTCTCATTGCTCTATTTTGCAGTCTTTGTAGTTTTAAAAATAGCGTATCGTAACAGAGGTATAAGACTGAGGAACAGTACTCGAAGTGTGGTTTGATCATTACATTAAATATATATAATGCACATAACATAGACATTTTTTCTGATTCTATTGAAAAAACCAATTTTTTTCGATACTTTTTTTAAAACTTGTTCTACATGGAATGGTGGAATGTTAGTTCACTGTCGATTATGACTCCTAAATACATGATTTGGTGAACTTGCTCAAGTGTTTCATTATCGATACTTAGATTTAGTTGTATATTATGCTTGATAGCCATGCACTTTGATTTCTTAACATTTAATTTAAGTTTGTTAGTCATCAACCATCTGCCCAATCTTCCTCCTCCGGCATATGTCGTGTACACTCATTTGTGTTTTTCCCGGATTCGAAGATAAGTGCATCATCTGCAAATAAGGTCACTTGGGAGTACGTGAGCGCCGTTTTTATGTCGTTCATATATATTAAGAAGAGCAGGGCTCCAATAATATAGCCCTGGGGAACACCCTGAGTTTTTTCAACGCAGCTGGATATCACTCCATTGAAGTTGGTTTTTTGCGTTCATCCGCTGAGGAAAGATCTACACCAGTCCAATTCTTGATCTCTAACACCATATCCATGCAGTATGCCCAGTAGTGTTGTTCTATCGATGGTCTCAAAAGCTCTTTTTATGTCTAAAAACACTGCAACCACACAATTTCCCACTGCTATCTCTTCTTTCCAGCTGATCAGCACATTATTCAAAGCTGATTCACACGAGTGCTTCCTTCTGAACCCTAATTGGTTGTCTAAGAACAGGCTGTTGGTCTCAAAGTAATCTTCCAGTTGGGTTTGTACTACTTTTTCGAATACCTTTTTATAAACAGGACGAGCGTTGATTGGTCGAAAATCATCGCATTTGGTAGAGCCTTTGATTTTTTCAACTGGAGTAACAACTGATATTTTCCATGAGTCAGGGAAAGATCCAATTCTCATTGACAGATTTATCAGCCGTTCAAGCACTTTTTTTTAAATTCTCTATATTAACTTCGCGTGCACGTGGCTGGCTGGTTGGCTGGCTGGCTGGCTGGCTGGCTGGTCAGATTTTCTGATCAATCGTGGTTACGTTCCAAAAAAAAGACGCAAAGTATGTAAAGATCGAAGATATGTTCCAGGGTTACGAAAATACTACTTTTTAAAATAAAAATTGAACAAAGTAAACATTTTAAAAACAAAAATAATATAAAATTTTATTACATACACACAAAAAACAAAAAAAAAACAAATTCAATTAAAACAAAATTAAATATTCAATTAATTTATGAAAAACAAAATAAAAATTAATCACTGTCTGATGTGTCCATAGTGGCTGTTGTCGTAAGTCGGCTTTCTTTCAATTGATATTCGTAGCTACCGCCTGGGACACTTTAAAACTCCTTCCGCTGTCAGGATAGTTTTTTAAAAAAAATCTCCATAGCTTCGTCATTCAAACGAATCGCTTTGGAAATTTGTTTAGAGGTTAAATTTTTTTCTTCGGAGATTTCTATTGAACGGTCACTGTCATCTTCTCCATTAGCAAATTGCAATTCCAGTTCCAGTTCCAGTGCAATAGTTCTTTATTAGACAATTCTTGGTTGTGCGAGGTTAGCAATTCATTTATGTCAGTCTCATCCATACCTTCAAAATTAGACTCTCTAGCTAAATAAGAAATTTCATGACGAACAGCTTGTGTACCATCAACTTCTGCAGCGCATGTTCTGTGAACACATTCAGGCCATATTTAGCGCCAAACACCATTCATGCAAGATGGTTTTACCTCCTCCCACGAATCGGAAATAATTTGTATGGCTTTCATAATGTTGAACTTTTTCCAAAACTCTAGCATGGTAGGCTTATCTTGTCCATCAGTCTCACTTAAAAGGAGTTTAAATGTTCGTCGAAGGTAATAACTTTTAAAAGTCGATATTACTCCCTGATCCATCGGATGAATAAGTGATGTCGTAGTAGGCGGCAAAAATACAAATTTCACGTTTTCTGACAACTCATCAACATAAACTGGGTGGCCAGTAGCATTGTCTACTAGGACCAAAGCCTTGAAGTTTAAGTTTTCCTTGTTGCAATAAGCTTTAATTTCTAGAATAGCACAAGTTGAAACCCAGTTTTGAATAATGATGCTGTCATCCATGCTTTTTTGTTTGCTCGCCATTGGACAGGAAGCAGATTCTCTGAACAACCTTTCATAGCTCTTGGATTTTCTGATTGATAAATGAGAAATGGTTTAAATTTGAAATCACCATTTGCATTACCACCAAGAAGAAGAGTCAGTATATCCTTGCTAGCTTTAAATCCTGGCGCAGATTTTTCTGTTTTAGATATGAAAGTTCTGTTAGATAGACGTTTCCAAAATAACCCAGTCTCGTCAACATTAAAGACTTGTTTCGGATCATAGCCACCTTCATTAATTAACGCTTTTAACTCTGTCGGGTAGCGTTCTGCAGCAGTTATATCAACTTCACCTTTAAGAGCAATGCTGTGCAGATTTGAATCTCTCAAACCAGCACTGACTAGCTTCAAATGTTTCATTCTTGTCTGTATAACTACCACTAGCATTATCGTTGGATACTGCTATACTTTTTATGTCATCAAATAAGCTTTTTGCTTTCGTCTGAATTACCATTTTACTTAATGGTATTCTCTGCACAACTTGATTTTCAAACCAAATAGAAAGCAAGGACTCCATTTTGATAATCAAAGCACTCCTTGTACGGGTCATCGTTTTAGCATCTAATGATGTTGCAGATTTTGCAGCCTCTCTTATTTTATCCCCATCTCGATCTCTAATAGTTCTGACAGTTGTTGCAGCCAGACCAACAGCCTTTGCTATCTCCACAGCCTTCTCTCCCTTATCAAATCGTCGCAGAATATCTAATTTTGTCTCCAAGCTGATAGTTTTTTATTATATTTTTGGTAATTCTACCAGAAGCGCCCTTTCCACTCATTTGGCTAAGAAAATTACAAGTGTATGCAAAAAAAAATAATATAACTCTGCCAATAAATATATTGGAAAAATATTTACCTTTTTTGTAACCAAAAACAACCCGTAAAAATTTATAAAAATGTATTATTCTCTTTTAAAAAAAAAAGCACAACACACTAATTGAAACGTTACAAAAAACACAACACACTAATTGAAACTAAACTCTAAAATTATCAAAACAAAGTGAAAATAAAACTGTATTAAAATTGCATTGATTTTCAGTTAGAAAGGGAATCCCCGAGTTTTGATGGCATGGTGCTTTTTTTAGTCTTTTAGAAAAAAAAAAGAAAATTTCAGAAAATTTGGAAAAAAAATTAAAGACTCGAATCCAAAACAACGCATCTTCGAAAATCTAACGACGCACAGTGAAAATTAGTACTAATTCAGCAGCGACGCAACTTCGAAAAAACGCAAAGCGAGGTATTGGTGTACTCTATAATAAAGGTTTCCACTATCGTGTTTTGTATCTAGGCTTTGTGTGTACTTTTCGTTGTACCATATGCAGTTTGCACAGTTTGTTTCGGCGGAGTTACAATTTTTGGTATCATGGTTATTTCCACATTTCATACATTTTGTATTGTTTTAACAATTTTTTGCGATGTTATTAGCAGAGCGAGGTTGAAAAGAAAACGATGTTGCCTTTACAAGTGATACAATCAAACAGAAAGAATATATTTCAATATAATAGTAATGACAGATGACAATATGGAGTGCGTTCATAGCTTAACAACACTCTCACTTGTTGAATAATTAAGTTATAAAAAATTAACATAACAAAAATTTAATTCAATTATAAAACAATTAAAAGTTAATTTTAATTATTTAAGATTCTTCAACATAATCCCATAGCTTTGACGCAAAAATTATGTTTGTCCTTAGTGACTGCTTTAGTTAAACTGTCGGCAACCATTTCATTCGTTGGAGTGTAGCGTATTGTTATGATTTTGTCGTTAACCTTTTCTCGAATATGGTGGTGTCGAATATCAATGTGCTTGCTTCTTGGTCGATAAGCATCCAACTCAGCTAAACATATTGCACTTTGATTGTCACAGAAAATATTAACCGGCTTGAGCAATTTGAGATCGAGTTCGTCAGCCAATTGCTTCAGCCAGATGGCTTCTTGGGTTGCTGAGGACATTGCCATATATTCGGCCTCAGTGCTAGATAAAGCGATGGTTGGTTGTCGTTTACTGGACCATGTAATAGCTGCATTTGCTAATTTAAACAGGTAACCTGTACAAGATCGACGTTTATCCACGTCCGATGCCCAATCAGCATCACTAAATCCAATGATTGAATAATCATCAGTCTTTTCATACCGAAGTTTATAATTAATTGTACCATGTAAATATCGCAGGATTCTTTTCACTGCCTTCCAATGCGCACTACCGAAATTTGAATTGAAACGACTTACATCATTTACTGCAAAGTTTATATCTGGTCTCGTACATTGCGTAAGGTATTGTAAGCATCCCACAGCTTGTTGATACGGTACGTCGTGTAAGTTTTCTTCTTTGCCATCTGACGACATACTTATTGAAAGTTTTTGATTCAAGTCGCTGGGTGTGCCAATCGGCTTACAATTTTTCATTCCAAAACGAGTTAATATTTCTTTGATGTACGAGGATTGGTCCAGCTCAATGCTGTTTTTATTTTGTTGTATGCGAATACCCACGCATTCCGTGGCAGTACCTAAATCTTTCATTTTGAACTGCGTGCATAAAAATTGCTTAAGCTTGATTAAATCTTCTTCATTTTTCCAGAATATCATCAAGTCATCTACATAACAAGCTACTATTAAATTAGATCCTCGATTAAAATAAATGCACGGATCCAATTCGGATTTTACTAAACCAAATTCCTTTAATGCAGTTTCTAGTTTAATATTCCACTGGCGTCCAGCTTGTTTGAGTCCATACATAGCTCGATTCAGTTTACAAGCTCTATTTGTTCCATCATTAAAACATTCCGGTTGCTCGATATACACATCTACATCAATGTCGCCTTGCATGCAAGAAAGCGGTGACAGCGTCCATTTGATGTATTTTCAAACCATTTTCAACTGCTAAAGCCATCAAAAATCTTATCGAAGCATAGCGAACCACAGGCGAGAAAGTTTCATTGTATTCTACACCATATTTCTGTGAGCAACCTTTCACAACCAAGCGAGCCTTGTAACGCAATACGTTGCCATCATTGTCAAATTTGCGTTTGAATACCCATTTTGTCTTGATAGCGTTTCTTCCAGGCGGTAATTTGATGAGACTCCAAGTTTTGTTTTCTACTAACGATGCAATTTCTTCATGCATGGCACAATGCCACTTTGAAGAATCATCACGTGCTGCAGCTTCTTTTACTGTTTGAGGATCAAAATCGTTAATATTATTTAATGAAAAATAACTTACATAATCATTAAATTCTCGAAGCTTTGGTTCACGCGTAGATCTTCTTAATACATTTTCAGGTGTCGCAACATCTTTTTCAGGTTGATAATCTCGATCATCAATATTATCAATTTCACCAGTATCAATCAAAGTAACATCAGTTTCAAACGATGAATCTTCATTGTTCTCATAATCTCTCACTTCAGCTAGACTCACATTGTTATCAGTTGATAACGTCACCATCGAATCACAATTTTTTTCATGAAAAACAACATCTTTACTTATTGTTAGTTGTTTCGTTTTTGGATCAATGCAACGAAAACCTTTTGTATTGCTGTCATACCCCACGAATATCATTTTTCGCGACTTCGAGTCGAACTTCTTCCTCTTTTGTTTAGGAACATGTACCATTACAGCGGATCCAAAAATTTTCATATGAGATACATTTACTTTGATGCCCGTCCATACTTCTTCAGGAGTTTTGTTCACCAAAAATGTTGAAGTTGTTCTGTTGATAATGTAGGCTGCCATTGCAACCGCTTCGGCCCAAAAACTTTTGTCCAAATCAGCATCGAACATCATACACCTTGAACGTTCCACAATCGTTCGGTTCATTCTCTCCGCAAGACCATTTTGTTGAGGAGTGTACACATTTGTAAATTGATGCTGTATACCGCATTTTTTAAGAAAAATCTCAAACTCTTTGGAACAATATTCAGTGCCATTGTCAGTTCTGAATTTCTTTATTTTACGACCAGTCTGATTTTCTACATATGATTTGAAATCAACAAATGATTCAAAAACTTCAGATTTGGACGACAAAAAATAGACAAATAGTTTTCTTGAATAATCATCAATGAATGACAAGAAATATTTTGCGCCACCAATTGAATTTTTCTCCATCGGACCACAAACATCAGAGTGGATTAAATCCAGCACATTATTTGAACGCTTACCACTAGGCTTGAAAGGGAGGCGCGATTGCTTGCCCATTGCACAAACTTCACATTTCAAGATTTCATCATTCTTGAACATCATTCCATCTACTACATTACGCATGTCACAAAGTGTTTTGTAGTTTACATGACCAAGACGTCTGTGCCATGTCAATGCACTACTTTCTCTTGATTTTGTCAACGTACATTTATCAGTAGAGGTTGAAATCCTGTATACACCATCCTGTGACTGACATTGCGCAAACAAATCACCATTTTTGTCATAAATTTTACCACCATCACTATCAAAAACAATTTTATTACCTTTTTCAACAATTTTGCTGACAGATAAAAGATTAGCAGACAGATCAGGAACATGCAAAACTTCTGCTACTGGTATTGTATCATTATTTATTGATAGAACAGTTTCACCAACACATTTCACTGGCATCTTCGTGTCGTTTGCTGCTACTATTTCAGCAGCTTCAGTGGATCTTCTATTTTTTAATAAATTTGCATCAGGCGTCATGTGACTCGACGCACCACTGTCTAAAAACCAATCTGATGTATTTGATTTCGAGAACAAAGATACAGCTAATGCTCTTTTAGCCGATTCACTTTTATAGCTTTTAACATTGTTTTGACTTTTATTCTTCTCAAAATTAGACAATGACTTCTGCTTCTCTTTGATTTTATAGCATTCAAAACTCTTGTGATTTTTACCACCACATTCATAACAAATTATACTTCCAGTATGACGATTTTTATGTTTTGATGAATTTTTTACATTGTATTTACTGAAAAACGCATTGCTTTCGTTTGTCTTTGATACATACTGTGTGTCAAGTAATTTCATTTTGATGTGATCTGCATTGATGGTTTCACTTGCCTCAAAACTCAGAATAAGAGGTTTAAATTCATTTGTCAAACCTGCCAACATAATTGCAGCCAACCAGTCATCATCTATTTTGAATCCAATGCTATTTAATTTGCACGAAATTGAGGTTATCTCGTCAATGTAATTTTGCATGTTTTCACAACTTTCTAAACGAATTGAAATGAGAGTTCGTAACAACGTAATTTTTCTTAATAATCCACGGTCTTCATACAAATTTTTAAATTTTTCCCATATCTCAAGGGCTGAATTGCAATTTAAAATGTGAACAAAAAGTTCAGGCTCCACACTCAGAGCCAACGTAGATTTTGATTCACGCAACATGTCTTCATTATTTTCTACCGGCCTTTTAGCATCGTCTGGAGACTTCTGGATACACTTATGCCATTTTTTCATATCGAAATAATTCTGCATAGCAAAACACCACATATGATAATTATCCGCACCGCGTAGTTTTTGGATGTAAAAATCCGATTTGCTGTTTGATCCTGCCTTTTCTTCTCATAAAACGTGTTTATGACGATACAAATTTTACAACAAATGTAAAATCAATCTGAATTGCGATTAAATTCAAAGTCCAGTGACTTGATTAAACAATTAACTATTTAATTATATACAACAAATGTATTTATAATTTAATATATTCGCGATGATTTCAGATTTAATTAACTTGGGACTGGGCCCATAACCTATTAGCAGAGCGAGGTTGAAAAGAAAACGATGTTGCCTTTACAAGTGATACAATCAAACAGAAAGAATATATTTCAATATAATAGTAATGACAGATGACAATATGGAGTGCGTTCATAGCTTAACAACAGATGTGATGGTAACCACAGCAATTATAGCATCTATTCAGATTGAAATGTTCTAACATTTAGTTTTTTATTTTCTAATACGTTTTTTTAGTCGGAATCATCGAGTTCCATTATTGCATAGTACGCTTTAGCCCGATTTTATTAAAACTTTGCAACCAAATCGGGTAATTGAAGAGACCTCGGTAGAACGGGGGAATAGTTTCATCGACTACGAATGGCTTAGCATCTAGGGTATTCGAGTAGAACTACATCAGCTTTGGGTAGCCAGCAAATACGTGATCAAAACGGAAGTATTTGTTAGACTTCAGATAAAACTGTAGGGTTGCTCAGAAACAACAGATCGAAGTTCGTAGTGATTGGGCTCCAGGGTCGAGGTGCTCCTATTAAATTTTTTTAAAAATTTAACCGATTTTATTCTTACTTAGCACACATCAATCGCGAAAGACCACGTGACTTGGATTTACAACTGGAATAATGCCCCCTCCTATGATGTCAGATTTTTGAATAGCTCCTCTTTTCATTGATCGTGGAGTTATAGCCAGCCGGTTCGTCTTTCCAACCCCCCCCCCCCCCCCCCCACAGTGTGTGTGTGCACAGTTTGAACCGGGATAATGTGGAAAAAATTAATATTAGAGGAGCCCCCTTAACTTCAAAATTTTTTCAAAAACTGTCACCGGAGATACACATACATACATACATATGTATAAAAAAAAATTTTATGGGAAAAAAATTCAACTCAAAAACAAAAATTTTTGTTTAAAATATAAAGTAAATCGGGCAAAAAAAAATTAACAAAAACTTTTGTCCATCGGGATAAACATGTGTTTAAAATTTGAAGAAAATCGATTTTTTTTTTTACAAAAGTGTTGTCTTTGAATAAAATCGGTTTATTTTTTTTAAAAAAATTTTATGGGGTCCCACGACCCTGGGGCCCGTGGTTTCCAAAGTTTTTACAAAAAGTGTTGTCCATGGAGATACACATTTGTATGAAAAGAAAATCGGGTAAATTTTGTAAAATATTTGTATGGAAGCCCCCTGACCAAATTTTAATAGAAAGTATTGTCACCGGAAATATACATGTGTGCAAAATTCCAATAAAAAAGTTGAGTGCGTAACCAGTTCTTCATATACTCGTAATATTGAACAAACCCCCCCCCCCCCCCCCGTTACCGCAGCCCGATCTCTCTGAAATTTTAATAGAAAGTATTGTCACCGGGGCTCCCATACAAAATTTTTCCATTTAGCGGCATCAGATCTATATCATACTATATTGACTGTGTTCTGTGTGCGCTGATGAGCTGATGCGTTGTTAGCAGCACTGCTTGCATTACGATTGGGGCTGTTTTGTTGTTGGGTTGCACTACTTCGTATGTGTTTTTATATTTCAGCATTTATAGTGGAATTCAGTATAATCTTGGTTATTAGGGAATTTACATGAAAGTTTTTATGGGTTGTTTTTTTTTATACACAATTTTTTTATATACAATTGTACTTATTGTAGATATGTAGAGGGGTTTACGTTTCTTCAGTCGTCTTCTTGTGCTAAAGCTTGTATGTCATTGTTTGTAATTTAAGGCTTCGTATGTTCTGTGTACTGATTTGTTTAACTTCTTCTTTATTGATTGTACTTATCCCAAGGTCACGATGAATATTGTCATTTGTTAAGTACAAAGGAGGGTTGATAATTGTTATGAGTATTTTATTTTGCAGTCTTTGTATAATGGCTTGGTTTGATGCACTAGCAGTGCCTCATATCTGTAGTGCGTGCGTTCAGTTTAGTTATTATTGCTTTAATTAAAAGTTTCCATAAGGACGGCATTAAAAATATTCCTTAGATATTTTATCATAGGTAAAGGCAAAAATCTTGTTTTCATCTTCCATAAACCTGGCTGCTGTTGGCAGACTAGCGCGCGTAACTTGTGGATCGCAAGCTCGATATTGGGTATTAAAAGCTCAGTATTGTAGAACGCAAACAAAAAAGGTGTGACCAACCTACTTAAAGTAGTGAGTTGTATATCACTATTAGTAGCAGGGTGACCCCAAAGCGACAATCCGTAAACCCATTTTGACACGATCACCTGTCAACTCGATAAATATGCCTGCAAAGAACGAATCGCTAATTCAGAAGGTCAGTGGCATAATACCAGCTACATCAAATGAGTGTATACTCAAACAGTAGATTAAATCTTTAGAGATTGCAAATAAACACAAATAAATACTTTAAATAGCTTGACACAGGGTCGATCAAAAGTAGCTTCACCAAAAGGGACTACATCAGGATCAGTCACATCGCACCAAAAAACATACGGACGAAGATGAATTAGCAAAAGAAACTGAGTGGATTAGGGTGAGACATAAGACAAAAAAAACCAAAAATTAATTCCACATTATCACAACCTACTCCAGTTAATCCTGGCAAAGCTGAATCTAAACAAACAGAGCAAAAAGAAAAAAAACAGGCTCCACCTCCAATGGTAGAAAATGTTGATACATATGAACTCCTATATAGAGTTCTTACTGACAAAATCTCTGATTCCAATCTCCAAGTTAATAGTATATTACAGAACGAGCTAGGAAAGTGGAGTTTATCGTGCGAGGTCGAAGGTCGGCAATCTTACGAGCACGATGAGCACTTTTCTGCGAGTCGTGTACGCTATTTTTCACGCGTCCAAATCGGTTTTTTTTTGCTAAATCGAGAGAGAAGCAGAAATGTGAGAATGTGTGTTCGCTGTGACTGCAGTAAATAACAAAGAAATGAATTTTTCACGCGTCCAAACCGTTTTTTCTGCTAAATCGAGAGAGAAGCAGAAATCACAAACGACAAACAAAAGAGAATTCTTGCTCATGCGCAATGTGTTCGCTGAGATTTTAGTAAATAACAAAAGACGTTTATATCATTACATAACTAGTGTTGTTATGGGCTACTTTCGAGGCTAGTTTATAGCGTACGAAACAGTCACTTTCGTCTATGGGCGTGTGAAAAGTAATTAATGACACTATGATAAAAATTAATTGACAGGTTCGGAAGAATTAAGAGAAATAGTTGATATTCGAAGGAAAGAGAAATACAAATTTTTATATTTACGAAAATAAGCAAACACGACATCGGTCATGTAAGCCAGAAAGCATTATAAAATACCTACCTGATGGAGGATACAAAATTATAACGGCAGATAACAAATTGTCATGGAAAAATAAAGCTCCACTAAGTATGTTTTTGTTAACCTTCGATAACAGCAAAAATATAGACAGAATCCACAAAATTACCCACATTCTAGGATGTAAAGTGGAAATTCACACTATGAAGGGAACTAAATTGATTCCTATGTGCAAAAAATGCCAGAACTATGGACATACCCAGAGGTATTGTGAAAAAAAACCGAGATGTGTAAAATGTGCTGGTAAACATCTAACAATTGAGTGTCAAAAACCTAAAAATCAAAATCCTAAATGTATTCACTGCGGGGAGGGACATCCAGCAAATTACAGGGGGGGTGCTATAGCTAAAGAATTACAAAAAATCAAAAACAAGGTTACTGCAGTAGCTAAGCCAAATAAAGCTGTTACCAGCAATATGGTGGCGACAAAAAGAAAAACCTTCTGTCAGCAACAAAAATAAAGAAACATATGCTTTATTCGATTTTTACTCATGGCATAAGCCAACAAACACTGCATATACCAGAAGAGCAAGATATTAACCTTAATATTAAATGCATTCTTACTAAAATGATCGAACTCGAAAAATCAGTTTCGAGCATAAATATGCGACTTAGAAAGTTGAGAGCAGTACTCAAAAATCTACTCTTAAACCCAAAAGGAAATAAATACACTCCAGATTATGTCCTGGAACGCAAACGGATTGCGTAACCACCAAGAAGAACTTCAGGCAAACATGGACATAAATAAAATTGACGTGTGTTTAATCTCAGAAACACATTTTACCAAACAGTCATTTATTACATTTAAATGTTATATAATCCCCCGTGGCTCAGTGGTAATGCACATGGCTGCTGCGCAGGAGGTTCAGGTTCGAATCCCAGTAACACCAAAAGTATTTTTCACGGTGTCCCACCTCTCGCGAATGGGTGACAAACGTTCGAGAGTAATTAATACCTTGTCACGGAAAGCTTCTCAATTCGCCGTTCGGATCCGGCCTTAAATTGTAGGTCCCTTCCATTTGTGTCCAAAAATTAAATATGTGCAGCACAAATGGTCGCGAGAAGTTAATCTACCCCACCATTCATCCAGAAAATTCAGGCTGTAAAAATAAGCACAAAAAAATACAACATTACTGTCGTTTGTTAATACAGTCCGCCGAACAAAATATTAAAACTATAGGAGATCGATTTATAATTGTAGGCGATTTTAATGCTAAAAACACATATTGGGGATCGACTTACTACAACTAAAGGCAGAGAACTACTAAATGCCTTTCAAGTATATAGTGTGAAGCTATATCAACAGGCAAACCAACTTACTGGCCTACAGATCCAAACAAAATCCCTGAATTAATAGACTTCTACATAATAAGAAATATCTCTAGTAACTACATGCAAATAGAGGAAAATCTGAAGTTAAGTTCTGATCATTCCCCGATTATATTAACGCCACCATATTAATCCCACTCTAGTCAATAAAAAACATACTGGGAAAGCTTCAGAATAACATTAGAACAACGAATTCAACTAGCAGTACCATTGCAAACCAAAGATCAGTTGGACTTTGAAGTGGATAAATTTGTCAGTGACATTCAGAAAGCATCTTGGGAAAACACTCCTGAAATCAAAAGAAAACTTAAACGTAATAACTACCCTAGAGAAATATTAGAGCTGATTAAAGAAAAAAGAAAAGCGAAGTAAAAATGGCATTATACTAGGGCTCCGCAAGAAAAAACCAGGTTAAATAATCTTAATTTTCAACTTAGTCAAAAGATCAAACAATTGAAAAATGACACAATAAGTGAATTCCTACGTACCCTAAATAACGACTCTACACTGAATATTCACTTTGGAAAGCAACCGGAAAGCTGAAAAGACCAATTATGCAAATGCCCCCCGTTAAAAATTCGGACGGCAGTTGGGCCAGAAACAATTCTCAAAAAGCATCAGAACATCTAGAAGGAATATTCCAACAGAACTCAGTGGACAATATTGAAATACTACCCGATGTTATCGAGCAAGAAAGCAATACCATTAGTCACAATGGCTGAAGTTAAAAGAGAAATAACGACTCTACACTGAATACTCACTTTGGAAAGCAACCGGAAAGCTGAAAAGACCAATTATGCAAATGCCCCCCGTTAAAAATTCGGACGGCAGTTGGGCCAGAAACAATTCTCAAAAAGCATCAAGGTTTGCAGAACATCTAGAAGGAATATTCCAACAGAACTCAGTGGACAATATTGAAATACTACCCGATGTTATCGAGCAAGAAAGCAATACCATTTGTCACAATGGCTGAAGTTAAAAGAGAAATAAAAACTAATATTGCTCCAAAAAGGCTCCTGGCTTTGACCTAATCACTGGACAAGTACTCAAAGAACTACCGAGAAAGGCAATAATTAAAATAACTGATTTAATCAATGCATCATTAAGACTGAAATACGTACCACAATTATGGAAGGTGTCGTAACATCGTATCGGCACTATTGCTAAAAAGTTTAAGGCCTATCATCGCAGAGAGATAGATTATCCCAGACCATCAATTTGGATTCAGAAACGAACACTCCACGATTGACCAGGTTCATCGAATCACTAAGGTCATTGAACAATCGCTTGAAGAGAAAAAAGTATGTTCAACAATATTTTTGGATGTAGCCCAGGCTTTTGAGAAAGTCTGGCATGAGGGGTTGATTTACAAGCTCAAACTTCTGCTTCCAGTCCAGTACTCAGAACTGCTGCAATCCTATTTATCAGAAAGATTCTTCAGAATCAAGCAAGAGGAAGCCTTTGCTGACCTAAAGAAAATTCCAGCAGGTGTTCCACAAGGTAGTGTACTTGGACCAACCCTTTACCTCCTGTACACTAGTGACTTACCTACGTTCAATGCAAATATTGTTGCTACATTCGCTGATAATACTGCAATTATGGCTATTGGCAACAATAATACCGAATCAACAGAAAAACTACAAACAGCTTTTGCCGAAGCTCAACGCTGGACTATGAAGTTGCGTATCAAATTAAATGAAACAAAATCTGTGCATATTGACTTTACCAACAAACATATCCAGTACAAGCCAGTATACACCAATGAAGAAGTTGTTCCGTACGCGAACACAGCCAAATAACTTGGTATGACACTAGATGCCAAACGCAGGTGGAAGCCGCATGTCAAGAAAAAACAAGAAGAACTGAAACTTAAATATAGAAAGTTGTATTGGTTAATGGGTCGCTACTCAGCCCTGTCAGTATACAACAAGCTTTTGCTTTATAAACAAGTCCTTAGGCCAATATGGACTTACGGAATTCAACTTAAAAAAAAGTGTCTTTCATAGGATAAGTACTTTATTATTTGTAAATTTTAGCATATTAAGTTCAAAACATATGGCTTATTAGTTTAAACTAGATTGCTGTAAATATATACACCTAGATGTTTATAAAAAAAAAAGATACTTAATTGCCCTGTAAGGTAGTTCTTTTAACATTATTTCTGTTATCATGGCGGTCAGCCATCAGCATAATAGGAGGAATAACACAGAATGCTCTACAATTGCAGGTAGCCGTAACTATCTCTGGCTGGTGGAAGTGCGATCAAACCTCCACGTGGTGGCCCCCGGTAATTTTCCTCCAATGCATGAAAAGCGGAATGATCGGGCTAGTCCCTTCAAAGTATGGTTGGCGCGCCCATAAAAAAATATTACGGAACCAAAAATCAGCCTCGGATACACTGATGAACGACGACGACCACGGCAACGAAAACGGCTAAACGATTGAGGAATTTTCTAATGGAACGTACGCTCAATGTGTGGTGCTCGAGCTGCACAGCAGCTGGCCGATACCCTGTCTAAAAATAAGGCTGACATAACAGCAATCCAGGAGATGCGGTGGAAGGGGAATGGTTTCTTACAAAAATCAGAATAGGACATATATTAAAGCTGTCATACAAGACATCATGTGCTCGGGGTGGGGTTTCTAGTCAGCAAAATAATGAAACCCACCGTTTTCGGCTTCAAAGCAATAAATTAACGGCTATGCACCCTTCGTGTGCGGGGCAAATTTAAAAACACAAGCCTCATAAACGTTCACGCACCTACAGAGGATTCCACAGATTATGAAAAAGAAGAATTCTTTGAATCAGTCGAACGGGAACTCCATGCCTGCCCTCAGTATGATGTAAAAACCATTGTGGGGAAATGAATGCTAAAATAGGTAGAGAGCCAGTATTCATGCAGTACATTGGCACCCATACACGAGAATAATGACAATGGGCAACGAGTCATAGAGATGGCAGCAACCAATAATTTGGCCTTTTTTTGGTTCTGTTTGGAGTTCTAATATAATGGGCGAGTGGCTCAGACGACAATTCAAATCAAGAATTTACAGTCAGATAATTTGGATTTATATTTTTTAAATTCTCTATATTAACTTCGCGTGCACGTGGCTGGGTGGCTGGCTGGTCAGATTTTCTGATCAATTTTTAACCCACTTCCCAAAGCCCGATTTTATTGAAATTTTGCACACATGTATATTTCCGGTGACAATACTTTCTATTAAAATTTGAGGCCCCTCGGACCGTTGGACGTATGGCGTATCTCGGATGGACAGCACTTTTTATAAAAATTTGGTAGTCAACGGGCCCCGGGGTCGGGGGGCACGTATGTCTTTTTATGTACACACAAACCGGTTTGACTACATAATGGTATAATCTGTCAACTACTGATACTAAATGCTTAAAAGTATGCAATTCCTAATTCTAATTCAGTGCCTATTTTTGGATGATTGCGATTTATCTTAGGATTTGTATTCCATTATCTGCGCTACTAACTACTTTTCGTTACATACCCCCACCTTGACCATTCTTGGTCTTAGATTGGCTTCCTTTGTATCTTGCCCAATTATTGGCCCTACAACCTTGTCGCGGTCCACTTCTAGCAGCACATTTTTGACACATTCGGTACCAGTTCAGTTTTCAACATCTCTGTGGTAAAAGAATAAACTTCTTACTTTATCCAGTGTCCTCTTAATTCCCAAATGTTCGCCTGATGTTCCACTTTGTGCATCTTGAAGAACTTTGTTCATCAAATTCGTTGGTAACACTACCTTTGATTTGGATTACTGACTATAGGCAGATTTCTATTGCTTTACCAGTAGTCCATCTTTCAATCTCAATGACTGTCATTGAGTCCAATTCACTTTTTACTGTAGAACTTGCTTGTATAATCTCGTAATACTGCGGTCTTCTTCCATTAATCGAAGTACTGGAGCAATTTAATCGTCCAGCTCTTGTTCTTCCCTTAGCTGCTCTCTATTGTCAAATGATTTTTCATATGCTGGACCGTGATTCGTGAAACAACTGAACATTTCGGATTTTCCTGTCTTCGAATGTTTTTGTACTACAGGACACAAAACTTTCTGATTGTGATTGCCAGTAATTCTGAGCGGTATTTCCACATTACGCCATCTCAGTACTTGCTTTCTCAAATCAAATGATATATGATGCGCCATTATAAAGTCAGACCCAATATGCACTCGTCTTACACACGGGCAACAATAAACCGATGTCGAAACCTTAATCTTGCAAACTCGACTTCAAAGAAACGTTTACCCTTAACTGCTGCAGTTTCTCCTGTAGCTATCCTCAAGTTGTAACTTGCTCTCCAGACACCATTTTAGGACTCACGATTGATCTGGAAACCTGTATCTAAATTAAAATCGCAAAGTCTTCTTTGCAATACGCCACTCATAACCAGAATTTGCAATCTCTTCCTCCTAACTCGTTGTAATAGCGAATCGAGACATACAGGAGGACTTTGTATATATGTAAATGAATTATTCGAAGTAAATATTGTAAAAAGAGAGGTTATCCCAAGGCAAATTTATTGGCTTGTTTTAAAAATAACAGATAATAACGAATCGATACACATCGCCACAGTTTACAGGACACCTAATTCATCAGAACGAGCTTTCTGCAACTATTTTAAAGACTGGTTGGAGGAGCTGGTAGACTCAAACAGACAGTTTATTCTGGCAGGTGATGTGAATATTGATTGGATGAATGAATCGAATATTTACAGAACAGACTTGCGGAATACTATCGGAGTCGAATATTTATGTAAACAAATTGTGAGACAGATAACGACTCGAATAACCAATACTTCAAGGACTTTGATTGATTACGTGGTAACAGACTCAAACTCTGCAACTGCAAAAACCAACGTTGATCTCAATATAAGCGACCATGAAACTATTATGATAGAGTACATATTCAATAGAAACGGAAGAATTGAAAGAAAAGCAGAAGAAGATAAAGCGCAGCTTATTAAATACAACAGGTCGTCATTTATAAGACAGCTAAGAAACAGCGATATTTTCACAAATAGTGAGGATCCAAGCGCCATCGGTACAGTAGTGGAAAATTAGTTGCTGCAAAAAAGCAGCATATAAGCACGACAGGAAGTGGTACACTGGAAGACTTCTCTGCATGAAACGGGAAAAAATAGCTAGATACCAAGCGTTCCTAGCATTTAGTAGTAAAGTCACCTGGGGTAGATATTGTGTATCCAGGAATCAATATAAACCTGAAATAGTCAGAGCCAAGAACAACAGCATTAAACAACGAATTGCAAATTCTCGTGACGATTAAATCGTATGTTTTAAATGAGGAAAAGCGCTCCATCAAAAATATTTATTTTGGCGACAAATGTTTAAAAAATAATGCCGATATAGCTGATGAATTTAACAAGTTCTTCGTCCAAAGTATCTCAGACATTAATAGATCGATACCAGTTGTACAACACCGACAAACACGCAGACCCGTTCGCACGACCTTCAATTTTAGACCGATTACCGTAGAAGACATATCCAAAGTATTAAGATCGATTAGCAAAAAAAAGGGACTATTACTTCATTAATGCCAGAATGCTACTCGATGCTATATTGCTAATTGGTCCAGTGCTTGAAAGGCTGATAAATCTTTCAATGAGAATTGGATCTTTCCCTGACTCGTGGAAAATATCATTTGTCACTCCAGTTGAAAAAATCAAAGGCTCTACCAAATGCGAGGATTTTCGACCAATCAATGCTCTGCCTGTTTATGAAAAGGTATTCGAAAAAACAAAACCAACTGGAAGATTAATTTGAGACCAACAGCCTGTTCTTAGAAAACCAATCAGGGTTCAGAAGGAAGCAGTCGTGTGAATCAGCTTTGAATAATGTGCTGATCAGCTGGAAAGAAGAGATAGCAGTGGGAAATTGTGTGGTTGCAGTGTTTTTAGACCTAAAAAGAGCTTTTGAGACCATCGATAGAACAACACTACTGGACATACTGCATGGATATGGTGTTAAACCCCAAGAAATGGACTGGTTTATGTCTTTCCTCAGCGGACGAACGCAAAAAACCAATGGAGTGATATCCAGCTGTGTTGAAACAACCTTGGGTGTTCAATGTCAAACAAGGAATCCTATTCAATGTATTATGTTTGTTTTTAAAATTAAAAATGGTATGCTACCTATGTATCTTAGGAGATATTTGAGATTTGTTGCTCTCTCTCAGCCCTATAATTTGAGAAACCAAGGGGATTTTAGACTACCACACTATGTTGTAAACATTAGTCAAAATAGTATAGTGTATAAAGGTTGCCGCTTATTAACACACTACCGCTAAATATAAAATGTAAAACAACACGTCAACACGTTATTCATTAACCTTTGGAAGGTAGCTGGTGCACCTTTTAGTCCGTAAGGCATTCTTATGAATTCGTAGTGACCAAATGGAGAAGAAAATTCTGTCTTCTTCCTATCTTCAGGCTTGACTTGTATTTGATGGAATACGAGGTCTAAGGTAGAAAAAAATTTTGAGCTACCCAGTTGATCTAGAATGTAAGTTATATTAGGTAGAGGATAAGCATCCCCAACGGTTTTATCGTTGAGTTTGCGGAAATCTACTACGATCCTCCATTTCTTGTTGCCGTTTTTATCTGTTTTTTTGGGTACCACTATTAGTGGGAAATTCCACGGACTATTCGATGGTTGGATAATACTATTTTCCATCATCTCGTGAATTTGTTTATTAACCTCATGGCGTTGAGCTTCTGGTAATCTATATAGTTTTATATAGATAGGATTTGCGTCTGGTGTATGGATGTGATGTCGAACAACTTCCGAATGCGTAAGCTTATCTCCTTTAAGGTAGAATAAGTCATAGACATAGATTTAATATTGAGTCTTTTTCCTTAGCGGTCATATGGTTAGTTTCGATTAGATTTTTTATGTCTTGTATCCTGTCATAAGAAGAGGGATACTGTTGAATTTGTAGTACGTTATAGTTTGAGACTTTATCGAAGAGTTGTTTGTCTGTGTTAAACTCGACATCAGATTCAGAAGAGTTAATAACAGAAATATACATGATCGAACTTTTTGCGGAAGTAATGCTATTACCAATATATAACCATTTGGTAATTGCTGAGCAAGACATATACTATCTGTATTCATTTCTTTATGAACAGGAACTACGGTTTCTGTTCTAGCAGGAATAGTGACCAAATTTGAGGAAATTAAATCGTACTCAATGACATATTTCTGTGTAAAAAGTGTTAGGATTTTAGTACCGTAGTCTATTTGAGCCTGGTGGTCGTTGAGAAAATTATTACCAATTATACCATCTGTATTTATAGGGAAATTTTTATCTACTACGTGAAATGGATAAGAGATTGAGACATGTTGAGGCAAGGTTATTTTAATAAAGACTACGCCTTTAGTGTGGATTACTGAATTTGTTATTCCGGATAAAGAGTGTATTATATTAGAATTTATTGTCGTGTTAGGCTTTAATTTATCCGATTTAATAAGGCAAATTTCACTACAACAATCGATAAGAAATTTGGATAAGTTAGGATCCACTGTGGATTCAGAGGATATCATGATAGAGTCTACACGAGAGATTTTATTATTAAGGTTAATATGGTAAATGTGGCTAGATGAAGTTAAATTCGAGTCCGGAGCCTGCCACTGGTGCCGGCCTCTGTGTGGTTTTCCGAATTAACGTTTTGGTTTCGAGAAGATTCAGAGACTGAGTTAGCTTGTTTCTTTTTGTTGTTAAATTCCCTTTTCCGACATTCGTTGATGTGGTGACCAGGGTTTTTACAATAACTACATGTAACATTAACCGTTTTCACTTCGCTTTTAAAAGAGGGTAGACGATCTTTAGTCCTCTTTGTGTAACATTGTTCGATACTATGTCCCGATTTCGAACAATATCTACATGTAACTCTTGACAATGCTTAGGATAAGAGGAATAATAAGAATGTGAGGAAGAACTTTTTTCTTCCTGTACTGATGCTTCGACAGCTTCTGTTAACGTATCAAACCTTGATGCTTTAATAATCAAACTTAATTTCGGAAGGAGCCCCTTTTCGAAACTCCTTAACGCGGTTTTACCATTTATGCTTTGTATACACGCTGATTTAGCAATACCTTCGCTAGCTATACATGCGTCATTGAGATTAGTTAATGTTCGTTCAACTCTATTAGCAAAGAGTCGCACTGATTCTGTAGGTTTTTGTTTTATTTGTATTAAGTCCATTTGTAATTGAGTAAGAGATTTTGTTTCCAAAAATTGGTTTTGCAATTTGGCTTTTATCTCTTCCCAAGTTCATTGTATTTGACAATGTTGTACGCGGGACCAGATAATTTAGTTTTTATTATTGTGAGGAGAACCGGTAATTCAGTAGGAGACGTTTCTTCTACTATAAGATCACAAGCGTTTACGAATTTGTGTAGTAATGAACGAGTCCCATCGAATTCTGGGATAAGTTTGAATGCAAAAGATCTATCTAATTTGGGAGCCATTATAGGAAGAGTTAAACTTAGATGTTGTAAGGATTCTGAGGAAGATGAGTAACGAAGAGTACCAAGTCGATGTCTACTGAATCTATACTTTCAGAAGACATATATAAAAAAAATTTGTCTTAAATTATTTGATGTCGTGACAGCGTTTAAAATATTGAATATTAAATATAATTAAGTTAATTGAAAAAATAATTTGGTAAAATTGAATTGATATAAATATTTGGTATCAAGTTCAAGAAAATTTATTTTTGTCTTATCTAGGTATCGATTTAGTTAAAAAAAATTCAATAATTACTTGAAGATATTCTTAGCTGATTAATGATGATCCTTGATTGCTGTAATGATGGTCCTTGGTTGATGGAAAGATGGTCCTTGATATATAGAATGGTGATCCTTGATTGATGTAATGATGGTTCTTGGTTGATGGAAAGATGGTCATTGATATGTAGAAAGGTGATCCTTGATTGATTGGATGATGATTTCCAATTTGTTAATTGGAGTTCTTTCTTGTGGATTTGCTGAATTTTTTTTGTTTTTCCTAGCACTGATTTTAATTTTGAGAGTTTTGTTGTATACTGTTCACATTGAATTTTTTTTGATGAGTTTTATTAAAATTAATTTTCACTTTTAGAATATATGCTTTTCACTGGTTTATCTTGGACTTTTTCGTTTTTCACAGATGAAACCCCACACATCTGACACCAATTTTATGTTGTAGTATTACCTCTTATAAAGAGGTTCTAATACTAATTAACACTATTTTCGGGTTACCTGTTTTTCACGATGTTTTTGTTGTCCAAGTAAAACAACAAGCAAAATTTTGGTTTGTTTAAAACTAGTTTTATTAATATTTATTCTTAAAATTAAATAGTCATGTAATTTGTTAATTTAAATATTTATACACAAGATTTAGTATTATTTGGTAATATAGTAATTAACACATTGTTGAACTGATTTAGTAAAGATGTTGAATTGATTTAGTAAAGTTGTTCACAAGATGTTGAATTGATTTAGTAAAGTTGTTCACAAGATGTTTAATTGATTTAGTAAAGTTGTTCACAAGATGTTGAATTGATTTAGTAAAGTTGTTCACAAGATGTTGAATTGATTTAGTAAAGTTATTCACAAGATGTTGAATTGATTTAGTAAAGTTACAAGTCTTAGTATATAGACTGTTTGTATTGAATACTGATACTCTAACTGACTCACTATATTGACTGCTGATACTCTAACTCAGTTCCAATAACGAAACCTCGGTATTGGAGCTTTTAGTTATCGAAGATTCCTATATGAAAGCTCACAACATCGAATTCAACACATTCGAGCTTTCAATACTGACCTATCTTAATGCGCAAAAGAGGAAATCAAATTCATGTACGCGGTTGTGACCTACATTTGAATCATATTGCAGTGCGGTTGCGCAATATGTAAGTTGGGGTGAATGGATAGAGAAATATGACATCAGCATAGGGCGTCGTACGGCACCGCATCAGTTCAACGACTCGATCGTTTGTACTGTGTACTATATGCTGTGTTGGCATAATGTACATTTGGTTTGATTGCTGTGTGTTATTGGTTTTGTTTATTGGTTGGGGTTTATTGCTCTGGTATTGGGCAATAACGGACATTGATTTAGGGCGCTGTATTAATTGTTGTAATGAATAGTTGCAAGGTTGCAACTATGTAGGATATTGATTTGGGATTGTGAAATAGCGGATGTTGGTTCAACGGATGTGAGTATAGCAAGATTGTTATAGGACATTAATTTGGGATTGCGACACTGCAACAGTGTACAATTCTGTTTAACTAAGTTGTGAAGTGGTCACTTTACAACATCCACATGAGAAGTAGAGGGACGTTCCTCAAACTTATATGAGAAGCTGAGGTTGCTGTCGTCAGCGAAAGAGTGAATTGGATTAGAAGTCACTGATAAAAGGTCATTAATAATAAAAGAAATAGTGTCGGGGACAAAATAGAGCCCTGGGGAACGCCAGCGTTTATGTGATGTATTTCAGACTTGAAACCGTCCATTGAGCGGTACGAAAGATAGCTTCTAATCTAATGGAACAGTTTTTCATCGACTCCATAAGCACGCATTTTGGACAAAAGAGCTTGATGTCAAACTCTTTCAAATGCTTTGGAAATATCGAGTGCAAAAGCGTTGCTTTCACCAAAATGATGCAAAGACCAGTTCCACTGTTCGGTGAGATATACCATCAAGTCATCAAGTCGTTGGTTTCAAGATATTTCATGACCTGAAAATTTATCAGCGTGTTTCCATGACCTTGGAAAGAATGGATGTTAGTGCTATGGGTCGGTACGAAGAAGGAGATGACGGCTCGTTTTTTTGGGTATGGGGTGGACAAAGGGTGTTTTCCAACTACTCGGGAAGAGTCCAGAAGAATAAGACAGATGGAAAAGCTTACGCAATGGTAATGCTAGCCTGAAAGAGCACCATCTGGCCCAGCGGATTTGTGAGTATTGAGATCGTTTAAAACTCTAGCAACTGCACGAGTATGAATGAAGATCGGTCCCATTGAGTGTTCAATACTCGGAGGTGCATGCGGCATCAATGCATAATCTGAAAGCGTGGAGCTAGCTGCAAAATGTGCAGCAAACATTATAAACGAGCTTTGGAATTAAAGACGATGCTCCGTTTTTGATTCTTTTGACGAATGACCAGAAATGTTTACTACCTTTGGGACATTGTAGTATTGTTTGCCCCAATTTCTGGTCGTAGGCGAATTTGACTCGCCGAAATTGAGCATTGCTATCATTTCTGACTCGTTAACAATTTGTTCGGTTTTCCTCAGTAAAAAAAGCCGGTCATACCATCCATTCTCCTTTGGTTTGACAGACTTATTTCTTGAAGGAATGACCATCTCCACGAGATCTCCAGATCTTCCCTTTCTGAAGACGAAGTGAGAAGTACGTCCTCGTTTGGGTATTCTCCGAAGGGTGAGTCCTCCGTCTCCATATCTAATAGACTATCGGTAAGGGAGATAGACGACTGTGACAGGGTCACCGAAGTTTTTGGAGTATCTTACGGGAATCGTGACAGATGCTCCAGGGTCGGGAATTAGGAGCTCCGAGTCTAAGTGATGTGTGGCAGTTGATCTGCCTCCAGCTAATCCTTCTTGTAGACTCGATGTGATCCCATCCAAATCTTACCACGCCTTTGGTATCAGCCAGAGGAGCAAGGGTTTCCTGGTTGATCACAACAATCCCGGATCTGTAGGGAACTTTTGCTCCTCCAACTTGGCGACTTTCCAGTCGTGTGTCGGAAGTGAGGGATTGCTAGTTCGAAGAACCGGGAGTATTTCATCCGCAGAGGAGGGTTCAGTTGGGATCCAGGTGCGAGCTCTCGGTCGGATTGGGATATCCTCCATCGCAATGACCTCGAGCTTATCACCTGGCCAACCTCTCCTAGACTGCTAATGGTCTGTTTATAGAGATCGCGAGATCTTTAGTCATCACACGCGATTAGCTTAATACGGCCTTGTAGCCAGCCGCCATCGCTGGTACTAGGAGGTGGTCCTGGATGCTCCTTCATAAAAGAAGCTACTAGCGAGCTTTATCTTGACTAGTTGCCACCGTTCTGGAGAGATAGTTCCATCATTGTCTCCCCGATCTATCACTGCGACTACAATTTGTCCTTAACGACATCACTGAAAAACCTCTGAGATGTAACGATGGAATGACTAAGTGTGCTGGTGTTTTGCACTCTAGGTCTTTTTGAAATCGAATCGATTTCCTCTACCGATCTCTGTCGCTTAGACGTTGAGTCATCGCTGGTCCGTTGTTCATGCTTGTTAATAATGGCTTGAGCCCATTTAAGCTTGGCGATCTGCTTCGTTGTTCTGTTGGTCTCTGGAATTGCTCCGAGGGCCTTTAGTATCCGTACTGCAGTACGCCTTTCTTGTACGACGATCTAGGTGGAGTGCGTTGTCGTGAACATCATCATATGCGCCTACAAGCTTACTGGCAGCGGAAGGGCCATGAGGTGCTACAATCCTACTGCTGCAAGTAGAAGGCCTAACTGTAAAAGCCGACCTGCGCTTGTCGGCAGCAGTTAAACAACTACCCACCGTTGCAGGACCATTACCGGTTGACGATCAAGATGGAGCGCGTTATTGCGAACATCCGCCAGATGCGCCTACTATATTACTGACGATTCTCACGACATTTGGGTCTTCGTCCCGGAATCGACCCAGGAATCTCCTGGCCAAAGAATGTCAACAATCAACTACAATTCGTTCACTCCAAACGTTTTTTCCAAATAACAAATAACGCCGGCATCCTTGCTCCGCATACTACTTCTTCTAGCCGGCATCGAGCCGAATCCAGGTCCTCGGAGCTGGACATGCTCCGTATGCAACACAAGTATAAACAAAAACATCTCCTCAGTTATGTGCAACAACTGCGGACACTGGTGCCATTTCAGACGATGCTCAGGTCTAGCCAACATCCGAGAATGGAATCAGAGTTTCATTGCGGAATGCTGCAGAGCACGAGTTCAGACAACCAACAACGCCACTACCTGGCACTGCTCAATATGCCAAAGCCTCATACACGGCAATGCCTCTTCCGTCAAATGCAATGGCTGTGAGAACTGGTGTCATCTTAGAACATGCTCTGGACTTAATAACTGTCATCAATGGACCGCCAACTTCTTGGCCCCATGCTGCTACAACCAAACAGTACAGACAACCCCACAACCCCACACTCCACCAACAAAATCCCCCATAACCAGTCATAATCCGACAAACAGCGTCAACTTGCTCACCAACACCACACCAACATCCACGGTCTCACCTCCACCTGCAATCTACCAACATACCACACAGGAACACCACATACCTTTCGCTGTGATGCATCTGAATTGCAACGGCTTACGAGGAAAAGTAACAGAAATCACCAACTATATGGAGCACCATGGGATCTTAATTGCTTTCATACAAGAAACAAAGCTCACTCCCTCCTGCTTATTATCCAGAAGCACCAACTATAACATAATACGCAAGGATACGCGTTCATCGTACACTACTCGGTCAACTATAGACTCATGCCAGCACCTGCACCCATTACACCTGATCCACACCTCGAAACACAAACCATTGCAGTCAAGTCCAACGACACCCTAATTGAAATAACAAATGTGTATATTCCACCAACAACATGCTGCACATCCGGCTATCTTCCTTCTCTAGAACATCTACTTACAGACAATAACCGCCTGATTGTCGGGGATTTCAACGCCCACCATGATTGTTGGCACTCGAATCTAGAGAATGATCGTCGCGGCACGCATATTTCTGAGCAAATCGATAATTCAAACTTTGGTACCAGCAATGAAAACTCACCCACCAGGATCTGTGCCACCTGTTCCAGCTCCCCAGATATCAGCATAGTAAGCGACACTTTATTAGCTTGTACATCAAGGAGAACAGACATAGCATTAAACTCTGACCATATCCCGATCATCATCACTGTGGATAAAGCCGATAACTTTGTGTCAACGGAAAATCGCACGTTTGTCAATTATGCTAAGGCGGACTGGCCAAGTTTCACTAGGTTTATCGAAAGACAATTGGGACAGTTACCACCCCCCACCAACGCAATTTCAGGTGAAAATATCCTCCGCCGGATCATCATTAGAGCAGCTGCACGTTTCATTCCAGCCGGCAGAATACCTACAATTAGGCCTAACTTCCCAGCAGAAGCATTCCAGCTCGCTAACGAACGTGATCATATTCGCAGCATCAACCCCGCGAGTACCAGAATCGATCTACTAAATCAAGAGATCGATCGCCTAGTCAACCAACATAGGCGAACTAAATGGCTGGAGTACCTTCAATCTTGTGACGGGGGCTCAAAGAAACTCTGGTCCACTATCAAGGAGCTCTCCAACACCACCAGTCGCAGAGACCTAACAGCCATTACATTCAACAGCACACAACAAGACTGCCCCAGGAAATGTTCCTCAATGTTCTGCCGCCAGTTCATAGAACACCCAACGCACTGTAACAAGAGCAAGCGCAATACTCTCAGGAAGATGCACAGCCTTGACCACGACAACACCTCACATATTTTACTTCCCTCCGAAGTTGAATTAGCCATACGCAGTGTAAAACCTTCCAAAGCCATTGGACAAGCCATGGAATCGCAACGATTATGCTCACACATCTTGGCTCAACAGGTATCACTTACCTCACTCAAATCTTTAACCTCTCACTTGAAACATTGGACATCCCTGACCTTTGGAAAACGGGCAGAATTATTCCCCTACTCAAGCCCGGTAAACAGGCAGCTCAAGGATCCTCATATCGTCCAATTTCTCTCCTGTCTCCAACAGCGAAAATACTAGAAGCTATACTACTTCCACAGCTTCACTCCAAACTCCAGTTAGCTGAACACCAACACGGCTTTCGCAAGCAGCGCAGCACAACCACAGCCCTTTCGGAGATCACAACACTCATCTCGCAAGGACTTAACCAACAGCGTCCCTGTGACCGCACTGTCCTTGTTGCACTGGACCTATCTAAGGCATTCGACACCGTTGACCTAGGCATCTTACTACAAGTCATCCTAGAGTCACAACTTTCCAACACCACGAAACGTTGGCTTACCAACTACCTTAATGGTGGAAATTCCTACGTCGAATTAAGGAACAAAAAATCGCCATTCAGGAAAGTCAAGCAAGGTGTACCCCAAGGAGAGGTCCTCTCACCAACACTCTTCAACCGCTACATGGCAAAACTCCCTGCACCACCTACCGGAGTCAAATTGATATCGTACGCAGACGACTGCACTATTCTTTCCTCAGGCAAGGACATCCCTGCCATTTGCAGAAACATCAACGCCTACCTCGAAACACTAGAAGACTTTTTTACTAGTCGAAATCTAATCCTGTCTCCAGAAAAATCGTCCGCTACACTTTTCACCACCTGGACCAAAGAAGTCAACCTTCAGCTCGACATCTCGATACAAGGCAGGACAATCCCTACAATCAAACATCCAAAGATTTTGGGGGTCACATTCGACAATCTGTTGACATTTTCGACTAACTCGGGAAACATTAACAAACGAGTCATGTCCAGAAATAAAGTCCTCAAATCCCTAGCGGGCAGTACATGGGGTAAGGACAAAAAAACCCTCCGTACCACATATCAAGCGATTGGCAGATCGGTACTAAATTATGCGGCACCAATTTGGACACCTCGCCTCTGCCGCACACAATGGCAGAAGCTTCAATCCTGTCAGAATGCTGCTCTTCGCATTATCACTGGCTGCCACCGCATATCACATGAGGACCATCTCCATCAAGAAACACAAATTCTTAAAGTGAAAGGGCACAACGAGCTTCTCGCCAAACAATTCCTACTGGCATGTCACAAACCCGATCACCCGAACCGTGACCTGCTCACCCTCAACACACCACCCAGGCATATCCGATCAGATATTCGTATGTTCCGCGAAGAGACAAACCAATTCATCGCACATACACCTCTAGATCCAACAGACTATAAAGCAGCCCTAAATGCAATACACCAAGCGTCTGTCAGAGCCGCACTAGATGATCGCCAAATTAACATCGTGTTGGGAGGTCGCCCTACCCCTATACATCTAAGCGAGGAAAACCTCCCCAGACAAACCAGATCAACCCTGGCACAGCTGAGATCAGGATGGAGCTCTTTTCTGAATAGCTACATACACCGCTTACGTGAAAGCATCATCGATCAATGCCCGGACTGTGGTGCATCACCACATAACACAGCTCATCTATTCAGCTGCCCGTCCCATCCGACGGTACTCACACCGCTATCACTTTGGACACAGCCTGTCGAAGCAGCCGCATTTCTGGGCCTGGACTGTTCCGAAGGCTACACAAACACTTCAACTCAACGTTTGGACTAACACGAATTAATAGTTGCTACTACAACAACAACTATATTACTGGCAGCGGTAGGGCCATGAGGTACCGTAATCCTACCGCTGCTAGTAGAAGGCCAAACTGTCAAGGCCGATCAACGCCCGTCGGCAGTAGTCAAAACACCACACACCATTGCAGGAGCATTACCGGCTAACAGCATTGGCACCGTACTACCGTCCGGCAAAGAAGAAGTACCGGTCTTCAAATTAAAAGACAGCAAAAAGATCCCCAAAAGAATCATAAAAAGACCTTCAAGAGACCCTTAAAAGAATCACAAAAACCCCCAAAACACTCCAAAAAGAACCCCAAAAAGAATCATAAAAGACCCCCGCAAAAAATCATATAGACCCCAAAGGGCCCTCAAAAGATACCAAAGGGCCCTCAAAAGACCATACCGGATTTCATACGAATCAGTTGAGAAATTACTTAGATTTAAAAAATTTTAAAAAATTACACAATAATGTGACCAATAATGTGACTCAAAAACGCAACACAAAATAAAATTATTTTTGATACCGTACTCAACCGCACTGCTTACAAAAATGTCGTGTATCATAATATATTGCAATGACCGAAATAGTGATGTTCAATCAAACAATCAAAACAAACAAATGCTTTTTTTCGATTGGTTTGCTATGATATTGTTATCGAAAACGCAATAGCACACCTTGAGATTCATTGTAATTTCAAATTTAATGTAAGAAAATAAATCATTGGGTTGAAGTTTTTTTGAGTTGAAATTTCAAATATACTAAAAGTCCACTATGCATTAACATATTTTTGGTTTTTTAATTTCTTACAAAACTTACCCTAAAATTTGTACTATTTCTTAGTACATAATTGTGGATCTGATTTACATATTATAACTTAATTAATTAGGCATCAAGTTGTGTTTAATTTTAAAAATCAATATAAATACATTCATTATAACTCTTTGTGTGACTCTTAACCACTTCAATGACTCCAACATAAATAATCTAGGTGTATATCTATAAGTTTTTAATATGATCCTCATTACCTTATTCTGCAATTTTTGCATTCTGTTAATCATTTCTTTATTACGTGTAAATATGATTGAAGAATAATATTCAAAATGTGGTTTAATAATTTAAATTTTAATTGAATTTGCCATGAAGAGATTTTTTTTATTTTAGAAAAAAAAATTTTTTTTTAGAAATTTTTTACAATTATAACCTATATGACACTTAAAATGATCCCCAAACATTTAATTTCATAAACAGTTTCCTATTGTATATTATCAAATAAAATATTATAATTGTTTAAGTTTCCATTTAAAATCATGTATTTAGTTTTATCTATATTTAATTTTAGCTTATTCATTTAAATCAATTACTTTAATTTTCCAAATCAGAATTAACGAATTAATTATAGTCACATATTCTTCAACGAAATCACCAATCACATAGAGTAGAACATCATCATCAAATAGAAACAAATTAGCTATTAGAACTGTGTGACGACAAATTTCCGGGGATAAGAAATTTCCCCCCACAAAAGATGAGAAAAATAAAATCTATTTTGAATTATATAAAAATTTCATTTCATTCTGGGATCACCACCACCTCATTTGTATATTTTTTAATATTATAAATAATATTCACCTTCTTTGTAGGGGAATTCTCTGGTTAAGTTTTATTTCTCTTCAAGGGCACCTCTCCAATAGGACCTTTCCTCCATCCTATCCTACTAACAGCCCATTTACTGGAAGCACGCTGCATGGTCACGACGGCCCCAAGTATAAAGGTGGTGATCCTTATAGTTCATAGAACATATTATAAGTGTACTTAAAATGAAAAAGAAACGTAAGCTTAAAATTATTAATAAACGAAAGTAAACTCAGATCACGTATCATAATTCATAATTTTTCTGTAACGAACCCTGGACAAACTACTGAGCCTACCCCGGCTGTAGAAAACGTCGTTACAACTGCCTCTTCAATATCATTAATATAAATCAAAAATAACAGAACACGAGGAAGTGAATCCTGTGGAACACCCAAAGAAACTTCAATTGTGTCTAAATTGTGTCTGTAACTCCTGTGAGGGACAATTCGGGCGACCGAATTCTCCCACAACATTAATACAATTAAATACATTTTTGTTAAAAAAATACAAATTTGTTTTTATTAAATCACTCCCTGGTACACCCTGTACCCAAGCAGTGCAACCACTAAACACGTATGAAAATAAAACAGCCAAAACAACATCACGCCACCGGGCTGACCAATCACAGCGCAGCACGCCATTTAGAATTTTTGCCATACAAAAAGGTATAAAATGGCGGGCATGCAGTCAGTCGCTCTCTTAGTCTTCTTTTTGTGCTGTTTGGATCACGTGGTGGTAAGTCATTATTAATAAACTTATTTCGCTTAATTTCACTGACTATCGCGTCATTCGTACGACGTAACTTCGCTGTGTGGATTCCCTACGGGTTGGTCGGGTTGGTCGGGTTGCATATCGCTGCCGACATCTTTCTCTGCTTCCGTCATTCGTACGGCGTAACTGCGCTGTGTGGATTCCCTACGGGTTGTTACGCCGGTACATCCAGCGTATCGCTGCCGACGTTTTCCTCTGCTTCCGTCATTCGTACGACGTAACTTCGCTGTGTGGATTCCCTACGGGTTGTTACGCCGGTACATCCAGCATATCGCTGCCGACGTTTTTCTCTGCTTCCGTCATTCGTACGACGCAACTTCGCTGTGTGGATTCCCTACGGGTTATTGCGCCGGTACATCCAGAATATCGCTGCCGACGTCTTTCTCTGCTTCCGTCATTCGTACGACGTAACTTCACCGTGTGGATTCTCTACGGGTTGTTACGCCGGTACCTCCAGCATTATCGCTGCAGACGTTTTTCTCTGCTTCCGTCATTCGTACGACGCAACTTCGCTGTGTGGATTCCCTACGGGTTGTTGCGCCGGTACCTCCAGCATTATCGCTGCAGACGTTTTTTTCTGCTTTCGTCATTCGTACGACGCAACTTCGCTGTGTGGATTCCCTACGGGTTGTTGCGCCGGTACCTCCAGCATTATCGCTACTGGCGACTTTCGCTACTGTCCTCACGTCCAGGCCCACGTCAGTTCATCAAAGCTTTTGCCTTACTCACGTCACTTCGTCAAGGCATTACTCACGTCAATTCATCAAAGCTCTCGCGTTACTCACGTCACTTCGTCAAGGCATTACTCACGTCAGTTAATCAAAGCTCTCGCATTACTCACGTCACTTCGTCAAGGCATTACTCACGTTAGTTTATCAAAGCTCTCGCGTTACTCACGTCACTTCGTCAAGGCATTACTCGCGTCAGTTTATCAAAGCTCTCGCAGTACTCACGTCAGTTCATCAAAGCTCTCGCATTACTCACGTCACTTAAGTCAAGGCTCGTCGCTACTCACGTCACTTCGTCAAGCTCAGATTCTCGACCGTCCCACGCTCACACATCGTTCAGGAGTCTCGACCGTCTCACGCTCAGCGCACCCCTTGCCTCAGAACCCTGGTCACGCTGAGTTTACCCCGGCTGGGAAAACTCCGTTACAATTGGAGCGCGAGCAGGGACTTTTCTTAGCAAAAATAAAAAGAAAAAAGAGCAGGGTAGGCTGTGTCGAAGACACGGCCGTGGGTTTTGAGCGTGAAAACGTCTGTCCGGGACGAAAGAAAAGAAAACAGCACGCGAAAAATTAATTTTAATCGACCATTTAAATTTTTTCTTTGTTTGAGCCCTGTTAACTTTAACAACAAATTCAGATGCACTCGATATACATGCAAATAAATACAAGATGCATTTTGACGGATACGTTTATTTTTTTTTTACGCAATGCAAAAGCATCATACGGTTTTACGAGACGCAGGCTTTAATTTTGTTAAAAATGGTTAGAATCTTCCATGTAAATTCTTTAACCTGAGGCCATATCACTTCCATATTTGTATACAAAAGTGTATATGTGGAAAAGTACCGTATGGTACTGAAAGGATATTTCAGAGTCATTATTCTATAAACAATGAGAAATGAACCGTATATTAAAGTTTACTGTTTTATTTTGTATTAGTATACAGTCAGTACAATGATAAGCATAGTTAATTTAATAAGAAGTGAATGGCAAACTGTCTGTTATATAAAGATAGAAGACGAACAGAATGTTAAAAAAAGCCGAAAGGGAACTAGCAGACAATAAACTAACAGAAACTGTTACTCATAACCTTCTCTACAGAATGCCCAACTGTTTAAGAATACATGCTTAAAAGAGAACAACAAGAGAGCTAAATCCATATAAAAATTTCCTGTTTCTCACTACAAAAAAAGAAAGCAAGCAGAGAACCAACACGAACCTTTTGAGTTGCAACTGCAAGGCTAATAGAACGAGTAAGCAGAGCACCGATGGGGACTTTCGAGTTTCAATACAATTACTAGTACTACACATACACATATTAGCCGTAGAGAGAGAGAGGGTGATTGAGTTGTTGGGGAAGTGGTATGGCATGGAAATAGAAGTATGCATCAAAATGTTTTTCGTTGCAAGGAAGCTTGCAGGTGTCATTGTTATCTGCCTCTTTTTTTGTAACTTATAGTAGTATTTTTGTTCTGTTAATCGACCAAACACGAGAGCACTGTATAATTTTATGCAGTGTTGAAAGAACGAGCAGATCAGAGCACTGATAGAAAATCAACAGAGACTATACTATCACTACGGCTGCGGTAAAGAATTAAGGAGTTACGCAGCTTGTGCTGCACAAAAAAATTGGCAGGCAGTCGGTATGCACGAAATTGCGGCTACATTTTAAACCGACTTACAGTCTGCTTGTAGGGCGACAATTAAAATTTACATTTTGCTATTCGCATCTTAGTCCTACATTCCGAATTTCATGCGAATCGCTTGAGAAATTGATTTGTTCCAAAAATTCCAGACCATAATGATCATATTCCAGAATTTCCATAGGAAGAAGTCATATAGTCGCATCTTAGTACTACATTCCAAATTTCATGCGAATCGCTTGAGAAATCGATTTGTTCCAGAAATTCCAGACCTAATGATCATATTCCATAAGTTCCATAGGAAGAAATCTTATAGTCACATCTTAGTCACACATTCCGAATTTCGTTGCTTTATTCCAGAAATTCCAGACAATAATGATCATATTCCAGAATTTCCATAGGAAGAAATCTTATAGTCACATCTTAGTCCTACATTCCGAATTTCATGCAAATCGCTTGAGAAATTGATTTGTTCCAGAAAGTTCAGACAATGATGATCATATTCCTTAATTTCCATAGGAAGAAGTTTTATAGTCGCATCTAAGTCCTATATTCCGAATTTCATGCGAATCGCTTGGGAAATGGCTTAGTTCCCAAAGTACTGATATTTAAAAGTGGCTCACTTAAACGTGTGTCGCTTAACAATGTTTCACTGTTGACCACAACATGTTCTGAGCTACAAAACTACATGGCAGAATTCAGGCTAGATACTACCGGCGGAGTAGATGAATTAAGGAAGCGCTTTTCAAACTACATCTCAGGCGACGAAATTCGTCTGGGCGAGCTAGAGGCCAAACATCGACGCGGCACATCACAGTTACCCCCCGCGCTCCGGACACCGGATGACCCACAAGGGGAACTGAAGACTTTGACAACCCACGCGGCGGCCCCGGCATCGCAGGATACAGGCCCGCCTCGCAATGTCAAGGAAGTCACCCAGTGGTTATAGGCACGGTGCGGAAGTGGTCGGTGAAGTATGACGGCGGGAAAGAGCCCATCGCTTTTGTCGAACGGCTGGAGGAACTGGCCGATACCTACTCGCTGGACAAGGATCTCCTGGCAAAAACTATGCCGGAATTACTGCGAGACCGAGCTCTGTTGTAGTTCCGAAATAATAACCAGCGGTGGTCGAACTGGGATGCATTTAAGAAGGACTTCCTGATCGCATCAACGTTAGAACGGCGTGTCGACATTGCGGCCAGGACGGACACACTAGGCGAGATTGCCGCAGGCCCCAGGTGCTCTTTTGCTGGGATTGTGGGCGCCGAAATATAAGGACCATAGAGTGTTGTCGAAAGCGGTCGGGCAACGACCAAGGGGAACGTCGGGGAAGAGGTGCGACGGACTCCCAGAAGACTTCACCTCCATCCCTATAGACTTTCTACACTTCAATGACTCCCGCATCTCCGCCAATATAGCCCTGGGAAATGGTAGAAGCGACCATCGACACGGGAGCATCGAGGAGCTTCATAAACAAAGCGTACGCCAACGAACTCAGAACACCATCGAACAGCGTTTGTATGGATAGGGTGGTGGACATGGCCGAAGGCGAAGCTCTGAAGTTGAACATCCGAATCGGAAGCCATGACTTGGAATTCCTGTTCTTGGTATTACCAGACGCCATGGATGAAGTTATGCTAGGATTTGATTTCCTCTTACGAATAAGGGCCAGCTTCAGCTGCGCTGGTCAGGCAATCGAACTTCAGGAACAAAACACACAGACAATAGGCACTCCACATTGCGTCACTATCCAACCGAAACTCCAGACAAACCAGGAAAAACTCTCGACGTTCCTCAAGGAAGAGTTTAAAAAGTTTGAACGATTGCCCATGGTCTCAAACATAACCAAGCATAAGATCGTCATACACGACACCCGCCCAATCAAGCAGCGCTATTTCCCGCGAAAGCCCGCGATGCAGGAAATCATCAACAAGGAAATAGACGAACTACTCGAAAAGGGATGTATCGAACCATCACAGTACTGGTGAGAAAGAAAACAGGAAAATGGAGACTGTGCATCGACTATAGCGAGTTGAACGCTCGATCGGTGCCAGACGCGTATCCGCTGCCGCGCATTCAGCACATTCTTGATCATCTCCGAGGTGCGCAGTTCATTAGCAGTCTTGATCTCCGAAATGGCTACTGGCAAATACCGATGGAGAAACACAGCCAGCCAAACACCGCTTTCACCGTGCCGGGACGCGGTCTGTTCCAATAGCGTGTAATGCCGTTAGGCTATCTTCCAAAGAGCGCTTGACCGAGTGATTGGGCCGGTAATGGAGCCACACACCTTCGCGTACTTGGACGATATCATCGTCATAGGTCGGACGTTCGAGGAGCACCAGCAGAACCAACGGAGGGTATTCAAGAGACTCCAAGCAGCGAACCTAAGGATAAACCCGGAAAATGCGAGTTCTGTAAGAAGGAACTACGCTATCTGGGCCACGTCGGCAGCCATCAGGGCATCCACACCGATCCGGAAAAGGTAGCGGCCATCAGAGAACTCATGCCCCCCCAGGAACGTTCGAGAAGTACGACGGTACTTAGGTATAGCCTGCTGGTACAGACGTTTCGTACCTGATTTTTCGGAAATCTCACGACCACTAACGACGTTATTGAAAAAGGGCAAACACTGGAAGTGGACCGAGGAACACCAAGAAGCATTCGAGCTGCTCAAGACAAGACTGACGGAGGCGCCGATCCTCGCGTGTCCCGACTTTTCAAAGAGATTTGTGCTGCAGACTGACGCAAGTGACTATGGGCTAGGAGTAGTGCTGACTCAAGAGCAAGACGAGGGCGAACGAGTCATCGCGTATTCTAGCCGCCATCTGAACCAGGCATAGCGAAATTATTCCCCCACGGAGAAGGAATGCTTGGCAATAGTCTGGGGAATCCGAAAGATGCGTCAGTACGTGGAAGGCTATAGATTTACCGTTCTGGCCTACCACCTCGCCTTGAAGTGGCTAAACTCCATCTCAAGCCCGTCTAGACGCGTGGCACGATGGGCCCTCGAGCTCAAGCAGTATACTTTTGATGTCCAGTATAGAAGCGGCAAGCTCAATGTGGTGGCCGATGCGTTGTCACGGCAGCCACGGGAAACGCTGATGACAATGGCAGCAAACACAAAGGCACCCAAATGCCAATGGTTAGAACAGCGACGTAAACAAGTCCTGGAGAGCCCAGAAAAGTTTCCATCAACGGCCAGGTACACCGTTGTGAAGGGAGCATACCAGCGCTAACATAGTATTCAAGGTTAGATCGATTAATTATTCATATAGTCCCGAGTCATTGCATTCCTCATAATGCCATCTGCATATTAACCGCAATTAAAACATTACAGCATAAACACTCAACGAGTGAATAAACAAAAAAGAGTCTTATTACTTTGTCAGCACACTTCATGCATGAGCATGACAGCATACAAAGTAGTGAGAGTACGATCGGCGGTCGTTAGCCTATGACAACAAACAAAATGCATAGAAAGCATTAAAGGCGAGCGAGCGCTGATCATAAAAAAAGTAAATAACGTTCGGTCACTTACCCGTGCTGTGCATGGCGTTGACCTAACATGCAATAAAATTATAAACAATATAGGTCACTTGCCTGTGCTGGTAAATATGTTACATCAGCAATATATAGGCAAGCGACCTGAAGCAATTAAGAATGTTCGGCATATTGGTATACAATAATGCCAAAATGCTGACCAGCACTAATCGATCTAACTAGTATACATGTGTATACTTTTATATGTATTCTTATTAAATTGTGTAGTATGTTTTAAGTCTTTGAACACCTATAAATAAGCAACAAGAATCAAATAAAACTCACTTCTAATTAGAACGCAAAAGCAATACCACCGGTGTTTTCTTAGGCTTGCGAGACTTAAACTCTAAAGGCATTAGCAGGAACCTCTCTATTTGGAATCCCACCTTGAGTGCAGGAAACTGCCCTAAAGGTCCAAGTCTCTGGCGTAATAGCCTTGACAAGTGGAAACCCATACGAGACATCAAGGAGTGTTATTCATTACATGGCGATCCTGCCATTACATTGCTATTACCATTACACCGTCACATTGAGCAGAGAGCAGGAGATGAGGACGTGGCGCCTTGGAAGTTGTGCGTCCCCAGTTCGCTGCGTAGACAGGTACTTCAAGAAAACCACGACGACTCAGCAGCAGGACATCTGGGAATCAGGAAGACTATCGCGAGGGTATGCGCACGATACTACGGGCCGGAATGTTCCGCGACATCCGGGACTACGTAAAAAAATGCGAAAACTGTCAGCGGTATAAGACCAGTCAACAACAAGCAGCGCGCAAAATGCAGACGCAGGTGGCGGAAGAACCACCCTTTGTGCAGATTTCGTGGGACCGCTGCCAAGGTCAAAGCCTAGAAACATTATGTTCTTAGTGTTCTTCGATCGCTTCTCGAAGTGGATCGAATTGATTGCCTTACGACAAGCCACTACGGTGGGAACGAATAAGGCATTCCGAGAACGAATCCTGGCACGATACGGAGTACCGAAGATTGTAATCACCGACATCGGCACGCAGTTCACAAGTGGGGCCTTCCAACGTTTCCTGCAGGACATGGGAGTTCTACATCAGTTTTCGGCCCCTTACACTCCTCAAGAAAACCCCACCGAGAGGGTAAACCGCACCGTAAAGATGATCATCTCCCAGCTGTCGGGACCCCAGAAGCGGTCGTGGGACGACAAACTTCCCGAGATCATGCTGGCAATTAACTCCAGCCTATCCGACTTCACGGGATATAGCCCATCATTCCTCACCCAGGGGCGGGCCGCCTGCCACACGCACTGTACGATAAAGTTTCACTGGGCACAGGCACGCTGGCCAAAACTCCTGAAGAAGAAGATCTTTGAGATAGTAAGGCGGAACCTAGAACGCGCAGCTAAGGACCAGTCCCGACACTACGACCTGAGGCGGCGCCGCTGGAAACCCGAGATCGGGCAACTCGTCATAGTGAAGCAGCACCTACAATCAAACGCCCTGGAGGGGTTCGCCAGCAAATTGGCCCCGAGGTATGACGGGCCCTACCAGATAATCAGTTTTGTCTCAACGGTAATAGCTAAAATGAAGAGAAAGGAGGACGGGAAGGTGCGCACAGCACACGTAACCGAGCTAAAGGTACTTTCACGAGGACCCTCCGGAGGAAAGACCCATCGAAAACAGAACAACAAAGAGGCAACGGACACAGCAGCAACGACCTAATAACAACCACAGACAAAGTGTTGAACCTACCAACACGAACCAAGAAACAACAACAGTAGGTAACAACGAATGCAAAATGTCATTACACAGCAAAGTAGTGAACAGCCAGAGAGATGCTGGTCATTCGATGAACAACCATCACCAAGGATGCATCGCACTAACTACTTACGCAACGGACGACGAAACCAGCAGCAGCAAAGGGGCAGAGAAGGACGACGCACAAGCGAAGCAACCACTTCCTCAGCATCGCAGCGGGTACACCGCATCAGCAGCGCAGCCGGAGGAGACGCCGATGCCACAACAGCAAAGGCAGCGGCAGAGAGGGCTACGGCGACAGCAAAGCCGAAGTGGGCCTGGGGAAGGCTAGAGGGGCGGAGGCGCAAACATGTCAAGGTATGCAGCACCTACTTCCTTACTAAGCTGATGTCCAAACAACCGGGCACAGCGGAACCAGCAGAACTAGCGGCCAAAAGACGCCACGCCTTGCTACGGTGCTGGTATAAGCCGGGGGAATTACTAAAGAATGACTTGGTACTCGTGCCAGTAAACGCCGATCAAAACTGATACCTGGCTGCCCTAATGGACCCAGGAGACCCCAACAAGGCTACCATCGCCATATGCGACTCATTGACAGAGACCGGAGACCGGGAGAAGACCATCGCGGTGCTTCGGGGCTACCTGATCCAGGAGCATCGCGCCGTCAGAAATTTAAAGACGTGGCAGGATGCTGACGGCCTGTTTCCAGGGTTCCACTTGAAAGAACAGCAACAGCCCAACTACACGCACTGCGGTCATTTTCTACTCGTAGCCGGTGCTCATGCAGTCCAGACCGCCATACCACCAGCTAATGTAGGAGACCTTCAGGGAACGCGCCTTAAGGAAGCGAGATATTCTAGCGGCCCTAATCCGGACCCAGGCCCCACCAGATGTTACGCTACCAAGGCTTGAGGGAAGAGAGGACAACAGGGGATCGCCAACGTCAGCCGCCAAACAAATCACCCTAAGAACCTTCTTGTCTCCAACTTGGGGCACGAAGCCAGCACCAGCGGCGGAGCCAATGACTATGACTCCTTGGCTACCCAACATGGAAAGTGGTAGCGACTATGACCACAAGGAGAGAGGCCATAAAGGTTTACACCTCCCCTATGTAGGGCGCGAGGTCGACAGCAGCAGCGAGGAAAAAAAGGCAGACGTGCCAAAGACTCCTCGCTTCCCCAGCCAAAGTGGTAGCGACAACGGACGCAGTCGCGGCAGCAGACGCAACCATAAGAAGCACGACGACAAAGGCACCAAACGAAGGCCTGCTCGGGAAGCACCCCCACCGTCCAAAGGAGCACGAAGGACCAACGTCCAGCAAGCCACGCCAGGAGAACTACCCAGCCTTCGGGGAAGAAAAGGAGGACATCCTGTCAGTGAAGCAGACAATTCGGGCGACAGAATTCTCCCACAACATTAATACAATTAAATACATTTTATTAAATAAATATAAACTTTTTTTTTATTTAATCACTCCCTGGTACACCCTGTACCCACGCAGTGCAACCACCAACCACATATGAAAATAAAAGAGCAAAAACAACATCACGCCACCGGACTGACCAATCACAGCGCAGCACGCTATTTAGAATTTTTGCCATACAAAAAGGGCGAGCATGCAGTCAGTCGCTCTCTTAGTCTTCTTTTTATGCTGTGTTAGGAAACACCAAAATTAAAATTATCATCCACATTATTATTCACATTCCGATTCAACTGAATTTCTTTTGTCTAACTAATTATATCAAATGCAAAAATGGTTCCACAAAATATCTTTTCCTCAGCACATTTTGCGGCATTACACTCGTAAATTGTTTGTTCCCACGAATGTGCATACACACAGTTGTGCGCGACCGCAGACAATTCTTATCGGACTAGATAGTGTTGTTCTAGCTGCGCAATGCTGAGAGGATCGGATTGCATCCTCTTGGCATGGGCACAGGTGTCTGCGGCGATTTCGTTAAATTCGCGAAAGTCACGTACAGAGTGATGAAAAATGTAATGTCAGCATTTTTAATTGAAAGGTATTTTGTGGATATTTGGCTATGCCAATTAGTATAAATTAAGAATTAATTTTAAATAAATTGTCATTCATCTTTACGTGTTAACACAAAAAACATCACATTTTATTTGAATTAATTGCCTCCCCCCACCAGCGGTAAGGAGCAATTAACTTTCCTAAACATTGATATATTGGTTTATGTGCCGGTATATCCTCATCATATTGTCAAGGTTTATGTGCCCTGACAAATCTTAGGCTTCGAACAAGGAAACTTGGAGTTCAAAGTAGAACTCTCCTAAACATTGGTGACCCCGACGTGATATACACGCAACAACGGCTAAAACACTGGTACTCTAAACACTGGTACTCAGTTAAACTTCCATCGTAATTTAAAGAAAGCGTTACGAACGCGGCTGTAACACTGGTACAACATAAAGCGAGCCATATCGAACCCGGACTATCATGGAGCCAAACGAGAAGATGGAGGAGTTAGAGCTCTATAGAGCGGTGGACAGACAAAGAGCTATAGCGGACGAGCTAAATAGGCTCATCGTAAATATCAGAAACGACGGCGCTGCCAGAAAAACTGTTCAGTACCGGGACAAGCGGCTGGAAACGGTAACCAACCTATGGGATGAGTTCCGGCGCAATCATGAAATGGTAAAGGATTCCATCATACCAGATGCTCTTTATATTGAAGGAGACACCATCGGAAAAGTAAAGCAACTCGTGGCCGAGTTAAGAGCAGTGCTAGATGAAATCACCGATGATGTCGCGTTTGATGATACCACAATCAATTACAACGTAGAAGATTTTATAGACATAGAATCAAGGGCTCAACAAATTCTAATACAGCTATCGACAGAATTGGACAACAATCCAGAACAAGTGCGACCCAGCACAACCACATTTCATCTTCCAAAAATAACGCTGCCAAAGTTCGACGGTGATTATTCAAAATGGCGCCAATTCGCCGATTTATATACCGAAATAATTGATAAACAACCATTAAGTAACTGCCAAAAAATGTGGTACTTAAAGACAAACCTCGTGGGCGAAGCTGAGAAGCTACTACGACACTTTTCACTAACCGACAGTAACTATAATGCTGCTTGGAAGATGTTGCAAGATAGGTACGAAAACAAACGCCTGCTTGTAGCATCATTAATAAACAAATTGCTGAATCAACCAAGCCATGCTGTGGAATCCGCCTCAGCTATGCAAATCAAAAACCTACATGATACCACTCAAGAATGCTTACTTGGGCTAGAAAATTTGGAAGTGCCAGTATAATCGGATCCATTGTTGCTGCATATTTAATTAAAAAAATTAGATCGCAACACTCATACTCTGTATGAACAGCAAGCTTAACCCATCCAAAAGAGCTCCAATCACTTAATGAGTTCTTACTGTTCCTGGAAACCAGATTCCAATCCTTAGAAGCACTAGGGAACAAAACCAGACGCGAAGATACAAAAGGCTCGCCACGACAGCAGTCTTCCAATGACGTCGACTCCTGCAATCAACTCAAAATGTATAGCTTACAACCAGTCACACGGTATTTTTCAATGCCAAGTCCTTTTGAAAATGACCCCATTACAACGAACCAAGATTACTTATGAAAATAGACTGTGCCAAAACTGTCTAAGAAAGGGACATTTCTCTGCCAAGTGTTCCCTAAGAGGATGCAAAACATGCAATAAAAAACAACACTCTCTTACACTTTAATGGAGATCGTAAACCACAAGTGCCGCTGCAACCTGATGCTCCAGTCTTCAAACCAGCAGCACCCACATCAACTAGAGCAGTTCAACCCGCTCTTACACTGTCCACGACATCAACTAATTTCAACGAACAATCTGTCATTCTCGGAACGGCCAAGGTGAAGCTATCCAACATGGGAATAGAAGTCAATTGTCGAGCTCTTTTTGATTTAGGCTCACAAGTAAACTTGATTAGTAAAAGAGTTGTCAAAAGACTCGCGCTCACATCATCGGCGACAAACATGTGCATTCAAGGCATCGGACAAGCTAAGCAGAGGTCACAACGCAGAGTCAATGTTGAGTTGAACTCCAGAAACGCATTTTCAACCAGATTCGAAGCGTTTGTATTAACAAACATCATTTCGCAACAACCAAGACACAATATCGATGTTTCTTCATGGAAGTTACCACATAATCTAACGTTAGCAGATCCAGAATTCTATCGTGCAGACAATATTGACATCTTAATAGGAGCCGAACTTTTCTTCTAACTATTGTCAGTCCGTCAAATAAATTTGGGATTGCATCTACCAACTTTGCAAAACACAGTTTTCGGTTGGGTCGTAGCCGGTAAATTTACATCATCATCATCAAGCCTAGCTGTCTGTGGTATGTGTGCAGAGGGTGAAGATGACCTCAATTCTACGATAAAACAATTCTGGGAAATGGAAGACGCAGAAGAAATACGAGGAAGTCACTTAACATCGGCGGAGAAGCGTTGCGAGACATACTATGACCAAACACATTCCAGAGACGAAAATGGTCGGTTCACAGTGAGCTTGCCATTCTCAGATGATCCAAAATTATTAGGCGAATCAAGGGACATTGCTTATCGTAGATTTATGTCTTTAGAAAGAAAACTGACAGCAAATCCAGAAATTCGGAAACAGTAAGTGGTAGCGACTATGACCACAAGGAGAGAGGCCATAAAGGTTTACACCTCCCCTATGTAGGGAGCGAGGTCGACAGCAGCAGCGAGGAAAAAAAGGCAGACGTGCCAAAGACTCCTCGCTTCCCCAGCCTAAGTGGTAGCGACAACGGACGCAGTCGCGGCAGCAGACGCAACCATAAGAAGCACGACAAAGACCGCAGTAACAGCAGCAGCAACTCCAATAACAGCAGCAAGCGCAGCAATAGCAACGGCCAACGGGAACCAGAAGCTCGAAACAGAGGTAACGGCACACCGCCGGAGAAGCCCGTACCCTGCCAAGAGGGCGACAAGGCACCAAACGAAGGCCTACTCGGGAAGCACCCCCACCGTCCAATGGAGCACGAAGGACCAACGTCCAGCAAGCCACGCCAGGAGAACTACCCAGCCTTCGGGGAAGAAAAGGAGGACATCCTGTCAGTGAAGCAGACAATTCGGGCGACAGAATTCTCCCACAACATTAATACAATTAAATACATTTTATTAAAGAAATATAAACTTTTTTTTATTTAATCACTCCCTGGTACACCCTGTACCCACGCAGTGCAACCACCAACCACATATGAAAATAAAAGAGCCAAAACAACATCACGCCACCGGACTGACCAATCACAGCGCAGCACGCTATTTAGAATTTTTGCCATACAAAAAGGGCGAGCATGCAGTCAGTCGCTCTCTTAGTCTTAGTCAGAAAAACTGTTCAGTACCGGGACAAGCGGCTGGAAACGGTAACCAACCTATGGGATGAGTTCCGGTGCAATCATGAAATGGTAAAGGATTCCATCATACCAGATGCTCTTTATATTGAAGGAGACACCATCGGAAAAGTAAAGCAACTCGTGGCCGAGTTAAGAGCAGTGCTAGATGAAATCACCGATGATGTCGCGTTTGATGATACCACAATCAATTACAACGTAGAAGATTTTATAGACATAGAATCAAGGGCTCAACAAATTCTAATACAGCTATCGACAGAATTGGACAACAATCCAGAACAAGTGCGACCCAGCACAACCACATTTCATCTTCCAAAAATAACGCTGCCAAAGTTCGACGGTGATTATTCAAAATGGCGCCAATTCGCCGATTTATATACCGAAATAATTGATAAACAACCATTAAGTAACTGCCAAAAAATGTGGTACATAAAGACAAACCTCGTGGGCGAAGCTGAGAAGCTACTACGACACTTTTCACTAACCGACAGTAACTATAATGCTGCTTGGAAGATGTTGCAAGATAGGTACGAAAACAAACGCCTGCTTGTAGCATCATTAATAAACAAATTGCTGAATCAACCAAGCCATGCTGTGGAATCCGCCTCAGCTATGCAAATCAAAAACCTACATGATACCACTCAAGAATGCTTACTTGGGCTAGAAAATTTGGAAGTGCCAGTATCATCGGATCCATTGTTGCTGCATATTTAATTAAAAAAATTGGATCGCAACACTCATACTCTGTATGAACAGCAAGCTTAACCCATCCAAAAGAGCTCCAATCACTTAATGAGTTCTTACTGTTCCTGGAAACCAGATTCCAATCCTTAGAAGCACTAGGGAACAAAACCAGACGCGAAGATACAAAAGGCTCGCCACGACAGCAGTCTTTCAATGACGTCGACTCCTGCAATCAACTCAAAATGTATAGCTTGCAACCAGTCACACGGTATTTTTCAATGCCAAGTCTTTTTGAAAATGACCCCATTACAACGAACCAAGATTACTTATGAAAATAGACTGTGCCAAAACTGTCTAAGAAAGGGACATTTCTCTGCAAAGTGTTCCCTAAGAGGATGCAAAACATGCAATAAAAAACAACACTCTCTTACACATTAATGGAGATCGTAAACCACAAGTGCCGCTGCAACCTGATGCTCCAGTCTTCAAACCAGCAGCACCCACATCAACTAGAGCAGTTCAACCCGCTCTTACACTGTCCACGACATCAACTAATTTCAACGAACAATCTGTCATTCTCGGAACGGCCAAGGTGAAGCTATCCAACATGGGAATAGAAGTCAATTGTCGAGCTCTTTTTGATTCAGGCTCACAAGTAAACTTGATTAGTAAAAGAATTGTCAAAAGACTCGCGCTCTCATCATCGGCGACAAACATGTGCATTCAAGGCATCGGACAAGCTAAGCAGAGGTCACAACGCAGAGTCAATGTTGAGTTGAACTCAAGAAACGCATTTTCAACCAGATTCGAAGCGTTTGTATTAACAAACATCATTTTGCAACAACCAAGACACAATATCGATGTTTCTTCATGGAAGTTACCACATAATCTAACGTTAGCAGATCCAGAATTCTATCGTGCAGACAATATTGACATCTTAATAGGAGCCGAACTTTTCTTCCAACTATTGTCAGTCCGTCAAATAAATTTGGGATTGCATCTACCAACTTTGCAAAACACAGTTTTCGGTTGGGTCGTAGCCGGTAAATTTACATCATCATCATCAAGCCTAGCTGTCTGTGGTATGTGTGCAGAGGATGAAGATGACCTCAATTCTACGATAAAACAATTCTGGGAAATGGAAGACGCAGAAGAAATACGAGGAAGTCACTTAACATCGGCGGAGAAGCGTTGCGAGACATACTATGACCAAACACATTCCAGAGACGAAAATGGTCGGTTCACAGTGAGCTTGCCATTCTCAGATGATCCAAAATTATTAGGCGAATCAAGGGACATTGCTTATCGTAGATTTATGTCTTTAGAAAGAAAACTGACAGCAAATCCAGAAATTCGGAAACAGTAAGTGGTAGCGACTATGACCACAAGGAGAGAGGCCATAAAGGTTTACACCTCCCCTATGTAGGGAGCGAGGTCGACAGCAGCAGCGAGGAAAAAAAGGCAGACGTGCCAAAGACTCCTCGCTTCCCCAGCCTAAGTGGTAGCGACAACGGACGCAGTCGCGGCAGCAGACGCAACCATAAGAAGCACGACAAAGACCGCAGTAACAGCAGCAGCAACTCCAATAACAGCAGCAAGCGCAGCAATAGCAACGGCCAACGGGAACCAGAAGCTCGAAACAGAGGTAACGGCACACCGCCGGAGAAGCCCGTACCCTGCCAAGAGGGCGACAAGGCACCAAACGAAGGCCTACTCGGGAAGCACCCCCACCGTCCAATGGAGCACGAAGGACCAACGTCCAGCAAGCCACGCCAGGAGAACTACCCAGCCTTCGGGGAAGAAAAGGAGGACATCCTGTCAGTGAAGCAGACAATTCGGGCGACAGAATTCTCCCACAACATTAATACAATTAAATACATTTTATTAAAGAAATATAAACTTTTTTTTATTTAATCACTCCCTGGTACACCCTGTACCCACGCAGTGCAACCACCAACCACATATGAAAATAAAAGAGCCAAAACAACATCAAGCCACCGGACTGACCAATCACAGCGCAGCACGCTATTTAGAATTTTTGCCATACAAAAAGGGCGAGCATGCAGTCAGTCGCTCTCTTAGTCTTAGTCAGAAAAACTGTTCAGTACCGGGACAAGCGGCTGGAAACGGTAACCAACCTATGGGATGAGTTCCGGCGCAATCATGAAATGGTAAAGGATTCCATCATACCAGATGCTCTTTATATTGAAGGAGACACCATCGGAAAAGTAAAGCAACTCGTGGCCGAGTTAAGAGCAGTGCTAGATGAAATCACCGATGATGTCGCGTTTGATGATACCACAATCAATTACAACGTAGAAGATTTTATAGACATAGAATCAAGGGCTCAACAAATTCTAATACAGCTATCGACAGAATTGGACAACAATCCAGAACAAGTGCGACCCAGCACAACCACATTTCATCTTCCAAAAATAACGCTGCCAAAGTTCGACGGTGATTATTCAAAATGGCGCCAATTCGCCGATTTATATACCGAAATAATTGATAAACAACCATTAAGTAACTGCCAAAAAATGTGGTACATAAAGACAAACCTCGTGGGCGAAGCTGAGAAGCTACTACGACACTTTTCACTAACCGACAGTAACTATAATGCTGCTTGGAAGATGTTGCAAGATAGGTACGAAAACAAACGCCTGCTTGTAGCATCATTAATAAACAAATTGCTGAATCAACCAAGCCATGCTGTGGAATCCGCCTCAGCTATGCAAATCAAAAACCTACATGATACCACTCAAGAATGCTTACTTGGGCTAGAAAATTTGGAAGTGCCAGTATCATCGGATCCATTGTTGCTGCATATTTAATTAAAAAAATTGGATCGCAACACTCATACTCTGTATGAACAGCAAGCTTAACCCATCCAAAAGAGCTCCAATCACTTAATGAGTTCTTACTGTTCCTGGAAACCAGATTCCAATCCTTAGAAGCACTAGGGAACAAAACCAGACGCGAAGATACAAAAGGCTCGCCACGACAGCAGTCTTTCAATGACGTCGACTCCTGCAATCAACTCAAAATGTATAGCTTGCAACCAGTCACACGGTATTTTTCAATGCCAAGTCTTTTTGAAAATGACCCCATTACAACGAACCAAGATTACTTATGAAAATAGACTGTGCCAAAACTGTCTAAGAAAGGGACATTTCTCTGCAAAGTGTTCCCTAAGAGGATGCAAAACATGCAATAAAAAACAACACTCTCTTACACATTAATAGAGATCGTAAACCACAAGTGCCGCTGCAACCTGATGCTCCAGTCTTCAAACCAGCAGCACCCACATCAACTAGAGCAGTTCAACCCGCTCTTACACTGTCCACGACATCAACTAATTTCAACGAACAATCTGTCATTCTCGGAACGGCCAAGGTGAAGCTATCCAACATGGGAATAGAAGTCAATTGTCGAGCTCTTTTTGATTTAGGCTCACAAGTAAACTTGATTAGTAAAAGAATTGTCAAAAGACTCGCGCTCACATCATCGGCGACAAACATGTGCATTCAAGGCATCGGACAAGCTAAGCAGAGGTCACAACGCAGAGTCAATGTTGAGTTGAACTCAAGAAATGCATTTTCAACCAGATTCGAAGCGTTTGTATTAACAAACATCATTTCGCAACAACCAAGACACAATATCGATGTTTCTTCATGGAAGTTACCACATAATCTAACGTTAGCAGATCCAGAATTCTATCGTGCAGACAATATAGACATCTTAATAGGAGCCGAACTTTTCTTCTAACTATTGTCAGTCCGTCAAATAAATTTGGGATTGCATCTACCAACTTTGCAAAACACAGTTTTTGGTTGGGTCGTAGCCGGTAAATTTACATCATCATCATCAAGCCTAGCTGTCTGTGGTATGTGTGCAGAGGATAAAGATGACCTCAATTCTACGATAAAACAATTCTGGGAAATGGAAGACGCAGAAGAAATACGAGGAAGTCACTTAACATCGGCGGAGAAGCGTTGCGAGACATACTATGACGAAAATGGTCGGTTCACAGTGAGCTTGCCATTCTCAGATGATCCAAAATTATTAGGCGAATCAAGGGACATTGCTTATCGTAGATTTATGTCTTTAGAAAGAAAACTGACAGCAAATCCAGAAATTCGGAAACAGTAAGTGGTAGCGACTATGACCACAAGGAGAGAGGCCATAAAGGTTTACACCTCCCCTATGTAGGGAGCGAGGTCGACAGCAGCAGCGAGGAAAAAAAGGCAGACGTGCCAAAGACTCCTCGCTTCCTCAGCCTAAGTTGTAGCGACAACGGACGCAGTCGCGGCAGCAGACGCAACCATAAGAAGCACGACGACAAAGACCGCAGTAACAGCTGCAGCAACTCCAATAACAGCAGCAAGCGCAGCAATAGCAACGGCCAACAGGAGCCAGAAGCACGAAACAGAGATAACGGCACACCGCCGGAGATGCCCGTACCCTGCCAAGAGGGCGACAAGGCACCAAACGAAGGCCTGCTCGGGAAGCACCCCCACCGTCCAAAGGAGCACGAAGGACCAACGTACAGCAAGCCACGCCAGGAGAACTACCCAGCCTTCGGGGAAGAAAAGGAGGACATCCTGTCAGTGAAGCAGACAATTCGGGCGACAGAATTCTCCCACAACATTAATACAATTAAATACATTTTATTAAATAAATATAAACTTTTTTTTATTTAATCACTCCCTGGCACACCCTGTACCCACGCAGTGCAACCACCAACCACATATGAAAATAAAAGAGCAAAAACAACATCATGCCACCGGACTGACCAATCACAGCGCAGCACGCTATTTAGAATTTTTGCCATACAAAAAGGGCGAGCATGCAGTCAGTCGCTCTCTTAGTCTTCTTTTTATGCTGTGTTAGGAAACACCAAAATTAAAATTATCATCCACATTATTATTCACATTCCGATTCAACTGAATTTCTTTTGTCTAACTAATTATATCAAATGCAAAAATGGTTCCACAAAATATCTTTTCCTCAGCACATCTTGCGGCATTACACTCGTAAATTGTTTGTTCCCACGAATGTGCATACACACAGTTGTGCGCGACCGCAGACAATTCTTATCGGACTAGATAGTGTTGTTCTAGCTGCGCAATGCTGAGAGGATCGGATTGCATCCTCTTGGCATGGGCACAGGTGTCTGCGGCGATTTCGTTAAATTCGCGAAAGTCACGTACAGAGTGATGAAAAATGTAATGTCAGCATTTTGATTGAAAGGTATTTTGTGGATATTTGGCTATGCCAATTAGTATAAATTAAGAATTAATTTTAAATAAATTGTCATTCATCTTTACGTGTTAACACAAAAACATCACATTTTATTTGAATTAATTAATTAACTTTCCTAAACATTGATATATTGGTTTATGTGCCGGTATATCCTCATCATATTGTCAAGTTTTATGTGCCCTGACAAATCTTAGGCTTCGAACAAGGAAACTTGGAGTTCAAAGTAGAACTCTCCTAAACATTGGTGACCCCGACGTGATATACACGCAACAACGGTAGGAAGCGTTACCAGGGCTAAAACACTGGTACTCTAAACACTGGGACTCAGTTAAACTTCCATCGTAAGTTAAAGAAAGCGTTACGAACGCGGCTGTAACACTGGTACAACATAAAGCGAGCCATATCGAACCCGGACTATCATGGAGCCAAAAGAGAAGATGGATGAGTTAGAGCTCTATAGAGCGGTGGACAGACAAAGAGCTATAGCGGACGAGCTAAATAGGCTCATCGTAAATATCAGAAACGACGGCGCTGCCAGAAAAACTGTTCAGTACCGGGACAAGCGGCTGGAAACGGTAACCAACCTATGGGATGAGTTCCGGCGCAATCATGAAATGGTAAAGGATTCCATCATACCAGATGCTCCTTATATTGAAGGAGACACCATCGGAAAAGTAAAGCAACTCGTGGCCGAGTTAAGAGCAGTGCTAGATGAAATCACCGATGATGTCGCGTTTGATGATACCACAATCAATTACAACGTAGAAGATTTTATAGACATAGAATCAAGGGCTCAACAAATTCTAATACAGCTATCGACAGAATTGGACAACAATCCAGAACAAGTGCGACCCAGCACAACCACATTTCATCTTCCAAAAATAACGCTGCCAAAGTTCGACGGTGATTATTCAAAATGGCGCCAATTCGCCGATTTATATACCGAAATAATTGATAAACAACCATTAAGTAACTGCCAAAAAATGTGGTACATAAAGACAAACCTCGTGGGCGAAGCTGAGAAGCTACTACGACACTTTTCACTAACCGACAGTAACTATAATGCTGCTTGGAAGATGTTGCAAGATAGGTACGAAAACAAACGCCTGCTTGTAGCATCATTAATAAACAAATTGCTGAATCAACCAAGCCATGCTGTGGAATCCGCCTCAGCTATGCAAATCAAAAACCTACATGATACCACTCAAGAATGCTTACTTGGGCTAGAAAATTTGGAAGTGCCAGTATCATCGGATCCATTGTTGCTGCATATTTAATTAAAAAAATTGGATCGCAACACTCATACTCTGTATGAACAGCAAGCTTAACCCATCCAAAAGAGCTCCAATCACTTAATGAGTTCTTACTGTTCCTGGAAACCAGATTCCAATCCTTAGAAGCACTAGGGAACAAAACCAGACGCGAAGATACAAAAGGCTCGCCACGACAGCAGTCTTTCAATGACGTCGACTCCTGCAATCAACTCAAAATGTATAGCTTGCAACCAGTCACACGGTATTTTTCAATGCCAAGTCTTTTTGAAAATGACCCCATTACAACGAACCAAGATTACTTATGAAAATAGACTGTGCCAAAACTGTCTAAGAAAGGGACATTTCTCTGCAAAGTGTTCCCTAAGAGGATGCAAAACATGCAATAAAAAACAACACTCTCTTACACATTAATGGAGATCGTAAACCACAAGTGCCGCTGCAACCTGATGCTCCAGTCTTCAAACCAGCAGCACCCACATCAACTAGAGCAGTTCAACCCGCTCTTACACTGTCCACGACATCAACTAATTTCAACGAACAATCTGTCATTCTCGGAACGGCCAAGGTGAAGCTATCCAACATGGGAATAGAAGTCAATTGTCGAGCTCTTTTTGATTCAGGCTCACAAGTAAACTTGATTAGTAAAAGAATTGTCAAAAGACTCGCGCTCTCATCATCGGCGACAAACATGTGCATTCAAGGCATCGGACAAGCTAAGCAGAGGTCACAACGCAGAGTCAATGTTGAGTTGAACTCAAGAAACGCATTTTCAACCAGATTCGAAGCGTTTGTATTAACAAACATCATTTTGCAACAACCAAGACACAATATCGATGTTTCTTCATGGAAGTTACCACATAATCTAACGTTAGCAGATCCAGAATTCTATCGTGCAGACAATATTGACATCTTAATAGGAGCCGAACTTTTCTTCCAACTATTGTCAGTCCGTCAAATAAATTTGGGATTGCATCTACCAACTTTGCAAAACACAGTTTTCGGTTGGGTCGTAGCCGGTAAATTTACATCATCATCATCAAGCCTAGCTGTCTGTGGTATGTGTGCAGAGGATGAAGATGACCTCAATTCTACGATAAAACAATTCTGGGAAATGGAAGACGCAGAAGAAATACGAGGAAGTCACTTAACATCGGCGGAGAAGCGTTGCGAGACATACTATGACCAAACACATTCCAGAGACGAAAATGGTCGGTTCACAGTGAGCTTGCCATTCTCAGATGATCCAAAATTATTAGGCGAATCAAGGGACATTGCTTATCGTAGATTTATGTCTTTAGAAAGAAAACTGACAGCAAATCCAGAAATTCGGAAACAGTAAGTGGTAGCGACTATGACCACAAGGAGAGAGGCCATAAAGGTTTACACCTCCCCTATGTAGGGAGCGAGGTCGACAGCAGCAGCGAGGAAAAAAAGGCAGACGTGCCAAAGACTCCTCGCTTCCCCAGCCTAAGTGGTAGCGACAACGGACGCAGTCGCGGCAGCAGACGCAACCATAAGAAGCACGACAAAGACCGCAGTAACAGCAGCAGCAACTCCAATAACAGCAGCAAGCGCAGCAATAGCAACGGCCAACGGGAACCAGAAGCTCGAAACAGAGGTAACGGCACACCGCCGGAGAAGCCCGTACCCTGCCAAGAGGGCGACAAGGCACCAAACGAAGGCCTACTCGGGAAGCACCCCCACCGTCCAATGGAGCACGAAGGACCAACGTCCAGCAAGCCACGCCAGGAGAACTACCCAGCCTTCGGGGAAGAAAAGGAGGACATCCTGTCAGTGAAGCAGACAATTCGGGCGACAGAATTCTCCCACAACATTAATACAATTAAATACATTTTATTAAAGAAATATAAACTTTTTTTTATTTAATCACTCCCTGGTACACCCTGTACCCACGCAGTGCAACCACCAACCACATATGAAAATAAAAGAGCCAAAACAACATCAAGCCACCGGACTGACCAATCACAGCGCAGCACGCTATTTAGAATTTTTGCCATACAAAAAGGGCGAGCATGCAGTCAGTCGCTCTCTTAGTCTTAGTCAGAAAAACTGTTCAGTACCGGGACAAGCGGCTGGAAACGGTAACCAACCTATGGGATGAGTTCCGGCGCAATCATGAAATGGTAAAGGATTCCATCATACCAGATGCTCTTTATATTGAAGGAGACACCATCGGAAAAGTAAAGCAACTCGTGGCCGAGTTAAGAGCAGTGCTAGATGAAATCACCGATGATGTCGCGTTTGATGATACCACAATCAATTACAACGTAGAAGATTTTATAGACATAGAATCAAGGGCTCAACAAATTCTAATACAGCTATCGACAGAATTGGACAACAATCCAGAACAAGTGCGACCCAGCACAACCACATTTCATCTTCCAAAAATAACGCTGCCAAAGTTCGACGGTGATTATTCAAAATGGCGCCAATTCGCCGATTTATATACCGAAATAATTGATAAACAACCATTAAGTAACTGCCAAAAAATGTGGTACATAAAGACAAACCTCGTGGGCGAAGCTGAGAAGCTACTACGACACTTTTCACTAACCGACAGTAACTATAATGCTGCTTGGAAGATGTTGCAAGATAGGTACGAAAACAAACGCCTGCTTGTAGCATCATTAATAAACAAATTGCTGAATCAACCAAGCCATGCTGTGGAATCCGCCTCAGCTATGCAAATCAAAAACCTACATGATACCACTCAAGAATGCTTACTTGGGCTAGAAAATTTGGAAGTGCCAGTATCATCGGATCCATTGTTGCTGCATATTTAATTAAAAAAATTGGATCGCAACACTCATACTCTGTATGAACAGCAAGCTTAACCCATCCAAAAGAGCTCCAATCACTTAATGAGTTCTTACTGTTCCTGGAAACCAGATTCCAATCCTTAGAAGCACTAGGGAACAAAACCAGACGCGAAGATACAAAAGGCTCGCCACGACAGCAGTCTTTCAATGACGTCGACTCCTGCAATCAACTCAAAATGTATAGCTTGCAACCAGTCACACGGTATTTTTCAATGCCAAGTCTTTTTGAAAATGACCCCATTACAACGAACCAAGATTACTTATGAAAATAGACTGTGCCAAAACTGTCTAAGAAAGGGACATTTCTCTGCAAAGTGTTCCCTAAGAGGATGCAAAACATGCAATAAAAAACAACACTCTCTTACACATTAATAGAGATCGTAAACCACAAGTGCCGCTGCAACCTGATGCTCCAGTCTTCAAACCAGCAGCACCCACATCAACTAGAGCAGTTCAACCCGCTCTTACACTGTCCACGACATCAACTAATTTCAACGAACAATCTGTCATTCTCGGAACGGCCAAGGTGAAGCTATCCAACATGGGAATAGAAGTCAATTGTCGAGCTCTTTTTGATTTAGGCTCACAAGTAAACTTGATTAGTAAAAGAATTGTCAAAAGACTCGCGCTCACATCATCGGCGACAAACATGTGCATTCAAGGCATCGGACAAGCTAAGCAGAGGTCACAACGCAGAGTCAATGTTGAGTTGAACTCAAGAAATGCATTTTCAACCAGATTCGAAGCGTTTGTATTAACAAACATCATTTCGCAACAACCAAGACACAATATCGATGTTTCTTCATGGAAGTTACCACATAATCTAACGTTAGCAGATCCAGAATTCTATCGTGCAGACAATATAGACATCTTAATAGGAGCCGAACTTTTCTTCTAACTATTGTCAGTCCGTCAAATAAATTTGGGATTGCATCTACCAACTTTGCAAAACACAGTTTTTGGTTGGGTCGTAGCCGGTAAATTTACATCATCATCATCAAGCCTAGCTGTCTGTGGTATGTGTGCAGAGGATAAAGATGACCTCAATTCTACGATAAAACAATTCTGGGAAATGGAAGACGCAGAAGAAATACGAGGAAGTCACTTAACATCGGCGGAGAAGCGTTGCGAGACATACTATGACGAAAATGGTCGGTTCACAGTGAGCTTGCCATTCTCAGATGATCCAAAATTATTAGGCGAATCAAGGGACATTGCTTATCGTAGATTTATGTCTTTAGAAAGAAAACTGACAGCAAATCCAGAAATTCGGAAACAGTAAGTGGTAGCGACTATGACCACAAGGAGAGAGGCCATAAAGGTTTACACCTCCCCTATGTAGGGAGCGAGGTCGACAGCAGCAGCGAGGAAAAAAAGGCAGACGTGCCAAAGACTCCTCGCTTCCTCAGCCTAAGTTGTAGCGACAACGGACGCAGTCGCGGCAGCAGACGCAACCATAAGAAGCACGACGACAAAGACCGCAGTAACAGCTGCAGCAACTCCAATAACAGCAGCAAGCGCAGCAATAGCAACGGCCAACAGGAGCCAGAAGCACGAAACAGAGATAACGGCACACCGCCGGAGATGCCCGTACCCTGCCAAGAGGGCGACAAGGCACCAAACGAAGGCCTGCTCGGGAAGCACCCCCACCGTCCAAAGGAGCACGAAGGACCAACGTCCAGCAAGCCACGCCAGGAGAACTACCCAGCCTTCGGGGAAGAAAAGGAGGACATCCTGTCAGTGAAGCAGACAATTCGGGCGACAGAATTCTCCCACAACATTAATACAATTAAATACATTTTATTAAATAAATATAAACTTTTTTTTATTTAATCACTCCCTGGCACACCCTGTACCCACGCAGTGCAACCACCAACCACATATGAAAATAAAAGAGCAAAAACAACATCACGCCACCGGACTGACCAATCACAGCGCAGCACGCTATTTAGAATTTTTGCCATACAAAAAGGGCGAGCATGCAGTCAGTCGCTCTCTTAGTCTTCTTTTTATGCTGTGTTAGGAAACACCAAAATTAAAATTATCATCCACATTATTATTCACATTCCGATTCAACTGAATTTCTTTTGTCTAACTAATTATATCAAATGCAAAAATGGTTCCACAAAATATCTTTTCCTCAGCACATCTTGCGGCATTACACTCGTAAATTGTTTGTTCCCACGAATGTGCATACACACAGTTGTGCGCGACCGCAGACAATTCTTATCGGACTAGATAGTGTTGTTCTAGCTGCGCAATGCTGAGAGGATCGGATTGCATCCTCTTGGCATGGGCACAGGTGTCTGCGGCGATTTCGTTAAATTCGCGAAAGTCACGTACAGAGTGATGAAAAATGTAATGTCAGCATTTTGATTGAAAGGTATTTTGTGGATATTTGGCTATGCCAATTAGTATAAATTAAGAATTAATTTTAAATAAATTGTCATTCATCTTTACGTGTTAACACAAAAACATCACATTTTATTTGAATTAATTAATTAACTTTCCTAAACATTGATATATTGGTTTATGTGCCGGTATATCCTCATCATATTGTCAAGTTTTATGTGCCCTGACAAATCTTAGGCTTCGAACAAGGAAACTTGGAGTTCAAAGTAGAACTCTCCTAAACATTGGTGACCCCGACGTGATATACACGCAACAACGGTAGGAAGCGTTACCAGGGCTAAAACACTGGTACTCTAAACACTGGGACTCAGTTAAACTTCCATCGTAAGTTAAAGAAAGCGTTACGAACGCGGCTGTAACACTGGTACAACATAAAGCGAGCCATATCGAACCCGGACTATCATGGAGCCAAAAGAGAAGATGGATGAGTTAGAGCTCTATAGAGCGGTGGACAGACAAAGAGCTATAGCGGACGAGCTAAATAGGCTCATCGTAAATATCAGAAACGACGGCGCTGCCAGAAAAACTGTTCAGTACCGGGACAAGCGGCTGGAAACGGTAACCAACCTATGGGATGAGTTCCGGCGCAATCATGAAATGGTAAAGGATTCCATCATACCAGATGCTCCTTATATTGAAGGAGACACCATCGGAAAAGTAAAGCAACTCGTGGCCGAGTTAAGAGCAGTGCTAGATGAAATCACCGATGATGTCGCGTTTGATGATACCACAATCAATTACAACGTAGAAGATTTTATAGACATAGAATCAAGGGCTCAACAAATTCTAATACAGCTATCGACAGAATTGGGCAACAATCCAGAACAAGTGCGACCTAGCACAACCACATTTCATCTTCCAAAAATAACTCTGCCAAAGTTCGACGGTGATTATTCAAAATGGCGCCAATTCGCCGATTTATATACCGAAATAATTGATAAACAACCATTAAGTAACTGCCAAAAAATGTGGTACTTAAAGACAAACCTCGTGGGCGAAGCTGAGAAGCTACTACGACACTTTTCACTAACCGACAGTAACTATAATGCTGCTTGGAAGATGTTGCAAGATAGGTACGAAAACAAACGCCTGCTTGTAGCATCATTAATAAACAAATTGCTGAATCAACCAAGCCATGCTGTGGAATCCGCCTCAGCTATGCAAATCAAAAACCTACATGATACCACTCAAGAATTTCTACTTGGGCTAGAAAATTTGGAAGTGCCAGTATCATCGGATCCATTGTTGCTGCATATTTAATTAAAAAAATTGGATCGCAACACTCATACTCTGTATGAACAGCAAGCTTAACCCATCCAAAAGAGCTCCAATCACTTAATGAGTTCTTACTGTTCCTGGAAACCAGATTCCAATCCTTAGAAGCACTAGGGAACAAAACCAGACGCGAAGATACAAAAGGCTCGCCACGACAGCAGTCTTCCAATGACGTCGACTCCTGCAATCAACTCAAAATGTGTAGCTTGCAACCAGTCACACGGTATTTTTCAATGCCAAGTCTTTTTGAAAATGACCCCATTACAACGAACCAAGATTACTTATGAAAATAGACTGTGCCAAAACTGTCTAAGAAAGGGACATTTCTCTGCAAAGTGTTCCCTAAGAGGAACATGCAATAAAAAACAACACTCTCTTACACATTAATGGAGATCGTAAACCACAAGTGCCGCTGCAACCTGATGCTCCAGTCTTCAAACCAGCAGCACCCACATCAACTAGAGCAGTTCAACCCGCTCTTACACTGTCCACGACATCAACTAATTTCAACGAACAATCTGTCATTCTCGGAACGGCCAAGGTGAAGCTATCCAACATGGGAATAGAAGTCAATTGTCGAGCTCTTTTTGATTCAGGCTCACAAGTAAACTTGATTAGTAAAAGAATTGTCAAAAGACTCGCGCTCACATCATCGGCGACAAACATGTGCAATCAAGGCATCGGACAAGCTAAGCAGAGGTCACAACGCAGAGTCAATGTTGAGTTGAACTCAAGAAACGCATTTTCAACCAGATTCGAAGCGTTTGTATTAACAAACATCATTTCGCAACAACCAAGACACAATATCGATGTTTCTTCATGGAAGTTACCACATAATCTAACGTTAGCAGATCCAGAATTCTATCGTGCAGACAATATTGACATCTTAATAGGAGCCGAACTTTTCTTCCAACTATTGTCAGTCCGTCAAATAAATTTGGGATTGCATCTACCAACTTTGCAAAACACAGTTTTCGGTTGGGTCGTAGCCGGTAAATTTACATCATCATCATCAAGCCTAGCTGTCTGTGGTATGTGTGCAGAGGATGAAGATGACCTCAATTTTACGATAAAACAATTCTGGGAAATGGAAGACGCAGAAGAAATACGAGGAAGTCACTTAACATCGGCGGAGAAGCGTTGCGAGACATACTATGACCAAACACATTCCAGAGACGAAAATGGTCGGTTCACAGTGAGCTTGCCATTCTCAGATGATCCAAAATTATTAGGCGAATCAAGGGACATTGCTTATCGTAGATTTATGTCTTTAGAAAGAAAACTGACAGCAAATCCAGAAATTCGGAAACAGTATATCGCATTCATGGAAGAATATGAGAGGTTGGGTCATATGAAAATTGTAAAAACTATACCTCCAACGCACTATTTCCTTCCACACCATTGCGTGCTAAAGCCAGATAGCAGTTCTACTAAATTAAGGGTTGTTTTCGATGCGTCGGCAAAAACTTCGACTGGTACAGCATTAAACAGCATTCTACACACGGGACCCAACATGCAAGAAGAGCTTTTTAATATATTACTACGATTTAGACTTCCACGAATAGTTTTCACGGCAGATATTCAAAAGATGTACAGGCAAATCTTCATTAAAGATCAAGACAAAAAATACCAGCTTATTTGGTGGCGAAGCAATCCAGATCAGCATTTACGATGTTACCAATTAACTACCGTAACGTATGGAACCACAGTCGCTCCATATTTAAACATAAAAACTTTGGACACATTATGTAGGGAAAACCTTATAAACTATCCGCTAGCAACCAATGCAATAAAGAATAACCGCTATATAGACGACTTCATGACAGGAGCAGACAGCTTCATCGCGGCTCGTGATATACAATCACAATTGTCATCTTTATTTGCTACGGCGGGTTTTAAGCTTCACAAATGGTGTGCCAACCACCCTCAACTTTTACAAAATATAAAACCAGAAGATCAAGCAGTACAATTAAACTTCTCAGAAGACGATGACTCATCCATAAAAACACTTGGAGTAATTTGGATGCCTAAAGCAGATCTATTTAGCTTAAAAATCAGTCTTATTACAAAGAAGAAAATCACAAAGAGAACAATGGCATCGGAAATAGCCCGGTTATTCGATCCGCTGGGAATGTTTGCGCCAGTAATCACTACAGCAAAATTGTACCTGCAAGAATTATGAAGGCTCAACAAGACTGGGATGCAGCCTTGCCAATTATATTACACACCAGATGGAATATCTTTCGCGAAAGTTTAAACTCTTTGGAAGGATTTCAAGTTCCCAGGCATGTATTTGGCAGTCACGTTCCACAAACTGTACAATTACATGCATTTGCCGATGCATCCGAAAGGGAATTTGGTGCTGCTTTATACATGCGCTCAACGACTAACAATGGAACCATAATCGTTGTCTTTTATGTTCTAAATCAAGACTCGCTCCACCTTCACCCAAGAAGATAACACTTCCAAGATTAGAGTTATGTGCAGCAGACCTAGCAGCTAAGCTCGTGGACCGAGTAAAAAGATGTCTGATTATGCAAGACAAACTCACCTATTCATGGACAGATTCCGAAATCGTACTGGCCTGGATAAACTCAACCTCTGCGGACTTCCAAGTTTTTGTTAGCAACAGAATTGCTTCAAATTCGCCATTTAATTCCTCAACAATGGAGGCATGTAAGGTCTAAAGAGAATCTAGCTGATCCACTCTCAAGAGGTATATCAGCAGAAAAGCTACGTAGTTGTAACTATGGTTCTACGGACCACCGTTTCTACATGGAAAAGAAGAAATTTGGCCTCAACCTTACACTAAGAACATTGAATGTAGGGTAGAACGAAAGCGAACGGCGCTTACTGCAACTATAGATGAGCTAACCATCTTCGACAGAATTGACCACCAAGGGTCATTCAGAAAACTTCAACGGATCTTGGCTTATATTTTAAGATTCTTGTCCAATTCGAGAAAGAAGGCAGTCAAGAGCGGAGAACTACAAGCATACGAAATTGAAATTGCGCGAATAAAAATTTTACTCACAATGCAAAGCTGCGAGTTCAAGGAAGACATAAGGCAACTGAAATCCTGTGGTGAGGTGCTAAAAAATAGCTCACTTGGGAGTCTTTCACCATTTATTGACCTGGAAGGTCTAATAAGAGTCGGCGGAACGTTATCAGCGTCAAATTTGCCTTATGACTCACGGCATCCAGTTTTGCTGCCATATGCACACCCACTGACAAAAATAATTTTAGAAGAAATCCATGCAGACAATCTACATATCGGCCCGCAAACACTTCTTGTAATTGCAAGGCAAAAATACTGGCCAATAAAAGGAAAAATCTTGACCAGATCCGTCGTTCAACATTGCGTTTTTTGTGCAAGGGAGAGGCCACCAGAATCCAGCCTGCACGACCATTTATAAATTCCGGCGTTGATTTTTGTGGACCAATTTACACTCATTTTAAATTAAGAGGTAAACGTCCACAGAAAACTTACATCGCTGTATTTTGCTGCTTTGCCACTAGGCAGTCTATTTAGAGTTGGTCACATATCTCTCGACGGAAGGATTCATCGGAGCTTTGAACAGATTTACCGCACAACGGATAAATTGTCGACACATTTATTGCGACAATGGTACCAATTTCGTGGGGGCGAAAAATCAGCTTCAAGAACTCAAAGAAATGATCGACTCTCAATACGCTATTAATAAGATTGTGTCATCATGTACCACGAAAGGAACCGAATTCCATCTCATACCACCAAGAGCTCCACATTTTGGCGGTCTTTGGGAAGCTCCAGTCAAGTCTGCAAAACACTTACTGCAGTCGACGTCAGCCAGCGCATCTTTAACATATGAAGAAATGGAAACTGTAGTGACCGAAGTCGAGGCTATTTAAAATTCAATGCCTCTGACCCCATTATCAACAGATCCCAACGATTTATTGGCGTTAACACCAGGACACTTTTTAATTGGAGAACCACTGAATGCTACGGTAGACTCTCATGCTGAACCATTGAACATTAAAGCTTGTCAGCGGTGGAAACTCGTGACTGCGCTAAAAAATGAGTTCTGGCGTCGGTGGCAAACAGAATAACTCCACCACTTACAGTATCGCTCCAAAAGGAAACAACGACAACCAAATTGCAAAATTGGAACCATGGTTATAATGAAAGAAGATAATATCCCACCACTTCGTTGGAAGCTAGGACGGATCGAACGTACGCACATAGGGGATGACGGACTAATTCGAGTGGCGGACGTTCGCACTACATCAGGAATCATGCGTCGACCAATTCACAAATTAGCACCACTTCCACTAACCCAACCTCATCATCAGCATCATCTGATTTAAAAACTTATCACCAAAAAAGTTTATCTGATTCTGCCACCAAACGGTCGGTACCAGTGAAAAGGGTCAAAATGTCAGTAGGATCTGCTGTAGTTACAATAATAATGGTATGCCTTATGCTCCCAGGAACCAACTGTCAACAAACCGAAGTAACACAAATAAAATCACTCGACTTTTCTGAAATTTCAACGTGGGTTGAAGCAAACGCTACACACCATCACACGGTCAACTACACATCGTTGGGCATCGTAATGCTCATACTTGTCATGCTCATATGGAAATACATATTAAGAGGTAAACCACAACGAAACCCACCGATAGCAGCTCCAAGCCTCCAAGGCATCAGCCTCCGACATCAGAACCCAAGACTCAATCTTGCATCCACAGGAAAATGAATTGACAGACGCCGATTTTCGCATCAACATGCAAGGGTTGAATGAAGCATTCACAAGGGGGAGTATGTTAGGAAACACCAAAATTAAAATTATCATCCACATTATTATTCACATTTTTTTTATTCACATTTCTTTTGTCTAACTAATAATATCAAATTCAAAAATGTTCCCACAAAATATCTTTTCCTCAGCACATTTTGCGGCATTGAAAGGTATTTTGTGGATATTTGGCTATGCCAATTAGTATAAATTAAGAATTAATTTTAAATAAATTGTCATTTATCTTTACGTGTTAACACAAAAAACATCGCATTTTATTTGAATTAATTGCCTCACTCCATCAGCGGTAAGGAGCAATAAACTTTCCTAAACATTGATATATTGGTTCATGTGCCGGTATATCCTCATAATATTGTCAAGGTTTATGTGCCCTAACAAATCATAGGCTTCGAACAAGGAAACTTGGAGTTCAAAGTAGAACTCTCCTAAACATGCTGTTCGGATCACGTGGTGGTAAGTCATTATTAATAAAATTATTTCGCTTAATTTCACTGACTATCGCTGCCGACGTTTTCTCTGCTTCCGTCATTCGTACGACGTAACTTCGCTGTGTGGATTCCCTACGGGTTGTTGCGCGGGTACATCCAGCATATCGCTGCCGACGTTTTTCTCTGCTTCCGTCATTCGTACGACGCAACTTCGCTGTGTGGATTCCCTACGGGTTGTTGCGCCGGTTCATACAGCATATCGCTGCCGACGTTTTTCTCTGCTTCCGTCATTCGTACGACGCAACTTCGCTGTGTGGATTCCCTACGGGTTGTTGCGCCGGTACCTCCAGCATTATCGCTGCTGACGATTTTAGCTGCATTCGCTACTGTCCTCACGTCCATGCCCACGTCAGTTCATCAAAGCTTTCGCCTTACTCACGTTACTTCGTCAAGGCATTACTCACGTCAATTCATCAAAGCTCTCGCGTTACTCACATCACTTCTTCAAGGCATTACTCACGTCAGTTCATCAAAGCTCTCGCATTACTAACGTCACTTCGTCAAGGCATTACTCACGTCAGTTCATCAAAGCTCTCGCCTTACTCACGTCAGTTCATCAAAGCTCTCGCATTACTCACGTCACTTCGTCAAGGCATTACTCACGTCAGTTCATCAAAGCTCTCGCATTACTCACGTCACTTCGTCAAGCTCAGAGTCTCGACCGTCCCACGCTCACACATCGTTCAGGAGTCTCGACCGTCTCACGCTCAGCACATCGCTCAGGATTTACGCTCGTCAAAGGCTAACTCATCGCCCAGGATTTGCGCCCTTCCCAGACCTATAATTTAACATAGGTAATAAGAAAAAAAGGAAAATAAAGAAAATACTTCGAAAAGTCCCAAATAAGAAATTTTATTGTAACGACCCCTTGCCTCAAAACCCTGGTCATGCTAAGTTAACCCCGGCTGGGAAAACTCCGTTACACTCCATATTGCTCCAACTTGTTCAGCAAGATCGATTTTTCTACTGTTTTGAAAGCTCTACGTAAATCAAGAAATACTGCTACAATTATTTTCTTATCATGAACTGCTAATTCCAGTTAGTAATCATTAAATTTATCAATGACTCGCGCAACTATGATTTTTTCTACATCCAGACTGAAATTTATAAATCAGGCCATTTTCTTCGAGGTAATTTACCAGTTGGTTGTATACTATTTTTTTCAATATTTTTGATTCTATTGAAATCATCTTATTGATCACATTGCTTTAAGTTTTTACCTGTAGCTACAGGCACAATCAATGTTTTGTTCCAGAACATAGGGAAGATACCATTCTCCACCGAAGAATGAACTCCTTTGTATTATTCAGTCTTTGCCCTTATTCAAATGTTGTGCAGTAATCTTTCCAGATTATTGACACCATTCACATGCTGTCTCATCATGTTTCCAGTGCTCATTTCCTTGCAATCCCGAATAAAATGACCAGGTTTTAGACATCTAAAACACCTTAGTTAAGAATGGAATCTGCTATTTCTGTCGTTTTGACAGCGACCAGTGGTTGTTTTTGGATCTCATCACCAATAAGAGCTTTTTTTTGGTGCGACGTCCTCCGTTCCCATTTTTCGCAGCCTATTAAAATCCGAAGACACACTGGCTTTAGCTGCTTCATACTCTAAAGCCGATGTCAATACTTGATTCGTCGTTATTTCCCGCTGTAGATCTTAAAGACTTTCTGTTTTCTTTTGTTAACAGCTGCATTTTGCATAACTCTTGGGTGTGAGAGTGTCCGAACCGCATATCCAACTCTTTAAGGATTCTTTCGAAACTCATCTCTCCGTCTGGAATCATCTGTAGCACATCTGCCTCGCAACGCCAGTGGAGCATTGAGCAAGGAAGGGGCTTCAAAATCCTTTCTGGATACTAGATGATTCTGGCATAACTCTGGTACTGCTTTGTTAAGTGTTTTCTCCGACAAATTGTCCAACCGGATCCCAAACTCTTTAATTTTTCCTTTAAAACCACTCACTTCTTCATGAATTCCATTGATCTCACCTTTAAGCGATTCCAGTCTCTGATTTTGTTTATCAAAGTTGGTATTAAACTCTTGACTTTGCTGATAAATTTCCTTCTTTAGATCTTGTGTTTGCTGAATAAATTCCTCTATTTAGAAATTTGGTGAAAGCAAAGTTGTTGCACTCGATATTTCCAAGGCAATTGACAAAGACTAACATCAAGCTCTTTTGTCGAAAATGAATGCCTATGGAATTGATAAGGCCCTGCTTGATTGGACTAGTAACTACCCTTCTGACCGTTCAATCCAGGTCGTATTGGACGGTTTCAAATCCAATATACACCGCGTAAACACAGGTGTTTCCCAAGGCTCTGTTTTTTCTCCGACACTCTTTCTCATTTTCATTAACGCTCTCCTATTCGCTACTTCTAATCCGACCCATTCTTTCGCTAACGACAGCACTCTTAGCTTTTGATATGATTTCACGGACTCTGCACACCTCTTATTGGAACATAAGCAACAACGTATGTTCATCATCATAAATGATCCATAAATCCTACCGCAAAGGACTCAGGATCATCTTCGCTCATGCGAGCTAGGTTTTCTGCCCACCGGAGCATACCGAGCTTAATTTTCTTCAAGATGTCTACATCGTGGTAACGCTCGTGATCTCATCATTATAGAGTCTCCGAAATCATCCTTCGTCACATACGCAAACAATTCTCCGTAAGACTTTTCTCTCGAACGCGGCTAAGAAGTCAGAATGCTTTTTGCTAAGCACCCAATTCTCGGATCCATATGTAAGTACTGATATGACCATTGTCTTAGGTTAGGTTAGGTTAGGTTGCGGTGGCATCTAATGCTCACTTAGACCATTCGTGGTCCTTTGTGTTACCACAGGATCTTACACCTTTCCCCTTTTTAGAAGATCCATTCAGAGCTCTTAATGAATCGGAGTATACCTCGCACTTTGCCGTTTTCGAGATTTGATAGGTTATTCATTAACCGCTTACCCAAGTGTTTGTGCCTTCTGTGCATTAGTGCCAGACATGAGCAAAGAAGATGTTCTAGGGTCTCTTCCTCCTCCTCGTCCAAGCAACCTCTGCAAAAGTCATTATAATCGACACCCATCCTTCTCGCGTGTTTCCCTAGAAGGCAGTGTCCTGTCATTATCCCTACAACCGTTCTTAGTTCACGTCTTTGTAGCGAAATAAGCGCAGTTGAGCGCATCAAGTCGGCCAGACCTGTCTTGAAATACTGCAAGTGTCGGTGTTTTTCCACCTTACATTTGTTATTGTTTCTGCCTCTTTCCGAAGCTCAAGTTTCAGTGTCGCGATAGGACTCCCCACCTCTGCCCTTTCCGGTAGCAGCTGGAAAGTCGTACCACGTCTAGCTAACTCGTCCGCCCTGCAGTTCCCCTCGACATCCGTGTGGCCCGGGACCCATATGATCCTTATATTGAACTGCTCACTCATCTCGTTAAGAGAGGAGTGACAGCTCAACGCAACCTTAGATTTGAGTGAGACCGCCTCCAACGATTTTATGGCCGCCTGACTGTCCTCATAAATGTTAATCTTCTTTGAGGATAATACATTATGCTTCAGCCAGCTCATTACCTTTTCAATCGCTATCACCTCAGCCTGGTATACGCTGCAGCGATCAGGTAGACGGACAGAGATGCTTACTTTCAGCTTGTCACAGAAGACTCCTGCTCCTACTTTACCGTCTAGCTTAGAGCCATCCTGAAAAACTGTATTGTTTCGTTATCGGTTACGGATCCATTCTTCCAGTCTTCTCTGGAGGGTACTGTTGTCCGAAAACCTTTTTGAAAGCATAAGATTGGTGTTATGTAATCCAGTTTCGTCAGCTCCTGCTTTAGCGATTTAGTTATGGTGGAGTGTCCTTTCTGAAGACATCTCCACTGATTGGCAGCTAACAGTCGCGTAGCCGTAATAGCCGCTTTCTGTTTGCCAAATATGTCTAGTGGGATCAGGTGGAGCATAACCTCTAAAGCGCGAGTTGGCGTAGATCTCAGCGCCCCGCTTATAAGCATGCAGGCCGCTCTTTGTACCTTCCCCAATATACTTGTATACGTGGTTTTTTCCATAGCTGGCCACCATACGCTTACCTCATACAGCAGTATTGGTCTTACTACCGACGTGTAAAGCCAGTGTAGCTTTGGTTTCAAACCCCATTTCTTACCAATGGCATTCTTGCACGAGTATAAAGCAATGTTAGCTTTATTAACTCTTTCTATTATATTAGGTTTCCAGCTCAGTTTCCTGTCCAAGATTGTCCCCAGAAATCTTGCTTTATCAGAAAAAACTAACTTTTTTTAAGCTTTATTTGCCCATTCTTTAACGATTAGGAGGGCATAACCTCCTTAATCGATCTGAAGTATTTCCCTGAGAGAGCTAACGCTACATCATCAGCATACGCTACCACTTTAATCCCCTCTCCTTCCAGTTTCAACAGTAATTCGTTGAGGAGAGGGGATAATACCCCTCCTTGCGGTGTTCCTCTAACTGCCTGCCTTTTTAAGATGGAACCACCCAGCTCCGCACTAATAATCCTGCCTAGAAGCAAATGATTGATTAGTTTGCTTGTAGGGTAGTCCACCTCTAGGTCTGACAGTCCTCTACAGATTGCCTCTGTTTTAACGTTGTTGAACGCACCCTAGATATCCAAGAGTGCTACTAGTGTATACTCCTGGGAGTGTATTGAGTTTTCAATTGTGCTTACTAATGTGTGTAAAGCTGTGTCCACAGACTTCCCCTTGCAGTAAGCATGTTGGGACTTTGCCCAACTGCTAGGTTTTACCTGAGCCCTTATATGAACATCTATCAATCTTTCTAGGGTTTTCAAAAGAAAGGATGATACTTAACTCTATCAGGTCTTTTGGAAAGCCATGTGAGCTTTTACCAGCCTTCGGTATAAAAACTACCCTGACTTCCTTCCAAGCCCTAGGAATGTACGTCAGCTTTATACACCCTGTGAAAATTTCCTCTAACCATGGGAGTATACACTCTGAGTTATTCTGAATTTCCGCAGGGATTATCCCATACGGGCCAGCCGATTTGAAGGGTTTGAAACCGCTTATCGCCCACTGGATTCGCGTTTTGCTCGCGATCTCTTTCGTTTGAACCGATTGAGATTCCAGATGTTGCCTGTTCATTTCTGAATCACATACCCGAGTTGAGTCAGGAAAGTGCGTCTCCATGAGTAGCTCCAACGATTCCTTAATCCATGAACCATCCGGTTTTATTAAATAACTTGGAGTGGTTTTTGTCATAGAGAGAATCTTTCGTAGACGAGAGGTCTCCGAGGCCCCTTCCATCTTATCACAGAAGAGCCTCCAAGACGTCTTCTGCGCCTTTCTCAATTCCCTCTTATAGTTTATGAGATGCTCCTTGTATGATTCCCAGTCCAGAGCCAGTCCCGTTCTTTTGGCTTTATTGAAAGCTTTCCTGCTTGCCTTCTGATAGGTCCCTAACTCCGCGGACCACCAAGTTGGCTTTTGTTTGCCCCTTGGTTTTATCACAGGGCAGGCAGCATCAAAGGAGCGATTCATGGCACCTGTTACAGTATCTACCATTGTATCTATCTCTTCTATAGTGACTGGTGGCTTTGGAGCTACCGGTAGTAGTTTCCCTAGCATCTCCCTATAGATACCCCAGTTTGTCCTTTTCTTATTTGATTTGATGTCTAGCTTGAAGATTAAATAGCGATGGTCCGAGAATGAGTGTTCTTTTGCAACCTTCCAGTACCTCGAGTACTTCTCGCCTATTCTTTACTATGAAAGTGGGCTCTTGCCCAATATTACAAATAGCGAGGTTCGTATTTAATAAGTATTCAAAAAATTACTCACCTCTCTCATTAACGTCAGTGCTGCCCCATATTCTGTGGTGCGCATTTGCATCACATCCTAGGATCGCACCAATTTTTCTATTCTCTGCATCAGAGATGAGCTCCTCCAATATTTTTGGTGGAGTCTGCTTTTCCCGGTCCATATATGCAGAAACCAGCCAGAATTTGTCGTTTTCGTCTTCAATGCTGGCCGCAGTTATATAACCGTCACTATATTGTGATAAAAGGAATGTATTCAGGTTAGTTTTACTCAGAATACAAGATCTGATCTTCTCTGACTTACTTGAGTATAGGACTTTATACCCTTTTAGTCCGAGCCCACAGATCCTAGCTCCATTTATACATGGCTCTTGGATTAGGACGAGATCTTCCCCCGTTTCTGCTAATCTAAGTAGAAGAGCTGCCGAAGCAGTTTTGGTATGGTGAAGGTTTATTTGAATTATATATAATAATTATATATTTATACTTACCTTCGCCCCATCGTTAGCATTCATGCTACCTCAGTCTCCGAGGATCCGCCGGCACAATCCGTCTCGTTTCCCTTTGACTCAATCACCGTCTTGTTGACGGTGCTTTCTTCAATGGAGTCCGACAAGTTTTCCTCGTCAGACTCCATGGCAAAAAGGTTGCCCATCCTCGATACCAACGAGGACTCGCTGGATCGACTGTCAGTCTCTAGGGCAAGCCCGATATCAACAGGGCAGTCGGGACCCCCATGATCAGAATGGTCCGCTCCTTTACCCTTGTTGACATCGTCTGCCTTATAGACCTTGAGAGTTATCGACCCGAAACCGAAGTTGATAACTCCCTTAGTACTCGCAAGAGCAGCCAGGGATTCCTTGTTGATTACCATAGTTGATAATCTAAAGTTACCCTTAGCCTCCTCCTGTTTCACAATCTTCCAGTTTGATGCCGGAAGATCTGGATTGCTGGCTGCGATTATCTCTATAACAGCTTAAGCGTCAGCAGGTTCGGTAGGTAGCCAGACGCGCGCCCTTGGCCTGCTAGGAATTTCTTCCCTGCTTACGGCTGCAAGCTTTGCTCCTGGCCACACCTCACCCACTTCGGCAATCGCTTTTTTATAGAGATCAACCGATCTCTGATCTGCATCTGCAGTCTTTAAGAAAATTGAGCTTAGCGCGTTGAACACCGACTTCCATTTTCCCGGCGTGATGCTCCCATCCTCTTGACTATTGTCAATGACGGCTAGCATCAGCCCGTGCTCTTTGACGATGTCACTAAACGATTTCGTCTTGTGCGTCTTAAGAGCCACCGGCAGAGTCTCCGCTTGCACCTTAGCTCGTTTGCTGCTTCCGGCTTCAACCTCTTCCTGAGACCTTTGCCTTTTCGGCCCTAGGTCCTTGGCGGGTTTTTTTCCACCTTCCGCAGTCAACTTCGCCCATGCTACGGACTTCTTTTGTCTTTTCGTTAGCTGCTCCTCAGGGATACAAGCCAACTTATCCAAGACTTTAAAGCCGCTCGACCATTGTCTTATATATCAGCAATTTGGATGTTATGGTTAAGTTCCTGGAATTGAAGAGTCTTAAAAGACTAGAAAGACTATAGTAGGCTTTGTTGGCTTTAAGCAACCGTGCGCGTATTTCTGGTTCCATGGAGGGACAAATGTTGGATCTTCTACTCGCATACGTGGCCACCATGTACTTTGTTTTGCTTTCATTTATGTGTAACCCCAGATTTCGTGCCGCCTGCTCGATCTGGATGAAAGCTTTCTGTACAGCTCTTCGGTTTCTACCAACGATGTCAATATCGTCTGCGTAAGCCAGTATCTGAATAGACTTATAGAGGATTGTTCCTCTCGCCGTTACGTCAGAGTCTCGGATCACTTTCTCCAACGCCAGGTTGAAGAGGACGCAGGCCAGTCCATCCCCTTGTCTAAGCCCGTTATAGATGTTGAATGGGCTTGATAGTGATCCGGATATTTTTACTTGGCTTTTATCATTGGTCATGATCAACCTACATAGTCGTGTCAGTTTATTTGGGATGCCGAATTCTCTCAGTGCTTTATAAAGTCTGGATATGCGGCTTTAAAGTCTATAAAAAGATGGTGTAGTGAGTTTTAAAACTCTAGACATTTTTTCATCACCTGCCTTACGGTGTAAATCTGATCAGTTGGTGATTTGCCTGGGATGAAGCCACACTGGTATGGACCAATGGTGACTTTAGCGTATGGGGCTATACTGTCTTGAAGGATAGAGGAGAAAATCTTATACGCGGTACTCAACCACGTTATACCACGATAATTGCTGCATTTTGTTATATCTCCCTTCTTATGTATGGGGCACAGGATGCCTCTTCGCCAGTCTTCTGGCATAACTTCTTCTTCCCATACTTGCACTATTATTTCATGAATTGCTTGGTGTAATGTGGGGCCTCCTATTTTTATCAGTTCCGCTGGGATCCCATCAGATCCCGGGGCCTTTCAGCTCGGTACGCAACATTCTTACGTTCAGTCGCTAGCTTACATTCGTCATCGAACCAGTCGTTCCGATCTCTACGACTATTGCCTAAGATGGAGTCAGCAGTACTAATGACAGTATTCTTAAGGCGTGTCCATTTCTCTTCTAAGCCCGGCATCTCAGCCACAGGACTTACTCTCCCTGCATTTAGGGCGAGTCCTATCGCTTGACCGTAGTTGTTTCTGGTCTCTTCATCGCGAAGGGCTCGTTGACTCGAATCTGATTCGCGGATGCAGTCTTTCGTGATGATGCAATCCGCGCTCGGAGCACCATACCAACAATATAGTGGTCCGAGTCGACGTTGGCACCTCGGTACATTCGTACCGTCATCAGGTTCGGGTTGTGGCGGTGGTCTATGAACACATGGTTATCTGGTTGCGAGTGGCTCCATCGGGGGATACCCAGTTGGCTTTGTGGATATTTTTACGCGCAAACCTTGTACTCGCAACGACCAAATCATTGCTTGCTGCCAATGTACTGCCTGAATACTGGCTCCCTTCCTATTTTAGCATTCATATCCCCCAGAATGATTTTTACATCATATGGAGTCCCCGTTCGACTGATTCAAGGAATTCTTCTTTTTCATCATCTGGGGAATCGCCTGTAGGTGCGTGAACGTTTATGAGGCTTATGTTTTTAAATTTGCCCCGCACGCGAAAGGTGCATAGCCGTTCATTTATTGCTTTAAAGCCGATAACTGTGGGTTTCATCCGTTTGCTGACTAGAAACCCCACCCTGGCACATGATGTCTTGCATGACAGCTGTAATATATGTGATATTCTGATTTTTGTAAGACACCATTCCCTGTCCACCGCATCTCCTGGATTGCTGTTATGTCAGCCTTATATTTAGACAGGGTATCGGCCAGCTGCTGTGCAGCTCGAGCTCTATACAGTGAGCGTACGTTCCACGAGAAAATTCTTAAATCGTTTAGACGTTTTCGTTGCCGTGGTCGTCGTCGTTGATCAGTTATCCGAAGCTGATTTTGGGTTCCGTAATAATAACTTTTTACAGGCGAGGTTATTGGCCTCGCGCCAACCTAACTTTGAAGGGACTAGCCCGATCATTCAGCTTTTCCTGCATTGGAGGAAAATTACCGGCGGCCACCACGTGGAGGTTTGATCGCACTTCCACCAGTCAGAGATAGTTACGGTCACCTGCAATTCTAGAGCATTCTGTGTTATTCCCCCTATTCTGCTGATGGCTGACCGCCGCAATACGACAATAGCTCTATTAAAATTCCCAGTGAATCAATGCACAAGGGCATGTAAAATGGACAAGAAAAATCCAAAATAATCAGGAAGAAACTTCTACGCTTGTAGGATATTCTCCTCCACCCTCATACTATAACTCCACGCAAGTAGAATCTGTCGTAAGGCAAGCTTCAGCTCACCAGCGTTCCTTGGGACCACCAAAAAAATCCACTTTGGCTTTTTTTACTTTGGTGTAACTCCACTGATATCGCTGTTATGATTACCGCTTTATTCAGTAAGCTACACCAGGCGTAAGTAATTTACTTGCACTTCTGTAAAAAAAAAGACTGGGTTTTAGTTGGATGTAACTCTGCTGATATTGCTGTTATGATTAACGCTTTATTCAGTAGGCTACACCATACGTGAGTAGTTTACTCACTCTGTTCTGAACAACGGGGTGCAAAGTAAAAACTGTTTTTAGTGTTCACTCTGAACATTCCACAATTCAAGCAGCCTAATAGACATCATTGTCCTAAGCACTCTGCTAGCTGCCACGAGCGACTTTTATTCCTCCCCTGAACAAGTCCCCTCGCTCAGCTCCTCTAGTCCACAGAACATCACTACTCTGAGGACTATATTGCACTCTGCGCACTCCGTGTGCTCCACTGGTGCAGTAACAATTACCAACCCACTACCCCCTTATCGTAGTTATTATATTCCATATATTAAGTACAGTAAGTAGTTACCAGCATTGTTATTAATTTTAAGTTGAAAGAAACAAAAATCAAAATCAAAAACCGAAAGAAAACCAATTGTATTTAATTTGTAACAAGGAAGTTGAGGAGAAAAACTAGCCCTGGGTAACCGGCGAGTGTCTACCGAGCGAACAACGTAACAGTATTCAAGTTTAGGACGAATATATGCCTTATATATAGTAGCCCGATCCGAGGGAGTGAATTACATCTTGAACCGTTTTATTTTAGGAAACATTTTGCAGCATTCTTATCGATGGTGAATATGTTGTCATTCTAACGAAACTTGTTGTTGACGCACATACCAAGTATTGCGAGTTTTTCAGTTCCTTTGATGCAAGATCCATTCATGGATAGTGGTTGGGGATTTAAACTACGCTTAGACGATAGAAGTTGTGTTTTGGAAGTGTTAAATTCTACTCTAATGTATAGTCTTAACCTTGTTATGCTGTCGACGTCAGTATTTAACGTAGCCGAGAGGAGATCGTTAATAAAAATGAGAAAGAGAAATGAGAAAGATGAGAAAGAACACCGGCGTTTATGCGCTGAACATTGGATTTAAAAACGTCCAATATGACTGAATTGAACGGTCAGAAAGGTAGTTATTATTACAATCGAGCATGGTCTTTTCAATTCCAAAGGCGTTCAATTTCGACAAACGAGCTTGATTCCAGACTCTGTCAAATTCTTGGATATATCGAGTGTAACAACTTTGCATTCACCAAATTTGTGAATAGATTGATTCCACTTTTTAGTAAGATAAGCCATCATAATTTTACACAATTTGGATGGTACTTTTTGTCACAATAATCACACTTTAAATAGGATAAATTATTCTTTATGTTTAAATCACATATTTCACATATTATATTAATATATATTTGCTTATACGCGATTCAATTGGTTTTGTAGTGGTCTTAAGTGGGGTCTTGAGAGAGTCGAGGGGTTCTTGAGGGGATTTTGAACCGGTCTCCAGAGGGTTTGAGGTCTGGTTAGAACCAAAAAGCTTATACATCAGTTTTCGTGATTCCCAGTGCTCCCACGTTTTTTTTTCAAAAACAAAGCGATTAGAGAATTTATATAAAAAATTTTAATTTTATGAGTTGGTTTTAAATTACATAGCAGTGGAGAAAGCTTATACATCAGTTTTCGTGATTCCCAGTGCTCCCACGTTTTTTTCAAAAACAAAGCGATTAGAGAATTTATATAAAAAATTTTAATTTTATGAGTTGGTTTTAAATTACATAGCAGTGGAGAAGGTTTTATGATTAAAAAACCATTTTTAAAATTTTGAAATAATATTTTCTTAGTCGCTTTCACTTGCATTGTTTGCTTTTCAACATTTGGAATGTCTTCGTTTTCAATATTTTACTTTCCAATGTTTTGCCTCGTCATTTGCAATGACTTTAGCTTAGCGTTTTAGTATAAAATTATTATCAAAAATCAAAAACGCTTATCATACAGAAACACTTTCTTCATTTTTTAAATTCTCTATATTAACTTCGCGTGCCCGTGGCTGGCGGACTGTCTGGCTGTCTGGTCAGATCTTGTAATCAATTTTTAACCCACTTTTCAACTCCCGATTTTATTGATATAAGCACACATGTGTATTTCCTTTGACAATATTTTCTATTAAAATTTGAGAGTGATCGGGCCGCGGTGTTGGGGGGCTCTCATACAATTGTTTTCCCATATAGCGGCATCAGGTCATGTCATACTATGATGACTGTGTTTTGTGTGCGTGGTGCACTGTGAGCAGCGCTGCTTGCTTTACGATAAGAGTTCTTTTGTTGTTGGGTTGCATTGCAGTTTTTAAATTCTCTACATTAACTTCGCGTGCCCGTGGCTGGCTGGTCAGATCTTGTGATCAATTTTTTACCCACTTCTTAAAGACCAATTTTATTAAAATGTTGCACACATGTGTATTTCCGATGAGAATAATTTGTATTAAAAGTTGGGGCCCCTCGGGTCTCAGGGTCGGGGACTCTCATACAAATTTTATAAAAAAAAGTGCCCGATTTTCTTCAAATTTTATACACATGTGTATCTCCGGTTGACAACATTTTTTATAAAAATTTTGAAGTGATCGAGCCCTGGGGTCAGGTGGCACCTATACGCATGTGTATCTCAGATTGAAATAAAATAATAAAAAATAATTATTAGTTATTAAAGTTGGTGCTGTGTAGTTTTATGATGCATAATTCTGTTGTTTTAGGAAAGTTAAATAAGTGGTTATTAAATAAAAAGTATCTGTGTGATTTAAACAATACTAAATAATGTTCTTTTTAGAAGCTTGCTCAAGCCGAACAGTTCCGAAACCGAGGCCTTTACATCTAACTACAACACCACGCCCAAATATAACATTCCCAACGTACAAATGCCCACCAACATATGCCGCCTGGTATTGCCTGAATGAAGCTACTTGCTTTACGGTAAAAATAGGAAGCGAAATTCTATATAATTGCGAGTAAGTAAATATCTTAAAAACCTTATATTTTTGACATCTCGCAAATCGATAATGGCTTTCAAAATTTGAAAAACTGTTTAAATTGAATGTCTGTTTTTTAATTTTCTCTAAAAAGACCAACCCAGTAGCTTTGATGTACTCAACAGTTGTATGGTAGAAAGTAGTATAAGGTCAAAACCACGCAACGGGAATCGCAGGACGTAAAGCTAGCAAATGAAAGTACCAAATCTTTAGAAAGTGATGTGTATGATGAAGAGACAGACACCAAAAAGCTACGTATCATAAAAGGGAGAGGTCAAAGAAAAATAAGTGCCTCGTCACCGCGATAGTTCGGTGTCAAGACTGTTTATAGCAAAGAGGCTTGTAAAGTTATTTGAAATTCACCAAAAATGTAGAAAATATTACATTATTAATTTTTTTCTTCGGGAAATTGATATAATTTTACACATTTGCTACATATGGCCCGAATTTAGTGTTAACATTTAGTGACGATCCATGACGAGACGCAGACATAATAACGGACAGTTGCACAAACCATACGTGCAGACGAGACGCAGACAACAAAGCCGACGACGATATGTACAGAACATTTATTAACGACGGAATTGGCAGACCACACACATACAACGAATTCACAGAATTGTAGCGTTCACGAACGAACATGTACACAAAGAATTACATAGGGCGAAGACGAACATACGACGTACTAGACAGAAACAAGAGCAGTCTGATTTCGCCAACAAAGACGAGCGGGCCATCCTGAGTCGAATCCTTTTATTTTATTCAACTTTCTTGCGTTTAAATTGTTTGTTTTAATAAAATTACTTTTTATATTCAAATTAACAAGTTGTGCGTTGCGTTTTATTCTAATAAATTTGTAGAACCTTACAAATTCTGGGGGCTCAACCGGGATTAATATGAGTGCGCAATAATGAAATTCAACTCGAATTTAATTTAAAAAAATGCAGTGCAGTGTAAATTGATGAAAATTGGATGCTGAACAACAACAACAACAACTCAAAAGTGTCACCGTTGTATGCTCCAACGTTTAATTGTGTAGTATTGCATCCCTCGAAAGAGTCAAGAAGAAAGGGGAAGAAGCAAGGCGATTCGATTGGAAGCAAGACGATTCTATTGGAAGCAAGACGATTCGATTGAAACTAAGGCGATTGCAGTGGTAGCAGTACACTAGTATTTATAAAACTTAAGTCAGTTCTTTTTTGTTATAAAAATAATTTTCATTTATTTTTTACTGAATTGAATTTATGAATTTGATATTCTTTAAAATATCAAAATTATATTATTACTAGTATTTATAAAACTTAAGTCAGTTCTTTTTTGTTATAAAAATAATTTTCATTTATTTTTTACTGAATTGAATTTATGAATTTGATATTCTTTAAAATATCAAAATTATATTATTATATTAATTTTTAAATAAACAAGTGTACAGGAGATGACAATTGACGAGTTGAAAAATCAACTAAAAGACGTAGGGTTGACCACGACGGGTAAAAAACAGAAATTGCAAAAAAGACTTTTACATTACTACGACAACGATGAGGACGATTTGGTGAGTTCGGAGTTAACAGTGCAGTAACGGGAGAGGTCAAATTTAGAACAAATTTATCCAGACGAAACTCGAAATGAGCCTCAAAACACATTTCAATTTAAGGACATCAAGGATAGTGTATCGCCGTTTTTTCATCGAGGCATCGCAGAACATAAATAGATGGATCGAGGACTTCGGGGGCATTTGCGCAATATTACGATTTAACGATATGCAACAATTTATATACGGTCGAAGGTTGATAACCGGCTCTGCGAAGTTATTTGTTCAGGGGGAAAAGCGGATACGATACTGTAAATCTCTAAAAGAATCGTTGATAAGTGAATTTACCATCGAAGTAAATTCAGCAGAAGTTCATTGTCAGCTGAGAATTCGACGGAAACAACCAGGTGAAACGTTACGCGAGTACCTTTACAAGATGATTGAAATTGCCAAACCAATCGACATTGACGGTCTAAGGGACGATATGGTAAATAAAATTGTACTCTATGAAGCAACGACGGTAGAGGAATTGAAAAAGAAAATCAAAGTCTACGAACGCGTAGAACAATAGTCAGTATATAATTTTTCTACACCGGCAGCTTCATTTGCCAAGTTCGAACCAGCAGGAACTGTTATAGAAAGAGAAGTACAGAGGAAATGTTTCAAGTGCGGAGATTCTCATCATTTGTCAAAAGCATGTCCACAAGGGTACAAGTGTTTTGAATGCGGGGATATGGGACATCGATCATTCGAATGCAAGAAGTCACCGAAAGAAGAGACGAAGCCTAAATCACATTTTGGCTTGAGACGAATCATATCTTGAAGGATGTGGTTGTGAGTGGCAAGGAAATAATAGCATTAGTGGATACGGGCTGCGATTTGTCGTTACTACGTTATGAGATGTTGGTGCATTTCACGGATATGAAGTTTGTAGGAGAGTCAACAGTATTTAATGGGTTAGGAAACCATGATGTAAAGACGCTTGGGTACTTCGATAGAAGTAGAGTAGAGGAGTAGTAGAGGAGTAGATGTTATACGTCAACCATCGGTCATAATCAAGTATAACGACGTGCAATTTAGACGACGAAAGAGGAGGCATCGAATAGGCCAGTTAGGCCACTTGGTTCAGGTGAAAGCAGGGCTCAAAAGATAATCTGATGGATTTAGATAATCTAGATAATCTAGGTGTGTCTTGGGCTGAAAGCAGGCAGCGGGAAGATGTCCCAATGCGACGGTCAACCCGAAGATCATCAGACAGACGGAGTATGAGTCAATTGAAGAGCTTCACAGCGTGTTTGGAGCTAGGTGTGTTTTGGCGGGGAATAAGGTCGATTCCACGCCTGCAGTCGATTTGTGCCATTTATCATCACAACAATGATCGAGAGTTATGAGCCAAAGATAATTTTGAAAGACGAGACACCATTTTACGAAAGACCAAGAAGAACATCACCAGAGAAGAAATGGAGAGACAGGTTGCTGAATGGCTGAGAAAAGGAATAATCCAGGAGAGTAGGTCCGAATTCGCATCACCTGTCGTACTAGTAACGAAAAAGAACAGAGAAAAAAGAATGTGCTGTGACTTCCGTAGGATCAATGCAAAAATATTTAAAGATCACTTCCCTATGCCACTAATAGACCACGTGGTGGAGCAGCTACAGCAAGCTTCAGTGTTCACAACGCTCGATTTAGTGTGCCAGAGGAAAATGATTCTAGAAGGTACACTTCGTTCATTGTACATAATGGATAGTACGAATTTTTAAAGGTTCCTTTCGGTATATGCAATTCACCGGCTGTGTTTACAAGTTTCATCATGACGGCATTGAAACCATTGATCAATGAAGGCGTGGTTCAAGTTTACATGGATGATGTACTCATTCCAGGTGTCAGTTATGAAGAGGCGATCAGCCGATTGGAACGAGTATTGGAAGTGGCAAATAAGAGTGGGCTCGAGTTGAATTGGTCGAAGTGTCGTTTCATACAGCAGCAAATTAATTTTTTGGGATACATACATCATCGAGAAGGGAAAATTAGACCATCTGAAAAGAAAACCAAAGCGGTGCGAAATTATCCAATGCCAAAGGAAAGTAAATCGCTTCAACGATTCTTGGGCCTAACTTCATATTTTCGCAGATTTGTGAAGGGCTATGCCACGTGGGCGAAACCACTGTTATCTACTTTGGAAGAATGCGTCATTCACGATGAGAGGAGAACAGCTTCGGGCTTTTGAATGGTTGAAGAGTGCACTTACTAAGTCACCAGTTCTCAAACTGTTTGACCCAAAGGATGAAACTGAAATCCACACAGACGCGAGTAAATATGGATACGGAGCGGTTGCTACAAAAAGACAACGATGACCAGGAGTTTCACCTGGTGCAGTTTATGAGTCGCAAGACGAGTCCATAGGAGGAAAGATACCATTCTTATGAACTTGAGGTATTGGCAGTCGTCGGAGCATTAAAGAAGTGGATAGTTTATTGCTTGGGACAACACGTTAATATCGTCACAAATTGCAATGCCTTTGCAATGACGATGAATAAGAAGGCAGTGCCGTTAAGGGTGACGAGATGGGCAATGTTCCTACAGGACTACGATTATGAAGTTGTGCATCGAAGTGGTACTAAGATGAGGCACGTCGACGCCTTGAGTAGAGTAGGAATGCCTATTGTTGATGCGTTAACTCATAGGATCAGGCAAAGACAAGCCAAAGACGAATACTTTAAAATGATGGCTGAAGTACTTAAGCAGAAACCATACGAGGATTTCTTCATAAAAAACGGCGTTATATGCAAAAACCCCGTCTTGGAATTGGTCGCTATATTAAAATCGATGGAAGATGATATTATTCGTATGGTACATAAAGAAGGACACTTTTCTGCTAAGAAGACCCAGGATTTGCTGGAGCGGAATTACTTTATTCGAGATGTTAAAACGAAGATCTTGAATATAGTTAAGAATTGTGTCTTATTGTATCTTAGCTGATAGGAAGAGTGGTAAGCCGGAAGGATTCCTAACTTCAATTGACAAAGTCAGCTATCCACTCGAAACGTACCATATTGATCATATAGGACCAATGGAAGACACAAAGAAGCGGTACAATCATATTTTGGTGGTCGTTGACGCTTTTCCTAATTTCGTTTGATTGTATCCCCCTAAGGGTACAACCACGGAAGAAGTATTAGAAAGGTTGAAGAATCAATCGGCAATATTTGGAAACCCCTGACGCATTATCTCATATCGAGGTACGGCGTTCACGTCGAACGCGTTTCAAGACTATTGTAAGGAACAAGACATAACGCATCTAATGATCACTACGGGAGTACCGAGAGGAAATGGTCAAGTGGAGCGAGTCAACCGGATACTTGTTCCATTATTAACGAATATGAATTTAGAAGATCGGGGATGCTGGTACAAGAGAGTAGATCGAGCACAACAAATAGTTAACAATACACCAACGAGAAGTACTAGAATCGCACCATTCAAGATCCTCAAATGGACATGAGGGCTAAAGAAATACCTAACATCCAAGAGATACTCAATGAAGAGGCTGTCGAGGAGCTAGATAATGAAAGATGTCAAATTCCAACCGAAGCTAAAGCTAACATCGCTGATATACAAAGTGAAAACTATCGGTAAAACCTGAGAAGACGAAAAAAAGCTATAAAATACAAGCTGAATGATTTGGTAGCAGCCCGGACTCAGTTCGGACCGGGACTTAAACTGAAGCCGAAATATTTTGGACCTTATAAAATAGTAAAGCTATGCAAACATGATCGCTATGAGGTGGAGAAAGTTGGAGATCAGGATTGGCCGCGGCTACCACAGCTACTACCGATGGTATGAAGCGCTGGACTACATCATTCGAGGCCGAATGAATGATCAGGTTGGCCGAATGTAGGAATCCATGACGAGACGCAGACATAATAACGGACAGTTGCACAAACCATACGTGCGGACGAGACGACAGACAACAAAGCCGACGACCGTATCTACAGAACATTTATTAACGACGAAAATGGCAGACCACAACCATACAACGAATTCACAGAATTGTAGCGATCACGAACGAACATGTACACAAATAATTACATAGGGCGAAGACGAACATACGACGTACTAGACAGAAACAAGAGCAGTCTGATTTCGCCAACAAAGACGAGCGGACCATTCTAAGTCGAATCCCTTTATTTTATTCAACTTACTTGCGTTTAAATTGTTTGCATTATTAAAATTAATTTTTATATTCAAATTACCAAGTTGTGCGCGCGCTGTGTTTTATTCTAATAAATTTGTAGAACCCTACATGACTATGTCGCCTTACCGTACTAACCCTTTAATTTTGCCCCTAGGGCCTAGGCTATAGAATCCGTTGCGTCCGTTGGGGCGACGTATGCAACTGACAGATTGATAAAATACACGCATGGAAAGTGACGGCATGTGACGGAAGCAAAGTCAAAAAGTCACTCAAAAAGTTGACTATCTTTCAACTTTTCTTTCCGGCAAATGCTTTGACAGTTCTCTCACAGCGGTTTAAAGTTTTTTTTTTGCATTTGTTTTCGTTTGCCTATTTTTTGTTTAAATTTGTTGTTATGTTCTATGTTTTCCAGAACATCTCAAAAACGTTTGGTCAACGTTAACTCTTTTAAGTGATTTCTGCGTAATTACCCAGATTAGGATTCAATTCTCAATATAAGGATAAAAGCTCAAAAAGTTGGCATTTCAATGCTACTTTTTTATATATGGATTACATACACTCGGCTTCAACTGAATGGGTGCCGCGCCCCGTGGGGAGCGATGGAGACGCCCTCTTTCTGAGAGAGCGGCTTCCAAAGTTTTTAGTTTTTAAAAAAATTCATTTGTAATTGGTTTAAGGGAGGTCTCAATTGAACAAGATGGCGGTTTTCAAGGTTGTTCAATGGTGGCTTTCAGGGGAGGGGGTCTGTTTTAGTCTAGTTTTGTCTCGTGGTCTAATTCAGTTATTAATGTCATTATCATTTGCATAGTTTTAGCTTCGTTACATGAAAGGTATGTATTAATTTAATAAGCATGGCTTATGAGCGAGAGGTTCGTGGTTCACTCGAATCCCAGTAACACCAAAAATATTTTTCACGGTGTCCCACCATCTGACAAACATCCGAGAGTAATAACTTGTCACGGAAAGCCTCTCAATTCGCCTTTCGGATCGATCATTAAATTGTGGGTTCCCTCCATTTGTTTGCAAAATATAAATGCTCAACAAAAATGGTTGCGAGAAGCTAGGCCTTGGACCGCAATGGTCTGTCGCGCCGAATATTATTATTATAATTATTAAAAGTGCCAAACAACGTGCGATGGATTGGAATGGAATTTTCCCCAATGTTTAAAATTTTGTAGTCTTCATTTGGTAAACCTCGTTTTGTAGCCTATTTTCATTTCGGTCTTAGAATAATGATTTAATTTTCTTGGTTGAAAACTGTTGATTGGCTTATTCGGGAGAACGTGTCAATATTCATTTGCCGAATTTAGGAATTCCGTCTCACTACTTGCCTGATGTTGAGACTCAATCCATATAGTGTATTGTTGTGCGTAGCCCCTAAAAGGATTCGGAGATTATGAATGCATGAGGAGCTTGTTAATTAATTTTTGGCCCTCATAAGTTTTTTTTTATAATGTGGTAGCGATTTCTCTGCTTTCTGCATTATTGATATGAGTAATTTGGCTTATTACTATAGCTGTAGGTCAGATTTTTTTAATATGATTTGAGGTCACAAAAATGCAAGATATAGCGTGGGCATTAAGGTTATGGTGGGGGAAAGAGGAGATATTTGTGGAGTTTGCAGTTTGAAGACTTGAGAATAACATCGATGCGGGAATATAGAACAAAACATTCCACATCGATGGGTTTGTAGGTGAACTGATGAGCATTTAGAGCGCCACATGTTTTCCAATTGTCATTTTTAAAATTTTACTCGCCGAAGTGTGAACATTCCAATAATATCTGGCTCGTTTGAAACTTGTTCGGTTTTCCATATTGTAAAACCAAAGCAACCTATAATCCTTAAGGCCTCACTACAGCTAAATATTTACATTTTCTCGTCGTTTTGCTAAAAATCCGATAGTGGCCGATGCAACATTGTATATGATGTCGTGGTAATCGTGGCGCTGACAATAATAATAATAATATTCGGCGCGACATACCATTGCGGTCCAAGGCCTAGCTTCTCGTGATCATTTGTGTTGCGCATGTATATTTTTGGACACAAATGGAAGGGACATTTAAGGCCGGATCCGAACGGCGAATTGAGAAGCTTTCCGTGACAAGTTATTATTCTCGGAACGTTTGTCACCCATTCGCGAGAGGTTACGAAGGTAGAGGTGTTTAAGTTTTAATATATTTTTAATAAAATGTTAATTGGCAATAGAAACTGATGAACGATTGCTGTCTTGATAATCTTGGCCTTCTTTGATTCACGTTCACCCGCAGAAATCCACTGCATTAATTAATCCTTGGTGTCTTGTGTGTCCATGATTCGTCCACGGTTACTTTCCTTGGTTTCGGTGATGGTTTTTTTACACAAAATATAATGATTAATCAGCACAAGAAATTCACTTTTTTCCATTTTCGGTAAAATTCACGGGCTGTCTACTTTCAATAGCTGTCAAACACAATCTAAATGTCGCAGCTTGCGCAAAATTTAACAGTAGCATATTAATAGATGCTAGTGAGGGGAAAAATATCGTCAACTCTAATGTCGTGTTTTTTTTTGTTTTTGAAATCTGCACTCGAGCGTGGATTTTTTTCTCGAAAAAACGAACACGAAAGCCGAGAATCTTTGGTTTACATTTAATGAAAAGAGGGGTTAATCTCCCAAAATATCAGAATCAAGGGGAAATCCAATCTACCTTAGATTGGTTTTTTGGAATAAACGAACAACTTGACAGCCAAAAAATCAATCTACGCCAGATTTTTTATTTAAAAAAAACATGACATAAGTAAAAGTTAGTGCTCTATTTCAACGTACCTATTTATTGTAATCCATACAAATTGTAACATTCCTCAGTTGGGTTACGCTCGTCAGAAACCCGGGGTTCGTGTCATCATTGGGGTGGTGTGACAAATTGAAAAGATTCGGTATATTTTGATAAATTAGATTGTGTTTTCTTTATTTCATTCTTTTCTGGTGTCGGTGTATTTTATAACGTCGGCATATAAATATTTACGAGTTCGTAAAGGATTTTGCAAATAAAACACAAGTTTATTAATTTAAAAATTACAACTTTAATAAATCTAAAACAAAAATAAAATTTAAATTTTTTAACATTACCCCCGCCTTTATTCTGTTCGTCAATGAACTGATGTCGAAACCTTAGTCTTCAAAACATGACTATAAGGAAACGTTCACCCTTAACTGCTGCAGCTTGTCCTATAGATGTCCTCAACTTGTAGTGATGCACTTTCTTTACTTATTACTTGTACTCCAGACATCATTTCAAGACTAACGATTGATCTGTAAGCTCATGTATCTAGAATGAATAGAAATAGAAAGAATAGATCGCAGAGTCTTCTATCCAATATGCCATTAACCACTAGACTATTGTGACTATTGTATATGTGTATCTTCGATGGACACCACTTTTTGTAAATATTTGGTAGTAATCTTCTGATTTTCTTAAAATTGTATACGCGAGTGTATCTCTGACGGACAACACTTTTTGTGAAAATGTTGGCGTGATCGGGCCTCGGTGACGGAAGGCCCCATTAACATTTTTAAAAATTATCTTCTATCCAATATGCTATTAACCACTAGACTATTGCAATTCTTTCCAAGATTTTCTTCAAATTTTATACAAATTTCTAGCTTCGATGGACACCAATTTTTGTAAATATTTGGTAGTGATCTTCTGATTTTCTTAAAATTGTTGACGGACAACACTTTTTGTGAAAATGTTGGCGTGATCGGGCCTCGGTGACGGAAGGCCCCATTAACATTTTTAAAAATTAACCCGATTTTCTTTGAATTTCATAGGCATGTGTATCTCCGATGGAAACACTTTATGTAAAAATTTTGGAGTGATCAGGATAAGGGGGCTACCTTCGCACTTTGTGTATCAATTAGAGAATTTACACGAAAAATTTTAATTTTTATGGGTTGTTTTTTTTTGTATAATTTGAGCACGCGTAAAGGTTTCGCATCTTTATAATGCTAGGCTATATGCTTGGCACAGCGTGGGCGTTAAAGAAAAGGAGAAAGGAATGCCTGTGGATCATAGTGATGTGGAAAGACAGAGCTTGGCAGAGCGTTCCACGTACGAGTTGTACGGTTAAAGAATGAATCCCTGAACTTAATTAACTGTACGTCCGAAGATGGGCTTAAGGCTAAACTGATGAGCACTTAGAGCGGTTGAACTCAGGGAGAGGTGGCATGCAGCGTGCTATTTCTCTTGAGCACCGCTGGTGGAAGAAACGATAAGATAAGATAAGATAAGTCACCGATGAGTTTTACCCTCGGTTTTGAATTCTATCTAGCTGATGCATGGTAGTTTTAGGCGCACCAGACCAGTCCAGTTTAGGTCAAATAAGAGCCTTGTAGATAGTAGCCAGATCAGATGGAGAGAAATATTTATTGCACCGGGCAAGAAAACCTGAACATTTCGCAGCATTTTTGGCGACGGTAAATATGTGGTCATTGGAGCGTCTTTAACGCACATACGCGAGATTTTCAGTTTCCTCGATGCAAGTGCCATTCATGGATAATGGCATGGGCTTTAGGATTCGCTTAGACGACAGGAGACAGCATTGGGTTTTGGAAGCGTTAAATTCTACTCGATTGTTTTCTCCCAATTGTGTTATGCTGTCTAGGTCAGAATTTAACGTGCTTAACATACGAAGTTGCTTGAGTTCCCACATGAGAAGTGGAGGGACGTTCCGTTCCTCAAACGTATATGAGATGCTGAGAGTGCTGTTGTCAGCGAAAGAGTGAATTGAATTAGAAGTCACAGATAAGGGATCACTAATAAAAATTAGGAAGAGAGTCGGGGACAAAACAGAGCCCTGGGGAACGCCAGCATTTAAGTAATGAACTTTAGACTTGAAACCATCCAATACAACTTGAATTGAACGGTCCAAAAGATAGCTTCTAATCCAGTGAAGCAGCTTATCATCGACTCCATAAGCACGGATATTGGATAAAAGAGCTTGATGCCAAACTATGTCAAATGCCTTAGAAATATCGCGTGCAACAGTTTTGCTTTCTCCAAATTGATGCAAATACCGGTTCCACTGTTCGGTAGGTATATCATCAGATCACCAGTTGAAATTTGCCCACGAAATCAATACTGCAGCTCCCTAAGGATTTCGATGGTTTCAACATATTTCATGAGCTGAAAATTGATAAGCGTTTCCATTACCTTGGAAAGAATGGATGTAAGTTCTATGGGTCGGTACGGTACTGTTAAATTGTACCAGCCATTCCTCCATTATAAGAGACGTCATCCCGGCCTTTTTATTAGATCCCCACATAACTGGCAAGTTTTTTATGTCTAAATGACGAAGACATCGTGGCTTTTTCGCCACAAGATGACAAGAGGTTTTTCAATAGAACCATCAGCAAATACACACAAAAGAATATCTGGTCTTTCCTTAGACTGTTGCCACCATGACATTTTTCACCCTTTAACTAAAGAGTTTTTTCAGGCAGCGCACGAAAAAATACACGTCTCGTCTTTATTTGCGATATCTTTTAAATTAAAGTCCTTTGTTATGTCATCAAGTTTTATTTCCACTCATCAATTATTAACTCCAAGACATCATTTGATTCTCCACAAATTTTGGCAAAAGTCAAACGATGCCTTTTTTAAAAACTTTCTATCCAACTATTCGAAGCTTCAAACTCTTTAACATTTAAGGATTCAGCAATATCTCTAGCTTTTTGCTGAAGAATTGGTCCCGATACCAGTAAATTTTTAGTGTAAGAGTTTTCATTTTACCTACACAGAAAAATTTTTTTTTAATAAAATTTAATAAATTTCACTATTTAGTTACATAAAATTACTTACATAACATTACCTAGAAATATGCAATTTTTTAAAGCAAATCGTAAACAAAAATACGTAACACTTCTTCAATGTGTGTTCGTTTCTACATTTTGTGCAAGAATAATAACTATGTATGACAACTTTATCTGTACGCTTCTGCGCAGAAATTAAGCATAACTGTAAAACTTATTTTAAACAAAAAACCAAACGCTCACATTACCTTCTGGCTCCCTTGCATGCGCTAAAAATAAACGATTTGATGAATTTCTTGTTAAAACGCAAAAAAAGTGAACACCCTAATTTGTTCATCATCCACATACGCATAACGTTCGATAGAATGCAAAAACCCGCTTAAGAGTTAGACTTTCAATAACAATGTGGATGCCGCATTACGGCTTAGGCAGGTATTAAACAAACAATTTCGAGTGAATTTAAATTCTATGTCCGCGTTAGATGGGTTCCGGCTTATACAAGGCAAGTGTTTATCAAAAATAAGAAATCAAATTTGGGATAGAACAATTTTTTCCGGGATATCAGGTTTCCAGCTTATACAGGTTCCGCCTTAGGCAGTTTTTACTGTACAACCATTGCTGGTGAGTTTTTAGTCGTGTTGTGGACAGCGGTATACAACGATCCCATTCATCTTGGTTGGCATTAACTTCTTTTCGCAGATGCTCTTCCAGCGTCCTGTTGAACCTTTCGACCATTCCGTCTGACTGTGGATGTAACGGAGTAGTCCTCGTTTTCTTGATGATGAGTACTTGGCACAGCTCTTGAAAGACTAGCGATTCGAAATCCCTGGATCGGAATGTAGTTCCAGTGGTACATATCCAATTGTCCACGAATGCCTTAGCCACCGTGCTAGCTTCCTGGTTTGCGATGAGATATGCTTCTGCCCATTTACTGAAGTAATCAATGCATACGAATATATAGCGATTTCCATCTCTTGTTTCGGGGAATGGACCACCTATGTCCATTGCCTACCGCTCAAATGGTGCTCCAACATAGTACTGTTGCATTTTTCCTCTGGTTTTTGGTAGTGGTCCTTTGCTTGCGGCACATGTATCACACGTTACGCACCAGTCTTCCACATATCTGCGGCAATTGACCCAATAAAAGCGATTCCTTGCTTTATCTAGCGTCTTGTTAACGCCCAAATGAGCTCCAGAAGTCACGCTATGTAATTCTTGCAGAACTTCTTTGACCCGATTCGTTGGTAGCAAAATCTGTGATTTTGTGCTTTGATCATCAACCGATCTAAATGACTGCCATTGAGCCCAGTAACTTTACTGTAGGACTTGCTGTTGCAATCTCGTGCCACTCCGGTCTTTCTCCTTGCTCCATTCATTGAAATATTGGAGCAATCTAATCATCGCCCACTTGTTCCTCCCTTAGATGCTCTTTTGTCCAGCAATCTTCAACTTGTATTCTTATTTGTGCAACTACTCAGAGCACTTCTTGTTTTCTTGCCTTGTGCATTGGGTGCACAAGGTCTTCTGGATAGCCCGTCGGCATTATTGTGCAGCATTCCTTTTTGATGCTCTGTTCTGAATGTGTATGCCTGGAGTCGTTCGATCCATCTGGCCACTTGACCTTCTGGTTCCCTAAACTGCATTAACCACTTGAGTGCTGCATGGTTAGTTCGAAGAAGAAATTCTTGACCATATAGGTACTTGTGGAATTGTTTGACGCTATCGACAACAGCCAGCAATTCCCTTCGCGTTACGCAGTAGTTCTTCTCGGGCTTACCTAGAAAACTCTCTCCAAAATAGGAGAACTGCACAGCTTTCCCTTCAGCAGTTCGAATGATTTTTGGTGCTCGCTTGACCATTGGAACTTTTGGTTCTTCTCAGTAAGGCCATGAAGGTTTCGTGCAACATCTGCGAAGTTAGGCACAAACTGTCTATACTAGGAGCATAGCCCCGGAAAACTTCGCAGCTCATGTAAATTCTTTGGTACCGGCCATTCGTTAACAGTTTCCAACTTGTGATCATGCGTACTCCTTGACTGGATACCAAATAATTCACTTCATTTTTGAAAAGGCTACATTTCGGCGGGTTCAACTTTAATCCTGCTGCTTTTATGGTTTCAAGAACATGCCGAAGATTATTCACGTGCTCATTAAATGTACGACAAAAAACAATGATGTCATCCAAATAGATTATAAATGTCTTCCAGCTAAGGCCTCGCAAAAATTTTTCCATCAACCGCTAGAACGTAGCAGGAACCGTTTTCCGCATTAAATGCTGTCTTCTCCTTGTCGTCGTCATGAATTGCTACCTGCCAGTATCCGCTTTTCAGATCCACTGTACTAAAGATTCTGGCTCCGGATAAGGTGCCCAATGTGTCATCTATACGCGGTAGTGGATAACTATCCTTCTTGGTATCATTGTTCAGTTTCCGATAGTCCACACAAAATTTCGTTGAACCATCTTTCTTTTGGACAAGTACCACAGGTGAGCTCCATGAGCTTTTAGACTTCTCTATGATTCCATCTCGTTTTATCTTCTTGACCAGTGTTTCTGCCTTTTGTTGCTTAGCAAGTGGTAATCGTCTTGGCGATGTGATGTTATGATGTTCATTATTCTCTCTGGTATCTTGGGCTGGAGATTCACTAGAGTTCTTCCGCATAGTAGTCCGTTCTCTTTGGAATTGGTTGGCTCCACTATTCCTAGTCTGCTGTCCCCAATATCAACGTTCACCTTGCCATAGATGATTTTCTCGCACATCGGTTTGTAATAGCCAGCGTCAAATTATGTTAAGTCAACCAAGACAAGAACCCCTTTTTAGTTAAAAGCTTTAACAAACACACCTTTCGAGTGAAACTTGACATTAAAAAAAACTGTTTATCAACTTGTTCCATTGAGTTTTTTTTTTCCAAATTGAGTATTATATAGGCACCCCTGGGGCCTCAGAGCCTATTCGCTCAAAGAATTTCGAAAATTTATACACATGTGTATAAAATTTGAAGAAAATCTGGTTAATTTTTTTTTTAATTTTTAGGAGGCCCTTGAACCCGGGGCTCGGGGTCTCCAAAATTTTTATAAAAAGTGTTGTCCGTCGGAGATACACATCTGTATAAAATCATAGTCTCCAGAAATACACATGTGTGCAAAATTTCAATAAAATCGGGCTTTGGGAAGTGGGTTAAAAATTGATCTCAAGATTCCACGACAAACCGACCGACCGACAAACTGACGTGCCACGGACAATCGTTAATATAGAGAATTAAAAAAAAAAACTATAAATAACATTACATTACTACATAACTCATCGAAATCATGCTAGCAGGATCTCCTTGAAGGAATACTACATGTAAGTTTTTTTTACCGGCAAAAAATTAATATAATAATTACTAAAAGCAGTATTAAAGAAAATCACTACATAAAGTTCTTAGTTAATTCAAGTCCCACTAAATTTACGAATCATTCATATTTTTCTTTGTTCTTTTATTTCATACATTTATTTTAATTTGTAGAAAAAAAAATTTTTCTATTTCTTTTGAATTTATAAATATACTAGCTGTTCCCGGGCGGACCTCTGACCTCAGATGACCACCCATTCACAGAACAACCACACCAACTGACTAACCCACCAACTGACCACCTCACCAGCCCAGAAAACTATAGAATAAGTTTGAACGCGATTGATTCATAAAAACATGCAATTTGTAGAAACAATAAAAAAATTCTTATGGAGACTCTTTGACTCAGAAGTCTGACCACTTTCAAGATATGCCTATTATGTGCTCATTATGGTATAAAACCCCTATGCAAAGTTTGATCGATTTATAAAAACATGCAATTTGTAAAAACAATAAAAAAAATTCGTATGGTGACCCCTTGACCCACCACCATCTGACCCTTCAGCCCACGGACCTCTGACCTCATATGACCACCCACTCACAGACCACCCCACCCACTGAACTCGCACCAACTGACCAACCCACCAACTGACCACCTCACCTCACCTGCCCTAGGTGACTCCATGACCTAGGCAAAGTTTGAACGCGATCGATTCATAAAAACATGCAATTTGTAAAAACAATAAAAAAAATTGTATGGTGACCCCTTGACCTCAGAGTCTGACCACTTTCAAAATATGCCTATTAAGTGCCTTTTATGGTAGAAAACCCATATGCAAAGTTAGAACGCGATCGGTTGAAGGGTTTGGCAGTCTATACCGGACATACATACATACATACAAAGTTTCACTTTTATATATATAGATATATGAAATATACTAATGTCATCACAAGGCCAAATTGAAAAAGACTGAGTTCTTATTGCCGTTGCCCTTTTTGGTGGGAGGTATATTTCTTTGATTGACAATCCCCCGGTGGGTTTTCTCAATGGTTTTCAGAACATGACTTGACGGACTATGTACAGATAGACAAAAAAAGTCGACCACTTCCTTGATGGGTTTGTGAGGCCCCGGGTCCGATGCAACCATGTCATTCCTTTTAGCCATTGAGTGTAAAATTTTCTAAAAGAAAAATATGTTCTTTTATAAAAAGGAATTTTTTTTAGTTTTTTGCATAGTTTTAGTATGGAAAAGTTTTTTTTGTAAGAGTTAGAATAACAAAAATGAAGGAATGACCTGTCTGCATCTGGATTGAGGGACGTTATCACTTTTTCCCTCCTTTGATCCAGTTTCCTCTTTATATTTTTTTATGGCAGGTGACGAGGACCATCCGTCCGGCGAGCTTAGCCGAGCAACCGCGAGCGTGTCGCGACGTCCTTGCCAGTGGCAGAACACCTAGTGGGACCTCGCTTCATAACAACTTCTGAGCAAAAGAAAGCACAAGAGACGCGTTGGTCAAGACTAGCTGGGTATATATCCTCTCAAAGGATGAGGTGCAAACCTACATGGCCGAATTCAGGTTGGACAATTCCGGTGTAGTGAAAGAGTTGAGAAGCGCTTCGTACAACTACATACATTGGGAGTTGTTCGCCGCTATGGACGTTCTTGCTGCTCTACAGCACACGCGAAAAAAAAATACAGCCTCGTCGTCAATTCTAGCGCTCTTTTATAATAACACTCCAGTTGTCAACTCTAAAGACAAAGCCAATCTGTTTGCTGCACATTTTGCAGCTAGCTCCACGCTTCCAGTCTGTGCATTGATGCCGCCTGCACCTCCGAGTATTGAACACTCTATGGAAAGTTCTTCATTCGTACTCGTGCATTTGCTAGAGTTTTAAACGATCTCAACATTCACAAATCCGCTGGGCCAGATGGCATTTCCCCATTAGTTCTTAATAGGTATTCTTCCAAGCCATATCCAAAAAAGGCACTTACATCCATTCGAAGGTCAATCTGATCAATTTTCAGCTCATGAAATATCTTGAAACCAATGAAATCCTTAGTGACCGGCAGTACGCATTTTGTGGGCAACGTTCCACTGGTGATTTGATGGTATATCTCACCGAACAGTGGAACCGGTCTTTGCATCAATTTGGTAAAAGCAACGCTGTTGCACTCGATATTTCCAAAGCATTTGAAAGAGTTTGACATCAAGCTCTTTTGTCCAAAATGCGTGCTTATGGAGTCGATGAAAAACTGTTTCATTAGATTAGAAGCAATTTTAAGGACAGCTCAATTCAAGTTGTTTTGGCGGTTTCAAGTCTGAAATACACCACATAAACGTTGTCGTTCCCCAGGGCTCTATTTTTTCCCTGACACTCTTTTTCATTTTTAAATTCTCTATATTAACTTCACTTGCCCGTGGGTCGTCGGTCGTCGGTCGGTCGTCGGTCGTCTGTCGTGGATTCTTGCGATCAATTTTTAACCCACTTCACATGGCCCGATTTTATTGAAATTTTGCACACATGTGTATTTCCGGAGACAACACTTTCTATTAAATTTTGAGGCCCCTCGGGCTGCGGGGTCGGGGGGCTCCCAAACAAAAATTTTAAAAAATTTACCCGATTTTCTTCAAATTTTACACACATGTGTATACCCAATAAACAATACTTTTTCGAAAATTTGGTAGTGATCGGGTCCCGGGTTCGGCCGCAAGGCCTTTATACATTTTTTAAATATCTGTACTGGCATCAGATATTCGTCGCCCTTTATGGACTGTGTGCGGTGTGTGCTGCGCAGTCGGCTGCGCTGCATGGTTTTGGTGGTGGTGGAGAGAGAGAGAGAGAGATATCTTAGCTCACGCACAAATGAACCCAGCAAATGAAACGAGACATAAATGTTTTATGCTTAATTCAACTTACATTTTTATTTACTGAATTTTATTTTTATTGATGTCGTTTTTTGTTGTCGATATCAACTTACAGATAGAACAACAAGTTTTCGCAATATTCTGTCATTTTGCGTTTTCATAAATTAGTTCAGAGCAGTCAAAGAGTTCTCAAGATAAATGTTCGTGTTTCTTATTTGCTCAGAGTATGAGCGTGCTCTAAGTGCTCAGAATAAAATGATCTGAGCATTTTCAATTTTAACATCTGATGTCAAATGTCTGTTTCGATGATTTTCTCCTACAATAAAAAAAAATGGCCCAGGATCGAGGGGCTCCCATATCAATTTCTGCGATTAGAGAATTTAGATGAAAAATTTTAATTTTTATGGGTTGTTTTTTTAATAATGATCTCTTCTCTGTGACTTCTAATCCAATTCACACTTTCGCTGACTACAGCACTCTCAGCTTATCATATAAGTTTGTGGAACGTCCCTTTACTTCTCATGTGGAACTTTAAAAACTTCGTATGTTAAACACGTTAAATTCTGACCTAGACAGCATAATAAAATGGGGAGAAAACAATCGAGTAGAATTTAACGCTTCCAAAGCCCAATGCTGTCTCCTGTCGTCTAAGCGAATCCCAAATCCCATGCACTTGCATCGAGGAAACTGAAAATCTCGCAATTCTCGTTATGTGCGTTAACGACAAGTTTCGTTGGAATGACCACTGTTTTTCCCAGGAGGGTTTTCCTCAGTGTCACCAGGGTTCGTTTGATATAGGGTCGCTACAATAAAAGATTTATTTGTTATGGAACTCTGAATTCTTAATTTATTTCTTTCTTTAAAAACAAAGGAAAATGATTGTGAAGTAATTTGACTTAAGTCTTAGATTCCAAGTAATATGTCCGGTGGTTTGGTGCCTTGGTCCAGTGGGATCGGACTAATCTGTCTTCGTAGGAGTAATCTGACCAGTGAGCACGGATTCTACGATCACTTCACTGTCAGTCGAGCCGTTTCGTCCAAGTGCTGACCAGCGAAAAGAGGATGCTACGCTCAGTTCGCTGCCAAGAGTCTCTGTGTCCATGTATTTTGATCATTGAAAGGAGGATGCTACGCTCGGCTCACTATCAGGAGTCGTTCCGCAGAAGAAGAGACTGTGTGCTGGGCCTGTGTCCCCTTTTATAGGACGTGAAGCGGTTTAAAGCTTTGAACCGGGTTGTTCCTTTTCCATATTTTCCATCGTCCCGTAAATCACCGTTGTTGCTATGCTGATTTTTGATCATCGTAGTTCCTGCTTGTGTTTGTGCTGTTTTGGTGGATGTTGGTGTTGTGTATGCATTTGTTTTATGTTGAGAGTCCGCCTACGCTTCTGCGCTCCGTACAGAGCACAGAGTTTGCATGTAATATGTACTGTCCCCTTTTCTCTCCTATTGTTACATTTTGGTGGATGCAGTAGAGGCGCGGCTACTCAATACTCATAATTGTTCTTCTGTTGATTTGCGATCAATGTCCCAAAAATGGAGGTGTGGTCTAATGATCATATTTATACAGTAGAGATGTGCAGTCGGCCTGCGTCTGAGCAGAGATGCCGTCGGCATTTTCAATTTAATGCATGCTGATGTAGAAATGATAGATTAAAGAAAATCGTGTGGGGTCAATTCGTTGAAGAATTGACTCCTCACACCACATATTTACCGTCGCCAAAAATTGTGCGAACTTGAATACAATTGTCAGATTTGGTCTGGTGCGCCTAAAACCACATTGCATCAACTAGATAGAATACAAAACCGTGCGATAAAACTTATCGGTAATGAAAACATTGCAAAATAAATAGATTCGCTTGAACGCCGCAGGAACGTCTCCTGCTTGTCACTGTTTTATCACTTCTTCCACCAGCGGTGCTCAAGAGAAATAGCCAGTTGCATGCCACCTCTCTTTGAATTCAACCGCAATATTGTGGCGCTCTAAACGCTCATCAGTTTACCCTTTAACACATCAGACGTACAGTTAAGTTCAGGGAAACGTTCTTCAGCCGTACAACACGTATGTGGAATGCTCTGCCAAGCTCTGTCTTTCCACATCACTATGATCCACAGGCATTCAAAAAAAAAGCTCATAGACATCTCCTCTTTTCTTTTCTTCTCCTTTTCCTTAACGCCCACGCTGTGCCAAGCATATAGACGAACATAATAAGGGTGCGACCCCTTTTCGCGTGCGCAAATTATAAAAAAAAACAAAAGGATCCTGGCCGAACTTGAAGCAAAGCACCGACCTGGCACATCACCGTCACCGCAATGATCCTAACACCATACGACATTCAAAATGAAGGAAAGGAAGACCACGACAACCGGTGTAGCCGCTGTGACACCGCACGGGGCAACACCGGCACATGACAACAAGGAAACCGTAACAAGCAACTCAAGGTCCTGGGAATCGCAGGTCGCAATGCCACCCCATCAAGTGAAAGAGACAGCCACGGCGTCATACCTAATGGTCATCGACACGGTGAGAAAGTGGTCCGTGCGGTATGATGGCGGGAAAGACCCGATCTCCTTCATTGAGCGGTTGGAGGAATTGGCCGACGCCTATTCCTTAAACAAGGACCTCCTAGCCAGGACAATGATAGAACTGCTGCGTGACCGAGCCCTGGTTTGGTTCGAAATAACAACCAGCGGTGGACAAACTGACATGCATTCAAGAAAGACTTCCTGCGTTTCTTCCTCAAAGCAAGGTACCCGGAAAAACTTGATGACGAAATCCGTCGACGACGACAAAGACCCGGAGAAAACTTCAATGATTTCGTCAAGAGCAATGCAAAACCTCATCCGGCACGCCAGCTACTCAAGGGCGCAACAGCTGGAGCGGATATTCCGAAACTGTCGTTAGGAATACCAGCTATACGTTCGGAGGAGGGACTTCCAGGACTTTATTGGGCTACCGCCCAATCCGCCACTCCAGAACCCACTCGACAAGCCCTCAGGCATCGGCAAATCGAGAGCAACGTCATTGTCGCTGAGAGCCGAATAGATCGCATAAACGTTCGAACGACGTGTCGAACGGTCAGGATGGGCACACTAGGCGAAAGTGTCACAGCCGCCGAAGGATAAGGTGTTGTTGAAGACGGTCGGGAAACGGTCAAGGGGAACGTTGGGGAAGAGGTGCGACGGACCCCCAAGAGACTACATCTCCGGCTCAGTAAACTTCCTTCTTACTTACTTCTATGCCGCCAGCATCTTCGCCAGAATAGCCCTGGGAGGTGAGCTGGTAGAAGCAACTATCGACACGGGAGCATCAAGAAGCTTCATAAATAAACCATACGCCGACGAACTCCGAACCCCGACGAACTGCCTTTCTATGGACTTAACGGTGAGCATGGCCGAAGGTACACCAACACATATAAGCAAAGTCCTGAAGTTAGTTGTCCGAATCGGAAGCCACAACTTACAATTGTTCCTGGTACTCCCAGACGGCATGGAGGACGTTATCCTAGGTTTTGATTTCCTCCTGAGAATTAGGACCAGGCTTAGCTGCGCAGGTTAGACAATCGAACTCCAGGAACCGACCAAACGGACCACAGACACTCCACATTGCATCATCCAACCCAAACCTCAGACGAACCAGGAGAAACTCTCGACATTCCTCCAGGAAGAGTTCAACAAGTTCGAACGATTGTCAGCGGTCTCTAATATAACCGAGTATAGGATCGTATTGAGCGACACCCGCCCAATAAAACAGCGCTACTTCCAACGAAATCCCGCAATGGTGGAAATTAATAACAAGGAAATAGATGAACTGCTCGAAATGGGATGCATCGAACCATCCCACAGCCCACATAGGGCGCCTATAGTGCTCTTCAAAAAAAAAACAACAGGAAAATGGAATATGCATCGACTATAGGGAGTTGAACACTCGTTCAGTGCCAGTCGGGTAGCCGCTGCCGCGCATCCAGCACATTCTGCATCATCTCCGAGGTGTGCAGTTTATCAGCAGTCTGGACCTCCGAAACGGATATTGGCAAATCCTGATGGAAAAGCATAGCAAAAAATACAGCGCTTTCACCGTACCTGGCCGCGGTCTGTTGCAATGGCGGGTAATGCCGTTTGGCTAACATTATGCCCCAGCTACATTCAAAAGAGCGCTTGACCGAGTGATAGGACTAGAAATGGAGCCGCACGCCGTTGCCTACCTGGACGACATGACATCATCGTCATAGGACGAACGTTCGATGAGCACCAGGAAAACTTACGGAGGGTGCTCAGGAAAAGAGTAGTGTTGACTCAAGAGCCACAAGCGAGTCGCTATCTGAACCAGGCGGGAACCAGGCGGAGCGGAACTACTCCCCACAGAGAAAGAATGCCTGGCAAATGTATGGGGAGTCCGAAAGATGCGTCAGTACGTGGAAGGCTATAGATTCACCGTTCTGACCGATCATCTCGCCTTGAAATGGCTTAATTCGATTTCTAGCCCGTCCGGACGTTTTGCAAGATGGGCCCTTGTGCTCCAACAATACACGTTTGATGTTCAGTACAGGCGAGGTAAGCTCAACGTCATCGCAGATGCCCTATAGTGACGACCCCATCAAGTGCTAATGGTAGTATCAGAAGAACATGACCAGTCTTCCCGATGTCAGTGGTTGGAACAGCGCTCCAAACAGATCAAGGAAAACCCAGAAAAATTCACAGACTGCGGTTTCGAAGGCAGCCAATTATATCTTCACATCGAGCAGCAATCAGGAGATGAAGACTTGGAACCGTGGAAACTATGCTTTCCTAGCACACTAGTACTACAAGAGAACCATGATGACCCTTCGGCCGGACACCTGAGAATTCGAAAAACAATCGCAAGAATTTGTGGACGTTATGATTGACCAGGCATGTTCCGCGAAATCCGCTGCTATCTGAAGAGATTCGAGAACTGACAAGGCTACAAAACAAGCCAACAAAAAGCAGCTGGCAAAATGCTAACCCAAGTAGCCGAAGAACCTTGGGCCACCGTATGTGCAGACCTTGTGGGACCGCTGCCGAGGTCAAAACACGGAAACACTATGCTATTATTCGATCGCTTCTAAAAGTGGACTGAGTTTATTGCCTTGCATTGCATTCCGATAACGAATACTGTCACAGTACAGCGTACCGAAGATCTTTATCACTGACAACGGGACGCAATTCACCAGTGGAATCTTCCGACGCTTCCGGCAGGACATGGGAGTTCTACACCAGTTTACGGCTCCTTGCACTCCTCAAGAAAACCCCACTGAAAGAGTGAATCGGACCGTAAAAATTATCATCACCCAGTTTTTGGAATCACAGCAACTTTGTTGGGACGTCCCTGAGATCATGCTGGCAATCAACACCAGCCTGTCCGACTCCACGGAATATAGCCCAGCATTCCTCACCCAGCGTCGGGATCCCCGCCTACCACACGCGCTCTATGATTAAGTCACACTGGGAACAGGCACGTTGGCTAAAGCACATAAAGACCCAGCGAACCACATGAATGAGATTTTTGAAATAGTACGACGGAACCTAGAACGCGCGACGCGACAGAACCTAGAAGCGCAGGCCCGACATTACGACCTGAGGCGACGCCTTTGGAAGCCCGAGGATATGCAGATTGTTCTAGTTTAACAGCACCTTCAATCAAACGTCCTGGAGGGGTTAGCCAGCAAATTGTCCCCGAGGTACGATGGGCCATACCAAGTCGGTAAATTTTGTCTCACCGGTAATAGCGAAACTGAAAACTCAACAAAAAAGAAGAAACAGTTACTGCAACGACAACGAAACAGTAATAATCATACCATGATATTGGAAATATCAGAAATAGTAGAGGGCATCATACAAAAATAATCATTGGAAACATCACAATAACGACAGCACAACAAAAATTCCAACAACGGCAGCATAAAAACAACAACTAAAATGAATACAGCGTCAAAAATTAAAGTTTAAACGGGACGACCGTAAAATTAGCAAAGAACAAACTAGTTCAGACGCAGCAACGTCGACGCGGCAGAAAGATTCCTACAAAAACAACTACGGGCAAAGCGGCGAAAATGCCCAGTGATTAGGAAAAATACAGAGCGCAACAAAACCTTTGCAGCAACGAGCACAGCAACAAAAGCCACCATATACAAGGTGCAACAACAACGAGCGCAGCAGCAAAGGTCGCAGTACTCGCGCAGTAACGACGACAAAGCATGCAAAAGTCAGCGCATTAAAACAAGAACAACGACACTAATTACAAAAAACCAAGATTTAACGAGTCCGACAACGGCAACTATAGACCCAATCACGAAGACCACAGCACTCAAGATACCGCAGTAACGACGCTGCGTTCGAAAATTATCACTTAGAAACAACAACAATGAAAACAGCGCCAAAAGTGGAAATTTAAGCGAAATAACAATAACCGTAGTAAAGCATGAGTTAGTTGAGACACAGCAACGATGACGCAACATAAAGAATGATGTAACAACGGTAATGTCAACTGGGCAGAAAGCAACAAAGAGCATACGAAAACAACGTCAATGGTGGGCAGCAGATCGGAGCAGAATATACTGTTACCAAAACTTCGAACGGGACATCGGCAACTCAAGAGACCTCGAGTAGTGCAGAGTAACAAAACGATAGACCACTATATGCTAGGCGATCAATATCTAGTCGTGATCATTAAGTAGTCAATCGCCAACGGAGAACGACCCCGCATAAAATATCAATCAACAACGCGAAGCAATATGAAAGGACTTATAGACAACCAGGTAGAGGAGACACAGCAACGCACCAACAACGCAACATCAAATAGCGCCAACACACCAATGACGGCTACGGGAATGTCACTTTCTGAACAACGTTCTCGTGGAGTTTGGGCTCGAGGAACGACTTGTTCTTGTGCCGTTATGCGTACAACAGCACTGGTACCTTGTGAAGAGATTACACCAGTGATTACACCAGTGATTTCATTTCCTAATTACCCATTCATAACATTTTCATACAAATTAATAATCAATATATACCTACTAACTCCGAACTTCGTTAATTGAATATTTGCCTAACGCCTAAACCAGCATATCATCCATCCATCCATACATACCTGTATACCGCATGCATTTCCCTTATCAATTAAACAACAAACACAAGTATCATACATATGTACGTTGTACACAATGCATTGCCCTCGTCATTAAACGACGGCAAGCCTAAAGCCAAACATTATTATTGATGGTTCATGTTACATGCGCTCTGTCAGGTGCATGAACTTGAAATAATAATGCTGACACGCCGAATGCATATAGGGAATGCAATTTATTGAAAATAATGCTGAATCTAAAAACAAAATGCTGATGCAATAAAGTATGCGAGGTGATTTGGGTTCAATTATCGAAGGTCGGAAAATTGAATGGAAATTGAACGAAAATTGAAACCCTAAAATTTGTATATAAACCGAATCAATTGTGCTAATAAATGAGATCAGTTTTTACCTTAAACAACGACGTGTCTTCTAACTTAATCCTCCGGTCTACAGTGAGTTTTATTTTCACGAGCAACTCGCTAAATTTGAACTCACTGTAGCAGCTCGCTCTATAGATATAGCGGTTCACCGCTTATAGAGGTAAACGACAGCCTAATGGCTAACGTTTCGAAGCTGGCTTAAGTATTCAGTTTAATTAAATATAATAACTTTACATGGCGATCCTGCCAGACTTGAAGGTTACATTTACCAATAATAACTTAACTTCAAATTTCGGCAAACTTTGAATCTGCCAAAAAAAAAATTTCACAATATTTAACTCTGCAAACATCATTGAAAATCCATGAAGAAGATCAGAACGCAACAGCGGCTAGCACACATTATTAAAAATTCATCCAGGAAAATGTGCTTCTCTACAAAAGATTACAACGATGAAAACGACAGCGATAGCGGCAGGGAAACCGACGAATTCGACTACTAGGACGTCATGCGCCGATGCACAATAAGGCGAATAAACGAAGTAAATGCCGAGGTGGATCAATTCCCACATCTAGCGGAAATTTTCGCAGCAGGATCCAGAAGACAATTAATACCAATCAATATCAATACAGCCAATCAATATCAATACAGCCAAACATAATACAACAACAGCTGCCAAAAATCAGCAAAATGATATTCCTAATCGGTCCAGTTCTGTTGCAACGGCAACCACAGACTCAACTTCAAATCCATCAAGAAGTGCCAGAACGACAGGCACAGCAGCGAAATCATCAGATAACCAAACTGCAAGTGTTGCTGTTTCGGTATCTGCCAATACTCCAGCTACGGATTCAGACGCTGTTAGTGGTTATCTTCAACACAACAACCAATCAAAATTAGTAAAACATCCTCGACATCAAGAGCAATGGATGGTTCAGAAGAACAGCAACCAACTATGATTCATTTTTCGCTAAATAAAAGTAATATTAACATTATAATTATAACAGAAAGTATTGTTTATTACTATAACTATAATTATTATTATCACTAGAATTAACTATTTTTATTTTTACAGAAATATCTAAATAAATAAATTAACAACTGCATACAATTTATATGACTACAAATAAATTTATTATTATTAAGGCTAGAAATACTGTAATTAGTTACTTAATTCATAGTAATTATTATTACTATTAACGCATCTTCAAAAATGAATAAAATAGATTTTGAATTTATATACAAAGGTTTTATCAATACGTTAAAAGCAATAAAAAAAAAAAAACCAAACCCATCGTACAAAATTTCATAGAATTCAAACGACAATCCAGACGGAATCCTAATATTTGAATGTCACAATTAACACCCCATTGCAATCACGTCTTTTATCTTCCAAATAAAATACGGTTAACTGAAAACACTTTTATCCAATTACAATTAACTTATACCAAATTTTAAAATGACTTCAATAGGGCCATCTTTAATAAAAGTAAAAAAAATAACCTATGTCTAGGACATGACGAATAACTTCCAGAAACCAAAATGACTTACTTAAACGTAATTCATTCCACTTTCATACTACCAGAATGTTGACAGAAGATAATTGAGCTAAAAATATGTGACAGTTTCGAGGACGAAGAATATCAAATAAGAAATATTAATATAATCCTGGGACCAAACAGAGTTTTGGCATACATCCCAGAGAAAAATTGTATTCTCCTAAGAAGGAACAAGGATGGCACTACAGCCCAATCGACATCATTTTGCGATCTATTGTCGAGGGACGTGCATCGCATCTGCGGACCATTATACATTAATAAATTATACATTACAAAAGAAGAAATTAAAAAACTTGCAGACAGCCGTCGAGAATACAACATACGCGAGTTACAAAAAATCTTAGGAGAAATGTTTAAAACAAGTAATGTAAAGGTGCACCTCATATATAAATGTATATAAATTACCGATCCTCATAAAAAGAAACTATTGCTCAACGATTACCACATATTACCAACAAGCGGACATGCAGGAATAAACCGCATGATCAAGACAATCAAGAAAAAATACTTCTGGACTGGAATGCAGAATGACATAGCTTCCTATGTAAAGCATTGTCAAATTTGTCAGAAAAATAAATACATTTCACCCAAAAAACAGCCTATGGAAATAACGTCTACCGCTGAATCAAGTTTCGACAAAATCTATCTAGACTTAGTTGGTCCTCTAGACGAATCAGTAAATGGATATAGGTACATACTAACCTTACAAGACGAACTGACCAAATTTACCGAAGCTATTCCACTCGAAAATATAAAATAAAGTTCTCGGAGCATACCTCATAAGCTACGTATCCGAAAAGCATACAGACTCGTGCACTTGGTTACCATATTATGTGTTTGGTTATAACAGCGCAGTACATACAGAAACATGGTATACACCATTCGAGTTAGTATTCGGAAGGTACGTTACCCTTAAATTTGACAAAACAGGTGGACCCAAGGTACAATTATGAGGACTACGTAATTGATTTGAAACAAAAACTGCAAATCGCTCATAGGGATGCTAGAGACACACTTTTAGAAAATAAAAATGCTAGGAAAACTGATTACGATAGGAGACTAAAAGTAAACAAACTAGTTTTGAAGTACGTAGTTTAGTTTTGTTAAGAAACGATAACAGAATAAAGTTAGACCCCATTTACATAGGACCATACGAAGTATTGTCCGAAGAGGGCGTGAATTGTGAAATCAAGTACGAAGGGAAACGAATAAAAGTCCATAAAAATCGATTAAAAAAATTGTACGTTTACATATTTTAACAATTTTTGTTTGCATTTAACTGACTTTTCAGTTTTTTTTCTTTAATAATGAAAATAAAATATTTATAAGAATAAAATAGTTTAAACAATACATTTATTAAGAATAATCAAATTAAAATATTAATAAGAATAAAATATTTTAAACAATACATGTACTAAGAATAAGTAAATTAAAATATTTAATGCCATAAGAATACTTATAAGAAAATTGTATTAGAAAAAAAAAATGTTTACCTTCAAGGATTTACAATTTGAATTAGAAACCTCGTTCCCCGAGATTTCCCTTTTTCCCCCCCCAGGAGGGTGGTGTGAATGGATTACACCAGTGATCATTTCCTAATTACCCATTCATATAATTTTCATACAAATTAATAATCAATATATACCTACTAACTCCGAACTTCGTTAATTGAATATTTACCTAACGCCTAAACCAGCATATCATCCATCCATCCATACATACCTGTATACCGCATGCATTTCCCTTATCAATTAAACAACAAACACACGTATCATACATACGTACGTTGTACACAATGCATTGCCCTCGTCATTAAACGACGGCAAGCGTAAAGCCAAACATTATTATTGATGGTTCATGTTACATGCGCTCTGTCAGGTGCATGAACTTGAAATAATAATGCTGACATGCCGAATGCATATAGGGAATGCAATTTATTAAAAATAATGCTGAATCTAAAAAAATAATGCTGACGCAATAAAGTATGCGAGGTGATTTGGGTTCAATTATCGAAGGTCGGAAAATTGAATGGAAATTGAACGAAAATTGAAACCCTAAAATTTGTATATAAACCCAATCAATTTCGCTAATAAATGAGATCAGTTTTTAACTTAAACAACGACGTGTCTTCTAACTTAATCCTCCGGTCTACAGTGAGTTTTTTTTTCACGAGCAACTCGCTCAATTCTAACTCACTGTAGCAGCTCGCTCTATAGATAAAGCGGTTCACCGCTTATAGAGGTAAACGACAGCCTAATGGCTAACGTTGCCAAGCTGGCTTAAGTATTCAGTTTAATTAAATAAAATAACTTTACACCTTGCCGCCCTCATCTATCCAGGGAGCCTCCACGTGGCTTTCATCGCCATATACGACTCGGTAGCCACCCAACTGGACGCCAAGATCTCGCCGACACGCGCAATGCAGAAGCGAGCTGTGTTAGCACCACTCGTTAGGACTCGAACAGAATCCCTGGTGGTACGACAAGGGCTTTGGAGTAAAATTAAAGCGGCTAATGCCAAAGGCACCTGGCGTAGAAAGGTACGATATTTCCATCAACATGGGGACACCCGTTTTCACTATACGGTTTAAAGGGGTGGCACAGTGGTTGTTTAGTAAAGTAAGGGGGAACTGTGTGGGGGAAATTCGAGTGGAACGAATTTACCCACAAATACAACACCAAATAACGCTTGTGGTCTTATTCAAATAATAGAACAAAATAAAAATAACCTCGGATGCACCCTGTACCAACGCAGTGTAGCCAACGAATAGATACGAAAGTCAAATGACAGCCAAAACAACATCACGCCACCGAACTGGCCAATCACAGCGCAGCACACCACTTCGAATATTGCCACGCAAAATAGTATAAAAGGGCGAATATGCAGGCGGACGTTCTCTTAGTTTTCTTCTTTTGCTGCCTGGATCACATCGTGGTAAGTCATTGTGATATTTTTTTTCTCTGTTTTCGCTGCACACGTCGTCGTACAACGTAGCTTTACTGTTTGATTTGCCTGCGGGTTGCTACGTCGGTACAGTTCAGCTTATCGCTGCAAACGTTTTCCTCTGCTTTCGCTGCCAACGTCGTCGTACAACGGAGCTTCACTGTTTGATTGCCCTGCGGATTGCTACGTCGGTACGGTTCCGCGTCGTTCAGGCTAACACTCATGAACTCTGGTCACGCTGAGTTTACCCCGGTTGGAAAAACTCTGTTACAATACTTGGGAAACCTGCAGCAGGTAAAATTTGAAAAAAGTGTTTTTTTGCTTTAAGCTCCAAAGGCTATGAATAAAAAATGATTTGGTGTAGTTTTAGATAATTTTTATTTTATGTGTGTTATGTGTGTTAAGTTATAATAGCTGCTCAAAGTATCCTCCTTGGTTTTGTATGCATGCTAGAGCCCGTTTTTGGATTTCACTGCAAAAACTTAAGAATGCCAACTGCTACCTCACTTTTGATGACTCGGGAATACGGTCTCCTAATTGACTTAACACGGGTTTATTTGGTTCGAGAATGGGCGGGATGCATCTGGAAATTTCTTTTGAATACCACTTGTGGAAACAGCGACACGCAGGAAACATTCCTACGATGTTCAATCGATTCGATTGTTTTCGCGATATTTACATCACCAATAAGTTTTAACGCGCGGGTTATGAATTCTGTCTAGTAGATGCAATGTGGTCTGTGGGGCAGCTGCCCAGACAATACGTTTGCAACGTTTTAGGAAACCTAATCATCTCGCAGCATTCTTGGCGTTTGCAAATATGTGGTCTTGCTGTTGACGCACATACCGAGAATTGAGAGTTTTTCAGTTTCTTTGATGATCTATTTATAAATAAAGGTTGGTGGTCTTAATTGGACGACAGAAGACAGCATTGGTTTTTATAAGAGTTAACTTCAACTCTACATATATGATCCAGAATATTTGTACTTTCAATTTTTACGATACTAACTTTGTAAGAACAAAAACTGGACTAACTAATGCTTCTTTCGATTTGCAGGGTTTTGTTTTGAAGTTCTATTTGCAAACTTGACCCGCGTTTTATTTGTAAAGTTTAGTAACCGACACTGTAACTTTGCTACCCATCGGCATTCGTTTACTTACACTCATTTGAGAGTTTTTCAGTTTCTTTGATGATCTATTTATAAATAAAGGTTGGTGGTCTTAATTGGACGACAGAAGACAGCATTGGTTTTTATAAGAGTTAACTTCAACTCTACATATATGATCCAGAATATTTGTACTTTCAATTTTTACGATACTAACTTTGTAAGAACAAAAACTGGACTAACTAATGCTTCTTTCGATTTGCAGGGTTTTGTTTTGAAGTTCTATTTGCAAACTTGACCCGCGTTTTATTTGTAAAGTTTAGTAACCGACACTGTAACTTTGCTACCCATCGGCATTCGTTTACTTACACTCATTTCTCAGCTGGTTGTAATTTTGGTTGGTTTTGGTTTGACATTCTATTTCGTCTTAAGGTGCTTTGAAAGAAGACTTTAGGTGGTGTAAAGAAATTCTTAGGTGGTCTTTAGTGAGATCTTGAGAGAGTCTTTAAGGGGCTTTAAGGTAATATTGAGGGGTTTAAAATGGGCCTTGAATGAGCTTGAGGGAGGATTAAGGGGAGTCTTGTGGGGGTTTTGAGGAGTGCGGTCTTGAAAGAATCTTGACGGGTTCTTAAGGGTATTTTGAGAGGGATTTAATGGGTCTTCAGGGTTTCTTAGGTGGTCTTGAGTGGGGTCTTTGGCGGGGTCTTGAGGAGGTTTGCATGGGTCTTCAGAGGTTACAAGGGGGTCTTTATGGAGCCTTTTGGGGGTCTCCATAATCCAAAAACTTTTATCGGAGCATAACCGGCCCCTTAAAGGTAGAAACTAAAATAGGTAGTAGATCTGAATCAAAATTGCTGAAATGTTTTTAATAGAAATCTGGAATATTTGATGCTTAAAAAATCATATTATCTGAAAGTGAAAGCTAAAAATCTCCCCTATGGTCCCGATATCTAGCCGGTGTCTTCCAATTTGACATCCATAAACTTTTAGCATCCTGATCCACGCCATACTTCCAGCGTAATTTGTGTATTATAAATCCTATTACAAAGGATTTTCAACCAGGATCCTCTTTGCTCATGCGAGTATTTATCCTGTCCACGAAAATTATACTTTTCACGATGGGACATTGCGGAAACGTTAGTAGATCTCATCATTATAGAGTTTTTGGAATCGTCGTTCCTCACATACCGGCCAACAACTCTCCGTAATACTTTCATCTCAAGCGTAGCTAAGAAATCAGAATGCTTTTGTTATACATCCAAGTCTCAAAACCAATGTACCACTAGATAAGATGTTATAGTGAAATTCCTGGGTTTTAAGTGCTTAGACAGACTACAATAGGCTTTGTTGGCTTTAAGCAATCCTGTGCATATTTCTGGTTTCTTGCTGTTATCAGCTGCTAAAATTCACCCGAGATAGTCGCTTTAATTCGCTATCTACTATCTTATATTATCCGCTCTATCTGTATGTAAGCTTCTTGTACAGCTCTTCAGTCTCTACCAATTATGTCAATGTCGTCTGCTTAAGCCAGCATCTGGCTAGACTTATAGTGGATTATTCCTCTAGCCGATACATTTGGGCTTACTTTCTCGAACTGGTCAGTTTGAAGAGGACAAAAGCTAGTCCATCCCCTTGTCGGAGCCCGTTATAGATGTCGAATGAGCTTGATAGTTTCCGGATAATTTTTACTTGGTTATAAAATGGGTTAAGGGTACCTACATAGTCGTGTCAGGTTATTTGATGTTAAATTCTCTCATCGCTTTATAAAGTTCTACTTTGGCTATGGTATCATCGGCGTAAGTTTTGGAACTCTAGACATTTTCCATCAGCTGTATAAGAATGAAAATATGATCAGTTGTTGATTTGCCACCCTTCTGACATCGTTTCTTCCTCCCATTATAAGACTACTAGCTCATGAATTCCTTGGTGTAGTGCAGGCCTCTTGATTTGATCAGTTCCGCTGGGATGCATCGTATCCCGATCTAATCCCGATTCTTGAGCCGACTTATCGCTTTGCTAAACTTCGCCTATGCTTGGTGGTGGTAGAATATTGTGGTCGTCGGTAATTGGTGGAACTTCCAGTTCCTCCTTTAGTTGGCCACTTGATCCTCTTTGTGCAAATCGGTGTGTATTAAGTTGTACCGCGTCCTTCTAGTTAGAATATATCTGGTTGCGAATGGATACATGTCTGTGGATATCCTTCTGTACAAACCTTGTAATTCCAACGACCAAATTACTTCTTGCTGTCATGTCTACTCGTTGTCCATTGTCATCAGTTTTCTCGTATAAACTATGGGTACCAATGTATTGCCTGGATAGTGACTTGTAAATCCCGTTAGACTGATGTAACGATTTTTTTTTTCTTTGTCTGGAGAATTCTCTGAAAGTGCGCGAACGTTTACACGGCTTATGTTCTGAAATTTGCCCCGTACGTGAAAGGTATAGCCGTTTATTTACTAATTGAAATCCGATAACCTTGGTTTTCATTCTGTAGCTGATTGGAAAGCCCACCCCGAGCACATGAGAGCTCTTCGTTTTTTTGTATAAATTTTTATGACTTCAAAAACAAGCATTAATTTCCTGGAACTGCTATCTGGCTTTATTACGCAATGTTGTGGATAGTGCGTTGAAAGTATAGTTTTTACTCGTTTCATACAACCCATAACAAACGTTCGGATATGGCTGAAAATACGTATATTGTTAAGCGTTGCTTAGCTTGTCCGATTCTTTACATGTTTATCGCAGATGATATGAGTGCAAGGCTCTTTTAACGTCCAAGTACTTATGAGCTTGAATCAAATAGAGCTTGACAAGTGATTTCCATTTTCCATATTGATAGATTAACTTTGGCCCTTCCAAGAATGACAGATTGTTCGTTTGATCGTTTTGACATCGTGAATACTTCATAGCGGGTGCAACTACTGTTGTTTGGATGAAGCTGGTTTAAAGGCTGTACTGGTTGAAAGTTAGGCATTTAGTGTTAACACTAACGCCCGAGGAGTGCCCATAAACATTTTTTTAAAATTAGATTTTTTTAAAACTTTAAACTCATGTGTATCTATGATGAACAAAACTTTTTGGAATTTTTTTTTGGACTGATCGGGCCCTGAGGGCGAGAGGTGCCCATATAATTTTTTTTTAAATAAGACCGATTTTCTTTAAATTTTAAACACGTGTGTCACTGATGGGCAAAAAGGGTGCCCTATTTTTTTTCCTTAAATGAAAAATTTTAATTTTTATGGGTTGTTTCTTTTTATTTCCAAAGTGTTCGAGGCTATGAATGCATTCCTCGCTAACGACATTGTGGTATATGAAACAAAGAAGCTTAAGATCAGCTATTCAAAAAGCAGAGTTAGTCTAAGACGCGGAAATCACGGTCTACGACGAAATTGGAGATAACAGATAACTGGCACAAATGGCTTTCAAATTCCATCAAACATCAGCGGGTGCAACTACTGTTGTTTGGATGAAGCTGGTTTAAAGGCTGTACTGGTTGAAAGTTAGGCATTTAGTGTTAACACTAACGCCCGAGGAGTGCCCATAAACATTTTTTTAAAATTAGATTTTTTTAAAACTTTAAACTCATGTGTATCTATGATGAATAAAAATTTTTGGAAATTTTTTTTGGACTGATCGGGCCCTGAGGGCGAGAGGTGCCCATATAATTTTTTTTTAAATAAGACCGATTTTCTTTAAATTTTAAACACGTGTGTCACTGATGGGCAAAAAGGGTGCCCTATTTTTTTTCCTTAAATGAAAATTTTTAATTTTTATGGGTTGTTTCTTTTTATTTCCAAAGTGTTCGAGGCTATGAATGCATTCCTCGCTAACGACATTGTGGTATATGAAACAAAGAAGCTTAAGATCAGCTATTCAAAAAGCAGAGTTAGTCTAAGACGCGGAAATCACGGTCTACGACGAAATTGGAGATAACAGATAACTGGCACAAATGGCTTTCAAATTCCATCAAACCCGGTCGTGCGGGGTTTGGGTGTTTATTTGGATACATTCTGGGAGTCAATTCTGGTTCTGTGAAAAATTTAAATGAAAATAATTTCACCCTTTCACCGCAATTTCAATTCTCGTTCTACGAAAAGGTGAAACCAAATGTCAAAAATTTTCATATGAATAATTATTTTTCACACCCTCGAGCAAGTGAATGTTCTAAGTGAAGGGTGAAAAAGCAAGAACAAATAAAAGAAGCTGCAAACCGCAGTAGCATTAACGGCTTAGCAAAAACGAAGTAACTAAGTAAAAATCAACCCATAAAAATTCTCTAATCGCAGAAATTGATATGGGAGCCCCTCGATCCTGGGCAATTTTTTTTTATTGTAGGAGAAAATCATCGAAACATACATTTGACATCAGATGTTAAAATTGAAAATGCTCAGATCATTTTATTCTGAGAACTTAGAGCACGCTCATACTCTGAGCAAATAAGAAACACGAACATTTATCTTGAGAACTCTTTGACTGCTCTGAACTAATTTATGAAAACGCGAAATGACAGAATATTGCGAAAACTTGTTGTTCTATCTGTAAGTTGATATCGACAACAAAAAACGACATCAATAAAAATAAAATTCAGTAAATAAAAATGTAAGTTGAATTAAGCATAAAACATTTATGTCTCGTTTCATTTGCTGGGTTCATTTGTGCGTGAGCTAAGATTTCTCTCTCTCTCTACCACCAAAACCATGCAGCGCAGCCGACTGCGCAGCACACACCGCACACAGTCCATAAAGGGCGTCGAATATCTGATGCCAGTATACATATTTAAAAAATGTATAAGGGCCTTGCGGCCGAACCCGGGACCCGATCACTACCAATTTTTCGAAAAAGTATTGTTTATTGGGTATACACATGTGTGTAAAATTTGAAGAAAATCGGGTAAATTTTTTTAAATTTTTGTATGGGAGCCCCCCGACCCCGCAGCCCGAGGACCTCAAAATTTAATAGAAAGTGTTGTCTCCGGAAATACACATGTGTGCCAAATTTCAATAAAATCGGGCTGTAGGAAGTGGGCTAAAAATTGATCGCAAGAATCCATGACAAATCCACAAGCCCACAAACCCACAAGCCCACAAACCCACAAACACACGGGCAAGTGAAGTTAATATAGAGAATTTAAAAAGAGAGACGAGTTGTTCAAATAATGTCAGAAAAAAATGTTGATGGGGATGGCCAGTTTTTAAAATAGGCAATGACATTGTAAGTACAGATATATATAATTTTTATTGTTGCATATATTATAAATTCTAAAAACTATACATGCTTTGGCATTCACAATTTGTATAAATGACAGAAAGAGACGACAATTTAATCACCACGGTGTACGATATTGAATTCACCACGGCAGTTTCACTTATTGAACGAGAATCGCTTTTTAGTAGCAAGTGAATCGAAAAAATGAAAGCAATATGTGACAGCGAATGTGAAAACAATTTATTCGATTCACTCTTTCACAGAACCAGAATTGACACCCTGGTATTACATTATTACATAGGAAGTGTTCGAGGAAACTGACTCCAAGATCAGGTCGATACCAGATGTGCCGACTGATCACGATTATTTTACTCGTGAGGTATACGATACTGTGTTAGAAAACTACACGAAATTCAAGGGGCATTTTGATGAAAGGATAGCGCTACCATCGGAGTGAAGCCAACAGTGGAAAGGGATGTTACAAGAAACCCAGATCCACAACAGCTATAAGAATCCGATGCCGAAAACAAAAATAACGTCACAAGGCGACTTAGTCAACAGATAAGATCAACAGAATGATAAGGCAAAATAACGCCATTGTGGTGTCGTTACGTTGCGCATTGAGTGGGGTGGACTTGAAACTAAACCCAGAGCGACAACATTTAAAGTTACATGGGAATATAAGTTGATAACCATCGAACAATACTGAGCTCAACTTGAAGAAATTCACACATTAATTTATGAGCTAAGTCACGACCATGCAGCTGACGGCTACGATACTTATACCTAAGTCATATACCCCCTTGTGGCTAGGGCCAACAAGGCCTCTACTACGCCTATGCGCCATAGCGTGCGGTTCCTGGCAATGAGCTTCAGCTCTCTCCAACTATTCCCCAATTACAGTGACTCCTTCTCTGTTCTGTTCTGCGCCATGTATTTCTTGGACGACCCGTTCTTCTACCATCCTGAGATAACGGATTCCATTGCATTGCGTAGTTTGGTATGGAACTGTCGCCTTCTCGTTGTGTATGACCAATCCACTGCCACTTCCGTCGTTGGATGTTTGTGACTATTGGTTCCTGACCTGTTCTCTTGTAAAGATGTTCGTTAGATATACGGTTAGGCCAGAAAACCCTTAAGATGTTCCGTAGGCACCTATTTACGAACGTTTGTAATCTTTTTGTGATAGTAGCGGTCACCTTCCATGTGCTGACCCTATACAACAGCACAGATTCAACGTTTGAACGGAACAGACGCAGCTTGGTGTTTAAGCTGATCGCCTTGCTTTGCCGATTCGGTTGACAATGTCCTGTTCGGTTCCACCTTCGGTCAAGACAATACTCCCAAGATATTGGAAACTCTCTACTCTCTCTACCGGCTGTCCAGCAATGTTAACTTGAGTTACTGAGTTAGGGCCGAGGTGGATGATTTTGGTTTTGGAAGTATTAATCTTCAAACCCGCAACATTTGCCTTCCTTTCCACATTTGTTGTCATATGGTACAGCTCCATAATTCTGTGTGAGAGTAAGCAAACCTCGTCAGCGTAGTCCAGATGTTTGAGTTGAGATGTAAGAGTACAACGAATTCCTCCGTTTCCAGTACGGAAATAGTACGCGAAGTACATCGCTAATCACCAACAGAAAAAGTATCGGCGATAGAATGCAACCTTGTCGTACCCCACTTAGGATCTCGAATTCCTCTGACAGCTTTCCTCTATGCAGCACATGACATTAAGAGCCATCATAGGTTGCTTTAATAATAGCTCTTAGCTTATCGGGTATACCTCTCCTGCGCAAGGCGAGCCAGATAAACTGTCTGTTCGCACTGTCAAACGCCTTCTCAAAATCGCTGTAGAGCAGGTGCAGTGGTGACCGGAATTCAACGCACTGTTCAATAATGATACGCAGGGTGTTTATGTGGTCTACACAGGAGAGTCCAGTGCGGGAACCTGCTTGTTCGGCATCGAGTGTAACGAGGCTACGATGAAGAAGAATATTTCAGTTCAGCAGAAGTAGTTGAAAGGGTTTATATAGCCGTAATTGCAAGGTTGCAGAGGAAAAAGGAGGCAAAACAACTGCACAAAAAGTTTAATGGTGATTATTTCAAATGGTAAAAATTTCACGATCTTTTTCAACAACATGCAACCTTTGCAAATTGCCAAAAAGTTTGGTCTTGAGTGGAGAATCTGAACTACTTATCAGGCATTACTTAACGTCTGACATCAATTATGCCGCGGCCTGGAATTAACAGTTGCTATATCAAAGCGTGTTACCTTTAACATATGAAGAATTTGAGACCTTATTGATTGATTGAAAGGGGATATCTTAATTGCAGCAACGGTTTAATTGGAAACAGCAAAAACAAAATTTATAACCATAGCCATAGTTATAATTAAAGAAGATGATAACCCCATCGATGAGATGGACTCTCGGACGAGTCATTAAAGCCCACATTGGAGAGGATGGCTAAGTCCGCGTAACATAAGTCAAAGCAGGAAGCAGCGTTCTTCGGCGATCCATAAACTTGCTTTTCTTCCACTTAATGATGAAGGGCCAAAAGAGGAACAACCACATTATTCTGAAGGTAAAATAAAACGAAAGGCAGCGGAATCAACATCTCTCAACAGAACTCTGGAGATGGAAAACAAGGATTAAAAACGAACCCAGCAAACCATCGCCGTCAGGACCTATCCCCAGAATACGTCGAAAATTCAGCCAACCTAGAGACGAGACTTGTTGAATGGCTGCATAAGGCATGCGAATGAACCCAGTATGCATAAAACCAAAAAAAGGGGGAATTAATTGAAACGTCAAGAAATTCCGGTTATGTGAAACATGAGTCTAGGTTAATTACAGCTCACCTATAACCCAAAGTGGAAACAAACAGGTGCATCATATGGCAATATGTTTTGCTGTTTTTAAAAACTTATTTAACTCCACTTGTCCCATTTTTTAAATGCTTTTATATTAACTTGCCTCTTCCTGTGTGTCTGTGTCTTTCTGTCTGTTTGTATATCATTCTGTCACGCTTTTTTCATTACAAATCTGTGAGTAAGTCTCGTACGCATTTTCCGGGTAGGACTTTTCGGGGGGTCTTCAGTTGGGTCTTGAGGGGGGTTTTGAGGGGAATCATGATGAGCCTTTACGTGGGTCTAGAGGGGGTCTTGACGGGGTTGAAAGACCCAGAAGGGGTCACTTGACGCGGTCTTGATGGTGGTCTTGAGGGGTGGTTAGGGGGGGTCTTGAAGGGTCTTTAAGGTTGTCTTGAAGGTGGTCTTGAGGGCGGTTTAAGTGAGTCTTTAGATTGTCTTTGGGGGATTTGTGGGGGTTTGAGGAGAGTTTGAGAGAGCCTTGAGTGGGGTCCTGAGGGAGTCTTGAGGGGGTCTTAAGGGAACCTTGAGGGAGTATTGATGGTGGGAAGTAAAGTGGTCTTAACGGGATAACGAAGTGATCTTGAGAGAGTTAGGTAGTTTTGAAGAAGAGGGTCCCGAGGGTGTTTTGTGAGGATCTTTAGTGGATTCGTAAAAGGGGTCTTTAGGTTCCTTCAGGGGATTTTGGGAGTGTTTTGAGTAGATTATTAAGATGGTTTTCAAAAGGGGACTTGAGGGGATTTGAGAGGGTCTTGAGTGTGGTCTTAGGAGGATTTTGAGGGGTTCTTAAGTTAATCTTAAGCAAGGTCTTGAGGGGGGTTTAAGATGGGCTTTGATGGATTCTTAGGTGGTCTTGAGTAGGTTTAAGATTGTTTTGTGGTGGTCTAAATGGAATCTTGAGTGGGATCTTGAGGGGTTCTTAGAAGGGGTGGTCTTGAGGGGGTCTCGGGGGGGGGGGGGGTTTAAGGGGGTCTTTAGGTGGTCTTGTGGGCATCGTGGCTCAGTGGATAAGAGCATGGCTTCTGAGCAGGAGGTTCGTGGTTCCAATCCTAATTTTTCAAGTTTTTTTTGCAAATATCTCAAAATGTAAAGGATTTAAACAAAAAATTAATATACATTTACTAAAGATTCCGGTCCCGTCCGCAATGAAAGTCGTAATGTGGCCACACCTTCATTTTTTATTATTCGTTCATACTATTTTAATATAAAAACTATATACATCTAATATAATATTATTTATTGTTGTATTAAAATTTTAAAGATGTGCAAACGGGTACATGGGCCCTAGATGTGAATACAAGGAAATTGACGGATCCTACTTACGTGAGTCTCTTTTTTTCACTTTAACTTTGAAATATTTATTTTTTGATCTTGGATGACATTGGCTGGATTCTGTGTGATTTTTAAAAAACGTCTTATTTTTATGAGGAAAAGAAAAAGAAAACAAATGAAAACGGAATTGTGTGTAGAGGGCGCTGCCTAGTAATGATCTCGAATGACCGACCATTGAAACCATTAGCCTCGAAGATATTGATTTTTTAAATTATAAACTTATACCGTTGACTGCACCTTTATCTTATTAACATGACCGTCAACTTAACATTGCCCTACTGAAAAAAAACACATTTTCCTCATATTCTTGGCCCATGTAGTGTAACACGTCTTCAAAAACAATAAAACCACAAATAGAATAAATTGAATAAACTAATGTAAACAAACTGCACGTGTTCGGCTAATGACGACACAAACAACGCATAGGCGACAGTATGCATTATGATTCACACATAAGAAATAGGGCATTTGCATTGTGCTCTACTCTAATATATTTCAAGTGCATCAGAACGAGCACACATTTTTTTTAATCCATTTATTTAACTTTTTGAAATCTTAAGTAGTTTTGTTAGTAATAAATAAATAACTTGATGATGATGATGATGATAAAATGTTGTAGCACTTCGACCCATATGGATCTATTGCGCCCCCCCCCCTGACTAGCGCTATAGAGCCAATGCATGCCCGTCCCTTTAGCACCCCGTCCATACCAATGCTTCTTAAGAATCCAATAATATGGTCGGGTTCAGTGAATGCCGCACAGACTCCGAGATTGCGTGAGTGGTCTCTTCTCTGACGGATCGTTGCCCCGCACTCGTTTGGTAGATGCCATGGGGTGCCCTCCGCTTCCCCACAGAGTCTGCAGCTTCCATCCACTTCTATTTTTAACTTCTTTAGGTGCCCCTTGAGTTTGCAATGTCCTGTTAGGAAACCCGTAATTATTATTATTACCCAGAAGAAAAGTGTAAATTAACGGGAATTACACAAGAAGAAACATTCTCTTTAGTAACTTTAGAACTATATTTAATAATAGGAGGCACATATTGTACCCATGAATTTCAATTAGTTAAGAAAAGTTTACCCATAGGCACTGACGGAATATTAGGTAGAGACTTTCTAAAACATTTTCTTTGCAAAATAGACTATGAGACATTTACAATCTCTATAATAAAAAATGAACCTACCTTCATTTTACCCATTTACTCCAAACTCTTACAGACACTAAAAATAACGATACCACCACGAGCAGAAATTATACATCCAGTATAACTAAAGCTAGATGAAGACAAAATTATACTAAACAAAGAACTGACCTTGGCGTTTTCTTAAGCAATTCAATAGCACCCGAAAAAGGCATTATAATTCTTAATGCTACAAAACACTAAAGTGACACTAGAGAACATTACTATAAAAACGAAACCACTTAAAGACTACGACATACTAAAATAAAATAACTACAAACACGACAATAAACGTTTTCAACAAATTATAAACCTTCTTAATGACGATTTTTCCAAAATTGCCTCCTAAATATAAGTATATTTATTGTTTAAGTAAACAATACCAAGACTTAGAGAATGAACAACAACCACAAATAATTTTTATACACAGAAAATTTCAACAAACGATAATACACTTATTTACATAAAAAACTATAGACTTCCACATACAAACATGGAAGTAATCACAGAACAAGCTAATAAAATGCTCACAAACGATATTATAGAACACTCAGTTAGTCCGTATAACGCACCACTTCTTTTTGTACCCAAAAAAACACAAATGACAAAAAAGAAATGGAGAGTCGTTGTCGATTTTAGAAAACTGAATGCTAAAATAACCAATTACAAATTCCCACTGACAAGACTAGAGGATATATTAGACAAGCTAGGAACAGCCAAATGGTTTTCAACCCTTAATATGACGAGGTCCTTCCATTAGATACCCAAGTAACAATTTCAAGCAAACTATTCTCTGAATTTGCGAAAAGTAGTTGCCTAATAGCAAAATTTGCGAAATTCTGAGAGCTGTCATTTAGCAAAACAGTAGGTATTCCGAAGAAAGCGGAGGTCGAAAACCTTCTGATCAGCTTCTTAGGAGCAATAAATTTGCAACTAAGCAAATTAGTTTGCTAACGCTGTATTTTGCGTAATTGCTGAATCAGAGAAATATTTGCTAAGATTTTTCAAAAAATCAAAGAAAAGTTTGCTAAATTTTTTTCGAAAAATCAGAGAAAACTTTGCTTAAATTTTTTCGAAAAACCAGAGAAAATTTTGCTAATTTTTTTTTGAGAAATCATTAAGACTATTTTTTAGCAAAACAGTAGGTATTCAGAAGAAAGTGGAGGTCGAAAACCTTCTGATCAGCTTCTTAGGAGCAATAAATTTGCATCTAAGCAAGTTAGTTTGCTAACGCTGTATTTTGCGTAATTGCTGAATCAGAGAAAAATTTGCTAAGATTTTTCAAAAAATCAAAGAAAAGTTTGCTAAATTTTTTTCGAAAAATCAGAGAAAACCCTGCTTAAATTTTTTCGAAAAACCAGAGAAAATTTTGCTAATTTTTTTTTTGAGAAATCATTAAGACTATTTTTTAGCAAAACAGTAGGTATTCAGAAGAAAGTGGAGGTCGAAAACCTTCTGATCAGCTTCTTAGGAGCAATAAATTTGCAACTAAGCAAATTAGTTTGCTATCGCTATATTTTGCGTAATCGCTGAATCATGGAAAAGTCAGAGAAAAGTTTGCTTACATTTTTCGAAAAATCAGAGAAAATTTTGCTAAAAAAAAAATAAGAACAACAAAAAAAAATTTAAATTTTCAATTTATTTAATTGTTGTATTTTTTTCTGGTTATTTTTGTTGTTGTTGTTGGTTGATGGTGTTATTTTTTATTGTTGTTTTATTATATTCCACCCTTCTTCTTCCCTTCCCCTTCCGTCTCTTCGCTATTTTAAAATTTTTTCTATCTCCCGCACATCATTCGGTTTTCTGGAATTTTAAATCATTGCTAGTTTTTATTTATGAATAATTCAGTAGTATTTGAAAAGTTACCTGATACGGGAATTGAACCATCATCTTCTGCATATGAAGCGACTCCTTAACCATCTGACCTAAGTACTGTGTATACAACCAATGCTAAAATCGGTCTATATTAATTATTAGCAATTCTTGCTGCCAGAAACAGTTTTGCTCTGAAGCAGAGCTGAAATTAAGCAAAACGTTCAGACTAAATTAAAATTTTCAAACATTCTGAATTTTGACAAAAGCCAGTTGCAAAATCAGAGCATTTTTTGCCAATATTTTTGCTATTTTTCAGCGTTTTTTAAGCAAACTATTTTGCTTTGATTCAGAGCTGAAATAAAGCAAAACGTTCACACTAAATAAAAATTTTCAAACATTCTGAATTTTAGCAAAAGCCAGTTGCAAAATCAGAGCATTTTTTGCCAATATTTTTGCTATTTTTCAGCGTTTTTTAAGCAAACTATTTTGCTTTGATTCAGAGCTGAAATAAAGCAAAACGTTCACACTAAATAAAAATTTTCAAACATTCTGAATTTTAGCAAAAGCCAGTTGCAAAATCAGAGCATTTTTTGCCAATATTTTTGCTATTTTTCAGCGTTTTTTAAGCATACTATTTTGCTCTGATTCAGAGCTGAAATTAAGCAAAATGTGCGGACTAAATTAAAATTTTCAAACATTCTGAAATTTAGCCAAATCGATTTGCAAAATCAAAGCTGATTTTGCTGTTTTTTTTGCTATTTATATGCAATGTTTTTGAGTAAATTATTTTGCTCTGATCCAGAGCTGAAATTAAGAAAAACGTTCAGACTAATTTAAAAATTTCAAACATTCTGAATTTCAGTAGAGCGAGTTGCAAAAACAGAGCTGATTTGCTAATTTTTTTGCTATTTAAATGCAGCGTTTTTTGAGTAAACTACTTTGCTCTAAATCAGTGCTGAAATAAAGCAAAAATAGGCTAAATTAAGTTTTCAGATATTCTGAGTTTTTGCATAGCAAGTTGCAAAAACAGAACTAATTTTCCCAATATTTTCGCTATTTCTATGTGGCATTTTTGACCAAACTACTCCGTTTTGAAATTTTCAAGTTTCCAATTTTTTTATAATCCAAAAATCTACAAATTTCAAGTTTTTATGAATTTTTCAGAATTTTGTTCAGGGGGCTTCCATACAAATATGGATAAGGAGATACTGATTTGATTATTTTAATTTCAAGATGGCTGCTACTTAACAAAAGTAAAGAATAAGAAACAATGAGATAGCTAGTTGTAAATTAAACTAGTTATACTATATGGACACATGCGAAAAAAATTTCAATGTTGTTTTATGTTCCACGTAAAAATAGCGTAAATGCTAATAATAATAATAATTAATAATTTCTTGATTACTATGGGTTAATATTATAATTCCATCATTATATGTGAATATCGTGAAATCCTTAGTGACCAGCAGTATGGTTTTCGTAGGCAGCGTTCTACAGGTGACCTGATGGCTTATCTAACTGAAAGGTGGAACCAGTCTATTCATAAATTTGGTGAAAGTAAAGTTGTAAAGTTTTGTCGAAAATGAATGCTTATGGAATTAATAACACCCTGCTCAAAGGGACTAGTAAATACCTTTCTGAATGTTGGAATGACCACATATTTGCAATCGCCAAAAAAGCTGCGAGATGCCAGCAAGATGTACTTCACTCCTTCAGATCTGGCTACTATTTACAAGGCGTATATTCGCCCTAAACTTGAATACAACTGTATTGTCTGGGACAATGGAATGTTTCCTGCCTGTCACTGTTGTATTGCTTTTTCCACAAGCGGTGTTCCAAATAAATATCCAAATGCATCCCGCCCATTCTCCAACCCATCCGTAATACCCGTGCCTCAAATCGAGCTCACGGGTCCACAATTAAGCCTATCTTCGGACGTACTAACTAATTCAGAGATTCCTTCTTTAGCCGCACGATAGTTATGTGGAATGAATTGCCTGATTATGTGTTTCCGCTTTTGTAAAGGGTGTTTTTTTGGGAGGTTTGTTTTTCCGATAGATGTCGTTTTATTTTATGACAGTTGTTTTGACAGCTCAAAGTGGCATTTCTACTCAGTATTGTTTGGCAAATCATTATGAAAAAAAAAAAAAAAAAAAAAAAAAAAAAAAAAAAAATGACATTTGTGAAAAATAGTCGTGGTAGCCATATGCCAGAAACAACGGGTGTTTTTTTAAGAGGTTGCCGATTTTTTTTTTGAATAAAACACATATAAAATTATGAAATGACCAAAATTTTTTTTTGTTTGGTAGATAATTTTTTGGCATTTAACATTTAAACACAATTTCTGGCATATGGCTACCACGACTATTTTTCACAAATGTCATTTTTTTTTTTTTTTTTTTTTTTTTTTTTTTTTTCATAATGATTTGCCAAACAATACTGAGTAGAAATGCCACTTTGAGCTGTCAAAACAACTGTCATAAAATAAAACGACATCTATCGGAAAAACAAACCTCCCAAAAAAACACCCGTTATGATCTGCAGTCGTTTAAGACACGCGTGCATAGACATCTCATCCTTTCCTCTCCCTAATTTCCTAACGCCCACGCTGTGCTAAGCATTATAAGTGTGCAAACCCCTTTAGCGTGTGTACATTATAAAAAAAAAATATGTGAAAAAGAGATTTTCTCAACTTTTTAAGGACTTTTTTAAAAAACTTCCACAAATGCCAGAGAGTTGAAATTTTGTGAGTAGCTAGTTAGGTTCCGCGTGTGAGCACATGTAATCAGTCTCCTCTGGCACGTGTGATTCGTGCAATAGTAGTTTTTTCGACCTCTCTGAAGTCATTTTTATCCAACTATAGAGTTAAAGTTTTGTGCGCGTCTGAAACGTGTGGCGCGAGTGTCGGTGTATACATAGACATTTGTACCAGAAAAACGATTTGTTTTTACATTTACCTGTTTTGTTTTGTTTTTTATTTGACATGAAAATCTGTCACCGATTGCCCGCTTGACTGTTCCATTTCCCAAAAAAAAGATCTATATATTTCGGCAGATTTATACCTTTTTTATTACCACCAACAACCGGGTTTTTGCTTGGCACGTGGCTTGATATAGCAAAAATATTGGTAAAAAATGTTCTGATTTTGCAACTAGCTTTTGCTAAAATTCAGAGTGTTTGAAAATTTTTATTTAGTCAGCTCTGAATCAAAGCAAAAGATGTTTGCTCAAAAAACGCTGAAAAATAGCAAAAATATTGGTAAAAAATGCTCTGATTTTTCAACTAGCTTTTGCTAAAATTCAGAGTGTTTGAAAATTTTTATTTAGTCTGAACGTGTTGCCTAATTTCAGCTCTGAATCAGAGCAAAAGAGTTTGCTTAAAAAACGCTGAAAAATAGCAAAAATATTGGCAAAAAATGCCCTGATTTTGCAACTGGCTTTTGCTAAAATTCAGAATGTTTGAAAATTTTAATTTAATCCGCACATTTTGCTTAATTTCAGCTCTGAATCAGAGCAAAATAGTTTGCTTAAAAAACGCTGAAAAATAGCAAAAATATTGGCAAAAAATGCCCTGATTTTGCAACTGGCTTTTGCTAAAATTCAGAGTGTTTGAAAATTTTTATTTAGTCTGAACGTGTTGCCTAATTTCAGCTCTGAATCAGAGCAAAAGAGTTTGCTTAAAAAACGCTGAAAAATAGCAAAAATATTGGCAAAAAATGCCCTGATTTTGCAACTGGCTTTTGCTAAAGTTCAGAGTGTTTGAAAATTTTTATTTAGTCTAAACGTGTTGCCTAATTTCAGCTCTGAAACAGAGCAAAATAGTTTGCTTAAAAACGCTGCATATAAATAGCAAAAATATTGTCAAAATTATCTCTGGTTTTGCAACTCGATTTGCTAGATTTCAGAATGTTTGAAAATTTCAAATAAGTCTGAACGTTTTGCTTAATTTCAGCTTTGATTCAGAGCAAAATAATTTTCTTAGAAACGCCATGTATTTAAGAAAACTATTTTGCTTTGAATCAGAGCTGAAATTAAGCAAAACCTTCAGAATAAATTAATATTTTTAAACATTCTGAATTTTAGCAAAAATTTAAGCAAAATCAGAACTTATATTTTCAATATAGGCAAAGTATTCAGACATAACTAAAATTTTGCTTAACACTTTCTGAATAACTTCTGATTTTGCCTGATATAAGAAAATCTTTCTTAATAGCAAACAAATTGCTACTTGGGTAGAGTTAGACAAAAACTTAAGACCCTTGACAGCATTTTCCACACCTAATGGACATTTTTAATTTAAACGCTTACCCTTCAGTTTTAAAATCTCATCCAAGAGTTTCAATCGAATGCTTACAATAGCAGTCACCGTATTAGAAACAGAAGCTTTCTTATACGTAGATGACATAATCATTCACGGCTGTAGTTTAAACCAACACAATCACAACCTAATAAAAGTATTAGATGGTACAATATAAATTTAAACACAGAGAAATTTTATTTCTTACGACCAGAAGTTGTATACCTAGGACACTTAGTAACAAAAGACGGAGTTAAAACAGACCCAGCCAAATTCAATGCCATAAAAGACTATCCAATGCCCAAAAATACTGACGACGTAACACGATTCGTTGCATTCTGCAACTACTACAGACGTTTTTTCTCCCACTTTGTAGACATTGCAAAAGATTTAAATTCCTTATTGAAAATAACGTAAAATTCTCATGGACGCCAGAGTGCCAAAACGCCTTCGAACAATTGAAAGAAAAACTTATTAATCCAGCTGTATTGCAACATCCAGATTTTAATAAACAATTTATCCTGACGACTGGCGCGTCAAACTTTGCTTAAGGCGCAGTACTTTCACAAGGTGAAATTGGTAAATATCAACCAATATCATACGCGAGTAAATCACTGCAAAACACGACCTAAATAAGCCAGTCATCGAAAAAAAATTATTAGCCATTCATTGGAGCATACATTTTTTTGACAATATTTATATGGAAGAAAACAGTGGTCACAGACCACTTGTAGCATTATTCACGAATTCGAATCCGTCATCTAAAATGACCAGAATCCGTTTATACTTTTGTAACTATGATTTCGACATAGTCTACAAAAAAAGGCAAATTAAACACAAACGCAGACGCTTTATCGAGAAAACAAATAGACTCCGAAATTTTGAAAGAGATGATACCGAAAGAACAAAATTAAAAGGCAAAAGGAGCATTAGTTATAACAAGAGGCATGTCTGATAAAGACAAACAAACAAATAACAGTACGAAGAAATACAACTCTCAACTGAAGTCTGTAACCCGGCCGGTACAACTTCAAATCTACAAAATATGAGGGAGCTAAAATTTAAAGTCGACAAGTATATACAAAATTGCAAAATCAATATTGATAATAAATACGTGCACGTTGATTGTAGGTGCCGTGAAATAACGATGGGCGAAATAAGGCCGAATTTCGGCTTTATTTTACATTATGAAAACGAAATGAGGCCGAGTTTTGAAATTCGGCTTTATTTCACTTCATGAAAGTGAAAGTGAGCATAAATTCAAAGCGTAATAAGACCAACTCGGATTTTTTTCGCATTTGATAGTAAAATAAGGCCGCATTTCAAAATTCGGCTTTATTTCGCATTGTGAAAGGGAAATAAGGCCGAATTTCTAAAGCCGGATTTATTTCGCTCGGCGTTATTTCATGGCACTGGGTTGTAGCGATAGTTCAGCGCATCTAGATTCGTCACTGAGAAAGTTAGCTATTAAAGAACTAACGCTAAGTAACAATGATGAAATTTTTGAACTATATACTAAAGAAGGAATTAAAGAAGCATGGGATGTTTATTGTTGATTTTTAACTTAGTATAAAAAATCAACAATAAACATACCAATCTAAAAATTATACTATATGCCGCCGCCCCAAAACAAATCAATGATGAAGTAACAAAATATAAACTAATCGATGAGTATCATTTTGCATTCTGCACACGGAGGACATCAAGGAGTAAGAAAAACTCTGATAAAAATAAAACAACGATATGTCTGGATGAACATGAACCGAATGGTAAAAGACTTTGTCCCAAATTGCTACCTTTGCGCAAGAAACAAGCAAACAAAACACACTAAAGAACCACTAACTATAACAGACACACCGATTAACAGTTTTGAAACAATATCTATAGACACAGTAGGACCACTACGTATATCTAACAACTACCGATACATACCGACTATGCAATGCGAATTAACCAAAATCGTAACAGTACACCCGATAGAAGCTAAAGACGCAGTAATAATAGCAAAGACTTTAGCCGAACAACTAATTCTTAAATACGGACTTTTCAAGACATTAAAATCAGACAATGGGACAGAATTCACAAACGGACTTCTCAAAAATATTCGTTCACTACTCAAAATCAAACAGAGCAATCGAAAGTCTGGAGAGCAATGTTTTCAGCTTAAGAACTAAGCTTCGGCTGTTCCGCTCCAACGACGAATCAGTACTGTTGTATCAACCACCGACCAGTACGGACGCGTTTTTTCTTCCACTTCGTAAAATCAAATATTTTCCTCTCCCCGCTAACGTAGCAAAATAATTCGCGCCTACCGTGTTGAATATATGCTCTATTAACAATAATCCGATGTTCGTCGACATCCCTAAGTGTTAACGCTTACCCCAACCAAAAAAAAATTTTTTTGTGTGAACATTCGTATTGATTTTCGACCGTGTAACAACTTCCTACATATTTTGAAATAGTGCTCAAAAGCAAAAAAAATGTATATATATATATATATATATGTATATATATGTATATATCTATCTTCTATATAAATAAAAATGAATGTTGCTAAGCGCAAAATTCGAGAACGGCTCGACCAATTCGGCTAATTTTTTTTCGTATGTTCCTTAAGGTACACGGAATGTTTTTATAAAGAAAAAAACCAAACTTTTTTTTTTAGCTGTCAAACGGTTGACGTAAATTGTCAACGTCAATCTAAACAAAACAAATGCGCGTTTGAATTATTTATGGTATACATTCAAGTTGATTAGACTGTATGAATATCAATTTATGCATGTGAAAAAAATAATCAAAGACAATAATATAGTAATGCGTGGCGGTTCTTGGTTTTTTTTTATTTTCACTTCTCTTGAAAACCAATTGTGTGTTCCGTGTGATTACGTTTAGACCCATGCCGCCGAAACGTGGGGGCAGTAATTTTGGTCGAAGAACTCGAAATGCTACAAACCAAGGAGACACAAAGAGGAAATGATGGTTATCCTTTATATAGACGGCGTGCTCCAGAGGTTGGAGGGATCACGGCAAAAGTAAAGAAAGGCAATACAGAAATAGAAATCGATAATAGGTGGGTTGACCCATTTTCACCGTTGCTGTCAAAAATGTTCCAGGCACACATTAACGTAGAGTATTGTAACAGTGTGAAGTCGATTAAATACGTGTGCAAGTATGTCAACGAAGGTAGTAATATGGCTGTTTTCGGCATAAGCAACGAAAGAGCAAACGATTTAGAGATGCAGTTTGGCGAATCCTTGGATTTATGATTCACGAAAGACACCCTACTGTTGTTCATCTCAGCGTCCATTTAGAAAATGGTCAGAGAGTTTATTTCACAACAGAGAGCGCCCGTGCAGTGGTTGATCAGCCACCAAACACAACATTAACAGCATTTTTTCAACCCTGTCAGCAGGATCCTTTCGCAAAGACTTTGTTGTATCCTAAGATACCTCGATATTACACATGGAGTGAATCGAGAAAAGTTTTCTATAAAAGAAAAGTTGGACAGCCCGTTCCTGGACATGATGCAGTCGCAAGTGACGCTTTGGGTCGAGTGTACACAGTTCACCCCAATAACGCCGAATGTTATTTCTTAAGGATGCTTTTTCAATCAATTCGAGGACCAAGATCTGTCGCAGAACTAAGAACAGTAAGCGGAGAAGTATGCCAGACATTTAGAGAAGCCTGTCAGAAATTGGGTTTACTGGATATGCACGAATACACGCAAGATGCTATGACGTACGTAAGGACGTATGGAAGACCAGATTTATTTATCACCTTCACGTGTAATCCGGCTTGGAAAGAGATCAAGGAGATGCTTACCAATGGTCAATTACCGAATGAGCGCCACGACTTGTTTGCAAGATTATTCAAACAGAAGCAGTTGAAACTAATTGAAATTATAACAAAGAGTCATGTCTATGGAGTGCCAAGATGCTGGATGTACACGATTTAATGGCAAACGCGAGGACTGCCACACTCACACAATTTAATCTGGTTAGCGGAAAAAACCCACAAAAATCGATGGCGTTATATCGGCTGAGTTGCCTGACCCAACAAAAGATCCTGAACTTTTGAAGTGATTTAGAAAAACATGATTCATGGACCATGTGGAAATCTTAAGCCCAGTTCGCCGTGTATGAAGGATGGAAAGTGTACCAAAAAGTACCCAAGAAAACTGCTTAAAGAGACACAAAATGATGGTTATCCTTTATATAGACGGCGTGCTCCAGAGGTTGGAGGGATCACGACAAAAGTAAAGAAAGGCAATACAGAAATAGAAATCGATAATAGGTGGGTTGTCCTATTTTCACCGTTGCTGTCAAAAATGTTCCAGGCACACATTAACGTAGACTATTGTAACAGTGGGAAGTCGATTAAATACGTGTGCAAGTATGTTAACAAAGGTAGTGATATGGCTGTTTTCGGCATAAGCAACGAAAGAGCAAACGATGAAGTTATGCGTTATCAGTTGGGAAGGTACATTAGTAGCAACGAAGCAGTTTGGCGAATCCTTGGATTTACGATTCACGAAAGACACCCTACTGTTGTTCATCTCAGCGTCCATTTAGAAAATGGTCAGAGAGTTTATTTCACAACAGAGAGCGCCCGTGCAGTGGTTGATCAGCCACCAAACAAAACATTAACAGCATTTTTTCAACTCTGTCAGCAGGATCCTTTCGCAAAGAATTTGTTGTATCGTGAGATACCTCGATATTACACATGGAGTTAATCGAGAAAAGTTTTCTATAAAAGAAAAGTTGGACAGCCCGTTCCTGGACATGATGCAGTCGCAAGTTACGCTTTGGGTCGATTGTACACAGTTCACCCCAATAACGCCGAATGTTATTTCTTAAGGATGCTTCTTCACTCAATTCGAGGACCAAGATCTTTCGCAGAACTAAGAACAGTAAACGGAGAAGTATGCCAGACATTTAGAGAAGCCTGTCAGAAATTGGGTTTACTGGAAGGAGACCAGCACTGGGATCTTACATTGCGAGAAGCCGAAATGATATCTCTTCCAGAGCAAATAAGAAATTTGATTGCTATAATATTAACTACATGCAGTCCATCGAATCCAAATACTTTATGGGAAAAATATAAGGAAGCCCTAAGTGAGGATATACTTGCAAAAGTCCGGAGAGATAATCCGACATTGGAAATCACTTTTGGTCCGGACATTTACAACAAAACTTTGATTATCCTTTAGGACAAATGTATGTCGATGATCAATAAAACATTACTGCAGCTCGGCCTACCTGCACCAAAACGAGACCGCCAAGACGTACTTCACGCAGATTACATACGTGAAAAGAACTACAACACCGAAGAGCTAAGTGCATACGTTGCGGAAAAGAAGCCACTTTTAAATCAAGATAAAAAAAACATATCAAATTATAATGGATCAGGTAGCGAAACAACAAGGTGGTATTATTTTTCTAGATGCTTCTGGGGGCACAGGAAAAACATTTTTAACAAATTTAATTCTTGCCGAAATCAGGGCTCACGGAGAAGTTGCTCTTGCCATCGCCTCTTCAGGGATTGCATCGACATTATTGGAAGAAGAGAGGACAGTCCATTCTGCACTTAAGTTGCCACTTGACATCGGCAGGCAGGAAAACGCTACCTGCAACATTAGCAAAACAAGTGGTCGGGCGCAAGTGCTCAGGACATGTAAAATATTCGTATGGGATGAATTTACTATGGCTCATAAGAAAGCTCTTGAGGTACTTGACGCCACTCTGAGAGACCTAAGGAGAAACGATAACCTGATGGGAGGAGCTTTGGTACTCCTTTGTGGAGACTTTCGTCAAACTCTGCCCGTCATTCCAAAATCAACACCGGCCGATGAAATCCACGCATGTTTAAAACATTCATTTTTGTGGAAACATGTGCGAAAGACCAGTTTAAATCAGAACATGAGAGTAAATCTGGAGGACGACAATGCTCAAATTTTCTCAAACAAGCTACTGGAGATCGGAGAAGGTAGATTAATAGTCGAGTATTCTGGAAAGATAAAATTACCATCCGATTTTTGTAATTTGGTATCTATCGTCTGTCACAGAATTGATAGATGCCATCTATCCGGCTGTTTCTTAAAATTATGACATTCTAAACTGGTTGCGAGAAAGAGCCATTCTTGCTGCTAAAAATGAAGACGTCAACGAAATAAATAACCAAATACTTGCCATGTTACCAGGCGTAGTCACTGAATTCAAGTCTATCGATACTGTAGTAGATGCCGATGAGGTCGTTAATTTCCCATCTGAATTCCTAAACTCACTTGATTTTGCTGGATTGCCACCACATCGTCTTTTACTCAAAGTGGGATCTTCAATTATTTTACTACGTAATCTTGATTGGCCAAAACTATGCAACGGAACAAGGTTGTGCGTAAAAAAAAAACTGGGCAATGTAATTGAAGCTACTGTTATAACTGGAAAGGGAGAGGGTGAAACAGTTTTTATCCCACGGATACCACTCATTTCGACGGATCTACCTTTTAACTTTACAAGATTGCAATTTCCAGTAAGACTTGCGTTCTCGATTACGATTAACAATTCACAGGGTCAGTCTATTAAATACTGCGGAGTGGATCGCCATGTTTCTACCATGGACAACTTTATGTTGCTTGCTCTAGGGTGGGCTCACCTAAAAATTTATTTATTCTTGCTCCTGGAGGTGAAACTAGAAATGTTCTTTATAACCAAGTTTTGTGTTAAACTTATATTTTAGTAGATTAAAAAAAAGTTTCTTTATAATTTGTATGTTTGTATGTGTTCTTTTACCTTAAAATATTTATTTTGTGAATTAAAAATTACAATGATTTTACTTTTTATATAAAGTTCTTTCTTTTCATACCAATGCCTAAGATAATCTTGGGATAAATAAATTCCTGGGCAAAGCCGGGTAATCAGCTAGTTTGAAATATAATGTAAATTGAATTAATACAATTGTCGTGTGTTTAAAAGTTAAAAACAGATATCTAAAAAAATCTCCTAGATAATTCTGGAGATCTGAACCGCTGTTACACTCTTCTTTGCATTAGGTCCTTAGCATGCTGAGTGCCGATTAGCTTCCCTTGCAAGTCTTCCAGAACATAGTATGCGGTGCCACACTTTTCCCGAATTCTTGATTTTAGAAACGTTGGGGATAGCTTAGTGCTAAAACGTTTCGCAAAATTGTTTTGGGCGAAATTCCGCCGCAGCACTTCTTGACCCACTTTAAAATTTACGGGTTTCAACCTGGTGTTGTACGTTCGTTAAATGCAGGAAAAGCCGGTGCTTCGACATTATCTGTCGGTAAAAGAGTAGCTAATCTTGACCTCGAGCGGGTTTTAAGTCGGCCAGTTTTTGGAATCGCACCTCGGTCACTTGAGTCCCCCGGTTGTGCCCCAACCGCAGAATGATTTGCTGAGGCACCCAGAATTTCATTCACGGGTTTTTCAATCTAATCGGACTACAGAACAACGTGAAGAGCGAAATGAAATTGAAAAGATTAGGTTACGTGCAACGCGTCGTCGTCAAACTGCTTCCAATGTTTCACGAGCGGCTTTCAGTTACAATGTTTCAATTGACTACAGTTTCTACGAATACGTTGCTATTGGACCTATGAACTTAGTTTGCCCACATTGTAAGGCATTGAAATACAAAAATGAAGCAAATTGATTGTGTTGCGCAAATAGAAAAGTGAAATAAGCGCTATTGGTTTCACCACCAGAGCCATTGTACTCATTGGTTTCAGGAACTGGAACTGATTCTATACATTTCCTTGCAAACATACAAAACTATAACAACTGCTTCATAATTTTTTTATGCCGTCTCGATCATAACTGACGCTAGGAACGACATATTTGGTTGATTTTTTTTGTTTTGTTCGTTTTGCTGGCGGAGAAATTTTTAGCAAAAGAAAATTCGGGAAAAATACAAAAAGACGTAGGAAAATTTAGAAAACGATGAATTGGATACTATTGGAGGAATAAACTTTGTTGAAAGTTTTCGGTAAAACGAAAAAACTGGAAAAACGAAAAAAAAAAATAAAATTAATTTTTTTTACTTTTTTGTTGATTCGCGATCTCTTCAATACAAGTCGTTATTTCATTTCTATTCCAATAGATTCCAATTGTTTGAGTTACGTGCGCAAGTGTCATTTGACAGCTGATCCATTTGCACGGTCTTTCTTTTGCGATCTGTCAACGCATCCCGATGATTCCGACCGACATGCCATTAGACTTTAAGCGCTTGCAGTTTCGGGTGCGGTTTGCATTACAATAAACAAATCACAAGGGCAGTCAATGAGTGTTTGAGGCATTTACCTTGAAAATCCATACTTCTCGCGTGGTCAATGGTATGTCGCCTGTTCCAGTTTTGGAAAACCATCAGCGTTGTTTGTTAACGTGCCAAGACGTTGAAATAAAACTTCTTTGATGTTTTACGAAAAAAGACCTCCAAAAGGATCTCAAAAGACCGCCACAACACCGAAAAGAAAATTTCCGAAAGAAAGAATAAGAATAAGAAGAAAGAATAACAAAAGAAGCTCAAAACTCACAAAAAAAAAACCATTAAATCCCCCGAAAAGATCCTCAAAAGACCCCTAAAAGACTTCTCAAGGGACCCCAAAAGACCCCCATAAAACTCTCAAAATACCCCCCAAAAAGACACTCAAAATCCCCGGGTATCAAAGGACCTCAAAAAGACTCTCAAATGACCTGAAAAGACTCCTCAAAGAACCCCCAAAAGATTCTCAAAGTACCCCCAAAAGATCCTCAACAGACCCTCAAAAGATCCTTAAGAGTCCCCCAAAAGACCCTCAAAACGCTTAGAAACGTTTAAAAAGTCCAAAAATAACCTCCAAAAGACCCTCACAAGACCACAAAAAGACCCTCAAAGACCTTCAAAAGATCCCCAAAAGGCCCCCCCAGAGGACCATCAAAAGACTATACCGAATTTCATACAAATCGGTTGAGAAAATTTAAAAATGTAACATAATAATGTTACTCAAAAACGCAATATGTACAAAGGAAATAGTGATAATCAAAACAAACAAATGCTTTGTTTCGATTGGTTTTCTATGACATTGCAATCGAAATCGAAATGTAAACAAAACACCTTGAGATTCATTGTAATTTCAAATTAAATAAAAAATAATAAATCATTTGGTTGACGTTTTTTTCTCATTTTTACTTTGATTTAATATTTCGAATAGCTTTTCACAAGTCCACAAAACGATCACAAAGACATTATTGAACGTGGGACAGGACAACGTCTGTCGGGTCAGCTAGTATATATATATATTTCACCAATTTATTTCCTCTGTGTAACTGACCTACATTTTTTGAAGTGGTACGCGTATAGTGCTCGCCTTTGCTCCTTCCTCCTTGAGTGTCATTTACGTGTTTTTTAATTAATATAATCACCTCAACTCAACTATGGTATGCGGTAACGAGGCATGTACAATCAATGACGATCACGAAGAGTGGGTGCATTGTAGGGAAATCTGCGGCAATTCGTTCCATGCACAATGTGTAGGTCTGAGAAAAAGATCTATACTATATCTAAAAGACCTTAGTGACAATTTTTGGTTCTACTGCGACGAATGCAAGGAAGTTTCTCTCGCAGACGTAGACCAGCTGGCTAAATACGAATACCTTCTAAAAAATTTCGATGACCTTAATTCCACCGTTCACTCCAATAGTGTTTAATACATGTCAAAACTCTACTCAATTGAGAAGCAGCTCAAAATGATTAGCCGTGCTTCTAAAGAATCAATGAAATCCATCACCAACCTCACCATCTATAGCAAAAATGACACAGCCCACACAGCTTCACAAGACGTCGTTAACAAGTTGGACTTGGTAATAGAAGCTACCAATAAATTGAACAAACTGAACACATAATGTAATTACCTCCAGATATGTACCTCGTCCCAATCCACCAAATCATCACTGATCGATGGCTTATCTCTTCGCTTGACTCATCTATCCGAAATCATAAATTAACTAGTCATAAAATCCAACGAGACCAACGCCGAACTCTCCGAAACGCACTCCAGCCTCGGAGAGATTGCAGAAGAAATTAAGATAATATCTAGTAAGATCGATATTGTTCCTAATCTAAGTCATCATAACTCTATAAATAACTTGTCTATTCACGATGAACTTCATGATGTACTTATAATCGTATCACCTAACCCAGCCGTGACTCATACTATCCCATCTCTGACTATTACTTCTCCTACTCCCTCTCTTGTCCGACCACAAACCACCCCGTACCCTACCCTCAAAAAATTAGGTGAACATTGGACTCATGCGGATTGGGCCAATCGTATCAAGAGGGTAGAAGTCCTAAATAATTCATCTAAAAACACAAACATGGCTCCTAATAGTCACCAAACCGCTGTTTTCTTCCTAAAGGGCGCCCCCATCCACGCTAATGCCTCCTGGGTTCGCAATGTCTTCAAGCAGTACTATTTCATTAATGATATCCAATGCCAGCCATTAGTTCATGCGAAATCGAAAAACTTTAAGATCTTCCTGCCTTCGATATACGCCTGGTTATTCTCCTCTAATCAATTTGTTAAAATTGACGGCATGACATTGACTAAATGGAAAAAAACCATCTCCAAAATCCATTTAATCTGCTCCTCTTCCACTCAATCAGCCTCCCCTTATTGTACCTCAAAACCAACCTCCGAATAACATCCTCCGTAAACCCAAACCAGCTTCAAAACCCATCAAACCAAACAAACATGTATCTGCACCCAAACGTGTCATTTGAATTAACCCCAACCTCCAACACTGTCTCCTCTCAACTACCCCCGACATGTTCCCCCAACACCAATTATTTCCCTAACTCTGACCTTAAAACTGGAGCCAAGTACCCCCATTTCATTAGCTCCCTATTCTTAACCCCACATCTAATGACATATCCAAACCCTCATACAAACCAACTTCAAATACCCCTTCCTTCTCACACACTGCATCTAATATCCCCTTTTTTAATCCCCTTTTGCCACCCACTGTTAAACTAACTCAGCAAACCATATACACCCCTGAATGTCGGTATGCATTCTCTAGGCTTAGAGAAAAAAATTTATACGAGAATATACAACTTTTTCTTGCTTATCTGCATGACAAATCTGACTCTGTCTGCTATGAAGGTAAAACCAAAACAAGTGTCATGGTTTTCATTCAGCAGGAAGGTCTCCCTACAGATCTAACCAGTCTCAGGAGCATTTACATCAGGTACCACGAGATTTTCATTATGTCACCTAAAATAGTGCCAGACGACCTTGGCGCTTTCGGTTACTATGTACACATACCAACGGAGCCGTGTTGACCAAAGCAAATTTTTTCGTCCCTATTTTACCACCATTGACAACAATAAAACCACCCTCTCTTACACCTCATCATAACTTTCCACTTATCTTTTACTACCAGAAAACTATCGAAAACCCGTGATGTTCTGCGCCAATCTCCTCCAATTTGATTTATATGCCCTGACTGAAACCAATCTAATCCCGGACATAAGAAACCAAGAGTTATTCCCTCCTACATTTAATGTTTTCCGAGATGACGATCTTACCCGCGCTACGATAGACTCTCCCTGTCATGGAGTCTTGCTAGCCATCCACAACGACCTCGACTCGTCCGCTATTTCTTCGTCCTCTAAACTCGATTTCGTTTCAATAAAAATAGCACTCCTCCGTAGGTCCCTGTACGTTATGTGTTGTTACATTCAACCGGCCCAACCCGTCCTATCGACGCCATTGACCAAATAATCAACGCATCTGACTCCCTTGACGACATCCTTATCTTCGGCGACTTTAATTTGCCTCAACTGCATTGGACTCCATCGGATGATGAATCCTTTTTCATCGCTTCAAATCCCAACTCAACAAAGGAATGTCTCTTCGTAGATAGGCTTACAGACTCAAGTATATGCCAAGTTAGTGGCGTCCCTAACTACATGGGTAGGCAATTAGACCTTATTTTCACCCCATAAACTCCTCTGTCTTTCTTTGTCAACTATCTCTATCGACTATTGATAATTTTCACCCCCTTTTCTCCTTTCTTTTCCACAACTCTACACAACTCTACAGTTACCTCATCCCATAGTTCTCACTTCTTACGACTTTCATAAAACCAATTTCCTTTAGGTTTGACAATCTATCTTTATCTCCACTTTCTACAAACAATTATTTAATTATATTTCTCTTTATGTCCCCTTCTCGCGCCATAAAACCTCTTCTACATCTCCTCCTTTGTATAATCGAAGGCCATCTCCTCCTTTGTATAATCGAAGTCTTCCATCCTTACGAAATAAGATAAATAAGTTATGGGTGACTTACCTTCGTACTTATTCTTTTTCTGCCTATTTCAACTATCTCGGCAGTTACCTGCAATTCACCCAGCTTTATAACTCTCTCTACCCGCGCTACCTCAATAATGCACATGCCAAACTCATAAATGACTCTAAGTCTTTTTTCAATTCGTCAACTATAAAAGGAAGTCTGGCGGCTACCCTCCATCACTCTCTTATAAAAATACATCAACCGATCCACATACCATTGCCAACTTTTTTGCTACCTTTTTCAAAAAATATTTCGCCCATAACTCCTTCGTACCGGACCCCTCCTATTTCAATTACCTACTTAACTTCTCCAATGGTCCCTTTCTCTCTAAAACTGTTGACCCTACTGTTATAGAAAATAAGTTACAAAAACTTAATTTTGAATACTCACCCGGCCCAGATGGCCTCCCCGCTATATTTCTTACAAAATGTTGTTGCAACGAATTTCAGTAAGGCTTTTGATAAACTCATCTCATTGATCTCATCAACTAATCCTCTTTAAATTGTCTTCCCGTCTTTATAGTGTTCGCTTCAGGTCCGTCTTATCGTCCACATTTTTGGCACCCTCTGGGGTCCCACAAGGCAGCCATCTAGGCCTCCTTCTCTTCATTCTAACTATAAATGATCTCGATAGCGTCATCAAACATTCCGACATCTCAATTTACACTGATGAAACCAAGTTTTTCAAAACCATTTCTTCCCCACAAGACGCCTATCTCCTTCAACAAGACCTAGACAATTTTTCCACATGGTGGAACATTACCTTCTCCACGGTCAACCCATATCCCGCGTGCAATCTTTTAGAGACCTCGGCATATTGTGCGACTTCCGTTCTGATATTGATGAAATAATTCTTAAAGCCAACTCATCACTTGGCTTTGTCAAACGGTGGTCCAAAGAATTTTCAAACCCATACGTGACCAGATCCCTCTACATTACATTTGTCCGTCCCCTCCTCGAGTACGCTAGTCAGGCGTGGTCACCATATCATCAAGTTCATGTGTCTATGTCTGGTAGTGATTAGACGTATTATTAGCTGCTCGGCAAAAGCATTGGAGTACTTTGTATTGTATATATCTAATAATATAATAATAATTACGGTGCTATAGTGAAAAATATAATTGTTTACGCCTCGGATGTAAATATCTGAAAATTAAAACGAAAATTTAAAAGTAAATTGTAAATTAGAGCCAAATTGTCATGGATACTCATTTGTGGGGTTAAACGTCAGATTTGTTTCAATTATATCTAGTGTGCGCTTGGCCTTAAGTCAGACAGAGTTTTTCTGCCAGCCACGAGTTGATTTTTTCTTTGTCATTATTGTTTATTTTTCCCTTTTGAGTACTTCGTTCCTTTTTTCATAGTAGAAGCGGTTGGCTATTTGTATAATATACTTAAATTTAATAAAATATAATTAATATAACGATTCCAAATATATAATTCAAATTGTTAACAATTGTGTTTTTCACTTTGAGATTACAAATAAAATTGCCTTTGTTGCGAGATTGCACTTTTTAATTTACATATCCTAACGTGCTACGTTGCCACAACATTTATTGTGCAATTATTAACTTTTATTTTTCTTGCTGTGATTGTGCAACTTCGATACAACATCAAGCTACGTTGCCACAACATTTATTGGTGCCGAAACCCGGGAACAAATTATCAGGGAGTAAGTTATTTGTTCCATAACCTACATAATACTATAACCTCCAAAACCTTCATGTGATTTGTTGCAATATGTGATACTATCTATCAAAGCTCGCTTATCTACCGTTTTTCGTCGATACAACATCAGCACAAACTTATTCAATAATTGGTTTATTCCCTACACAATTATTGTAAATACTGTTGCTTTTTTTATATAACCCGATTAATTATCAACAGTGTTTTAGATAAAAGTTAATATGTCTGATTTACAGGCGCTTATTAAAAGGTATGCATAAAGCTACTCTTACAAATATAAAAAAATTTGCCACAGCTCAAGCTATAAATTCAGAACAAGTGGAAACAAAAATTGAAAAGTTGAATGAAGCATGGAAAGAATATCATGAAAGTGAATATCAAATTCTTCTTCTTGATGCTCAAGCTTCTGAAACTGAAGATTTCGAAGACAGATTTTTTGAAATTAAAGCGACTTTTAAACGCCTACTTAATTTTCGTTGCCCAAGAATTGTTGTTACAGCAGCCATTCAAAATGGAAACAGATCTTTAACATTAAATTTGGAAGAAAGAACATTTTATCTATGCTCTGAAGTACCACGTGTGATGATCGAACAGTTTGTGTGGAGAATACTCCAAGTGGCAGTCGTTTCAAGACCAGCTCGAAACATCAATTCATACAAAGGATAATCTGTCAAACATCCATAAATTTCAATATTTAAAGGGTTTATTAAAAAATTAAGCATTATCCCTTATCAGACACATGGCATTAACCGATGTAAATTATGTACTTGCTTGGGAAAAGCTAAAGAAGCGATATAATAAGAAGAAATATTCTGTGAAGCTTACAAAATACGGCGTAATTTGTATATAAACTTACCCACTGTAAATACTGATGGATATAAACAATTACGGACAATATGTGACACTTCGATGAGGTATTAAGAGGTTTAGAAGTGCTCGGAGAAGAATGGCAATCACGTGATCCGTGGCTAATTCACATTTTAATTAAAAAATTTGACATTCAAACACAACAGGCATGGGCAAAACACTCTAATGATATTGAAGTTCCCACAATATGACAGTTGCTCGATTTTATGACTATTTATGAGCGCTGTGACGCATTAGAAGCCTGCTCGTCTATAAAACGATCAAATAATCAGTTTCGTCAGAGTTAAAACACCAGAGTAAATACAGCTACAGCTACTTTGCATAATTGTGCAATGTGTAACGCAACTAATCACACACTATTTAAATGCTTTCGATTCAAGAAATTAAATTCAGTTGGAAGATTCAGTGCTACGCCCCCACAAATGAAGCGACCTAGGAAGACAAAACCGCGTTCTACACTCATCTTAACTCGGTTTACAGGAGTGCTGATATTATAATCGTCATGGGAGACCTCAATGCTCAAGTCGGATCTTAAAATTACGGTCTGGAACACGTGATGTGAAAAAATGGCTTGGGGTCACGGAACGAAAATGGCGATTTGCTTGTCGACTTTTCTAACGCGAATCGTCTTGTACTAGGCGGGACTGTATTTAAGCATAAGACGTGCAACAAAATCACCTGGGTGCATCCGGATGATCAAACTGAAAACCAAATTGCCCATATCATGATTCAGCAGCGTTGGGGGAAGTCAATGTGTGATGTCCGAAGTATAAGAAATGCCGATGTGGGAAGTGACCACCATTTGGTTCTGATGAGTCTCAAACTACGCACCGCTGCCGTAAGACAAGCGCAGGATACAGGAAGGAGTTCAAAATTCAATACGAATGCTTTAAACGATCCCATCATTCGTCGTCACTATGTCACCACACTTAACGACAGAGCCTCGTCATTAAACGGAATTCAACACTCAAAAATTGATGAGATGTGGGGTGAAATAAAAAGTGTATTTATGGACACCTGGGATAAAATCCAACTTCGCAAATCACTGAAAATGCAAATAAATGCCGAAGCAGATATTCATCGTAAGGCTGAATTACGAAGCGAGTATCGCATTGCACACAAGATGGTCTATCGCTGTGTGAGACGTGACAGGATGGTGAGGTTAGATGGACTCGCAGATATTTTTATTAAACATTAAAGTAATATACAATTTTGATTTACAACTAAACTTATAACTAATATTAATATGTGTCGGCTCAACAATAGGGGCCCGACGTATTTACATTGTCTTTTTTTTGGTATTGTTTATTTTTAAACAATATTTTTTACTACTTAATCTACTACATGTTTATTTTTAAGGTATTTAAATTTTAAACAATAATTTTAAAATAAAATAAGAATGAAAAATATTAAGCGGCGTATAAAAAGAGCGAACTTCAGCCTCTGTAATATTGGTTGCCCGCCTTCTCGTAGAAGGAGACGTCTTGATTGTTAAAGATGTCATCGAATCTAGCATCAGTGAATCCTCTTATGTGTATGTACCGGTGACATGGCTCGATTTCCTCGATTCGCAGTCCTTGCATCTCAGGACTTTGATGTGTTTCCAATGCGTCGACGAATTTCCTCGCCATTCGGAACAAGTGGTCAGTTATTTGCAGCAGATCTGCTGCTTCGTATAGTTTTGTAGTCGACACAAACTTAAAGCTGTTTGTTACCCTCCAGAGTCCTGTACAGATCCTTAGTACCTTCCTTTCAAATAGGGAGATCTTCTTCATCGTTGTTGGTGAGACGGTGAACCATATGGGGTAGCCATAGGTTATCACTGGCCTGATGAGTTGCTTGTAGATAAGCAGCCTGGTGTTGTTGGACAGACCGTTTCGGCTTTTAAGTAGCGGGTGCACCAAATGAAAAGCGTAGTTCGCTTTTTTCATTGTTTTGTCGATGTGAGAGTTAAACTTGAGCCTATCAGTAAAGTTGATTCCCAGGTACTTAGTCTCTGACTTGGTGTTTATTGTTGTGTTATCCGGAAGGGTGATTTTTAAGGCTCTGCACCGGCTTACGATTGTTCTTATCCTTGTTTCGGTTGCTGGTACTCGGAAGCAGATGAGTTCCGTTTTATTGGCGTTGATCTTTAGTCCCCACTTCAGGTAGTAGTCCCAAAGATTTCTGAGGTGTTCCTCCACTCTTCGGGCAGCTATCTCGGGAGAGCGGGAAACTGCATACGTTATGGAGTCATCCGCGAAGAGCGTAGACCTTGTTCCGGCTGTATTTTTGGGTTGATCCGCCGTGAAGATGCTATACAGGACTGGTCCAAGTCTGGAACCTTGAGGAACTCCGGCTTTGATCCTTTTCCTTGTCGATGGGCGGTCGTACACCTGTACAAAGAAGACCCTGTTAAAAAGAAAATTTTTAATTATTTTTACAATATAATTGGGGAAACCAAAACTAATAAGCTTGTACAGTAGCCCGTTTATCCAGACACTATCGAAAGCTTTTTCGATGTCTAGCAAACAGGCCACTGTACTACTTTTGACGTTCAGTCCTTTAGTGACGTCACTGTGAAGCTTCAGCAGAGGGTGCAGCGTAGAGTGCTTCTCTCGGAAACCGTACTGAAAGGAAGGAATAAGATTTCTTTCCGTACAAAACGTATTGATCTTTTTACGGATAAATGATTCCAATACTTTACTGATACAAGACAGTAGAGCTATTGGACGGTAACCAGTTACGCTGGAGCGGTCAGTTTTCTTGGGTACTGGTACTACCTTGGCCACCTTCCAGTTGTTCGGAAAGTAGCCATTGTTTAGGCAATTGTTGAAAATGATGGTTAACATCAAAATTGCCATACCCGGTAACTTTTTAAGGTAAACATATCGACGTCTACGGGTGCGTTGGCGCGATTTTCTTCACTGAACTGCACTATAGTATTTCCTGGAGAAGTGGTGTCTTCCACAAGACTTTCAACCTCTTCCAAGAAATCTGGAAGATGCGTTGGTGGTCGGTCCGTAAAGCTCCTTTCAAAATGGCAGGCAAAGGCTTCCGCTTTCTCAGCAGCGCTGGATACTGTTCGATCTTCAATGGTGATAATCTCTGGAATGGAAATACGCTCTCCAACCAGAGAGTTCAGCTTCCTAAAAGCATCAGGGCCTGGTTTGATGTCCTGGAGCCGTTTGGTCAGTTTATCTTCCTGAAACCTCCGCACAGCTTGACGACACATGTTAACTGTACAACGCAGTTGCGAAAGTACAGACAGGTATTCGTCGTTGACTGTGTTAAGTGTCCTATTGAAGATTCTCTGAAGGCGTTTCCTAAGCCGTTGCTTGTGAGCATATATGGCCTGTATATGCTCAGGCAAGTGTTGGAAGCGATCCCTGCTAGTGCGAATTGTTTTCTGTCGATTAATGGCTGAATTCACTGTAATCTCAAAATTTCTGATAGCATCATCAATTTCTGTATTCTCCAGATTTCTGCAAGCCGCTGGAATAGGAAGTTCAGCTTCAACTTCTGATCTAAACCGGTTCCAGTTTATTTTCTTAAAGTTGATGTGAAGTTCAGGTGTTGGGTTGACTTGCACAATTCGCTGGTTCAGCCTCACTCGAAGCTCTATGGCCATATGATCCGAGTCGCTATTATGCGCCAAGCAGGAATAATTTTTTAATTCTTGGAGAATATTTAAGAAATTTGTGGTTGCCAGAAAGAAATCCAGAGTTGACGGTGTCCGAGGGTACGTCTTCCGGGGCTGTGAAAATATAGCCATCGTGTGCTGATGCGGATTTGAGTCCATCCAGGCTGTAATGGCCCTTCCTTTGTGATTGCACACTTCGTCCTGCCATCGAGTATGTCTAGCATTAAAATCACCTCCAACAACACAGTATGTGTGTCTAGAGGAGGTGTTGCAGACAGTTTGCAAATCCCGTTGGATGTCTTCCCTCGTAGCGTGACAGTGATTGTACACCGATATCACCAGCAAGGTCTCCACTTCGTTGACTTTAATGCTGACAGCTGTTGCTTCCATGCTACGTAGACCACTGATTTGCACCTTTTCGCCTGCCATAGTGTTCCTGATAAGGACCGCCGTCCCAGAGCTTCCACTGCCTTTGTCGACCCTGTGGATATTGTATCCGTCTGGACTGAACGGATTTCTCCCAGTGAGATTTGTTTCCTGTAAAAGAAGAATGTCAGGTTTATTAGTTTTAATAAATAATGTTAGTGTGATACGCCTAGCTAACGAATAAATGGAATTCACATTATATCAGAATATACTTATCCTGCTTATTGTGAACATAATTCACAAATAAGTCGACTCAAAACGGTTGTTTTGGACCTGTCATCAAGACTGCTATAATTAGCAGGCACGACTTCTCTTGCCTTCTGTAAAATTGTAAAGAGGTCAGCTCCAAATAGCCTTTCCGTATCGTCGAAGATGTTGGCTTTTCCGGTAGATGGTACAGGTTTAACGGCTGGCTTTTTTATTGGTTTGCTGTTTGATGCTGCATGGCTGCTTGTTAGAGGCTTGCTGATCGTTGCTGGCTTGCTGGAAGTCCCCATAGCAGCTATACTAGCAAAACTTACTCCCTTTACTATGGCTTTTGAAGCAGACATCTGGTCGAATTTATGTTGTTCCTTCTTCTTTTGTGCGGTTTTAAGCTTTTCAGCCATTGGACATCCTTTATAGTTTGCCGGATGTCCATTTTTCTGGCAGTTTGTGCAGAAAACGTTGTCGTCTTTTATATTGTCTGCATTTCTTGGGCATTGGCCAGGCAAGTGCTCATCTTTGCACTTGACGCATCTGTATTTTATCCCGCAATTACTTGCGACATGTCCAAATTTTTGGCAGTTTCTGCATTAAGTAATGGCCGCCGATTTTGGTTTTTCCCAATGCACCAACTGGTTCAAAAGGAGGGTTTTTGAGCAAACTGCCGCCTTATCGCAGTTCTTCTCTAGCTCGACAATGAAATGATTAAATTTCTTGTCAGTCCTTTGAGATTTGAAGGGTTTCACCACTAGTACAGGGACACCCTCTGTCGTCAACGCTTCCTTGACATCTTCAGCATCAAAGGAGTGGTGAATACCTTTTAGGACCAACATTTCTTTCCTGTCCTCCTTTGCAGTATAAGTGTTAAATTCAGTCTTTCCCGATTGTAGGAAAGACCGAATTAGCTGATGGCCATCTCTGTTCATAGCCGTAACGACTGATTTTTTGCTGTTGATGTTGCGAATTCTGCAACTGATGTTGGCGCTCTTCGTGAACTTTGATAGTTCAGCGACGTTTAGTCTGAAGCAGACTATTGCATGGTATGGTTTCAGGAGAAGACCAAGCTTTGCGACTGTCTTCGTCGCTGGAGTTATCCTCTCCACCACTGCTGGATTCGGGCACTTCAGTATCCGATTCCTCGACAACGCTCATGGTTTCCTCCTCTGAAGTCGCTGAATCGCACAGCTGGTTCACTTCATCCAGCCTTCGGTACAACGACAAGAGGAAATCCCCACCATGGTTGGTTACTTGCTCCTTAATTAAGGATAAGACCTCGTTTACGTTTTCCTTCCTTTTTGCTTTTTTCCCCATTTCAAAGGAAAACCTTTTCTGAAAATAAATTCTAAAGAAAAATATTCCTGAAATTAGAAAATAATTTGTGAAATAATAGAAAATCAAAAAGTAGCAGCTAGCGAAATGCTCGCTTTTGGTTTTGGGTTTTTTTTTAATCGGTAGCAGGTAGCTGGACGATATTATGCGTGATCTGCGTGTGCTCGTGTTGAGCGCTCGATGATGACTGGCAATAAGAGGAGATATCCGTGAACTGTACCAAATATCCAAATGTTATTGGGAAAAAAAGCAAGACCAATCATCCTGTAATGGATGTGGATGGCACACTTTTGGTAACAATTGAGGACCAGCTACGCAGATGGAAGGATCATTTTTGTGCCCTGCTAAATGAGGATTCCGTTGATCAGGGTGCTGTAGTGCCCCAACTTAACGAGATGCGCAGGTCCTATAGGGGTATAGACAGGCAACCCCCTTTCAGAATCGGAAATCCAAAATTCAATAAATCTCCTCAAAGCCAACAAAGCAGCTGGACTTAATGGAATACCAGCTGAATTCCTGAAAGCCGATCCCGTAACAAAGGCTAGTATTCTACATCCATTGATACAAAGTATTTGGGAGAACGAAAGCTATCCCAAGGACTGGAAGGATGGTGTAATTGTTAAGCTGCCAAAGAAGGGTGACCTTAAGAATTGCAACAATTGGCGTGGTATCACCGTTTTGTCTGTCTTCCCAAAACTAATGGCAACCATCATTCTCGTGCGGATAAAGGATAGAATCGAGTCTACACTCAAGAGTCATCAAGCTGGTTTCCGCAGTGGTCGATCATGTGTCGACCATATCAACACCCTGCGTATCGTCCTTGAGCAATCGATGGAATTTCAATCACCGCTGTACCTCATGTTCGTGGATTTTGAGAAGGCCTTTTGATCGAGTTAGCCGAGAATGTATATGGAGATCGTTGCTTTGTAAAGGAATTCCCCCAAAAATTTTTGCCATTATTAGAGAGTCCTACAACAACGTAAGGTGTTTTGTTGTACACAATGGGCAGCTATCCGTAGTGCAACAGGGCGTTAGACATGGGGATGTTCTAGTTTCAAGCTGCTATCGGCTGCTATAGTTGACCCGAGATACCTAAAGGATTGCACTACTTCAAATTCGCGCTCCATTATTTGAATTGAGGGACCAATGTTGGATCTTCTACTCCCAGACGTGGCCACTATGATCTTTGTTTTGCTCTCATTTATGCGCAGCCCCAAATTTCGTGCCGCCTGCTCTATCTTAATGAAAGCATTCTATATAATTCTTGGGTTTCAACCAACGATGTCAATATCGTTTCGGATCACTTTCTCCAACGTCAAGTTGAAGAGGACGCAGGCCATTCGCTCCACTTGTCGGAGCCCACTCTAGATGTTTAATGGGCCTTTTAGTGATCCGGTTATTTTTACTTGGCGTATAACATTAGTCATTTCCAACCTACATAGTCGTGTAAGTTTATTTGGTATGCCGTATTCTCTCAAGGCTTTATTAACTTCTACTCTGGCTCTGCTCTCATAGGCGGCTTTAAAATCTACAAAAATATGGTTTAGAGAGTTTTGAAACTCTAGACATTTTGTCATCACCTGCCTAAGTGTGTTAATTTGATCAGTTGTTGATTTGCTTGGGATGAATGGATTCGTATGAACCAAGGATATTTTTAGCGTATGGATAGAGGAGAAAATCTTATACGCGTTACTCAAAAATGTTATACCACCATAATTGCTGCATGTTGTTATATCTCCTTACTTATGTATGGAGAATAGGATGCCTTTTCGTCAGTCTTCTGGAATCGCTTCTTCCCCCATGCTTGCACTATTATTTCATGAATTGCTTGGTGTACTGTGGGACCTCCTATTTTAATCAGCTCCACTGGGATCCAACTGATCCCGGAGCCTTATTTTATTTGAGCCGATATATCGCTTTGCTAACTTCGTCTATGCTTGGTGGCGATAGCATAGTATAGTCTTCGGTCATGGCTGGAGCCTCCAATTCACCAGTTAGCACCTGATGAGAGTGCTATTCCCATCGCTCTAAGATACCTTTGAGATCGGCGATCAGATTACTATCTTTGTCTATGCAGTATGTGCAACGCGATGTATATTGCGTTATACCGTGTACTCTTTGGAGAACTTCCGCGCTTTGTTCGGTCCTTGCACTCTGTGCTGTTCTAGTTCATGGACGGGGTTCTTCTTCCAGGCTGGCAGACTCTGCAATCGTCCTTTCTCACATATGAAGCCAACAAGTTCTGCAAATGGCGGTACGGATCTGGACGTTAAAAGTAGAATTAATAAAGCTCGTGCTGCCTTTGGTACTCTGACCCCAATTTGGAAATCCAGTCAAATCTCCTTAAGCACTAAGTTGAGATTCTTCGAATCCAATGTCAAATCCGTGCTGTTATATGCCTGCGAAACCTGGAAAGTCACGTCTAGTATTTCGAGGAAATTGCAAGCGTTTGTGAATCGCTGTCTACGTCACATCCAAAAGATTCGCTGGCCAAAAATTGTATCAAACGAGGAATTGTGGCGCAGGACAAGTCAAGAGCGGCTGGACGTCGATATAAGAAAGCGTAAATGGCAATGGATTGGTCACACACTGAGGAAACCAAACGACGATATTGCAAAGCAGTCCTTTTAATGGACTGCACAGGGTGCACGGCGGGTTGGAAGACCAAGAAAAACATGGCAATCAACTGTCTTAGCGGAAGCAATATCCCAGAGACGGACGTGGCCACAGCTAAAATACCTTGCTGCAGACCGTGAAGGATGGAGACGTTTTGTTGACGCCCTATGCCCCAACCGGGGTTACAGGACACGATGATGATGATGGAAGATTACAGTTCACAGAAACTAACAATTTATGCCAGAATTGTTTACGGTCGAATCATAAAACAAATGATTGTCAAAGATATGTTACAAATGCAAATATATGTTACAACTGTGGGAAGATGCACCACACACTTCTTCACGTTAATTAGGCCATTGCTGACCATCAAAATTCGCAGGCAATTTAATCACCCAACAAAAATAAAACATCGTCAAAGTATTTCAGCGTTTACGTTGAACCAGCAATTAATGATACTGCTTCAATCAACAAATTGAGTAACTCATCAATCAACGAACAACCATCAGTCATCGTACGACCTAACACCGATCTTCAATCAACAAGCAGTGGAATAACCACTGTGTTTGGTTTGGTTCTTGGTGGCCTATTATTCAATTCAAAAACAGATCCCGAAATCTATCATACAACAGTGTCAAGCAACGAAAATATTGTCGAACTTCTAAAACGGTTTTGGGAAATAGAAGAATTCAACACCAGTTCAGTGCCAAACCATAATTCGGATGAAGAACAGTGTGAAACACATTATAACCAAACTTCTACAAGAAATCATGATGGTAAATATATAGTTAGACTTCCTTTCAAGGTACAACCAAAAGACATGGGAACCACATATCATCACGCTAAGAGAATATTTTTCGGACTAGAAAGGAAATTTATTAATCATCCAGAAATACATCGTGACTACACCCAATTTATGACTGAGTATGAAAACCTTGGTCATATGGAGAGAATTAAGTATGAAGACTATATTGCAAATAACGTACAACAGATTTATCACTTACCTCACCATTGTGTTGTAAAAGAATCAAGCAGTACTACTAAGCTACGGGTTGTCTTCGATGGTTCATGTAGAAGTTCAACTGGTCACTCACTCAATAATATGCTGTTAGTTGGGCCAACAATCCAAAATGACCTCATGCCAATCCTGTTAAGATTTCGCACACACAAAATCGCCTTGTCTGCAGATATAGAAAAAATGTATCGCCAAATAATAATGCATCCTGATGATCGCGATTTCCAACGTATCATCTGGCGCCAGTCACCTAATGAAGCAATTTCGTCTAACTACGGTAACATACGGAACATCGAGTGCTCCCTTTCTGGCATGCCGAACCCTAAATCAGCTTTCTAACTACTATAACGACTCATCCGGACGCAGCGAGTCGCCTTAAAGCCGATTTCTATGTTGATGATATGCTAACAGGCTTTGATAACATAAATCCCATATCACCATATATGCAGATATGACAGCTTTATTAGACTTTGGGGGACTTAAACTTAGGAAATGGATGACTAATGACCAGAATCTAACCCTACATATCGAAGAATCAAAACGAGAATCAGTCTTCCTGGAGTTTGATGGTATGTCATTGATCAAGACACTTGGTTTATATTGGAATCCGCAAGATGATAGTTTTCACTTAGTTTTCACAGCGAGAAGATTACAAATCGAACATTATTATCAGAAGCATCCAGGATTTTTTAGCATCATACTAATTAAAATTTTATTTCAACAGTTATGGTTACGTAATTTATGCTGGGATGACGATTTGCCAGCGGATATTAAAGAATGTTGGATAAAGCTAAGATCATCTCTTCATTATTTACAAGGCATCAGAATTCCTCGATTTATTTCTACAAGAATGCACCAGAATCTTAATATACAACTACATGGCTTTTCAGATGCTTCGGAACTTGCATTTGGCGCAGCAGTTTACATTCGCGTTCAAGACAATGCAGGAAATGTATTTATTAATCTACTTGCTGCAAAAACAAAAGTGTGTCCAATCAAACAAACTTCGATACCACGACTCGAACTTTGTGCCGCTGTCCTATTATGCAGATTAATCAAATATACAAAAAAAAAATTAAAAGTCAATTCCATCTTCGCCTGGACGGATTCGGAGATCGTTTTGGCGTGGCTTGTAATGATATATTAACCATATATTTCATTTGGTTGCCATGTAATGATTTATTAATATTGTTGGCAACGTAAAGTCAGAGTCAACGTCATTTGTTAATAGTCCATTACTATTTTTGTATGGTCGCAGGAGTGGAATAACAACCTATACAGTAGAGTGAAACAGTGGATCTGGCAGGGACTGCAACCTATCCAGTGCTGCGTGTGTTACGGATATAACAAGCTGCGCTTTAACCAGTATAAATTGAGAAGAACCCCTATATCTGGTTTGAAGAATACTGATTGATTTTATTTAGATTTCGTTCCTTTTTATACAAAATTTGTTATACTAATACTTACATACTATATGAATCTTTTTACACAAAGGGATGTTTCACTTTACTTATTCTATCAATGCATTTGACCCTTATTCTGAGTAATCAAATGCATTGGGTGCTTATCATAAAAAGTGTGATTTTATGGGTCATAAATATTGTGGCTTATCGCTAATGCTTACTTTAAATGTGTCAACAGCTGGTGCATGTGTGTATTTCTGTACATGGAAAATAGTTTTCTTATCGTTTTCTTAGCGTGGTGTGTGCTATGGTAGGTATACACTACACCCTTACCCTTTAGAAAACAAATTTTTATTTTTATTAAAAAAAAAGAAAAATTTTATATAATAAAAAAAGTGAAAAAAAAATATAATATAATGTGAAAGAATATTAATTTATAGTTTATATATGAATATTTAGCTTATACTAGGTTTGTACAATTTCAGTTGGTTGTTGTGTAATTCTTTGTGGATACCATTTATGTTTACTATGGTATTCACACCATTTTTTCTTACAATTTCATATGGTCCTTTGTATGGACTTTGGCTTTTGTTCATATTTTCTACTTTTATTAATACTAAACCGCCTATTTCAGCTTTAAGTTTATTTGTATAGTTGTTTTTTTGTTCTAGAGTTCTTTTCATTTTAACCTTATTTGTTATTTCTTTGGCTCTCTTAAGAGCTGATTTCAATCTGATTCGTAATTCATTTACGTAATTGTCGAGATCGTATATTTTCTTGTTGTTATTTTCTATGTCGCTAGGTAGAGTTGCTAGTTTTCCAAAAACTAACTCAAAAGGTGAATAACCTGTGTCAATGTGTGGTGTTGTATTGTAAGCGAATGTGTAATATGGGATCCATTTGTCCCATTCGTTATTTTCTGTAAATGCTAAAAGATATTCGTTCATTACCCTGTGGTTTCGTTCGACGGTGCCTAGTGTCTGATGGTGATAAGGTGTTGAAAAATTTTGTTTAATTTTAAGAAGTTCGCATATGTTCTTTAGTAGTTCGTTCGTGAATTCTGTACCATTGTCCGATTTTAAAATTTTGGAAAGTCCGTATTTTAATATGACTTGTTCGACTAGTGTCTTGGCTATTGTCTGTGCGTCTTTTGATGTTATAGGATGTGCAATTACGTATTTTGTTAATTCGCATTGCATGGTTAGGATGTATCTATAATCATTAGAGATTCGTAGGGGTCCTACAGTGTCTATTGTTACTGTCTGAAAACTGTCGGATGGAGTGTCTGTTGTCGTTAGTAGTTCTTTTATATGTCTGGTCTGTTTGTTTCTGGCATATAGGTCGCAGTTTGTAATGAAATTCTTGACCATCTTACTCATGTTTTTCCATATATATATTGCTTTAGCTTTATTATTGTTTTTCTTACACCTTGGTGTCCTCCGTATGTTGAATTATTATTATTTAGTTATTTCATCTTCTTTTCTTCTTGGGGCGGCATATATTAAAGCTTTTAAATTGGGATACTTGCTATTAATTCTTACTTTTGCATATGCTTCTTTAAATTCTTCTTTTGTATATACTTTCATTATTTCATCATTATTTTTGATCGCTAATTCTTTTATATTTTCTTTATTCATCCTGGATGCTAGTTTCTTCAGTGTCGAATCTAGATTCGCTGAATTATCACTACAACCAACGTGCACGTATTAATTATCAATATTAATTTTGCAATTTTGTATATTTTTGTCGACTGTCAATTTAAGTTCCCTTATATTTTTTATATCATTGATGGACGTGCATTCCCATATTTGAAGTTGTACCGGCCGGGTTACAGGCTTCAGTTGAGAGTTGCATTTCTCTGAAATATTGTTAATTATTTTGTCTTTATTAGACATGCCCCTTTGTTATTACGAGTGTTTTCTTTGCCTTTTCGTTGGCTTCTTTTGGTATCATTTCTTTTAATATGTCGGAGTCGATTTGTATCCTATATAAAGCATCGGCGTTCGTATTGAGTTTGCCTTTTTTGTAAACTATGTCGAAATCATAATCACAAAGGTCTAAACGTATTCTCGTAATCTTTGACAAGGAATAGTGTATAGCTAGGAGTTATTTTTCTATGACTGGCTTGTTTAGGTCGTGTTTTTGCAGTGATTTACTTGCGTATGATATTGGTAAATCTTTACAAATCTCACCTTGCTCATAAAGCAAAGTTTGAAGCATCAGTCGTTAATATGAACGGTTTCGTGAAATCGGGGTATTGCAATGCTGGTGGGCTGACTTATTTCTCTTTAAAAGTTTCAAACGCATTTTGGCAGTTCCCTGTCCATGAAAATTTTATGTTTTTCTTTAAGAGAGAGTTTAAATCTTTGGCTATATCCGTGAAATTTCGTATAAATCGTCTAGTCTATAATAGTTGCAGAATGCAACGAATCGTCTGACGTCGTCTGAAGTCTTTGGTGTTGGGTATTCTTTGATTGCGTTAAATTTAGTTGGGTCGGTCTTGACTCCGTCTTTAGTTATTAATAATAATAATAATATTTGGCGCGACAGACCATTGCGGTCCAAGGCCTAACTTCTCGCGACCATTTGTGCTGCACATGTTAATTTTTGGACACAATTGGAAGGGACATACAATTTAAGGCCGGATCCGAACGTCGAATTGAGAAGCTTTCCGTGACAAGGTATTACTCTCGGAACGTTAGTCACCCATTCGTGAGAGGTGGGACACCGTGAAAAATACTTTTGGTGTTGCTGGGATTCGAACCTGAACCTCCTGCGCAGCAGCCATGTGCACTACCACTGAGCCACGGCGCCCACAAGTTTTAGTTATTAGATGTCCTAAATATACCACTTCTGGACGTAAGAAACGACATTTTTCAGCATTTAATTTAAGGTTATATCGTTTTAATCTATCACGAACTTTAATTAAATTTAGCTTGTGGAGGTTTAAACTACATCCATAAAATGTCATCTACGTATAGAAAAGCTTCTGTTTCTAGTCCAGCTAGTGCTATAGTTAGCATTCTTTGAAAACTGTTTGAGGAGATTTTGAGTCCAAAGGGTAGACGTTTGAATTGGAAATGTCCGATGTGTGTTGAGAAGGCTGTCAGCGGTCTTGAGTTTTTTTCTAATTTTATCTGGTGAAAAGAACTTGTCATGTCTAGTGTTGAGAACCATTTAGCTCTCCCTAGTTTGTCTAATATGTCGTCTAAACGTGTTAGTGTAAATTTGTCGTTAATGATTTTATCGTTTAGTTTCCTATAATCGACAACTTCTCTCCATTTGTTTTTATCATCTGTGTTCTTTTTTGGTACGAGAAGTAGTAGGGTGTTGTATGGGCTAACTGAATGTTCTATTATGTCGTCCTTGAACATTTTGTTCACTTGGTCTGTTATGACTTCCATGTTTGCATGTGGCAGTCTATAATTTTTTATGTAGACCGGTGTATTGTCATTTGTGGATAGTTTCTGTGTGTAAAAATTGTTTGTTGTCAGATGGTCGTTTTCTAGGTGGAATACTTCTTGATATCGTTTTAGGATATTTAGAAGTGTGTTTTTCGAATTTTCGTCGTTACAGTCTATGTTTAAACAGTTTGTGATCTTTTTGAAACGTGTTTCGTGGTGAAGTTCGTGTTTGTTGTAGTTTAGTATGTCGTAATCTTTTAAAGGTTTGGTCTCTAGTTTAATGTTTTTTAATATTACTTCAGAGTTGGTTGTGTTAAGAATTCTGATGTTAGTCATACCTTGTTTAGGTGCAATTGAGTTGCTTAGAAAGACACCATCGATTAATTCTTTGTTCAGTATTACCTTGTCTTCGTCAATTTCTAGTTTTATTGGGTGTATTATTTGTGTTCGTGGTGGTACTGTTTTTTTTAAAGTCTGTAGTGGTTTTGAGTGCATTGGTAGTGTTATGTTTGTTTCGTTTAATATTATAGAGATAGTAAATGTTTCATAGTCGATTTTACAGAAAAATCTTTTCAGAAAATCTCTACCGAGTATACCGTCAGTATCAATTGGAAAATTATTTTTAACCAATTGGAAATCATGTGTTACCTATTAGGAGATCTAGTTCTAATATGCCTAAAGAAAATGTTTCCTCTTGTGTTATTCCCGTTAGTTTACATTTTTCTTCCGGGTAATACGGTTCATTTTCAACTTTGTGAGAAATTTTAAAAATTGAGATGTCAGCGCCAGTGTCTATTAAGAATGTCATTTGTTTGTTTTTGCTTTTTAGTATTATATAATTTGTATTGCAATCCGATATTTTAAAAATTTTTATTGCAGGCCTTGTGGAGAAAACACGTGCTCCGTGGCTTGCTCGTTTCCCTGGTTGTAATTTCCTTCGTTGTATATTGTTCTTATGTGATGATTTGGTCGTTGGTTGAAATTCGACCTTCTGTTTTGTTGATTATTATTGTAATGACTTGGGTTTTGTCTATGGTTTTGTCTGTGTGTATTATTGTTGAAATTATTGTTTGATTGTCTATCTCTATGGCTATAGCCGTGTGGTATGTTTGGTTGTCTATAGCTGTTGTTGTATCTGTTCTGTGGCGAGCTATAGTTATTTTGTTGCCTTCTATAGTTGTAGGTTCCATTATTGCTCTGTTGGTTGTAATTTGTTGGTCGATTTTTATTGAAATGCATTATGCTTTTTGAATGCTCTTACTCTATTTCTAAAGCAAGGTTAGTTGCTTCAGTGAATGTTTTTGGTTGAGCTGCAAATATTGTAGATTTGAGCTCATCCTTTAGCCCATTTTTAAATATGTTTAGTGCGTAGGTATCGTTCATCTTTGTTATGATTGATTTTTCGTTTTCGGTTGTTGTACCGAGGTTGTCGATTTGCAATCTATTTAGGTCGGTTATCAGGTTTGTTATTCTGTCCTTGTATGCTGTGACAGAAAAATTTCTTTGTGTGGTTTGTGTAAGGGATGTGTGAATGTGTGGTATTGTTGTTACTGATTTGTATCTAGTTCTGAGTTCAGTGTTCAGAGTTTCTAGATTTGGTGGTTGTGTGTGTAAGGTTGATTTCACGTTTGGACTTAGTTTTACATGAAAAATTCTAACAAGTCTGCCTTCGCGGTTTCTGTGAGAGTTTTATTTATTAATTCTATAATTTTCTAGAAACTATCTAACTCTTTGTAGTTTCCTTTGAATATAGAGCTGGCTCCATTGCCGTGTATAAATTAAATGTAGCCATATTTTCTGTGTAATTTGTACTGTTAATTCGTTAATTCTAATTTGGTCACGCATGTAATATAATATGATATGATGTAAATAAATGTAATATATGTAATATTTTTATTAAATTTTAAAAGATTAAGAATTAAAATTATTTTTTTTTTTTTTTTTTTTGAAATATTTTATGTACAAGTGTATATTTTTTGTATTGATTAATTTAAAATATATCAAAAGTTGCCAGGGTTTTTGAAATTTGTATCTAGTCTTGAATTTTTTTCTTATTTGTAGAGGTTGTTGTGCAGTTCTTTTGAAATTTAGTCTGCCTCATTTTGTCGCGTTTGTATTTGTTGATCTGTTCTTTGAGTTTGAAAAATAATTATGTATACTAGATCAGACTAGGTATAATAAATGCAGGTTTTGGTCCGAATTTTCGTCATGTGATATGAGGATGAAGATTTTTGATTTGTGATGAACATTTTAGGATTAGCGTTTTAAATCCTTTAATGTTGTCGTGTTAGGATCTTTTCGCAGGATCTTTTGTGAGAAAATTTTTTTTTTTAAATTTGTGTTGCGCGTGTGTAGTTATCGCACCGAGCAACTTGACAAAAATGCAACGCACCGAACAAACCCGCACCGAGCAAAAATAACACAAAAATGCAACGCACCGAACAAACCCGCGCTTGCTCGTTATAGTTGGAAATAGATAGAATCAAGAAGTAGTAAATGAGTTGAGTTGGTTGGTGAATCGCTTGGCGTACAGACGTGAGTGTGCAAAATTATACATATATCAATCATGGAAGTTAGTATTATTATTAGTTAGTATTATTCAGAGATATTGTTAATAAATTCAATAAAATACAAATTATGCGGAAAAGGAACAATCGGCGTTTAATTCATTGTTGCTAAAGTGGTGACCCCGATAAAGGAACATACATAACCAATGTGGTATTGTTCCAAAATTTCTAATAACGTGGTTTTAGTTTTGTTCTAGAAAAAACTTCTTGGCTCGATAATGTGCAGAAATATTCAAACGTTTTTTTTGTAAATCAAATATTTTTTTTACAAATTGATTTGTAAGAACAAATCATGTGCACCACAATTCGGGTAAAAAAAATCTACATCGAAAAATGTGCACCACAATTCGTTTAAATAATCTACATCGAAAAATTCAAATACCTAAAAAGAAAATTTCTCGATCAAAAAGGCCAAAATTAACCAAAAACCACCATACAAACACATTCACAAACAACAACAACAACTACAAAGAAAACCCGAAGCAAAACCAACTCATCCACAATTCCGACGATGCAGTCATTCTCGCTCAAATGCAATAACAGTGAGAGAAAGCACTCACTCGAGCATCATCATACTGGATACAAAATTACAACACAAGTTTATCGCATGCGATCGAACCACAACCTGATGCCATCCATTCAAGTACACAAGAGCAAACATAAATGACAGGGTAAAGCAGAAAATACTGGCACTTGTTTTTTTTAAATAAAAATCTCAAATTTTTATTTCCAAAATTTTTTTTCTCAACTTATTCTTTGAAAATATATATTCAAGATACTATACATTAATATATATTTAAGATACTATATATTACATATTATATTTTATTCTTATTAATTCAACTTATTCTTTGAAAATATATATTCAAGATACTATACATTAATATATCTTAAGATACTATATATTACATATTATATTTTCTTCTTATTAATTCAACTTATTCTTTGAAAATATATATTCAAGATACTATACATTAATATATCTTAAGATACCATATATTACATATATATTTAATATCAAATCTTTATCGTTAAATTTTCTTTAAATTAATTAATTAATTAATTAAGAATTTTTTTTACAAACTACAACAGACACAGGATAATACATTTCTTTATATATTATATTTCATTACGAAGATCGAGCTATATAGCAAGTGGTATACACATATATAATGACATTGATCGACTTAAATTTTAAAATGATATAACAAGAATACGTACATATGAAATACGAACAAATATGAAAATATTTTAAAACAACTTTCAACTATATTTTACATATTCATAAATTATTCAAGAATTTAAAAAAAATTTTCTGACCATTCGAATTTAAATACTTACCAAAACCCAGTGCCACAAATTACTTGCAAAAGAGATTGACCAACCAAATTACTCGCATAGTACACACAATTTCGTATTTCAATCTTACAATAATTTTTGTTTTTAAATTACACATTCGTCTCTCGGTCGTCGTCATACCTACTGATAATACAGTAACGAATCAAAGGGCACTGCAAGGGGCGATCACGCAGAATCCAGCAGCGGTAACAATTCAAATAGACGTGACTTAGAAACTCATGACGGTAGCGAAACACTTAGACAAGACAGCTGTAATTCGATATCGGTAAAACTACACCCTTTTTGGACAAAATCACCCGCAGTATGGTTCATTCAGGCAGAAGCACAGTTTGCAATCGCCAAGATTAGCAGAGACAAGACGAAATATAACTACATTCTTGGAGCTTTACCTCAGGATGTCCTGGAGACAGTACTAGACTTTGTCACAGATCCTCCAACTGACAATGTCTATGAAAATTTCAAGACGACTTTAATAGAACGTCATTCTTTAAGCGAGGAGCGTCGAATTGAAAAACTACTGTCCAGTGAACAACTTGGGGACAGAAAACCCTCCGAATTTTTAAGAATATTAAAGCAATTAGCCGGTGCATCTGGGATCATTAGCATTGATCTTATTCGCAAACTGTGGCTTCGACGCCTACCACAGGTGATCAATATTGCGCTCATATCACACGAAGGGGAGAGAGAATCGGACATTACGTCTCTCGCCGACAAAATATGGGACGCATCAAACTCGGTTCAGACCATATCCGAAGTTCAAGATAGGGTAGAGTACAGTAACAGAACCAGGGGCGATGACGCGAAGTATATGAGGTAAAAAAAATTGTGAAACAGTTAACAAATAGAATCAGTCAGCGCGACACTCGGTCACACCGTGACACGAGAAGAGGCAGCGTCGATCGTAACAGATCAAGCAGCAGACAACAAATCTGCTGGTTTCACAGAAAGTTCGGTGTGAAAGCACGAAAGTGCGAACAGCCGTGAAATTACAGAAATTCTTCGTTCACACAAAAGCAAAATGATAACAACCAAAAAAACTAGGTACCCCAGCTGTCTCAACGGCAGACAGTTTGGGTAACGCGATACCTAGCCGTCTTTTTATTCGCGACCCGTACAACAACATAACCTTCCTAATTGACACTGGCGCAGAACTCTCTGTGATTCCTCTTGACCTTCTCCCAACAGTCAGAGATACACCAAGCTTCACTCTTTGCGCAGCCAATGGTACAAAGTTGTTAAAAGTAAACCTCGGGCTTAGAAGACAATTTATTGAAGAGTTTACCATTGCAGCCGTAGACCGACCATTGATAGGGGCTGATTTCCTCAAGAAATTCGGATTGTTAGTTGACATTAAAAATCGTAGACTTATCGACTCAACTACCAACCTTCAAATTTGCGCAACGCAGGCTGTTGTTGACACTCCAACACCAAAAAAGCTTTTTCCTAAGGACGAATTCAGTGCAATTCTGAAAAAATATCCGTCACTTGCAGTGCCCCCGATTTTCAATCAGCCAGTAAAACATACGGTTTTGCACCATATTGTGACAAAATGCCAGCCACCTTTTTCGAAACCTCGCCGACTGAATGTGCAACAACAAAAAGCGGCGCGCTTAGAATTTCAGCACATGGTAGATCTCGGAATATGCCGATCGTCAGCGTCACCTGTTGCGTCACCGCTGCACATGGTAGGAAAGAAGGGCAGCGAAGACTGGAGACCATGTGGAGACTACAGACGTCTTAATGCCATAACGACTCCCGATAGGTATCCAATCCCTCACATACACAACTTTTCCCAAAATCTTAACGGTTGCAAAATATTTTCGAAAATTGATTTAGTGAGGGCATATCATCACATACCTGTAGCTCCAGAGGACGTGCATAAGACAGCAATCACTACTCCCTTCGGTCTATTCGAGTTTGTTAGAATGCCATTCGGTCTTCGAAATGCCAGTCAAACTTTTCAAAGGTTTATGAACACAGTCGTTCAAGGACTAGATTTTGTCTTCACCTTCATAGATGATCTTCTGATAGCCAGCTTATGTGAAGGTGAGCACAAAGATCATCTAAGAACAGTATTTAAACGCCTCGCAGATTACGGCATTTGTTTAAAACAAGCGAAATGCGTATTCGGAGCATCAAAATTAAACTTTTTAAGTCATTCCATCACATAAAAAGGAGTTATACCATCGCAAGACAGAATAGATGCGATTCTACACTTGCAACCTCCCAAAACAATCCGACAGATTCAGCAATTTGTCGGGATGATCAACTATTATAATCGCTTCATCCCAAACTTAGCCACTCTATTACCACCCATCCACACTCACTTAACGGAGCTTCAGAAAATAAAGAGAAACAAAAACCATTTTAGCTGGCCGCAGAAATGCGATTCAGCCTTTGTTAGAGCAAAGGAAAGTCTGTCGAAAGTAACATTACTAGCATATCCTATCGAAAACGCTCCAATAAGAATCACAACAGATACATCAGATAGTGCTGTGGGAGCAGTGCTTCAACAATGCCGTCAGGGCAATTGGGAGCCTTTAGGTCTTTTTTCAAAGAAACTTTCCGTAACAGAGCAAAAATATTCCACATTCGATCGCGAACTTTTAGGGATATATCTGGCGATCAAACATTTTCGCTACTTTGTAGAGGGGGGAGATTTCACAATATTTACCGATCATAAGCCATTAACGACAGAAAACCCTCCGAATTTTTAAGAATATTAAAGCAATTAGCCGGTGCATCTGGGATCATTAGCATTGATCTTATTCGCAAACTGTGGCTTCGACGCCTACCACAGGTGATCAATATTGCGCTCATATCACACGAAGGGGAGAGAGAATCGGACATTACGTCTCTCGCCGACAAAATATGGGACGCATCAAACTCGGTTCAGACCATATCCGAAGTTCAAGATAGGGTAGAGTACAGTAACAGAACCAGGGGCGATGACGCTTCGCAACTTCGAAGCGAAGTATATGAGGTAAAAAAAATTGTGAAACAGTTAACAAATAGAATCAGTCAGCGCGACACTCGGTCACACCGTCACACGAGAAGAGGCAGCGTCGATCGTAACAGATCAAGCAGCAGACAACAAATCTGCTGGTTTCACAGAAAGTTCGGTGTGAAAGCACGAAAGTGCGAACAGCCGTGAAATTACAGAAATTCTTCGTTCCCACAAAAGCAAAATGATAACAACCAACTAGGTACCCCAGCTGTCTCAACGGCAGACAGTTTGGGTAACGCGATACCTAGCCGTCTTTTTATTCGCGACCCGGACAACAACATAACCTTCCTAATTGACACTGGCGCAGAACTCTCTGTGATTCCTCTTGACCTTCTCCCAACAGTCAGAGCTACACCAAGCTTCACTCTTTGCGCAGCCAATGGTACAAAGTTGTTAAAAGTAAACCTCGGGCTTAGAAGACAATTTATTGAAGAGTTTACCATTGCAGCCGTAGACCGACCATTGATAGGGGCTGATTTCCTCAAGAAATTCGGATTGTTAGTTGACATTAAAAATCGTAGACTTATCGACTCAACTACCAACCTTCAAATTTGCGCAACGCAGGCTGTTGTTGACACTCCAACACCAAAAAAGCTTTTTCCTAAGGACGAATTCAGTGCAATTCTGAAAAAATATCCGTCACTTGCAGTGCCCCCGATTTTCAATCAGCCAGTAAAACATACGGTTTTGCACCATATTGTGACAAAATGCCAGCCACCTTTTTCGAAACCTCGCCGACTGAATGTGCAACAACAAAAAGCGGCGCGCTTAGAATTTCAGCACATGGTAGATCTCGGAATATGCCGATCGTCAGCGTCACCTGTTGCGTCACCGCTGCACATGGTAGGAAAGAAGGGCAGCGAAGACTGGAGACCATGTGGAGACTACAGACGTCTTAATGCCATAACGACTCCCGATAGGTATCCAATCCCTCACATACACAACTTTTCCCAAAATCTTAACGGTTGCAAAATATTTTCGAAAATTGATTTAGTGAGGGCATATCATCACATACCTGTAGCTCCAGAGGACGTGCATAAGACAGCAATCACTACTCCCTTCGGTCTATTCGAGTTTGTTAGAATGCCATTCGGTCTTCGAAATGCCTGTCAAACTTTTCAAAGGTTTATGAACACAGTCGTTCAAGGACTAGATTTTGTCTTCACCTACATAGATGATCTTCTGATAGCCAGCTTATGTGAAGGTGAGCACAAAGATCGTCTAAGAACAGTATTTAAACGCCTCGCAGATTACGGCATTTGTTTAAAACAACCGAAATGCGTATTCGGAGCATCAAAATTAAACTTTTTAAGTCATTCCATCACATAAAAAGGAGTTATACCATCGCAAGACAGAATAGATGCGATTCTAAACTTGCAACCTCCCAAAACAATCCGACAGATTCAGCAATTTGTCGGGATGATCAACTATTATAATCGCTTCATCCCAAACTTAGCCACTCTATTACCACCCATCCACACTCACTTAACGGAGCTTCAGAAAATAAAGAGAAACAAAAACCATTTTAGCTGGCCGCAGAAATGCGATTCAGCCTTTGTTAGAGCAAAGGAAAGTCTGTCGAAAGTAACATTACTAGCATATCCTATCGAAAACGCTCCAATAAGAATCACAACAGATACATCAGATAGTGCTGTGGGAGCAGTGCTTCAACAATGCCGTCAGGGCAATTGGGAGCCTTTAGGTCTTTTTTCAAAGAAACTTTCCGTAACAGAGCAAAAATATTCCACATTCGATCGCGAACTTTTAGGGATATATCTGGCGATCAAACATTTTCGCTACTTTGTAGAGGGGGGAGATTTCACAATATTTACCGATCATAAGCCATTAACGACAGAAAACCCTCCGAATTTTTAAGAATATTAAAGCAATTAGCCGGTGCATCTGGGATCATTAGCATTGATCTTATTCGCAAACTGTGGCTTCGACGCCTACCACAGGTGATCAATATTGCGCTCATATCACACGAAGGGGAGAGAGAATCGGACATTACGTCTCTCGCCGACAAAATATGGGACGCATCAAACTCGGTTCAGACCATATCCGAAGTTCAAGATAGGGTAGAGTACAGTAACAGAACCAGGGGCGATGACGCTTCGCAACTTCGAAGCGAAGTATATGAGGTAAAAAAAATTGTGAAACAGTTAACAAATAGAATCAGTCAGCGCGACACTCGGTCACACCGTCACACGAGAAGAGGCAGCGTCGATCGTAACAGATCAAGCAGCAGACAACAAATCTGCTGGTTTCACAGAAAGTTCGGTGTGAAAGCACGAAAGTGCGAACAGCCGTGAAATTACAGAAATTCTTCGTTCCCACAAAAGCAAAATGATAACAACCAAAAAAACTAGGTACCCCAGCTGTCTCAACGGCAGACAGTTTGGGTAACGCGATACCTAGCCGTCTTTTTATTCGCGACCCGGACAACAACATAACCTTCCTAATTGACACTGGCGCAGAACTCTCTGTGATTCCTCTTGACCTTCTCCCAACAGTCAGAGCTACACCAAGCTTCACTCTTTGCGCAGCCAATGGTACAAAGTTGTTAAAAGTAAACCTCGGGCTTAGAAGACAATTTATTGAAGAGTTTACCATTGCAGCCGTAGACCGACCATTGATAGGGGCTGATTTCCTCAAGAAATTCGGATTGTTAGTTGACATTAAAAATCGTAGACTTATCGACTCAACTACCAACCTTCAAATTTGCGCAACGCAGGCTGTTGTTGACACTCCAACACCAAAAAAGCTTTTTCCTAAGGACGAATTCAGTGCAATTCTGAAAAAATATCCGTCACTTGCAGTGCCCCCGATTTTCAATCAGCCAGTAAAACATACGGTTTTGCACCATATTGTGACAAAATGCCAGCCACCTTTTTCGAAACCTCGCCGACTGAATGTGCAACAACAAAAAGCGGCGCGCTTAGAATTTCAGCACATGGTAGATCTCGGAATATGCCGATCGTCAGCGTCACCTGTTGCGTCACCGCTGCACATGGTAGGAAAGAAGGGCAGCGAAGACTGGAGACCATGTGGAGACTACAGACGTCTTAATGCCATAACGACTCCCGATAGGTATCCAATCCCTCACATACACAACTTTTCCCAAAATCTTAACGGTTGCAAAATATTTTCGAAAATTGATTTAGTGAGGGCATATCATCACATACCTGTAGCTCCAGAGGACGTGCATAAGACAGCAATCACTACTCCCTTCGGTCTATTCGAGTTTGTTAGAATGCCATTCGGTCTTCGAAATGCCAGTCAAACTTTTCAAAGGTTTATGAACACAGTCGTTCAAGGACTAGATTTTGTCTTCACCTACATAGATGATCTTCTGATAGCCAGCTTATGTGAAGGTGAGCACAAAGATCATCTAAGAACAGTATTTAAACGCCTCGCAGATTACGGCATTTGTTTAAAACAAGCGAAATGCGTATTCGGAGCATCAAAATTAAACTTTTTAAGTCATTCCATCACATAAAAAGGAGTTATACCATCGCAAGACAGAATAGATGCGATTCTAAACTTGCAACCTCCCAAAACAATCCGACAGATTCAGCAATTTGTCGGGATGATCAACTATTATAATCGCTTCATCCCAAACTTAGCCACTCTATTACCACCCATCCACACTCACTTAACGGAGCTTCAGAAAATAAAGAGAAACAAAAACCATTTTAGCTGGCCGCAGAAATGCGATTCAGCCTTTGTTAGAGCAAAGGAAAGTCTGTCGAAAGTAACATTACTAGCATATCCTATCGAAAACGCTCCAATAAGAATCACAACAGATACATCAGATAGTGCTGTGGGAGCAGTGCTTCAACAATGCCGTCAGGGCAATTGGGAGCCTTTAGGTCTTTTTTCAAAGAAACTTTCCGTAACAGAGCAAAAATATTCCACATTCGATCGCGAACTTTTAGGGATATATCTGGCGATCAAACATTTTCGCTACTTTGTAGAGGGGGATTTCACAATATTTACCGATCATAAGCCATTAACGACAGCATTGACATCCAAAGCTGAACGCAATCCACGGCAAGCACGATATCTCGACTACATCTCCCAATTCACGAATGACATATGTCACATCCGTGGCAAAGACAATGTCGTAGCTGATCTTCTGTCACGCCCGGAGAATGAACAGATCGAAGAAATAGCATCGGTATCTCTCACCCTCACACGAATAGAAAAACTGCTAGTAGGAGATAACGAACTAAAGTCGTTACTTGCAGACAAATCAAAGAATGTCAAGTCAAACGTCAAGTTAGAACTAATAAAAGTCCCAATTTCAAACGAGCAAGCATGGTGTGAGACAAGCACTAGGACTAATCGTCCGTATATCCCACAGCAGCTTCGTAGAACAATTTTTGATTCACTTCATAATTTACTGCATGAAGGGGTTAGAGCCACGAGAAAACGAATCACGTCAAGGTACTTCTGGCCCTGCATGAACAAAGACTGCAACCTATTGGCAAAATCGTGTATCGCCTGTCAGCGATCAAAGGTCCATAGACACACTAAGTCAAAACTCGAGACGTTTGAAATCCCAGCAGGACGTTTCGAACATGTTCATATGGACATTGTTGGCCCTTTGCCACCATCCAGAGAACACATATACGTTCTTACCATTTTGGATCGTTTCACACGTTGGCCAGAAGCTTACCCGATACGCGACATGACCGCTGCAACCATTGCAAGAACTTTCGTCCATGAATATATCAGCTGATTTGGCGTCCCTGGAAAAATTACAACGGATCAAGGTACCCAATTCGAGTCAAAATTATTTTCAGAACTCACTAATTTGCTCGGTTTACATCGAATTCGTACTTGTGCTTATCATCCTCAAGCCAATGGAATGGTTGAGAGATTTCATCGACAACTTAAATCCACTATCATAGCTCGCGGAGAAACCCAGAAATGGTCAGACGAACTTCCACTAGTATTACTTGGAACCAGAACGGCAATAAAAGAAGACATAGGTTGTTCCGCGGCCGAACTGGTATACGGACAAACTTTGAAGGTTCCAGGAGAATTTTTTTTAACGACACAAAGAAAGAGAACATAGAGAACACATCTAAATTAGTTAACCAATTGCGACTCAACATGCAAACTGCAAGCACACAAAACAGTAGACAGGCCAATCAACGCAATGTTTATGTCCCAAAGTCACTAGACAGCTCGGATTACGTTTTTGTTAGGGTTGACAGAGCTCGTCCTGGTCTGACAGCACCATATGAGGGACCTTTCAAAGTGGTACGAAAACTGAGAAAGCAATTCATTCTCTCCATAAAGAATAAGAACGTCACAATTTCAATTGACAGATTAAAACCAGCTCACATTATCCCTATAGAGAGCAACAGCATAAGTAGGAACAGACATGTACACTTCGCGCTATAAAACCGACTAAGTTTTTTTTGTACGCCACAAGCTGAAAGGGGAGTATGTAGTGATCGCACCGAGCAACATGACAAAAATGCAACGCACCGAACAAACCCGCGCTTGCTCGTTATAGTTGGAAATAGATAGAATCAAGAAGTATATGAGTTGAGTTGGTTGGTGAATCGCTTGGCGTACAGACGTGAGTGTGCAAAATTATACATATATCAATCATGGAAGTTAGTATTATTATTAGTTAGTATTATTCAGAGATATTGTTAAGAAATTCAATAAAATACAAATTATGTGAAAAAGGAACAATCGGCTTTTAATTCATTGTTGCTAAACGTGTTTGCAGGAAAATTTATTTGAAAAAAAGTTTAAATTTTAATTGTTTAAAAATTAAAAATAGTGCGCGTTTTTCAGGATCGTAGTCGCAGGATCGCCATGTAATATATATTAACCATATATTTCATTTGGTTGCCATGTAGTGATTTATTAATATTGTTGGCAACGTAAAGTCAGAGTCAACGTCATTTGTTAATAGTCGATTACTATTTTTGTATGGTCACAGGAGTGGAATAACAACATATACAGTATAGTGAAACAGTGGATCTGGCAGGGACTGCAACCTATCCATTGCTGCGTGTGTTATGGATATAACAAGCAGCGCTTTAACCAATATAAATTGAGAATAACTCCTATATCTGGTTTGAAGAATACTTTTTATACAAAATTTGTTATACTAATATTTACATACTAAATGAATGTACATAATAGTAAAATAGGGTTTTTACATAAAGGGATGTTTTACTTTACTAATTCTATCAATGCATTTGACCCTTATTCTGAGTAATCAAATGCGTTGGGTGCTTATCATAAATAGTGAGATTTTATGGGTCATAAATATTGTGGCTTATCGCTAATGCTTACTTTAAATGTGTCAACAGCTGGTGCATGTGTGTATTTCTGTACTTGGAAAATAGTTTTCTTATCGTTTTCTTGGCGTGGTGTGTGCTTTGGTAGGTATACACTACAGGCTGTCAGATATTCCTACACGTTGGAAGAGTTTCATTGGCAACAGAACGTCATACATTTTGGAGCAGTTACCTAGAGACAAATGGAGACATGTACCCTCGAAACAAAATCCGGCCGATGTAGCATCCAGAGGTATTATGCCACAATTTTTAATTACTAACAATCTTTGGTGGAATGGACCAGATTGGCTTTTAAAAGAAGAGCAATACTGGCCCAATAATCAATAGCAAAAAATCCAGTCGAAGACATTATTTTAGAAGTACGCAGAAAATACATGGCAAACTACCACACCACGATAATTATGAATCATCCCTGTCAAGGACTCTTTACTAGATTTTCATCACTAATGAAAATATATAGGATTTTAAATTATATTTTTAGATTCTATCTCAAATCTAAGCATTCATATAATGAAGAACCAGTGCCAGTAAAAAAGTTAATACTTCCACCTACAGTTGATGAAATAATATTAGCAGAAAATGTGTGTATTAAATGGGTGCAATTACAAGTATTCTCGGACGAGCTGCAGCAAATCACAAAGCATGGCGAGGTAAAAGGGAAAAGTATCCTATCTGTACTAACTCCATTCATTGACGATCAAGGGATTTTGCGGGTTGGCGGTAGAATAGCAAATTCAACGTGTAATTTCGATGCAAAGTATCCAAATTTTTTTCCACAAAATCACGTTTATACCAGCCTTATAATTGATAAATTTCATCGCGACAATGTTCACCCAGGACCAACCTTACTTACAGGTATACTTCGGCAAAGATTTTGGATAATAGGGTGTCGTAAGGTAACAAGATGGTATGTCCAGAAATGTATTTTTTGTTTCATGGGAAAAAAAATACAAGCAGCTTATGGCCGACCTTCCTAAGGAACGTGTAAGCACTGGACGACCATTCCTTAATACTGGTGTCGTTTACGCAGGCCCGTTATATATTAAAGACCGAAAGGGACCAGGAAGACATCGTGTGACTAAGGCATATATAGCGTTATTTATGTGTCTGTCAGTAAAAGCCATCCACATAGAGCTGGTAACCGATATGACTTCAGCAGCCTTTATTGCAGCTCTAAACCGATTTATTTCACGACGTGGAGTTCCTCAGCAACTACACTGTGACAATGGCAGCAATTTTGTCGGCGCACGCAATGAACTGCATACTCTTTACAACCTTTTTAAATCTGATAATCATACAAAACTGATATACGAATTTTTATCTCCACAGAAGATCAGATTTAAATTTAATCCTCCAAACGCTCCCCATTTCGGAGGGTTATGGGAATCAAACATCAAAGCTGTTAAGTCTCATCTACACAGAGTTTCTGGTTCAACATCATTTACCTATGAAGAGGCTAATACCTTACTCATCCAAATCGAAGCGGTGTTGAATTCGAGACCGCTATGTGCGATAACAAACGATGTCACTTCTTATAATGTACTAACTCCAGCATACTTTCTGATTGGCGAACCTCTAACCAGTATCCCTGAACCAAGCTTACATCAAATCAATTCCAGCCGGTTGTCAAAATGGCAAAAAATCCAAAACAGGGTGCAGTCCTTCTGGAGATTATGGTCTACAGACTATTTAAGTACACTAAACCAGCGATCAAAATGGCGAACTAAAAATAAGAATTTGAGCATCGGTCACCTTTTTCTAATACGCGACGATAATATACCAAAACTACATTGGATCACTGGAAGAGTTCAAGAAGTCCACTGTGGTAAAGATGGCCAAATCCGAGTTGCAACAGTCAAAACGAATAACGGAATGATGAAAAGGCCAATTGTCAAGTTAATTCCACTGTCCATTGAAGAAGATAGCAACCCACTTGGTCCACAAGGTGAAAGCACAGCAGTCAACAAAACAAGTTTGATAATTTAAATTACATTAATATTTCTTTATTATTATCATTACTTTGTTGTTAAAATTTTGCATATTTGAATTTTTTACTCAATAACACAAACTTTAAGTAATACACATTGAATTAATGTTCTCGTAGAATCAAAGTAAACAAATTGAAATTGCCATTTTTAGCATGTAAATTATCTAAATTATGAAATGTAAGATAATTTAAATTTGAATTTTCCCTTTAATTTTGGGTGGCAATATGTTTACGCCTCGGATGTGAATATCTGAAAATTAAAACGAAAATTTAAAATAAATTGTAAATTAGAGCCAAATTGTCATGGATACTCATTTGTGGGGTTAAACGTCAGATTTGTTTCAATTATATATAGTGTGCGCTTGGCCTTAAGTCAGACAGAGTTTTTCTGCCAGCCACGAGTTGATTTTTTCTTTGTCATTATTGTTTATTTTTCCCTTTTGAGTACTTCGTTCCTTTTTTCATAGTAGAAGCGGTTGGCTATTTGTATAATATACTTAAATTTAATAAAATATAATTAATATAACGATTCCAAATATATAATTCAAATTGTTAACAATTGTGTTTTTCACTTTGAGATTACAAATAAAATTGCCTTTGTTGCGAGATTGCACTTTTTAATTTACATATCCTAACGTGCTTCGTTGCCACAACATTTATTGTGCAATTATTAACTTTTATTTTTCTTGCTGTGATTGTGCAACTTCGATACATCGTAATGCTGCGATTGTGTTTAAAAAGAGCTAGCGAAGAAATATCTGTCTTCGTGACGTTAGCATCGACTCAGACGCCAACATCTTTCTGAATGAGAGTCTTACAAAAAAGAATCGGACCCTTGCAAAGTGCCACTCGTTCTAAACGGAATAAACAGCTGCACACTGTGTTTACATACAAGGGCTCGGTAAATGTAAAGCTATCTGAAAGGGGAAGGAGCATCGTAATGCATCTATGTTATTGCCAACAACAACAGCAGTACAGTTGAAAACGCTTAGACTTATATTATCAAAAATTGACGAATTTAGGCTTATCTTTACAAAATCTAAAATCGTGTCCGAAACATGGTTTCCTATTGATTCTGCTGATCAAATTTACTCTGTTGATAGTTATAACGTCTTCCGATCGGATAGAATGGGACGTACGGGCGGGGGCGTAGAAATCTTTGTTAGCGAGACACTTAAGTGTTAAACTAAACTTAAGTCTGTTGGACTTACTTACAATTTATAGACCTCACAGGCATAATCTATTGTGCACTACCTCAAACATTGTGCACTACCTCGAACATAGACTGTAACCTCTTGTATAAATCTATGTCAGATAACCCATTAGAATATATGAAGTCATTTAATCTGTCTCCCGTGAACTTATCTTATCCAACTCATTTCTCTAAAGACTCAAGCTCCTTACTTGACGTTTATTTTGTAAGCGACCTCGATAAAACACTGCTATACAGTCAACTTTCTGCACCTGGTTTCTCTAAACATGACCTTATTTATTTAACCATTGCTGTTAACACTAGTAAAATTGAACCAGAAATCAAATATAGGGACTTTCGTAATATAAACTAAGAAGGCCCTTACATGACGCTAGACGAAATAACTGGGAACGTATCTACTACATGGCTTCAGTCAACGAACTAAGTGTATTCTTATAACGAGAGATAATAAGCCTATTTACTAGATACATATGTTCCCATAAAAACAAAAGGAAGAACACCGCTGCGCCACAGTGACTAAGCACCTTTTTAAATTCTCTATATTAACTTCGTGTGCCCGTGGCTGTCTGGCTGGTCAGATTTTCTGATTAATTTTTAACCGACTTCCCAAAGTCCGATTTTATTGAAATTTTGCACACATGTATTTTTTCGGTGACAATACTTTCTATTTCGGTGCCCCTCGAACCTCGGGGTCGGGGCTCCCATACAAATATTTTACAAAATTTACCCGATTTTCTTAAAATTTTATACAAATGTGTATCTCCGATTGAAAACACTTTTTTTAAAAATTTTGGAGACCCCGGTTCACAGGGTCATGGGGCCCCAATAATTAAAAAAAAAATAACCCGAATTTATATACGTGTGTATCTACATGGACGACACATTTTGTAAAAATTTTGGAGACCCCGGTCCCCCGTGTCATGGGGCCACAACAAATTTTCAAAAAAATTAACCCGCATTTTTTCAAATTTCTTACATGCTGTTATCTCCGATAAAACTTTTTGTAAACATTTTGAAGACCCCGGGCCACGGGGTCGTGGGGCCCCGTACAAATTTTTTAAAAAAATTAACCCGACTTTCTTCAAAGTTTATAGAAATGTGATTCTCCGATGGACAACACCTATTTTAAAAATTTTGCAGACGCCGGGCCCTGGGGTCGTGGGGCCGTTTGGTAAAATTTTATACACATGTGTATCTCCGATGGACAAAACTTTTTGAACATTTTTTGAGCCCTGAGGCCCTAGGGGTGCCTAGGGTATAAATTTGTTTAAAATTAGCCCGATTTTCTTCAAGTTTTAAACATATGTTTATCCCGATGGACAAAAGTTTTTGTAAAATTTTTGGAGCGAATGGACCCTGAGGCCCGAGGGCGGGGCCATAATTTGTTTTTAAAATTAGCCCGATTTACTTTAAATTTTAAACATTTGTGTATCTCCGATAGACCGAACTCTTTTTTAAAAAATTTTGAGTTTTTGATTCGAATTTTTTTCTCATACAAATTTTTTTTACACATGTGGATCTCTGGTGAGAATAGTTTTTGAAAAAATTTTGAAGTGAAGGGGGCTCCAATATTAATTTGTTCACAATTAACCCGGTTCAAACTTTTTATGGGTTGTTTTTTTTTTGCACTACTTATGCAAAAACGTGATAATGTCTACAGAGAATAGATAAAATACCGTATTGATGCTTTCTTAAAAAATTACCGCGCTCTACGAAATAACGTTATCTCTAAAATAAGATCTGCAAATCAGCCTAATATATTAATCAGCTAGACGATTCGGGATCGGGACAAAAACTATGGAAACAGCTACGGCAACTTGGATTTGGTAAGCAAAACCAAATATTATCGGATGAAATTGATTGCGATAATCTTAACGCCAAATTCATCGTTTCTTGCAGCACTCCGACTAGTACTTCTTCCTTAGAGGAAAAGGCTGGAGATGGCCACAATAGCTCTTTTCGTTTTAGCAGTGTCTATGATGCGGTTGTTGTGCAAGCTCTTTTGAGTATACTGGTCTAGATGGATTAAATCCTAGGTTTGTCAAAATTCTTTTGACCTTCATACTGCCTTTTTAACTCGGTTCTAACGATGTCCGTATTCCCATCCGAGTGAAAGAAAGCTAAAATCATCAAAGACTAAAAATTCTGGCATGACGGAATATAGACCAATTGCTATTTTACCTTTCCTGTCAAAAGTCTTAGAAAAAATTATCATGACACAAATCCATAGATATCTTTAAGAAAACAATCATGCTCAAACAATCAGGATTAAGACGAAGCTGTAAAACGGCGCTTTTACACATTGTTGATAAAATGCGGAAGTCTTTAGATAAAAATCACCCCACTTTTCTAATTCTTCTAGATTTTTCGAAAGCATTTGACATTGTGAATCACTCGATTCTTTGCAATAAACTAATAAAGGATTTTAAGTTTTCTTAAAACTGCAAAACTTGTCTCCTCATAACTTAGAAGGTAGGCAACAACGAGTGGTAGTTTGTGAAAAGAACTCACGTTTTCGTGAAGTCCGTAAAGGTGTACCGCAAGGTTCAATCCTAGTCCCAACACTCTTCTCGTTATATGTGAACGAACTACATAAAGTAATTAGGCATTGTTCAGTTCACATGTATGCGGACGATGTTCAACTTTTCATGAGCTGTCCTATGAATGCGATTGATGACACTAAAAAACAAAGATTTGTCAACCGGTTCCTAAAACATGAGCTACGTTTAAACTCAAAATGTCCCAGGCGCTTGCTATACATCGGAGGGTTCTACATGTATCTGAATTTCAATCGGTTAAAATTTGTAATAGTCCGATTATGTGGGCTAATACCGCTAAAAATCTAGGACTGATCTTCAATCGTACGTTTTCATTGGACACACATATAAATAGTGTTATCGGTAAGGTTTATAGTGGAATGCGTACAATGTGTGCCAGTCAGCATTTTCTACCTACAAAAACTCTTCTATTACCAGTATTACTCTATGTCCCGATCACAAGTGTAAGAAAAAACTAAACGTTCTGTTTAACAACATCGCTCGATATATTTTTAGTCTGAAATATGTTGACCATGTTTCGAGATTCTCTAAGCAGATAAGTGGATGTTCCTTTGAAACATTTTAAGATTTGAGTCCCTGGTTAACTAAGAGACTTATTAAATACGCGTCAGCCAGAATACCTATACTCGTATGATAAGCTGCAACCTCTCCAATCTCGGAGATCTTTCATGTTGGTTCAACCTAAGTACTCATGTCAACTGTCCGTACGTCAATTTTTTGTGCAAACTATTGGATTGTGGAACTCTCTGCCAATAAAGCTTAGAAGAATTGGAAACACAAACAAATTTAAAACTTCTCTTCTCACACACCTGGCCACATAATAGTATATTCTTACCCCCTTATTAATAAACACTGAATAGCAGTGTGTTAGCACTAATGCATCTGTTAACTTGTAATTTTCATTAATAAATGTGTTGGTTTTTTCAAGTAAAAATCAACAATTTCGATTGGAAAATTTTTTTGCGTCGATGAAAAAGAAAATATTTAAACAATCACACGCGCAATAATTAAAAGTTTAATATTTACCATAAAATTATTATTCAGCAATTGTGATAATAAAGATTTTTTTGATTAGAAAATATTCACACGCAAAACAGAAAACTCGGATTCCGCGAGCGATTAGGTGTGGTCGTGCAATTGATAATGGCGGATGGCAGTCGATCACCTCTATTGGTGCCAAAGGTGCCCCCTGTTAAGCAATCATCTCTGGAAAAAATTAATCTTCCGTCTCATTTATTGAGTGAGGCAGAAAAAAGAAAGATAATTAAAGCAGTCACTATCGATTGGAATCTTGATGACGCTGACCCGTCTAACCCCGGCAGCGATAATGTGATATATTCGGAAAATGTGATGGATACTGATTCTATAACCACCTCCGCTGGTGTTAGTGCAGCAAATATCAATAAATGCAGTCAGAGTCTGACTCTTTGTAACTGTGTCATAATTGGGCACGCCCATAATAACTCAAAGGTTGCTGGACAAATTAACTTCCAGCCTGGCACTGAAGGTGTTCTTTACAACCAACTTTCTAATGACGCAAACAAGTTTTTGGCGGTGACGGCCCGAAAAAGACGTCAGTACGCACGTGGTGTCAAAAAGGGTAGCCAGGGAAGGCGTCAACACTCAAAACCGTTTTCATCCTTTGGCTGAGATTAATGATGAAATCATCTCGTCTGGGTGTTTCCCGCGAATTCAAGTGGTATAAACTCAAACCGCAATTCAAGTGGCAACCCTGGAAGCTCTCGCAACATTTTAAGAAATAGCAACAACGGCAGTCTCATTAATGACAACGAAAATCCAGCCTTCAATTCTGAGCCTTGGTGTCCTCCCATCTTTACAACAGGAGTCTCTGCTAAAACCATTATGGATTTTATAAGTAAGACTAACAAAAATTTAAAGAATGTAAAATTTATTGCAAATGGCTTTGGGAAGTTAAAAATATTTGTAAAGGAAGTTGAATTGCACAGCTTCTTTGTAAGAAAATTTAAGGAACTTGGCATTGCTGCCTACTCCTTCACCCCTAAACAATTAAAAAAATATAATACTATTCTTAAGGGTATTTCTAGCGATTTTTCGCCTGCTGAAATTCAAAATGAAATCTTAAAGTTGGACCCCTCGTTGAAGGTCACTGTTAAAAATTTTGAGACCAAATGGTCGAAATTAAATGACATTCCACTTGACCTATTTCTTTGTACTACGGAGGATAGGGAAAGTTTCATAAAACTTAAACAATTTAAATATCTTCTAAGACATAGAATCACTTGGGATTCCATTAAAAACTCTGATACTAAACAGTGCTACCGATGCCAAAGATTTGGCCACATGGCTTCCTATTGTTGTTTTGCTATAAGGTGTTTAAAATGCCTTAAAGATCATGACATTGGAGCTTGTGAAATTAAACAAAAAACAGAAACGTCAGTCGCATCTTGTGTCAATTGCCAATCGGAGGGTCACCCTGCGAGCTTCAGAGGCTGCCCAAACGTTGCGTTTCTCAAAAAAAAAAAAAAAGCTTAAGCTGAAGCTAAAAATAACAAACCCATTTTCCAGGGTCCAATTATAAACTTGGCTAACAGTTACCAAGAAAATGTCATGTCTTTTGCGGACATAGTGAGAGGCCACAAAAAAAATCCTAACATTCAAGAAAGTTCCTCTTTCCCTCCTGAACTTCCAAAAAATGACATATCAGATTTTATGAATGATTCTAATAGACTATTTGGCTTGCCGATAACCAGCCTAATTTCCAAAATCAGAGGCTTCTATCGAATTATAAAAAAATGGATGAATCTCAAAAACCAGGTGCATACCTGTGCTTTATTGCATCTCTTTCCCCTTCCTCACCATGAATATCAACGTTATCAGCTCTAACGTCAACTCGCTCTCCAAAGAAAAACAAATAGAAATTGACCTTTTACTAAAAGATACTTCCCCAACTGCAATCTTATTGCAAGAAACTTGCCTTTTAAAAAACCTTAGGAAATGATGTTTTAATAACAAATATGATTTTATTAGAAATAATGAGGGCCGAGGAACAGGAATTCTCCTGCAGAATTCCGTTCGGTTTGAACAAAAACATTTTTCCAATAATCTAATATCAGCAACTATAGCATCAATTCCATTAAACTCGCAACATACTGCTAGTTCGTTAGCACTCGTCTCAATCTACGTTCCCTGTAATGCTGGTCTCTTGTTGCCTTCTGCACTGGACAACCTACTTGTTTCTTTACAGTCTTTTGACTACATCATAATTGGTGGAGATTTTAACTCTAGACATCCCCTTTGGAGTGACTCAGTTACAAATCAAAATGGCTCTATATTAACCTCTTGGTTCCAAGACAATCATTTTCTTGACCTGGATATTGTAGCGGCTCAAGGCCCAACTCGCCCTAGCTCAGGCTCTCATATCGATTTTTTTATTATTTCCTCTAACCTCAGATGCGACAACAACATTGCATGTTTAACTTTAGATTTAATTTCGGATCACTTTTCTGTCTTCATGAATATCCAATTAACACAAAATTTTACACTTCCAGACTTTCCTCAGTTTTCTGCTAACTTTAAAAACACCAATTGGTCTGCTTTCAATTGTTCACTTTGCAATAATCTTTCAAACATAGAAATTCCTACGACCAGAAATTTGTCAAACTCAGAAATAGATAGCTTTATCGAGGCAATTACTGTAGCAATAACCACTAGTATGGATATTCACAGCAAAAAATCTTCCTTGCGGAAAAACTGGTTTAACATAACAGAAACAACTTTAAATTTATTAAAAACTCGAAAAATATGGAAACGAAAACTAAAAAGAATTTTCCACTGCTTTGGGGATCGCATTAACCAGCATTATACTGAGCTATCCGCTCGCATTAACTGCCTTAGTAAAATCATTAAAGATAAGAACCGGTTAAAACTAAACGAAGAATTCAGAAAGAAATTAAGCAGCCTAAAACCTTCCTCAAATGTCTTCAAAGTGATCGATAAAATCACGGGACGAAAAAGAAACTCGAACTCAATAAATGAGGTCTTATCATATAGCGACAGAAACTTCATCTCCTCTTCTGAAAAAGCTGAAGCGTTTGCATCCTTTTACTCTGATTTGTACTCTCTAAAAATTCCACTCACCTATCCCGAATCCTCTCTAGAAGTTACAACTTTTTATAGCTCTTTCTCTGTATGGAATGAAAATCGTCAAATCTCAAATTTCTCATCCTCGAATATATCAGATGACACCAATAATGAATGTTTTACCTCCTCCAATTGTGTAGAGTCAATTATATCCTCACTTAACAATAAAAAATCTGCTGGTCCAGACAAAATCCCTAATTTCATCTTGCGCAAAGCAAAAGCTGTATTAGCCAAATTTCTAACTCCAATACTCAATAATTGCATTAATAATTGCTACTTCCCAGTGAAATGAAAAAAGCTAAACTTATACCAATTAAAAAAAACAACACTCTAAACACAATAGACAATTTCCGACCTATCTCTCTTTTATCCAACTTAAGTAAAATCCTTGAAAAAATAATTCATTCAAAAATGCTTAATTTTTTTGAACAAACTAACCCTTTACAAGCTCAACAATTTGGTTTCAAACGTGGCCACTCTACAGAGCATGCTCTTCTTTATTTCCAGGACAAAATCTTAAACAACCTAAGAAATAAAAATTGTACTGTTGCTTGTGCCTTGGATTTAAAGAAAGCATTTGACTCGGTCTGGCATATGGGCCTAATCTTTAAACTTAACGAGCTAAATCTACCGTCATATATTATTAAAATAATTCAAAACTTCCTCTCTAACCGCAGTATTTCAGTTCTCTTTGAAAACGAAACTTCCTCCTCAATCAGTATTAATGCAGGCGTCCCCCAAGGCTCAATCCTTGGCCCCCTCCTCTTTAACATCTATCTGTATGACTTCTCAATTCACCATCTTAGTTCTGACGCCATACTATATGCAGATGACACCATTCTTTTAAGTCCCAATGAGAGACCGCATGAAGCCCTAAATGCAATTATATCGCATCTAAACGTGGTAATTCATTATTACGAAAAATGGGGAATTTCCTTGAATTTGAATAAATGCGAGTTAATCTGCTTCCGCAATTCCTCTGGCAGAGGTCATCACCTTGCAGTACGAGAGAGTCGTTCTTTAAATCTTGGGTAACCAAATCCCTTTAAAAAAATCAATTAAATATCTAGGTATCCATTTACATGAAAGACTCAAAATGTATCCGCATACAAGGAAAGCCTTGAACAACAGCAGAGCCGCTGCTGCGAAGCTTAAAATTTTACTTAATTCTAAACATGTTGAAAGTAGAACTAAGCTCCTTATGTATAAAACGCTAATCCGGCCCCTTATGGCCTATGGTTTCCTTATCTGGTTCCAAATCACTCCTAATGTCGCACTTAAACTTCTAAGATTTGAACGGTATATATATATATGTATATATATAATAAAAGACGTAGACCATCCGGAAAATGGTACAGCAATAAGTTAATCTATAAAGACTCTGGTATATCCCCTTTGTTTGACTATCTCATTTTCCTTGCCAACAGAAGAATATCTGCACTACAAGATCATGACAACCCTATCCTCCGTAACATGTATACTAATAATATTAACTGGTCTATTAATGATAGGTACTACATGTCGCCAATCAGTATCTCCAATGTGTGCTCCAATGTCTTTTTTCAAAACCCCGATAGTGACCGCTTGTTTACTTCCTCTTTTTACAAAAAACAACTACCTAACACCTACAGAGGCTAAGCAATTCATTTTCTAAATAATAAAAAATATACAAAAACAAATTGAGACTGACAAAATAACATATGGACAAATGTACAAATAAAAATTTTAAAGAAATGTTATTGCATACAAGTAACCTTGTTCCTAAATATTAATAAATTATCACTATAAGTTCCTATACTAAATAGTCTTATGTAAAAATTCACACAGAACCTTGAAATGTGATGATTTTTAACAAAAAAGTCATGTATATAAATTGAATATAGTGCTATAGTTTATTTGGGTTCTCTACCATCATATTCGTTCACTGGCATCAGTAATTTGGATAGAGACACCTATAGGTGTTCCTATCTGTTGTTTTAATTTTTTTACCATCTTTATTATTTATTATTTATTATTTTTTTTGTTATTATTTGTTCTAGGTTAAGTTATATATTAGACATCGTCTTTTTGAGTGGACGTAATTTAAATAAAACGAAAAGACTCAGTCTTAAAAACCTCAATGTACTATAAAATAAAACTAAATTAATATCTAAGTTTTGTAGCCTGACCAATTCTAAGTCGGTAAAATATTCATAAGTAATCCTAAGCGACTATGTAAACATAGAATTAAAAAAAATGTATAAAAAACAAAATCTCAATAAAGTACATACATACATACATAATAAATGTGAGTTAGCTTTATCAACGAGCGGATAGCTTAACTCACCGAATTTTGTGTATAAGAAGCGGATACGTTTTTACATACATTTCATATGGAGTTAGTTGTCATGACAAAAATCGGTCTGAATATTAAAATATAACAAAAATATTGAGCTAATTTCAGTGTCAGCTGCTGAAATATGAGAGCGTTACTCGAATATTTGTACAATTTGGTGAAGTGTTGCCGTGCTTTAATTGATTTAATTGATGGGGATAGCTGGCATAGACAAATAATATGTTTATTAATAAGAAAAGTTATCAAACGGACAAGTTTCCTATTCGTGTGATAGCTAACACGAGCGGATAGTGATTTTTTATTAATACGGGGGTTAATAAATTATTTTAAACTTAAATTATTTTAAATTAAATTATTTTAAATTATAATCTTTCCATTGATCCATACATTATACATTGCATTATATGTTCAAAACCAGATATTTCTAAAAATTTGTTAAGCCTTACAAACCTTAATAAGATTATTTAAATCTTCATTGTGACATAATGTTAAATAAATATTGTTATAATTATTATCACTCGCAAGCTGCAATCTTTCGTAAACAAATGCCTACGTATCATCTTGAAGATCTTCTGGCCTAATCGTATATCCAACGATAAACTTCATCGGAGAACGAGCCAAGAACCTATAGACGTTATTGTGCGAAGGAGAAAGTGGCAGTGGATTGGACACACTACGACGCGACGACAACTCCATTGCAAAATATGCCATGCAGTGGAACCCGCTCACCCAGGCAGGTAGAACAGCGGGAAGCCCTAGGAGAACGTTGCGCAGGACAGTCCAGGAGGAAGCAGGGTCCTTGGGAATGAGTTGGAGGCAGCTCAAACGCGTTGTAGAAAACAGAACAATGGCGCGTAGGCGTTATTCCTCCTCGAGGGGTGAAAGGATTTAAGAAGAAGAAGAAATCCTAACGCTAATATCTGCACGAAACACTAGGATCTCTAGAAAGAAACCATAAAGTCACGAACGAATATCTTTTATTTTTTAATTCGCGTGGGAGGGATCGCACCAGCGACCACATACATAACATGCCTAAAAGCAAACAACGTTTTTGACCCTACATCGACTCTAGTGCCTCTCAAAGTAAAAGCATACACAAATCGGTACTACATATTAATTAATAGCACACTTGGTGCATGAAAACAAAAGTAAACAAAACGCTTAGAACGTTAATTACCCTTTCCATGTATTGCGCTGATTAAGCGGGGCATGGAAATGGTAATGAAATAATAAGGTCGTTCGCTTGTGGAAACAAATATGTCAACGCAGCAGCATAGGCGAACGAACCCAAAAACACTTGACTTGAAATGGTAATGAAATAATAAGGTCGTTCGCTTGTGGAAACAAATATGTCAACGCAGCAGCATAGGCGAACGAACCCAAAAACACTTGACGCGGTCGGTGATATATTACATACGTACATACATACACTATGCTGATAAAGCGATATTATGTAAAATATGAATATCGATGAGTAGGCATTCCTGAGTCGATGCATGGTCAAAAATCGATCAATTGTTTTTGTATAATAGAAGGGAAAATTCACTGAATAAAATCATCTTCACACCTAACGTTGAACAATAATCATCGAGTTTTTTATTTATTAAAGCATCATACCAATTCGGTATTCTGACTCCCTAGAGAGCTCCGGCTTTTGGGTTTACGTTGACACGGCAACACGCCTAACAAGTCAGAAATCGAGCTTGGTATCTAAATCCTTCAAAAAATTAACAGAAAAGTTGTTCCAACAAATTAGGACAACTTAACACGCGCACGCCTCAAGGGGTTCGCACCCTTATAATGATCGGCTATATGCTTGGCACAGCGTGTGCGTTAAGGAAGAGGAGGAGAAAAGAGGAGATGTTTATGAGCTTGTGTGTTGAATGTCTGTGGATCATAGTGATGTGGGAAGACAGAGCTTGGCAGAGCATTCCACATACGTGTTGTACGGCTTAAGAACGAATCCCTTAATTTAACTGTACGTCAGAAGATGGGCTTGAGGGTAAACTGATGAGCGCCACGAGTATTGCGGTTGAATTCAAGGAGAGGTGGCATGCAACTGGCTATTTCTCTTGAGCACCGCTGGTAGAAGAAGCGATAAAACAGTAACAAGCAAGAAACGTTCCTGCGGTGTTCAAGCGAATCTATTGATTTCGCTATAAGCGATAAGTTTTATCGCGTGGTTTTGTATTCTATTTAGCTGATGCAAAGTAGTCTTAGGCGCACCAGACCAGATATGGCAATTGTACTCAAGTTTAGGGCGAATAAAAGCCTTGTATATAGTAGCCAGATCAGAGGGAGTGAAATATTTCTTGCACCTTCTTACCTTGTCTATAGAGCTGATAACTGGAATGTCATTATAAATGAGCGTTGGAATCGACGAAGAGGCTGTATTTTTGATTCTTTTCACGAAAGACCAGAATTTTTAATCCCTTTGGGACATTGTAGAATTTTTGTCGTATGCGAATTTGATTCGCTGAATATGAGCATTGCAATCATTTCTGGCTCGTTTAAAATTTGTTCGGTTTTCCTCTGTAGGGTTTGCTTTGTAAAACCGAAAAAGTAAAACTTCTCTAATCCTAGAAGTCTCTTTACAGCTCGAGTCGTACCATCCATCTTCCTTTGGTTTGATAGACTTATTCCTTCCTGAAAGGGATAAACTTTCTCATACCAATAAGAACGATGTTTGTGATTGCATCAGCGGAGGCTTTTTACGTTGCTATCGCAAAAAATAGCGACCAGTTAATTCTCCAATTGGTTTTTCGTATTGCCATACTGGTTTTTTTTTGAGGTTTTTCTCTAACTACGTGGTTTATTAACGAGAAATTAGCTGATAGTACACAGTGGTCTGACGAGCCTAAAGGCGATAATACATTGAGGGAATATTTATCAGGACGAGAGGTAAGGAACAAGTCAAGAGTGTTTGCGAAATGATATGCAATGTCAGGTATTCGGGCAGGCTCATTTACAAGCTGAGTAAGGTGATTGAACTCAGCGAATCTATAATTTTAAAGACTACATAAATGAGCTTCGTACAGCACTACGAAAAGCCAGAAATATTACAAATAAGATAAAACTGAAAACAACACAAAATAGTAATACCGATTATAGAAACATACTAAAAGCAAATGTCCAATGTAAATAATTATAATAAAGATTTTTCAACAATTTTTTAAATTCTCTATATTAACTTCGTGTGCCCGTGTATTTGTTGGTTTGTTTGTTTGTCGTGGAATCTTGCGATACATTTTTAACCCACTTCCCATAGTCAGATTTAATTGAACAAAATGCACACATGCATACCTCCGATGACAACACTTTCTATTAAAATTTTTGTAAACATTTTGGAGACCACGGGCCCCGGTGTCGTGAGGCCCCATACAAATTAACCCGATTTTCTTCAAATTTTATATACAAGTGTATCTCCGATGGACAACACTTTTTGTGAAAATTTTGGAGACCCCGGGCCCCGGTGTTGTGAGACCCCATACATATTTTTAAAAAAATTACCCTGATTTTCTTCCAATTTTATTTACAAGTGTATCTCCGATGGACAACACTTTTTGTAAAAATTTTGGAGACCCCGGGCACCGAGGTCGTGCGGCCCCATATAATTTGTTTTAAAAAAATTAACCTGATTTTCTTCAAATTTAATATATCTACATGTGTATCTCCGATGGACAACAGTTTTTTTAATTTTTTTGGAGTGAACGGGTCCTGAGGCCCGAGGGATGCCCTTAAATTTTTTTTTAAATTAACCCGATTTTCTATAAATTTTATACACATGTGCATCTCCGACGTACAACACTTTTTGTAAAAATTTTGGAGACCCTCCCCGGGGTCGTGTGGCCCCAAAATTTAAAAAAAAGTTAACCCGAGTTTCTTCAAATTTTATATACTTTTTTATCTCCAATGGACAACACTTTTTATAAAAATTTTGAAGACCCCGGACCCCCATTGTCATGGGCCCCAAAAGTTTTTTTTAAAAAAAATTAGCATCTCTGATGGACAACACTTTTTGTAAAAATTAAAAATTTTGGAGACCCCAGGCCCCGGGTCTTGTGGACCCAAAATTTAAGAAAAAAAGAACCCGATTTTCTTCAAATTTTATATACTTTTTATATCCGATGGACAATACCTGGCCCCAGGGTCATGGGCCCCTAAAAAAATTAGCCCGATTTTTTCTAAATTTTATGTACGTGTGTATCTCCGATTGACAAAACTTTTTGAAAAAGTTTGATAGCCCCGGGGTCATGGGACCCCATAAATTTTTTTAAAAAGATTAACCCACCTGAGACCCGTGTGGTGTCCATGTTAATTTTTTTTTAAAAAACCGAACCCGATTTTCTTCAAATTTTAAACACATACCTATCTCCTATTTAGAGAATTTACATGAAAATTTTTTTCTAAAGGGTGAGGGTATAGTGTAACCCTCACGTCACTAAAAACAATAAAACCGCAAATAAATAAACTAATGTAAACAAACTGCACGTGTTCGGCTAATGACGACACAAACAACGCATAGGCGACACTATATGATTCACACATAAGAAGTAGGTCATTTGCATTGTGCCCTACTCTAACATATTTCAAGTGCATGAAAATGAGCACACATAAGTAATAGAATAATTTCAAGTTCCTCGATAACGATGCACATGATTTGTAAATAACCGTTATTGTTTATAGATATTATTCATTGTAACTATAGATTTCCTACTTTGATTAATAAAATTTAGAGTTAATCTAGCATCCAAAAGTGAAACTTCGCTTTTTTACTCTCACTCACACACTTTTCGTGGATCCTAGATCTAATAAAGCAAAGAGGTCAACAGCGAAAGCTGACTATATTACAAGACCAACACTTGACGCATTGATTCACTTTTGTACTGACTTCAGGGCCATTTCCGTCACAGTGCCAGTGACGTTAGACTTTTCAGCGTACTTAGTCATTTTTTAAATTCTCTATATTAACTTCGCGTGCCCGTGCATACAATTTGAAGAAAATCAAAATTCTTTAAATTTAATACACACATGTTTAATCCTATGGACAACGCTTTTTGTAAAAATTTTGAAGTGGCCCCAAGGCCGAGGCTTCCATATAAATTTTTAAAAATTATCCCGATTTTCTTTAAATTTTATAGACATGTTTATCTCCGATAGAAACACTTTTTGTACTTTCACTTGCACTTAGTGTATCAATTAGATAATTTACATGAAAATTTTTAATTATAAGTTTACATAAAATTAAAAAAATCCCTTTGAGTCAAAAAAGCGGTCTGATATATAAAGTAAATTGTAACAATTGTCATTCATGTTACATTGGAGAAACAAGTAAAACATTCACCCAACGAAATAAACAACATAAAAGAGATGTTGATAATATTAAAAAACTTAGAGACGGACAACAGACTTGCTATAGATCAGCACTCGCTAAACATTGTCACATACTAAGACATGATTTTGATACAGAGTATGTTATTACTTTAGACTATGAAGACAAGAAACATAAGCGACTATTCAAAGAAGCTTGTCACATTTGGCTATCCAGTAGTCCTGTCAACTATAAAGTGGATACCAATAAATTACACAGTAGTTATATTAACCTTATCAAGAATTACACTTAATAATAATTTACTTTAGTACTCGCCAGTTACGTCGAAAATTCGTATTTATGTTTTGTCTATATAATTTTATGTTTACGGATCACTAACTATACCAAATCTTACCAAGAAAATTGGAAAAACATTAAAAAATAAAATAATTTATAGTATTTTAATTTTTAAATCGGTCAAATATGGCGACATAAATAATTTGTTACAATTTTTTTTTATTAATTTCTGAATAGTCAGAAAAATTATTTATTATTTTGTACCTTGTAATGGTCTGAAAGACCGAAATATTGGCTTAATTTTATGTTATAATTTTTAAATTCTCTATATTTACTTCGCGTGCCCGTGGTTGGCTGGCATGCTGGCTGAGTGGTAGGATCTTGTGATCAATATTTAAGCTGTATAATTAAAATTAACCCAATATGTTTATATCTATAATAAATAATAATAATTTTCGCCGCTACAGACCGTTACGTCCAAGGCCTAGCTTCTCGCGACCTTTTGTGTTGTGCATGTATATTTTTGGACACAAATACAATTTAAGGCCGGATCCGAACGGTTAATTAAGAAGCTTTCCGTGACAAGCTATTACTCTCGGAAGAGGTGGGACACCGTGAAAAATACTTTTGGTGTTATTGGGATTCGAACCACGAACCCCTGCTCAGTAGCCATGCTCTTTTCCACTGAGCCACGGCGCCCACATTATATGTGGGAACGAGACGAGTAGAACACCCCATCAACGTCCACCGGATAATGGAACAAGTAGTGTATTCACCTGCTGGCCGCGAACGGATGTATTCCTTTCTTTATTTCAATATCATTCCTTTTTTATTTAATTCCTTTATTATTACAATACTTGCTGTTCCCGGGCGCTTTGCTACACGTACACATGAACCCACAGGGTGATGGGAGTACTATAGCCTATAACCTTCCCTCACCTGCCAATAATTTACGTTGACATTTTTTTAAAAATACGTTTGTAAATGTCATGTTAAAATTTCCTCTTCCATCTATACCTATAACTTTCCCCTACCTGCCAATAATATATCTAGCGGAAATACCCGGCGTTTCCCTGACCCGGCGTTTCTGACCACTTTCAAAATATGCCTATTAAGTGCCTTTTATGGTAGAAAACCCATATGCAAAGTTAGAACGCGATCGGTTGAAGGGTTTGGCAGTCTATACCGGACATACATACATACATACAAAGTTTCACTTTTATATGTATAGATTCTTTGTTATTTCAATATAATTTCATTATATTCTTTATTTCAATAAAACTTCCGCTATCTTTATTCGTATCCCACATTTTGGGGGCTCAACCATTCCAAAGTAAAGTAAAGAAAATCGGCGTTAAGAGAACGGTTACGTGCGGTAGTCAGTGATACAGACAACGGGAAACATTAAAAACGGAACATTTGATGTACAGAAAAAAAGTAAAGAAGATGAGCACGGAAGCCATCATTAAGAAAATAAACCAGATGGAATTACTTCCAGAAGGGTATCGCGACTAGCTAATCGAACGTCTAGTAACACAAGAAGCGCGCTAGGTTGAAGAAACAGTGTCTGAGATGAGAGATGGGACAGACTCTGAAGCGGACACAGAAACAGATTCAGACTCTACCTGACCGGAAGATGTAGAGGGAACGGTTAAAGTCTCGCAAAACAGAAATGTACGATTCTCATTCCAAGATGTAGAGGCAAACATGCGATATTTCTCAGGTGATAATCACTATACCATAAAAAAATGGCTCGAAGACTTCGACGAAACCGCATTGATAATGAAACTGTCGCACATAGAAAAATTAGTGTTTGGGAAACGGCTCCTAAAAGGTACAGCAAGAACTGTAGTATTTGACATGAGGTCAAAGTCGTACAAACGCTTAACCAAGATTTTGAAAGCAGAATTCTAGATAAAAAAATTGAGTTCAGAAGTTCACGAAATGCTACAAGCGGAGAAGAAGAAAAACGACGAAAGTTTTCTGGGCTATATCCACCGTATGAGAGAATTAGCATCACAAGGATATGTAGACATCGAGTCGCTAATAAAATATTTAATTCATGGTATCGATTATCTCGAAGCAAACAAAACTCTGTTATAAACAGTCTATAAAACAGTTTAAAGAAAAAATTTAATTCTATGAAAGTTTTAAAAAATCAAGAACAAAAAACATATGTGTACAGACATAAACTCGAACAGAAAGACAACACATATAAAAAGTCTTTAATACTTTGCCATTACTGTAAGAATGTGGGCCACACAGAAGAAATTTGTAAACAAGAGTTAATTAAATGCTACAAATGTAACAGACAAGGACACAAAGTTATAAACTGTCCAGAAAGCACAGAGAGAACAAACAGTAGCACGAGTAATGTTAATAATGTTAAACTCTGTTATAAACAGTCTATAAAACAGTTTAAAGAAAAAATTTAATTCTATGAAAGTTTTAAAAAATCAAGAACAAAAAACATATGTGTACAGACATAAACTCGAACAGAAAGACAACACATATAAAAAGTCTTTAATACTTTGCCATTACTGTAAGAATGTGGGCCACACAGAAGAAATTTGTAAACAAGAGTTAATTAAATGCTACAAATGTAACAGACAAGGACACAAAGTTATAAACTGTCCAGAAAGCACAGAGAGAACAAACATTAGCACAAGTAATGTTAATGTCAGGCAACAACCGATCAGTCTGCCGTCAATGTTTAAAGAGGTTATCATAAACGGTAAGAATATTCATGCATTACTTGACACAGGCTGCGATCGTAATCTCATGAGCTTGGAAACGTTCGAAAAAACTAGAACTAACTAGAACTAGAAATTCATCAGTTCTAACAAAAGTCGAAATAAGTCTAACAGTTGACAACATACATTTTCTTACAACATTACACATAACGAACAACAATGATCTCCCAGTTGCAGCTATATTAAGAAAAGAATTTATCTAGCAAACTAAGTCAACAATAACTGCAGAAACAATTACTTTAGAAAAACCTAACACAACAGAAATTGTAGCAAGAGCGATGATGGGAATGACAGTGAAAACGACGAGGAAGAAGACAGCAAAATAACAGACCTCATAAAAAAATATGAACCAAAACAAAAAGTACACACAGAAATTAAAACAACAATTATTTTAAAAGAAGAAACTCCAATATATCAAAATCTCCCAAAACGCCGCTGTGCACGGTCGTGCTTCTCGCCAGCGCACGCAAGTGAAAAAATAAAACAAACAACTACATCGCGTTGTGTGGTTGCGCTAAACCACCGGTTCGCGTGATCGAAGTGTAAAGTGCAGTGTGTGTGTCCGTTGTGCCCCATCATCTCCAGCGTATGTTTTTAATGCGGCAGTTTGTTTATGATCTAATTCTTTAGCTTTAAGAATAACGGATAGTCAGTGTTTGTTTTTTTTGGTGATTTAACCCATTTTGTCGTGGCATAAGACTGGCGACAATTTGTGTTAATAATCCAATTTGAAACATGCTCTTCTCAATTCGGTTAAAAGGAGCGGTAAGTTGTAGTTATGTGTAGTTTTCGAGTGGATCTCAGCCACATACGTGGGCTGAGAACGAATTTTTTCGCTGTATTCACTCATGTAAATGTCCACAGTCCAGCAATTCTGGCACTAAGCGAAACTCAGGTATTTGCGATTTCTGATACTTCAGATTTAAATCTGCCTGGGTATTGTGGAATTTAATTTCATATGGCTGAGAGTATGGTACAAAGGCGCAACATCCACTACTGATTTCTTTATAGACAGAGCTTCAACTCTTCACGAGATTGATGCACTGTCTGACTCAATTGCAAGAATTGTCACAAATGATGAAAACACTGAAATCGTTATTGCGGGCGATTTCAATGTACACAATTCTGGGTGGCTTCGCCATTCTGGCCAGACAACACCCGTAGGAATGGATGTTGAGTTGTTCGCTGACTTAAATCAGCTTACTCAGTTTGTAAATGAGCCTACACGGATACCTGACATTGCAAATCATTCCGCAAACACCCTTGACTTGTTCCTTACCTTTCGTCCTGATAATTACTCCGTCAATATATTATCGCCTCTATGCTCGTCTGACCATTGTGTTGTATCAGCTAATTTTTCGTTAATAAACCACGCAGTTACAGAAAAAACTCACAAAAAACAGTATGGCAATACGAGAAAGCCAATTGGGACAACTTCTTTGGGAGTTTTAACTGGTCGCTATTGTTTCGCGATAACAACGTGGATGCCGCCGCTGATGCAATCACAAACATCATTCTTATTGGTATGAGAAGGTTTATCCCCTTCAGGGATAAGTCTATCTAACCAAAGGATGATGGATGGTACGACTCGAGCTGTAAAGAGGCTTCTAGGATTAGAGAGGTATGGTTTCGGTTTTACAAAGCAAACCCTACAGAGGAAAACCGAACAAATTTTATACGAGCCAGAAATGATTGCAAGCCTCATCTCCGGCGAGTCAAATTCGCCTACGACCGAAAATTGAGGCAAAAAATGCTACAGTGTCCCAAAGGTAGTAAGAACATTCACAAATCCGCTGGGCCCGATGGTATTTCCCCATTAGTTCTGAAGAAGTGTTCTTCCAAGCTGGCATTACCATTGCGTAAGCTTTTCCATCTATCCTATTCTTCTGGACTCTTCCCGAGAAGTTGGAAATCGGCCTTTGTCCAGCACATACCCAATAAATGCGAGCTGTCGTCTCCTTCTTCGTACCGACCCGTAGCACTTACATCCATTCTTTCCAAGGTCATAGAAACCCTGATAAATTTTCAGCTCATGAAATATCTTGAAACCAATGAAATCCTTAGTGGCCGGCAGTACGGATTTCGTGGGCAACGTTCCACTGGTGATTTGTTGGTATATCTCACCCAGCAGTGGAACCGGTCTTTGCATCAATTAGGTGAAAGCAAAGCTGTTGCACTCGATATTTCCAAGGCATTTGACAGAGTTTGGCATCAAGCTCTTTTGTCAAAAATACGTGCCTTTGATGACGATGATAAACTGCTTCATTGGATTAGAAGCTATCTTTTGGACCGCTCAATTCAAGTTGTTTTGGACGGATTCAAGTCTGAAATACACCACACAAATGCTGGCGTTCCCCAGGGCTCTGTTCTGTCCCCGACACTCTTTCTCATTTTTATTAATGATCACTTATCTGTGACTTCTAATCCAATTCATTCTCAGCTTCTCATATAAGTTTGAGGAACGTCCCTTCACATCTCATGTGGAACTCAAACAACTTCGTATGTTAAGCACGTTAAATTCTGACCTAGACAGCATTATAAAATGGGGAGAAAACAATCGAGTATAATTTAACGCTTCCAAAACCCAATGCTGTCTCCTGTCGTCCAAGCGAATCCTTAATCCCATGCCATTATCCATGAATGGCACTTGTATTGAGGAAACTGAAAATCTCGCAATTCTCGGTATGTGCGTCAACGACAAGCTTCGTTGGAATAACCACATATTTACCATCCCCTTGCATCAACTAGATAGAATACAAAACTTATCGGTGACGAAAACATTGCTAAATAAATTGATTCTCTTGAACACCGCAGGAACGTCTCCTGCTTGTCACTGTTTTATCGCTTCTTCCACCAGCGGTGCTCAAGAGAAATAGCCAGTTGCATGCCACCTCTCCTTGTATTCAACCGCAATACTCGTGGCGCTCTAAATCCACATCAGTTTACCCTTAAGCCCATCTTCGGACGTACAGTTAAGTTCAGGGTTTCGTTCTTCAGCCGTACAACACGTATGTGGAATGCTATGCCAAGCTCTGTCTTCCCACCTCACTATGATCCACAGGCATTCAAGACACAAGCTCATAGACATATCCTCTTTTCTTCTCTTCTTCCTTAACGCCCAAGCTGTGCCAAGCATATAGCCGAGCATTATAAGGGTGCGAACCCCTTAAAGCGTGCGCGAATTATAAAAAAATAAAAATGTCCAAGCATTCTTGAAACAACTTTTGGACATCGCAAATCGCAAAATTCCAATTGATCGCGCCCGAATGAGATTTCGTTCCCGCCGCACTTCTCTCAAATGCAACTGAATATTCAAGCCGTTGTCGACAAGGTATTCCCAAGTCTAACAACCAACTACAAAAATCCGGATTGGCTGTGAATGTGGAATTTTGGCACCAAAAAATTATGTTGTCAACAATAAGCAAATTCAATTTAAACTGCCAGGCGAAACCGTCCAATACAAATTGATCGACACAGTAATGGCGAATCGCGGCTTTAGCAAATGCGTGACAGTGCATCTTCGTCAATAGCTGCAGAGACACCAACACAGCTACCTATATCCAAAGACTTGATGCAAATCGCTCACGAATAGCTCGATCAAGAGAAAGAATCGATTTAAAGTTGGCGGCATTTCATTACAATATGGATGATGACTACCGGAATCACGAAGACGTAGCGATTAGTGCAAGGGAAAAATGTTTGCTTATATTGTCATGTTTTGAAGATCGCTAAGGAATCCCCTGGAATGTGCTGTTCGAACGGTAAAGTGGTTTTGCCACCACTGATTGAGTTTCCTTAGCCGCTACTACGTTACATTTCTGGCGCTTCTCCGATTTTCAAGCACTTCATTCAAATATCAGAAAGTGCTTTCAAATAAGGTCCTTCGGAGCAACTAAGGTAGTAAACGAAGCCGGGTACATGCCCACCTTCAATGTGCAGATGCCAAATTTCTCCAAATTTATTTCACTGGCAATCAAGTCTTTTCGAAACAGCCCTAGACCAGATGCCGTCAGATGATTACACGGTTGTGATAAGAGGAGACAAGACACCGGCTGGGGAGCCCGAGCGGCACTTCAATACACCGGTGATAGGCCACGTCGCAGTTGTTATGGTCGGCACAGAATTCGAACGACGCGATATTATAATCCACCGGCGTAAAGTGTTCATCGCGTTGCGGTAACTCATCGATCGAATAATGCACTAAAATATCCAGTGCTTTTTCCACGTGGCGAGGATGGGTATCATTTCAACGTAATGCAAATGAACCCTAACACAAATGAGGAGTCGACAAAAAGAGTTTCCTACATGGACTTTTGTGCCTATAGCCTTATGATCTGGCCGAATAAATAAAATTCCGCGAACTCTTTCATCAATTCATTGTCGACATGTACGCGAAAATTGAAAGTGAACATCTGCTTTTCATTCGGTTGAATCAGCAAAAGCTGCGCTTCGAGGAATATGTTCACTTGCGTGATGCGATCGCAAATGATGGAAATGCTGTGAATACTGGCCAAATGGAGATATTGCTAGCGACATACACCGGAAGTCCGCGACACATGCACGAGTACGCTCAAGATCCCATGACATACGTGCGCATGTATGGATGACCAGATCTCTTCATCACATTCCCGTGGAATCCAGCATGGAAAGACATCACCGACCTGTTATTCACCGGCCAAAGTTCAACTCATAGACACGATCTCCTCGCCAGAGTATTCAACCAAAAATGTACATAAGCGCTATCCACGTTAGCTGATCCAAGAAACTCGGTGAAGTCGCCAATTTTCTTATTCAACATTCAAGAGCGACATCCAACAGTTCAACATCTAGCTGTTCATTTGGAAAATGGCCAGCGTGTCTATTTCACCGAACAAAACGCAGAAAATAGAGCCGAGGATCCGCCACACGCCACCGATTTCTTTGCATTGTATTCAACGGACAATTTTGCCAAGACTTTATTATATCCTGAAGTTCCCAAATATTACACTTAGAACACGTCGTCAAAGAAGTTCATCAGGAGAAAGCGTGGCGTAATTGCCCCTGAATATGCTGGTGTGCGTTCTTCTAATGCTTTGGGACGTGTCTACACCGTTTATCCGAATTATGCTGAATGTTATTATTTGTAATTGTTATTGCATACGATCAAAGGTCCAAAATAATTCGTCGCCTTAAAAACCATTAATGGAGATTGGGCTTGCTTGAAAGTGATCAGCATTGGAACACAACGCTAGCGGAGGCATCACTCACTCGTCACCCAAATCAAATACGCACTTTGTTTGCGATCATTTTAACAACATGCGAACCGTCGAATCCACGAGAATTGTGGCACGCGCAACTCATCCTAAGCACGAGTATTCGGACGAGATTTTCAATCAGCTCTACTGCTGATTAAGGACATGTGCATATCCATCAACAACAAAGTCCTTATTCAACTTAGAACGCCGGCTTCGATACGGGATAGAAACAGTGTTCAAAACAGATATCTTGTGCGAGAACAGCACTTCGATGTGAACCAGCAACAACAATATGTGGAAGCCACAAAGTCATGCAACGTGTAACAAATGGAAATGGTGGACATATTTTCCTCGATGCTCCAGGTCATGCTCATTAATTTGATATTGGCGTCGGTTCGAATGCAGAATTGGATTGTGCTCGCAGTGTTATCATCGGGAATTGCATCATCGCGTCGTTTTAGTTTCGTGAACGTTTTTTCCGTATTGCTTTTATCAATGAATCAGGGAGAATTCCGAGAAAATAAAATTATTGAAATCGGCTACAAACGTGAGAAATGTGATATATTGTAAATCACATTTCTCCGATTTAATTCTTAATTTTAATAAAGGTAACCGATCCGAGAAAATCACGCTATCGACGAACATGTGTGTGCTTTTGCTGCAAGACCCAGACCCGTCTGCCCAAGCACAACTTTTGGTCGCGTCACGAATAAGATTTTGTTCCCGTCGAACTTATGTCCAATTTAACTGAATATTCAAGCCGTTGTCGACTAGGTATTCCCAAGTCTAACAACCAACTATAGAAATCCAGTTTAGCTGTGCGAATGTGCATTTTTGTCACCAAAGAATGATGATGTCAACAACCTCAATGAGCATAATCACCGTGAAACTGCCAGGCAAAACAGTCTAATACAAATCGATCGACACAGTAATGGACGAAGAACAAGCCGTCAATGATCCGACTGAATTTTTGAATTCATTGGAACCACCCGGATGCCACCGCACGTATTAACATTGAAGGTTGGATCACCGATGATGCTTTTGTGAAATTTATTTTATTGATAAATACTTTAAATAAATTTTTTGATGTAGATGCGTGAGATTCCATTTCATTAACAAGTCTTGTAAAGTTAGGTTTTAATCACTGGTGCACAATCGAATAGATGCCATTAAGTAGTCATCAGTCAGAGAACTCCTAAATTCCGATTTGATATTTGTCATTTGAGAAAACGCTGCTTCACATAGTTAAGTGGAACAAAAAAGAGCAGGGTAGGCTGTGTCGAGGACACGGTCGTGGGTTTTGATCGTGACAACGTCTGTCCGGGACGAAAGAAAAGAAAACAAAGATCTTGTTGTCTGTGGGACATAAGCACGGACGTATATATTAAAATCTTTTTCTATACTAAATACAAGTCATACAACTTGCACCGTAGATCATCACATACATCATCATCACATCACATTATATATAAATTATTTATAAGCGAATTTTAATGGTCATAACCACGAACTGTGAAATGGCTGCATATTGCATATCACTGCACAAACAGAGTAATCAGCTTTTGGTTTCAACTCATAAAAAAATTTGAGTGGTTTCAAATTAAATTTAAAGAGAAGAGAAGTGAGCAGCACTTACCAATGGATCGAAATGGTATGCTAAGAATGTCGCTTTGAAACATGCAGGCGTGATTAAATTTCTTTTGCATGGTTCTCTCCCTTCTGTAATAGATCAAAGAGTTATTCAATTTATAAAAAGTTGAGTTAATTTAAAATAAATTTTAGAGAAATGAATTGAAAAGAGAAGCATTTCGCTTTGATACATGCAGGCCAATTATTCATCATTAAATTTCTTTTGCAGGGTTGTCTCTCTTCTGTAATTGATCGAAGAGTTATTTACTCTAGTTACTGTAAACATGACTAAGGATAAGATAAGCGAAAAGAAAAGGAAATAGTTGCAAGGAAGCTTGCAGCACTGAATCGAGCAGAGCAGAGGACTGATAGAAAATGAACAGAGACTATACTATCACTACGGCTGCGGTAAAGAATTAAGTAGCCTTCAGCTTGTGCTGCACAAAAAAAATGGCAGGCAGTCGGTATGCACGAAATTGCGGCTATATTTTGAAACGACTTACAGTCTGCTTGTAGGGCGACAATTTGACATTTACATTTTGCTATTTGCATCCCATTTTAAGTAGCTGCGTAAACTGCGCAGTCGATTTTTCTTGCAGCATAAACTGCGCAGCGGCTGAATTCTTAACCGCAGCCTACTACTGCATATGTTTGTTTCGTTCTGCTCTGCTTGATTGTATGTTATAGAAACCACATACATGATCATCAATCACATCACATACAACGAATAAATAATTTATAAGCTGATTGAAATGTTCATAAAAATTTATTGTTTGATGATATTAAATATATCATATCACTGCACAAACATAGTAATGCAGTTACGTCGATAGTAGTAGGAGAAGTAAGAGCTGTTAAAAAAATATGTGCGTCTGTGTTCTTTGACGTTGTGGCCAATATTACGATTAAATTAAAAGGCACGAGTCGCTTGAGAAATTGCTTAGTTCCCGAAATTCCAGACCATAATGATCATATTCCAGAATTCCCATAGGAAGAAGTCTTATAGGCGCATATTAGTCCTGCATTCCGAATTTCATTTAAATCGCTTGAGAAATTGCTTTGTTCCAGAAATTCCAGACCATAATGATCATATTCAAGAATTTCCATAGCAAGAAGTCTTAAGCCGGAACTATAATGTAATTTCATCTCTTTACGCTAGTGTCAAAACCCGACGATTAAATGAGCGAATACAATGAAAATGTATGCTGCGCCCATAATAGCGGTCGCAATAGTTTCGTTACTTTGGCAATCGATTAGATGTGCGCTGGCGAGCGCATTTTCTTAAGAAAACTTGACAGTTGTCATATGTTATTTCGTCGAGGTGACAAAATTACATTATGGTCGGATGAGAAACTTTAGAATCTTTGGAAAGCATTTCGTCGGATTTTGACTTTAACGTAAGGGGGCGAAATTGCATTATAGTTTAGCCTTTATATTCGCATCTTAGTCCTACATTCCGAATTTCATGCGAATAGCTTGAGAAATTGCTTTATTCCAGAAATTCCAGACAATAATGATCATATTCCAGAATTTCCATAGGAAGAAATCTTATAGTCACATCTTAGTCCTACATTCCGAATTTCATGCGAATCGCTTGAAAAATTGCTTTACTCCAGAAATTCCAGACAATAATGATCATATTCCAGAATTTCCGTAGGAAGAAATCTTAGAGTCACATCTTAGCCCTACATTCCGAATTTCATGCGAATCGGTTGAGAAATTGCTTTGTTCCAGAAATTCCAGACCATAATGATTATATTCCAGAATATCCATAGGAACAAGTCTTATAGTCACATATTAGTCCCACATTCCGAGTTTCATACGAATCCCTTGAAAAATTGCTTTGTTCCAGAAATTCCAGACCATAATGATCATATTCCAGAATATCCATAGGAACAAGTCTTACAGTCACATATTAGTCCTACATTCCGAGTTCATACAAATCCCTTAAGAAATGGCTTGGTTCCAAAAATAAATCCCAGACCCTATTGGCCAGATCCCAGAATTTCCATAGGAACAAGTCTTATAGTCACATATTAGTCCTACATTCTGAGTTTCATACAAATCCCTTGAGAAATGGCTTGGTTCCAAAAATCCCAGACCCTATTGGCCAGATCCCAGAATTTCCATAGGAACAAGTCTTATAGTCACATATTAGTCCTACATTCCGAGTTTCATACAAATCCCTTGAGAAATGGGTTGGTTCCAAAAATAAATCCCAGACCCTATTGGCCAGATCCCAGAATTTCCATATGAACAAGTCTTATAGTCACATATTAGTCCTACATTCTGAGTTTCATACAAATCCCTTGAGAAATGGCTTGGTTCCAAAAATCCCAGACCCTATTGGCCAGATCCCAGAATTTCCATAGGAACAAGTCTTATAGTCACATATTAGTCCTACATTCCGAGTTTCATACAAATCCCTTGAGAAATGGCTTGGTTCCAAAAATCCCAGACCCTATTGGCCAGATCCCAGAATTTCCATAGGAACAAGTCTTATAGTCACATATTAGTCCCACATTCCGAGTTTCATACGAATCCCTTGAGAAATGGCTTGGTTCCAAAAATCCCAGACCCTATTGGCCAGATCCCAGAATTTCCATAGGAACAAGTCTTATAGTCACATATTAGTCCTACATTCCGAGTTTCATACAAATCCCTTGAGAAATGGCTTGGTTCCAAAAATCCCAGACCCTATTGGCCAGATCCCAGAATTTCCATAGGAACAAGTCTTATAGTCACATATTAGTCCTTCATTCCGAGTTTCATACAAATCTCTTGAGAAATGGCTTGGTTCCAAAAATAAGAATTTCCATAGGAACAAGTCTTATAGTCACATATTAGTCCTACATTCCGAGTTTCATACAAATCTCTTGAGAAATGGCTTGGTTCCAAAAATAAATCCCAGACCCTATTGGACAGATCCCAGAATTTCCATAGGAACAAGTCTTATAGTCACATATTAGCAATACATTCCGAGTTTCATACAAATCCCTTGAGAAATGGGTTGGTTCCAAAAATCCCAGACCCTATTGGCCAGATCCCAGAATTTCCATAGGAACAAGTCTTATAGTCATATATTAGTCCTACATTCCGAGTTTCATACAAATCCCTTGAGAAATGGCTTGGTTCCAAAAATCCCAGACCCTATTGGCCAGATCCCAGAATTTCCATAGGAACAAGTCTTATAGTCACATATTAGTCCTACACTCCGAGTTTCATACAAATCACTTGAGAAATGGGTTGGTTCCAAAAATTCCAGACCCTATTGGCCAGGTCCCAGAATTTCCATAGGAACAAGTCTTATAGTCACATCTTAGTCCTAGATTCCGAATTTCATGCGAATCGCTTGGGAAATGGCTTGGTTCCAAAAATCCCAGACCCTATGGGCCAGATTCCAGAATTTCCGTAGGAACAAGTCTTACAGTCACATATTAGTCCTACATTCCGAGTTTCATACAAATCTCTTGAGAAATGGCTTGGTTCCAAAAATAAATCCCAGACCCTATTGGCCAGATCCCAGAATTTCCATAGGAACAAGTCTTATAGTCACATATTAGTCCCACATTCCCAGTTTTATACGAATCCCTTGAGAAATGGCTTGGTTCCAAAAATCCCAGACCCTATTGGCCAGATCCCAGAATTTCCATAGGAACAAGTCTTATAGTCACATATTAGTCCTATATTCCGAGTTTCATACAAATCCCTTGAGAAATGGCTTGGTTCCAAAAATCCCAGACCCTATTGGCCAGATCCCAGAATTTCCATAGGAACAAGTCTTATAGTCACATATTAGTTCTACATTCCGAGTTTCATACAAATCCCTTGAGAAATGGCTTGGTTCCAAAAATCCCAGACCCTATTGGCCAGATCCAAGAATTTCCATAGGAACAATTCTTATAGTCACATATTAGTCCTTCATTCCGAGTTTCATACAAATCTCTTGAGAAATGGCTTGGTTCCAAAAATGAGAATTTCCATAGGAACAAGTCTTATAGTCACATATTAGTCCTACATTCCGAGTTTCATACAAATCTCTTGAGAAATGGCTTGGTTCTAAAAATAAATCCCAGACCCTATTGGACAGATCCCAGAATTTCCATAGGAACAAGTCTTATAGTCACATATTAGTCCCACATTCCGAGTTTCATACGAATGCCTTGAGAAATGGCTTGGTTCCAAAAATCCCAGACCCTATTGGCCAGATCCCAGAATTCCCATAGGAACAAGTCTTATAGTCACATATTAGCAATACATTCCGAGTTTCATACAACTCCCTTGAGAAATGGCTTGGTTCCAAAAATCCCAGACCCTATCGGCCAGATCCCAGAATTTCCATAGGAACAAGTCTTATAGTCACATATTAGTCCTACATTCCGAGTTTCATACGAATCCCTTGAGAAATGGCTTGGTTCCAAAAATCCCAGACCCTATTGGCCAGATCACAGAATTTCTAGGAACAAGTCTTATAGTCACATATTAGTCCCACATTCCGAGTTTCATACGAATCCCTTGAGAAATGGCTTGGTTCCAAAAATCCCAGACCCTATTGGCCAGATCCCAGAATTTCCATATGAACAAGTCTTATAGTCACATATTAGTAATACATTCCGAGTTTCATACAAATCCCTTGAGAAATGGGTTGGTTCCAAAAATCCCAGACCCTATTGGCCAGATCCCAGAATTTCCATAGGAACAAGTCTTATAGTCACATATTAGTCCTACATTCCGAGTTTCATACAAATCCCTTGAGAAATGGCTTGGTTCCAAAAATCCCAGACCCTATTGGCCAGATCCCAGAATTTCCATAGGAACAAGTCTTATAGTCACATATTAGTCCTACACTCCGAGTTTCATACAAATCTCTTGAGAAATGGCTTGGTTCCAAAAATAAGAATTTCCATAGGAACAAGTCTTATAGTCACATATTAGTCCTACATTCCGAGTTTCATACAAATCTCTTGAGAAATGGCTTGGTTCCAAAAATAAATCCCAGACCCTTTTGGACAGATCCAAGAATTTCCATAGGAACAAGTCTTATAGTCACATATTAGTCCCACATTCCGAGTTTCATACGAATCCCTTGAGAAATGGCTTGGTTCCAAAAATCCCAGACCCTATTGGCCAGATCCCAGAATTCCCATAGGAACAAGGCTTATAGTCACATATTAGCAATACATTCCGAGTTTCATACAAATCCCTTGAGAAATGGCTTGGTTCCAAAAATCCCAGACCCTATCGGCCAGATCCCAGAATTTCCATAGGAACAAGTTTTATAGTCACATATTAGTCCTACATTCCTAGTTTCATACGAATCCCTTGAGAAATGGCTTGGTTCCAAAAATCCAAGACCCTATTGGCCAGATCCCAGAATTTCCATAGGAACAAGTCTTATAGTCACATATTAGTCCCACATTCCGAGTTTCATACGAATCCCTTGAGAAATGGCTTGGTTCCAAAAATCCCAGACCCTATTGGCCAGATCCCAGAATTTCCATATGAACAAGTCTTATAGTCACATATTAGTAATACATTCCGAGTTTCATACAAATCCCTTGAGAAATGGGTTGGTTCCAAAAATCCCAGACCCTATTGGCCAGATCCCAGAATTTCCATAGGAAAAAGTCTTATAGTCACATATTAGTCCTACATTCCGAGTTTCATACAAATCCCTTGAGAAATGGCTTGGTTCCAAAAATCCCAGACCCTATTGGCCAGATCCCAGAATTTCCATAGGAACAAGTCTTATAGTCACATATTAGTCCTACACTCCGAGTTTCATACAAATCCCTTGAGAAATGGGTCGGTTCCAAAAATTCCAGACCCTATTGGCCAGGTCCCAGAATTTCCATAGGAACAAGTCTTATAGTCACATCTTAGTCCTAGATTCCGAATTTCATGCGAATCGCTTGGGAAATGGCTTGGTTCCAAAAATCCCAGACCCTATTGGCCAGATCCCAGAATTTCCATAGGAACAAGTCTTACAGTCACATATTAGTCCTACATTCCGAGTTCATACAAATCCCTTGAGAAATGGCTTGGTTCCAAAAATAAATCCCAGACCCTATTGGCCAGATCCCAGAATTTCCATAGGAACAAGTCTTACAGTCACATATTAGTCCTACATTCCGAGTTCATACAAATCCCTTAAGAAATGGCTTGGTTCCAAAAATAAATCCCAGACCCTATTGGCCAGATCCCAGAATTTCCATAGGAACAAGTCTTATAGTCACATATTAGTCCTACATTCTGAGTTTCATACAAATCCCTTGAGAAATGGCTTGGTTCCAAAAATCCCAGACCCTATTGGCCAGATCCAAGAATTTCCATAGGAACAAGTCTTATAGTCACATATTAGTCCTACATTCCGAGTTTCATACAAATCCCTTGAGAAATGGCTTGGTTCCAAAAATAAATCCCAGACCCTATTGGCCAGATCCCAGAATTTCCATAGGAACAAGTCTTATAGTCACATATTAGTCCTACATTCTGAGTTTCATACAAATCCCTTGAGAAATGGCTTGGTTCCAAAATCACAGACCCTATTGGCCAGATCCCAGAATTTCCATAGGAACAAGTCTTATAGTCACATATTAGTCCTACATTCCGAGTTTCATACAAATCCCTTGAGAAATGGCTTGGTTCCAAAAATCCCAGACCCTATTGGCCAGATCCCAGAATTTCCATAGGAACAAGTCTTATAGTCACATATTAGTCCTAGATTCCGAGTTTCATACAAATCCCTTGAGAAATGGCTTGGTTCCAAAAATCCCAGACCCTATTGGCCAGATCCCAGAATTTCCATAGGAACAAGTCTTATAGTCACATCTTAGTCCTACATTCTGAGTTTCATACAAATCCCTTGAGAAATGGCTTGGTTCCAAAAATCCCAGACCCTATTGGCCAGATCCCAGAATTTCCATAGGAACAAGTCTTATAGTCACATATTAGTCCTACATTCTGAGTTTCATACAAATCCCTTGAGAAATGGCTTGGTTCCAAAAATCCCAGACCCTATTGGCCAGATCCAAGAATTTCCATAGGAACAAGTCTTATAGTCACATATTAGTCCTACATTCCGAGTTTCATACAAATCCCTTGAGAAATGGCTTGGTTCCAAAAATCCCAGACCCTATTAGACAGATCCCAGAATTTCCATAGGAACAAGTCTTATAGTCACATATTAGTCCTACATTCCGAGTTTCATACAAATCCCTTGAGAAATGGCTTGGTTCCAAAAATAAATCCCAGACCCTATTGGCCAGATCCCAGAATTTCCATAGGAACAAGTCTTATAGTCACATATTAGTCCTACATTCTGAGTTTCATACAAATCCCTTGAGAAATGGCTTGGTTCCAAAAATCCCAGACCCTATTGGCCAGATCCCAGAATTTCCATAGGAACAAGTCTTATAGTCACATATTAGTCCTACATTCCGAGTTTCATACAAATCCCTTGAGAAATGGCTTGGTTCAAAAAATCCCAGACCCTATTGGCCAGATCCCAGAATTTCCATAGGAACAAGTCTTATAGTCACATATTAGTCCTACATTCCGAGTTTCATACAAATCCCTTGAGAAATGGCTTGGTTCCAAAAATCCCAGACCCTATTGGCCAGATCCCAGAATTTCCATAGGAAGAAGTCTTATAGTCACATATTAGTCCTAGATTCCGAGTTTCATACAAATCCCTTGAGAAATGGCTTGGTTCCAAAAATCCCAGACCCTATTGGCCAGATCCCAGAATTTCCATAGGAACAAGTCTTATAGTCACATATTAGTCCTACACTCCGAGTTTCATACAAATCCCTTGAGAAATGGGTTGGTTCCAAAAATTCCAGACCCTATTGGCCAGGTCCCAGAATTTCCATAGGAACAAGTCTTATAGTCACATCTTAGTCCTAGATTCCGAATTTCATGCGAATCGCTTGGGAAATGGCTTGGTTCCAAAAATCCCAGACCCTATTGGCCAGATCCCAGAATTTCCATAGGAACAAGTCTTACAGTCACATATTAGTCCTACATTCCGAGTTCATACAAATCCCTTGAGAAATGGCTTGGTTCCAAAAATAAATCCCAGACCCTATTGGCCAGATCCCAGAATTTCCATAGGAACAAGTCTTATAGTCACATATTAGTCCCACATTCCGAGTTTCATACGAATCCCTTGAGAAATGGCTTGGTTCCAAAAATCCCAGACCCTATTGGCCAGATCCCAGAATTCCCATAGGAACAAGTCTTATAGTCACATATTAGCAATACATTCCGAGTTTCATACAAATCCCTTGAGAAATGGCTTGGTTCCAAAAATCCCAGACCCTATCGGCCAGATCCCAGAATTTCCATAGGAACAAGTCTTATAGTCACATATTAGTCCCACATTCCGAGTTTCATACGAATCCCTTGAGAAATGGCTTGGTTCCAAAAATCCCAGACCCTATTGGCCAGATCCCAGAATTTCCATATGAACAAGTCTTATAGTCACATATTAGTAATACATTCCGAGTTTCATACAAATCCCTTGAGAAATGGGTTGGTTACAAAAATCCCAGACCCTATTGGCCAGATCCCAGAATTTCCATAGGAACAAGTCTTATAGTCACATATTAGTCTTACATTCCGAGTTTCATACAAATCCCTTGATAAATGGCTTGGTTCCAAAAATCCCAGACCCTATTGGCCAGATCCCAGAATTTCCATAGGAACAAGTCTTATAGTCACATATTAGTACTACACTCCGAGTTTCATACAAATCTCTTGAGAAATGGCTTGGTTCCAAAATTAAGAATTTCCATAGGAACAAGTCTTATAGTCACATATTAGTCCTACATTCCGAGTTTCATACAAATCTCTTGAGAAATGGCTTGGTTCCAAAAATAAATCCCAGACCCTATTGGACAGATCCCAGAATTTCCATAGGAACAAGTCTTATAGTCACATATTAGTCCCACATTCCGAGTTTCATACGAATCCCTTGAGAAATGGCTTGGTTCCAAAAATCCCAGACCCTATTGGCCAGATCCCAGAATTCCCATAGGAACAAGTCTTATAGTCACATATTAGCAATACATTCCGAGTTTCATACAAATCCCTTGAGAAATGGGTTGGTTCCAAAAATCCCAGACCCTATTGGCCAGATCCCAGAATTTCCATAGGAACAAGTCTTATAGTCATATATTAGTCCTACATTCCGAGTTTCATACAAATCCCTTGAGAAATGGCTTGGTTCCAAAAATCCCAGACCCTATTGGCCAGATCCCAGAATTTCCATAGGAACAAGTCTTATAGTCACATATTAGTCCTACACTCCGAGTTTCATACAAATCACTTGAGAAATGGGTTGGTTCCAAAAATTCCAGACCCTATTGGCCAGGTCCCAGAATTTCCATAGGAACAAGTCTTATAGTCACATCTTAGTCCTAGATTCCGAATTTCATGCGAATCGCTTGGGAAATGGCTTGGTTCCAAAAATCCCAGACCCTATGGGCCAGATCCCAGAATTTCCATAGGAACAAGTCTTACAGTCACATATTAGTCCTACATTCCGAGTTTCATACAAATCTCTTGAGAAATGGCTTGGTTCCAAAAATAAATCCCAGATCCTATTGGCCAGATCCCAGAATTTCCATAGGAACAAGTCTTATAGTCACATATTAGTCCCACATTCCCAGTTTTATACGAATCCCTTGAGAAATGGCTTGGTTCCAAAAATCCCAGACCCTATTGGCCAGATCCCAGAATTTCCATAGGAACAAGTCTTATAGTCACATATTAGTCCTATATTCCGAGTTTCATACAAATCCCTTGAGAAATGGCTTGGTTCCAAAAATCCCAGACCCTATTGGCCAGATCCCAGAATTTCCATAGGAACAAGTCTTATAGTCACATATTAGTTCTACATTCCGAGTTTCATACAAATCCCTTGAGAAATGGCTTGGTTCCAAAAATCCCAGACCCTATTGGCCAGATCCAAGAATTTCCATAGGAACAAGTCTTATAGTCACATATTAGTCCTTCATTCCGAGTTTCATACAAATCTCTTGAGAAATGGCTTGGTTCCAAAAATGAGAATTTCCATAGGAACAAGTCTTATAGTCACATATTAGTCCTACATTCCGAGTTTCATACAAATCTCTTGAGAAATGGCTTGGTTCCAAAAATAAATCCCAGACCCTATTGGACAGATCCCAGAATTTCCATAGGAACAAGTCTTATAGTCACATATTAGTCCCACATTCCGAGTTTCATACGAATGCCTTGAGAAATGGCTTGGTTCCAAAAATCCCAGACCCTATTGGCCAGATCCCAGAATTCCCATAGGAACAAGTCTTATAGTCACATATTAGCAATACATTCCGAGTTTCATACAACTCCCTTGAGAAATGGCTTGGTTCCAAAAATCCCAGACCCTATCGGCCAGATCCCAGAATTTCCATAGGAACAAGTCTTATAGTCACATATTAGTCCTACATTCCGAGTTTCATACGAATCCCTTGAGAAATGGCTTGGTTCCAAAAATCCCAGACCCTATTGGCCAGATCACAGAATTTCCATAGGAACAAGTCTTATAGTCACATATTAGTCCCACATTCCGAGTTTCATACGAATCCCTTGAGAAATGGCTTGGTTCCAAAAATCCCAGACCCTATTGGCCAGATCCCAGAATTTCCATATGAACAAGTCTTATAGTCACATATTAGTAATACATTCCGAGTTTCATACAAATCCCTTGAGAAATGGGTTGGTTCCAAAAATCCCAGACCCTATTGGCCAGATCCCAGAATTTCCATAGGAACAAGTCTTATAGTCACATATTAGTCCTACATTCCGAGTTTCATACAAATCCCTTGAGAAATGGCTTGGTTCCAAAAATCCCAGACCCTATTGGCCAGATCCCAGAATTTCCATAGGAACAAGTCTTATAGTCACATATTAGTCCTACACTCCGAGTTTCATACAAATCTCTTGAGAAATGGCTTGGTTCCAAAAATAAGAATTTCCATAGGAACAAGTCTTATAGTCACATATTAGTCCTACATTCCGAGTTTCATACAAATCTCTTGAGAAATGACTTGGTTCCAAAAATAAATCCCAGACCCTTTTGGACAGATCCAAGAATTTCCATAGGAACAAGTCTTATAGTCACATATTAGTCCCACATTCCGAGTTTCATACGAATCCCTTGAGAAATGGCTTGGTTCCAAAAATCCCAGACCCTATTGGCCAGATCCCAGAATTCCCATAGGAACAAGGCTTATAGTCACATATTAGCAATACATTCCGAGTTTCATACAAATCCCTTGAGAAATGGCTTGGTTCCAAAAATCCCAGACCCTATCGGCCAGATCCCAGAATTTCCATAGGAACAAGTTTTATAGTCACATATTAGTCCTACATTCCTAGTTTCATACGAATCCCTTGAGAAATGGCTTGGTTCCAAAAATCCAAGACCCTATTGGCCAGATCCCAGAATTTCCATAGGAACAAGTCTTATAGTCACATATTAGTCCCACATTCCGAGTTTCATACGAATCCCTTGAGAAATGGCTTGGTTCCAAAAATCCCAGACCCTATTGGCCAGATCCCAGAATTTCCATATGAACAAGTCTTATAGTCACATATTAGTAATACATTCCGAGTTTCATACAAATCCCTTGAGAAATGGGTTGGTTCCAAAAATCCCAGACCCTATTGGCCAGATCCCAGAATTTCCATAGGAAAAAGTCTTATAGTCACATATTAGTCCTACATTCCGAGTTTCATACAAATCCCTTGAGAAATGGCTTGGTTCCAAAAATCCCAGACCCTATTGGCCAGATCCCAGAATTTCCATAGGAACAAGTCTTATAGTCACATATTAGTCCTACACTCCGAGTTTCATACAAATCCCTTGAGAAATGGGTCGGTCCAAAAATTCCAGACCCTATTGGCCAGGTCCCAGAATTTCCATAGGAACAAGTCTTATAGTCACATCTTAGTCCTAGATTCCGAATTTCATGCGAATCGCTTGGGAAATGGCTTGGTTCCAAAAATCCCAGACCCTATTGGCCAGATCCCAGAATTTCCATAGGAACAAGTCTTACAGTCACATATTAGTCCTACATTCCGAGTTCATACAAATCCCTTGAGAAATGGCTTGGTTCCAAAAATAAATCCCAGACCCTATTGGCCAGATCCCAGAATTTCCATAGGAACAAGTCTTACAGTCACATATTAGTCCTACATTCCGAGTTCATACAAATCCCTTGAGAAATGGCTTGGTTCCAAAAATAAATCCCAGACCCTATTGGCCAGATCCCAGAATTTCCATAGGAACAAGTCTTATAGTCACATATTAGTCCTACATTCTGAGTTTCATACAAATCCCTTGAGAAATGGCTTGGTTCCAAAAATCACAGACCCTATTGGCCAGATCCCAGAATTTCCATAGGAACAAGTCTTATAGTCACATATTAGTCCTACATTCCGAGTTTCATACAAATCCCTTGAGAAATGGCTTGGTTCCAAAAATCCCAGACCCTATTGGCCAGATCCCAGAATTTCCATAGGAACAAGTCTTATAGTCACATATTAGTCCTAGATTCCGAGTTTCATACAAATCCCTTGAGAAATGGCTTGGTTCCAAAAATCCCAGACCCTATTGGCCAGATCCCAGAATTTCCATAGGAACAAGTCTTATAGTCACATCTTAGTCCTACATTCTGAGTTTCATACAAATCCCTTGAGAAATGGCTTGGTTCCAAAAATCCCAGACCCTATTGGCCAGATCCCAGAATTTCCATAGGAACAAGTCTTATAGTCACATATTAGTCCTACATTCTGAGTTTCATACAAATCCCTTGAGAAATGGCTTGGTTCCAAAAATCCCAGACCCTATTGGCCAGATCCCAGAATTTCCATAGGAACAAGTCTTATAGTCACATATTAGTCCTACATTCCGAGTTTCATACAAATCCCTTGAGAAATGACTTGGTTCCAAAAATCCCAGACCCTATTAGACAGATCCCAGAATTTCCATAGGAACAAGTCTTATAGTCACATATTAGTCCTACATTCCGAGTTTCATACAAATCCCTTGAGAAATGGCTTGGTTCCAAAAATAAATCCCAGACCCTATTGGCCAGATCCCAGAATTTCCATAGGAACAAGTCTTATAGTCACATATTAGTCCTACATTCTGAGTTTCATACAAATCCCTTGAGAAATGGCTTGGTTCCAAAAATCCCAGACCCTATTGGCCAGATCCCAGAATTTCCATAGGAACAAGTCTTATAGTCACATATTAGTCCTACATTCCGAGTTTCATACAAATCCCTTGAGAAATGGCTTGGTTCAAAAAATCCCAGACCCTATTGGCCAGATCCCAGAATTTCCATAGGAACAAGTCTTATAGTCACATATTAGTCCTACATTCCGAGTTTCATACAAATCCCTTGAGAAATGGCTTGGTTCCAAAAATCCCAGACCCTATTGGCCAGATCCCAGAATTTCCATAGGAAGAAGTCTTATAGTCACATATTAGTCCTAGATTCCGAGTTTCATACAAATCCCTTGAGAAATGGCTTGGTTCCAAAAATCCCAGACCCTATTGGCCAGATCCCAGAATTTCCATAGGAACAAGTCTTATAGTCACATCTTAGTCCTAGATTCCGAATTTCATGCGAATCGCTTGGGAAATGGCTTGGTTCCAAAAATCCCAGACCCTATTGGCCAGATCCCAGAATTTCCATAGGAACAAGTCTTACAGTCACATATTAGTCCTACATTCCGAGTTCATACAAATCCCTTGAGAAATGGCTTGGTTCCAAAAATAAATCCCAGACCCTATTGGCCAGATCCCAGAATTTCCATAGGAACAAGTCTTACAGTCACATATTAGTCCTACATTCCGAGTTCATACAAATCCCTTAAGAAATGGCTTGGTTCCAAAAATAAATCCCAGACCCTATTGGCCAGATCCCAGAATTTCCATAGGAACAAGTCTTATAGTCACATATTAGTCCTACATTCTGAGTTTCATACAAATCCCTTGAGAAATGGCTTGGTTCCAAAAATCCCAGACCCTATTGGCCAGATCCCAGAATTTCCATAGGAACAAGTCTTATAGTCACATATTAGTCCTACATTCCGAGTTTCATACAAATCCCTTGAGAAATGGCTTGGTTCCAAAAATAAATCCCAGACCCTATTGGCCAGATCCCAGAATTTCCATAGGAACAAGTCTTATAGTCACATATTAGTCCTACATTCTGAGTTTCATACAAATCCCTTGAGAAATGGCTTGGTTCCAAAAATCCCAGACCCTATTGGCCAGATCCCAGAATTTCCATAGGAACAAGTCTTATAGTCACATATTAGTCCTACATTCCGAGTTTCATACAAATCCCTTGAGAAATGGCTTGGTTCCAAAAATCCCAGACCCTATTGGCCAGATCCCAGAATTTCCATAGGAACAAGTCTTATAGTCACATATTAGTCCTACATTCCGAGTTTCATACAAATCCCTTGAGAAATGGCTTGGTTCCAAAAATCCCAGACCCTATTGGCCAGATCCCAGAATTTCCATAGGAACAAGTCTTATAGTCACATATTAGTCCTAGATTCCGAGTTTCATACAAATCCCTTGAGAAATGGCTTGGTTCAAAAAATCCCAGACCCTATTGGCCAGATCCCAGAATTTCCATAGGAACAAGTCTTATAGTCACATATTAGTCATACATTCCGAGTTTCATACAAATCCCTTGAGAAATGGCTTGGTTCCAAAAATCCCAGACCCTATTGGCCAGATCCCAGAATTTCCATAGGAACAAGTCTTATAGTCACATATTAGTCCTAGATTCCGAGTTTCATACAAATCCCTTGAGAAATGGCTTGGTTCCAAAAATCTCAGACCCTATTGGCCAGATCCCAGAATTTCCATAGGAACAAGTCTTATAGTCACATATTAGTCCTACATTCCGAGTTTCATACAAATCCCTTGAGAAATGGGTTGGTTCCAAAAATCCCAGACCCTATTGGCCAGATCCCAGAATTTTCATAGGAACAAGTCTTATAGTCACATATTAGTCCTACATTCCGAGTTTCATACAAATCCCTTGAGAAATGGCTTGGTTCCAAAAATAAATCCAAGACCCTATTGGCCAGATCCCAGAATTTCCATAGGAACAAGTCTTATAGTCACATATTAGTCCTACATTCTGAGTTTCATACAAATCCCTTGAGAAATGGCTTGGTTCCAAAAATCCCAGACCCTATTGGCCAGATCCCAGAATTTCCATAGGAACAAGTCTTATAGTCACATATTAGTCCTACATTCCGAGTTTCATACAAATCCCTTGAGAAATGGCTTGGTTCCAAAAATCCCAGACCCTATTGGCCAGATCCCAGAATTTCCATAGGAAAAAGTCTTATAGTCACATATTAGTCCTACATTCCGAGTTTCATACAAATCCCTTGAGAAATGGCTTGGTTCCAAAAATCCCAGACCCTATTGGCCAGATCCCAGAATTTCCATAGGAACAAGTCTTATAGTCACATATTAGTCCTACACTCCGAGTTTCATACAAATCCCTTGAGAAATGGGTCGGTCCAAAAATTCCAGACCCTATTGGCCAGGTCCCAGAATTTCCATAGGAACAAGTCTTATAGTCACATCTTAGTCCTAGATTCCTAATTTCATGCGAATCGCTTGGGAAATGGCTTGGTTCCAAAAATCCCAGACCCTATTGGCCAGATCCCAGAATTTCCATAGGAACAAGTCTTACAGTCACATATTAGTCCTACATTCCGAGTTCATACAAATCCCTTGAGAAATGGCTTGGTTCCAAAAATAAATCCCAGACCCTATTGGCCAGATCCCAGAATTTCCATAGGAACAAGTCTTACAGTCACATATTAGTCCTACATTCCGAGTTCATACAAATCCCTTAAGAAATGGCTTGGTTCCAAAAATAAATCCCAGACCCTATTGGCCAGATCCCAGAATTTCCATAGGAACAAGTCTTATAGTCACATATTAGTCCTACATTCTGAGTTTCATACAAATCCCTTGAGAAATGGCTTGGTTCCAAAAATCCCAGACCCTATTGGCCAGATCCAAGAATTTCCATAGGAACAAGTCTTATAGTCACATATTAGTCCTACATTCCGAGTTTCATACAAATCCCTTGAGAAATGGCTTGGTTCCAAAAATAAATCCCAGACCCTATTGGCCAGATCCCAGAATTTCCATAGGAACAAGTCTTATAGTCACATATTAGTCCTACATTCTGAGTTTCATACAAATCCCTTGAGAAATGGCTTGGTTCCAAAAATCACAGACCCTATTGGCCAGATCCCAGAATTTCCATAGGAACAAGTCTTATAGTCACATATTAGTCCTACATTCCGAGTTTCATACAAATCCCTTGAGAAATGGCTTGGTTCCAAAAATCCCAGACCCTATTGGCCAGATCCCAGAATTTCCATAGGAACAAGTCTTATAGTCACATATTAGTCCTAGATTCCGAGTTTCATACAAATCCCTTGAGAAATGGCTTGGTTCCAAAAATCCCAGACCCTATTGGCCAGATCCCAGAATTTCCATAGGAACAAGTCTTATAGTCACATCTTAGTCCTACATTCTGAGTTTCATACAAATCCCTTGAGAAATGGCTTGGTTCCAAAAATCCCAGACCCTATTGGCCAGATCCCAGAATTTCCATAGGAACAAGTCTTATAGTCACATATTAGTCCTACATTCTGAGTTTCATACAAATCCCTTGAGAAATGGCTTGGTTCCAAAAATCCCAGACCCTATTGGCCAGATCCCAGAATTTCCATAGGAACAAGTCTTATAGTCACATATTAGTCCTACATTCCGAGTTTCATACAAATCCCTTGAGAAATGGCTTGGTTCCAAAAATCCCAGACCCTATTAGACAGATCCCAGAATTTCCATAGGAACAAGTCTTATAGTCACATATTAGTCCTACATTCCGAGTTTCATACAAATCCCTTGAGAAATGGCTTGGTTCCAAAAATAAATCCCAGACCCTATTGGCCAGATCCCAGAATTTCCATAGGAACAAGTCTTATAGTCACATATTAGTCCTACATTCTGAGTTTCATACAAATCCCTTGAGAAATGGCTTGGTTCCAAAAATCCCAGACCCTATTGGCCAGATCCCAGAATTTCCATAGGAACAAGTCTTATAGTCACATATTAGTCCTACATTCCGAGTTTCATACAAATCCCTTGAGAAATGGCTTGGTTCAAAAAATCCCAGACCCTATTGGCCAGATCCCAGAATTTCCATAGGAACAAGTCTTATAGTCACATATTAGTCCTACATTCCGAGTTTCATACAAATCCCTTGAGAAATGGCTTGGTTCCAAAAATCCCAGACCCTATTGGCCAGATCCCAGAATTTCCATAGGAAGAAGTCTTATAGTCACATATTAGTCCTAGATTCCGAGTTTCATACAAATCCCTTGAGAAATGGCTTGGTTCCAAAAATCCCAGACCCTATTGGCCAGATCCCAGAATTTCCATAGGAACAAGTCTTATAGTCACATCTTAGTCCTAGATTCCGAATTTCATGCGAATCGCTTGGGAAATGGCTTGGTTCCAAAAATCCCAGACCCTATTGGCCAGATCCCAGAATTTCCATAGGAACAAGTCTTACAGTCACATATTAGTCCTACATTCCGAGTTCATACAAATCCCTTGAGAAATGGCTTGGTTCCAAAAATAAATCCCAGACCCTATTGGCCAGATCCCAGAATTTCCATAGGAACAAGTCTTACAGTCACATATTAGTCCTACATTCCGAGTTCATACAAATCCCTTAAGAAATGGCTTGGTTCCAAAAATAAATCCCAGACCCTATTGGCCAGATCCCAGAATTTCCATAGGAACAAGTCTTATAGTCACATATTAGTCCTACATTCTGAGTTTCATACAAATCCCTTGAGAAATGGCTTGGTTCCAAAAATCCCAGACCCTATTGGCCAGATCCCAGAATTTCCATAGGAACAAGTCTTATAGTCACATATTAGTCCTACATTCCGAGTTTCATACAAATCCCTTGAGAAATGGCTTGGTTCCAAAAATAAATCCCAGACCCTATTGGCCAGATCCCAGAATTTCCATAGGAACAAGTCTTATAGTCACATATTAGTCCTACATTCTGAGTTTCATACAAATCCCTTGAGAAATGGCTTGGTTCCAAAAATCCCAGACCCTATTGGCCAGATCCCAGAATTTCCATAGGAACAAGTCTTATAGTCACATATTAGTCCTACATTCCGAGTTTCATACAAATCCCTTGAGAAATGGCTTGGTTCCAAAAATCCCAGACCCTATTGGCCAGATCCCAGAATTTCCATAGGAACAAGTCTTATAGTCACATATTAGTCCTAGATTCCGAGTTTCATACAAATCCCTTGAGAAATGGCTTGGTTCCAAAAATCTCAGACCCTATTGGCCAGATCCCAGAATTTCCATAGGAACAAGTCTTATAGTCACATATTAGTCCTACATTCCGAGTTTCATACAAATCCCTTGAGAAATGGGTTGGTTCCAAAAATCCCAGACCCTATTGGCCAGATCCCAGAATTTTCATAGGAACAAGTCTTATAGTCACATATTAGTCCTACATTCCGAGTTTCATACAAATCCCTTGAGAAATGGCTTGGTTCCAAAAATAAATCCAAGACCCTATTGGCCAGATCCCAGAATTTCCATAGGAACAAGTCTTATAGTCACATATTAGTCCTACATTCTGAGTTTCATACAAATCCCTTGAGAAATGGCTTGGTTCCAAAAATCCCAGACCCTATTGGCCAGATCCCAGAATTTCCATAGGAACAAGTCTTATAGTCACATATTAGTCCTACATTCCGAGTTTCATACAAATCCCTTGAGAAATGGCTTGGTTCCAAAAATCCCAGACCCTATTGGCCAGATCCCAGAATTTCCATAGGAACAAGTCTTATAGTCACATATTAGTCCTAGATTCCGAGTTTCATACAAATCCCTTGAGAAATGGCTTGGTTCCAAAAATCCAAGACCCTATTGGCCAGATCCCAGAATTTCCATAGGAACAAGTCTTATAGTCACATCTTAGTCCTACATTCCGAATTTCATGCGAATCGCTCGGGAAATGGCTTAGTTCCCAAAGTACTGACATTTAAAAGTGTCTAAATTAACAGTGTCACACTTAACAGTGTCTCACAACAGTGGGACATTTAACATTTTACTTTTTGAACATGCACCCCCTTATACCTTGTAGTGAGACGTTGTACCGTCAAAATGCAAATATACTCATTGCCACCGATCTCAATAACGGATATTTTTCTTCTGGTAGTAAATTCCAAAAATTATTTTCATTTGCACGTGCTTTCAGAATTATATCTGATTGTATTGTTAAAATTTCCAACTCTAGGTCCAATGAATTCAATTGAAAAGTATGAGCTAGATTTGATGAAATATCCTCGTTATCGAATTCTCCAAAAGGAAATGAAATAAATTCAAAAATCGGTTGAAGATTATTGAGATTTGCAAATCGTCTCTCAAATTCTTGACGAAAATTTTCTAGTTCAGAACAAAACATTTCAATATTAAGTAAGTAAGTTTAATACATTTTTCTAAATATGGAAAATATTTAAAATTTTGCCTTTTTAATTGTGAGGCAAAATGTTTTAATTTAGCATTAAAAGCATTTACCGAACTGAACAACTCAATAATATTTTTTCCTCTTCCTTGTAATTGTAAATAAATCCATAAGAAATGCTAACTTTTTTACCCAGACTGGATCTTCCGATTGTTCATGTTTTTCTCCCAATGTGTCCAAAAATGCAATAATTTCAGGCAAAAGATTTAGAAATCTTTCCAAAAAGCCTCCTTGGCTGAGCCACCTAACATGACAAAAAAGAAGTAAATCTTTATATTCCGAGTCATTGCTTCAAGTTGACTACGGAATAGACGTCTCCTTAAACTTCGCGCTCTTATCGAATTAGGAATTTTCACTGCCACATCAATAATGTCATTAACATCCATTATTTTTGCACATAAGGCATTATTATGAATTATGCAATGAAATGATATGAAATCAGGAAACAGTTCATTCTGTTTGCAAAGGGCTACGAATCCATTATTTCTACCAACCATTGAAGGTGCTCCGTCAGTAGACAAAGCAACCAATTTATGCAAAGGCAAATTTGTTTTTTCAGCAAATGGCATTGAATTGTTAAAAATTCTTCTTTTACGGAAAAATCGAAAAAAACCATTCCTATAAAAACAATTAATTGTGCAGTATCAACGATATCTGTTGACTCGTCAAACTGCACCGAAAAGAAACTGCAACTTTGTATGTCATCTTCTAGTTTTCGAGTCATTTTTAAAGTTGGAAAATAATTTCTCGCTGCCCTCAAGAAAAGCTTCCTTATAAATTTCCCCATCCCGATAAGGCTTTTTATGTTTTGCCAAAACGTAAGTTATGACATAAGATGCTCCAGTTGCCATTTTGGATTGATGCACAGGCTTTCGAAACAAAAGTTGCTGAGCGGTAAATTGCTTTTTAAATTATCTTATTTTTTGTCTTCTTAATTCTGTATTAACAGGGTATCATTTTCATAAATTTTGTGCAAACTCGAAAAATGTCTTTCAAGATTTCCTTTCTTGGGCAAGGCGACTATAACACGACATATCAAACACAGGCATTTATCCATAAAAAAAATAAAAAAGTAAAGCTCTTCCCATTCATTATGGAAATTATATGTTTTTTGTTTTTTCTTATTCATTTTTATTTTATCTGAAATTAAAATTAATAAATAAAGAATATTAAACCAAAATTTTATTTTATCTAAAATTGAGATTAACCGTTGTTGCGCTGTGTGGGACAATTCACTACCTCTATAACAGAGAGACGAATGCAAAGTTGAATCTCAATTGCCGCGAATGTAACGTGCTTGACAACAACGTAGAAAATAAAATGCCATTTTTACTATTTTTATTGCTTTTTATTTAGCAAAGTATTCGTACTTTGTACATAAAAACATATATGAAATATATTTTAAAATTAAGTATAAATTTTATACTTAATTATTAGCAATCAAATATTACTTGGGTAAGCAATTGTCCGGCATTGGGCGTGACGAGCACCGTAAGAAAAAGGTTAAATATAAAATATTAAACCAAAAATTTTATTTTATCTGAGATTAGATTCTATATTTAATATTCTATATTAGTAAACTAAAATCAAATATTTTCAATAAATTTACTTACGCAAAAATAGAATCTTATCATTTCGAATTGTAAATACGCAATTTCTTTCTCGATGTTTGCTTCACCGTTACACTTCATCACAAAACAAAGTACGGTAAGCAACTGTAAGCCGTATGCACTCTGAGTAGCGACAGCTAGTTGCATCTCACCGCAAGCACAGTATTATGACAAGGTGGGAAGTAAAAATAAAAAATGCGTAGGCGTACGCATAAAATAGAATGAGGAGAATATATACGTGTTTAATTTTAAATTCAGTTTCCCATTTTAAATTAAAAGATTTAAAATAAATCTAGTAAATTATTTAAAATGTCTGCGATCGACTGTCGAACTGCCCACCCCTGAGATAGACCATCAAAAAAACGACTTATCATTCGAATTCAAGCGCTTTGCGCCTTGCATTTGCTATAACCATCATCAAAGCACAAGGCCAATAGTTGACTGTTGCTGGCTTAAATTTGGAAAATTCATGTTTTTCACACGGCCAATTATATTTGGCTGTTTCCCGAGTTGGCACACCGAAGAATTATACCTTTTTACTCCAAATAAAAAAAAATTATTGTCTATCCGCTGGCCTTAAGATGAATTAATAAAATAAATATAATTTCCCATTTGCCCTAAATACATATGTTTGTTTTTTTTTGGCCTAGCAAGGCACTGTACCTATAGATATCTGCTAAAACTTTGTCACATGACCGCCCCCATCCATCCACAAGAAGTCATCTGGCTTTAGATAATTAGTTCTACCAATGCGAAGCTGGGGCGGGTCGCTAGTGTATTATATATAATACGTTTTATATTTCAAACACAAGCTGTAATTCGTCGTAAATGAGTGAATGATGAATACTTGTGGATAAATGCTATGGGAATGTCTGATGGTTTCGGTGTTCAGAGGTTGAACAAAATTCTTAGAAATAAAATAATATATTGATTTTGATTGACCATATTCTATGGTGAACTTTTCAGTAAAATGTGTTTATATATTAAAAAATAATATTTGGCGCGACAGACCATTGCGGTCCAAGGCCTAACTTCTCGCGACCATTTGTGCTGCACATGTTAATTTTTGGACACAAATGGAAGGGAGCTACCATTTAAGGCCGGATCCGAACGGCGAATTGAGAAGCTTTTAATTACTAGGTATTAATTACTCTCGGAACGTTTGTCACCCATTCGCGAGAGGTGGGACACCGTGAAAAATAGTTTTGGTGTTGCTGGAATTCGAACCTGAACCTCCTGCGCAGCAGCCATGTGCACTACCACTGATCCACGGCACCCACAAAAGTTAATTGTTACACTAATAAAAAATGCACATTTGAGTGACCTCAAACAAAATTAACTCAGAAAATTCCGTTAACTTTATGAAACCAGTTAGCACTTCTCTTAATCTCAACGACTTAGTCCTTAGATCTTTTTCTGTTAGGGCCATCTTTTCTTAGGTTTTTTACTATTTTATACAGATCTTCTGTAAGAGAACCGAGTTTTTCCATAGAGTTTAATAAATTTTTGGAGTACCGTAAGATATGAAAGTGAATAAAAAAATTTTTTTTTTTTATACTGATAGTCCTTATTTACTTTTTTGCTTAATATCTTGCGAATGTAGTTCAACCCTAGGATTATTATTATTACCAGCAAAACCGTTACTATGTCTATTCCATAGTTCATTGTTTCGTAATTTTTATTGGTCTCGACTTCGTCGACCTCTTCGACTTTTGACTGGGTTTTTCTAATTTTTCCTTTCTAATTTAAACTGTTTAAAATGCTAGTTAATATATATATAAAATTTTATTTATTTATTATAATTTTTTTTTTTTTTTTTTGAAGAAAATTATTAAATCTAAATTTTTTTGTCGATTATTCTAAACATTTCTACTAAATGTGGGAACTTGTCTACTTCGGCATTTATGAGTCTGGATTACGTCTTCCAATATAAATTCATCGGTATTTTTAGTTTTGTCTAGCTCTGCTTAAGGTGTCATCGAATCATTTGTCGTACGCCTGTTTCTCTGATTGGTTGTTCTTGTTTCCTTTGACTGGTTTGGAATGTTTGTCAGTCTTTTCAACTCAACTAGTTGTTGCTTCTGTCGCGCTTGTCTGCCTCCTCGTTTCTTTGATGGTGATAGTATAGTATAGGCTTCGACTGCTGGCTTCTTCAATTTCTGTCGTCGTCTGTACTCCTCTATTGACAGCGGCTTTGGTCCCACCTGGTCCTGTTCCACTGGAACCTCGGGCTGAAGCAGGGCTTGTGTTTCCCTGATGTAATCGGTCGCAAGTGCAAGTTTCTCTTGCTGTCGTTCGTTGAACGACATGTACGTTTATTTAAAAGACTTTGATAAATAACGACGACTTAGAAAAATTATTTTTCTTGATGAATAACGACTTAGGAAAATTATTCTTGCTCGACGATAAAAAAAAAGACATAAAAAAATATGAAAAATTATTTCAGTACTCAGTATTAAGCCTGAATCTGGCAGGATCCCCATGTAAAGTTGTCCTAAATTGTTGGAACAACTTTGCTTTTAATTTTTTGAAGGATTTAGATACCAAGTTTGATATGTGACTCGTTAGGCGTGTTGCCGTCTCAACGTCTCTAGGGAGTCAGAATATCGAATTGGTATGATGCTTAAATAAATGAAAACTCGATGATTATTGTTCAACGTTAGGTGTGAAGATGATTTTATTCAGTGAATTTTCCCTTCTTTTATACAGAAATAATTGATCGGTTTTCGACAATGCATCGACTCTGGAATGCCTACTCATCGAAATTCATATTTATATGTACGTATGTAATATATGACCAACCGCGTCAAGTGTTTTTGGGTTCGTTCGCCTATGGTGTTGCGTTGACATATTTGTTTCCACAAGCGAACGATCTAATTATTTCATTACCATTTCCCTGCGCCGCTTACTCAGCGCAATGCATGGAAAGGGTAATTAACGTTCTAAGCGGCCGGCGCTCGTTTGCCCATGATGCTTAGATTGCATATTTATTTTCATTATATTTCATAGGCGAACGACCGCCGTTCATAAATTATGCTATTGGAGATGTTTTATATTTTTTGTTACCATGCACCGAGTGTGCCATTAAAGAATACGTATGGGTTATTTTACTTTACTTTTGTTTTCATACACCAAGGGTGCTATTAATTAATACGTAGTCCTGATTTGTCTAAGCTTTTACTTTGGGAGGCACTAGAGTCGATGTAGGGTCAAAAATGTTGTATGCTTTTAGGCATGTTATTTATGTGGTCGCTGGTGCGATCCCTCACAACTATCCTTTTTACACCATAGTCCGAACCAATTCAATTCAATTTCAATTCTTTATTGAGACTTTTTTTCCAAATTATATACATTTAGTTTGACGTTTAACAGTAGCCGACTAGTAAGTATGTCAAGCTATTACAAAGTTCTTAAGTAATTAGACATTTTCTTAAATGTTGATACTGCTGTTTTTAGCTACAAATAGTATTTGTACATTATATGAATAATGTAGAGCCCTGCGCGCAAAAAAAAAACATCCGAACTCGCGAAAAATCTTGAAATCCGCATCCGCAAAATTGATTTTTTTTACAAATTTTCTCTTCATTAAGTATAACAAAAGAAAAACTCTTCATAAAAGTTCCGTAGTTTTTTTTATATCGTTGTTCTGTATAGTTCTGAACAAGTCTGTGAAATGTTATCAGAACTATACAAAACAACGATATTACAAGATACCTAAGGTGCTTTTATGACGGATTTTTTTTGTTATACTAAGAAGACACTTGATCTAACTTACTTGATTTAAAAAAAATATAAATTTTAAATTGGATAAATTTCAAAAAAGCTATCGCGAAATCGACGTTTGTTTAGGAAAACGCATCTATTTATTAACAAATTTGTAATTGAAAGTAAAAAAAAAAAATTCGTTTGTCTTTTTTATCCTGAATTAACTATGAATTTCTCTTATATTTTTTCGTTAGTACAATATATGTTATGTTATTGCAACCTTTAAGAAAGCACAATTTGCAGTTATAATGCATGCGGATACAACGGATGCGGACAAAGTTTAAAAATCCGCATCCGCACTCATCCGCCAAAAACTATTGCGGTTATATCCGCTTTAATCCGCGGATATCCGCGGATATTTCTATCCGATGCAGGGCTCTAGCTATACTGTATTTGTTTGCTCATAGCTTACATCTTTTTCTGCCTCATAGGCACTTATAACTAGTTAACATAACAAAAGAAAAAATAAATCTAGATGTGTGTTGCAATCTATACAAAGGTAACATAAAAAACTAAATTAAATACAAGTTAGCACAAAAAAAAATTTTTTTTTTTTTTTTTTTATTATTATATATATAGACATTCATTTCATTGTCTAGATGTGTGTACGAATCTTATATTAGGTTCTGTAATTTATCGCAGATAATTTCTCGTAGAAGGGCACAATTTTTTTTTTCGACGTTTGTTTAGGAAAACGCATCTATTTATTAACAAATTTGTAATTGAAAGTAAAAAAAAAAAATTCGTTTGTCTTTTTTATCCTGAATTAACTATGAATTTCTCTTATATTTTTTCGTTAGTACAATATATGTTATGTTATTGCAACCTTTAAGAAAGCACAATTTGCAGTTATAATGCATGCGGATACAACGGATGCGGACAAAGTTTAAAAATCCGCATCCGCACTCATCCGCCAAAAACTATTGCGGTTATATCCGCTTTAATCCGCGGATATCCGCGGATATTTCTATCCGATGCAGGGCTCTAGCTATACTGTATTTGTTTGCTCATAGCTTACATCTTTTTCTGCCTCATAGGCACTTATAACTAGTTAACATAACAAAAGAAAAAATAAATCTAGATGTGTGTTGCAATCTATACAAAGGTAACATAAAAAACTAAATTAAATACAAGTTAGCACAAAAAAAAATTTTTTTTTTTTTTTTTTTATTATTATATATATAGACATTCATTTCATTGTCTAGATGTGTGTACGAATCTTATATTAGGTTCTGTAATTTATCGCAGATAATTTCTCGTAGAAGGGCACAATTATGTTGTCCGCGTCATCAGGGCAGATGATATGGTTGGCTGAATCGTTGTGCAGAATATTTACTGGTGACAGATAGTAGTTATCTATTAGTGACTCATTTATGTTTCTCTCAAAAATGGAGCGAACTAATGGGTTTGGGTGTAATTCAATACTGGACATAGATTTCCTTATTATCTCATAAGCGGCACTAATTTTGCTCGATCATACAAAATGTTATTAGAAATCCACTTTTTTTTTAGTTTTCTAAAAGTTTTAGTGCAGTATCTCAGGATCTTGCGCTCAAATAACTCCATTTCGTGAGTTACATTTGGAGAGATTGTAAACCAGGTGGGAAAACTGTAAGTTAAAATTTGTCTTATTAGTGTTTTGTACACTAAAAGCTTAACTTTAGAGGAAAAATAGTTTGATTGCAAATCTCGCTTTATTAAAAGATTTCCTGGCGAGGTTATTAAAGTTGAATCAGTGGTGAAAATTAACACCCAGATATTTAATCTCGGTCTTTAACGGAATGAGCTTTTGGTCAAAGACCAGCTTGAGAGTTTTGTTTTCTCGTACTGCCAAATGGTGTCCTTTTCCGCTAGAGTTTCTAAAACAAATTACTCTACACTTGTCTAAGTTTAATTTCAATGTGGCTAGAGGTAGAAGCGATTAAAGAAGATGAGACAATAAAAAAATCTAAGAGTTAAGACGTTCTGGGAAATGTTGGACTGTTTGGAGAAACTACCTCTAACGTTATAAAGGGTCGTTAAGTCAGCTTTGAAGAAGCTGCCCATTTCTGTTAACAGTTGAATCACCCCATGCTGTGTGACGCGAGTTGAAATCACCACCTAGAATAACTTCATTAAAGTTTTTGGTAAGGGTATAAAGACTATCTAGTTCACCTTTTACAGAGCAGTCTATGTTAGGTCGTATACAGATACTTCCAATCAAGAGATTCCTCTGCTGATTTGTATTACTGCTGTATGTAATACTCGCCAGGTATGTTGAAAATACACTACCTTCAAAGGTTATAACAGAATATTTAGTATTTTCTTAAAATAACTGCGGTTCCACCTAAAGCTTATATTTTGTTAGAATGTTTAGTAGGAATAACCTTTTTTCATGACTAACTATGGAATTTAGTTAAGCGAAAGTATTTTAAGCTTGTTTCGATTCATTACACGACTATTGAAGCAACGAAACTAATGTATTTAAACATTTTATCTTCTACCGAATTAGATTGCATGTACCCGGGCCAAAATTGTCTAATTTTCGTGATTAGATCACTAAGAGAGATACCAAAAAGCTTCTGAGACTCTCCAAGAAAAGATTTAAGAGAAGAACTGGTTGGTTGCTCAACTGTAGCCCCACTTTTAACTGCATTGGAATATTTTAAATTTTTGTTTACTAGGTTTGACTTCGTTGAATTAGCTTGAGATAATATATTAGGAAAGCTCTTGTTGTTAAGAACAGGAATATAAAGCTATATCCTCCAGCGATGTGTCGGCATCCATTCCTTTTAGCAAAACTGGAACCTTCTGACATTCCTTTGGTTTAAAGGAGAATGCTTGTGCCTTAATTTCGCGAATCCTATATTTTGCAAGAAATTTTGCGGATCATCATCTTTAAAGCACATATTATATGGAGGTTCCACTTTTGTGGTTGCTCCTCTCACTTAACTTCGAAATAACCCTCACTGTTTATTTTAAAATAATACTAATAATAATAAAATAATACTTTAAACAACAATGTTCACAACTTTCGGTAAATTATTAACTAATTTTGCACACCAGTTTTATTTTTTTTTTATTACACAAAAAAAACTAAAGAAACTGTTCTGTCGCAAGTCTGACATCGCATGCGCACGAACGCACTTAAAGTACAGCCGCCACTGGTGCGGATACTGTGCTTCGGTACTCTTATATGGCGAATATTAGCTGTATTGCTTTTGTTTTTTTTAAAAAAATTACAACAACAATCACATTGGATAGACCAGAAAATGGTTTAGCGTTAACCCAAAAAAATTTGTGGTTAAGAAATATTAACCAAATTTTTATTTTTAATTCCCACCACCAGAGTCGACTTTTTTAAAATTATATATGTTTAAGTTGGCAATCCTGTTGCAAATTTAGATTTCATTGCGTCATATGTCAAAAGTGCATTCGAATAAAATAAACAAATAAATAAATTTTAAAGAAAAATGAAATCGCTCGATGAAAAATTGAATTGAAATGTTGTTGCTTGCTGTGTGCTGCATAAAGCATAATATATGCGTTAATGAAAGTGACGTATGGAGCGATGCCAGCAATGAAGAGCCAAACAATACCACTGTCGAAAATTAGCATAACGTTGTAGTGGAGCGTCGCCCTGATATTGTGAATCAGCTTCTTCAAAACCATGTATTATAGTTTAAAAAAAAATACATCACCATCAACTAACACAGTACCTTTGAAGTACTACTGAACTGCTGCTGCACTACTTCAAATACTGCCAATACATGAAACAAAAAATTTACCAAAATATGGTTAGTTTTTGCTGTTGCTGATCAGCCGTTAACCAAAAAAAAATACCTAACTCATTTTGGTTGAAAGCAATACAGCTATTGTTGAGTAAGCAGTGTCTTTTGTTGATTAAGCAGTGTCTTTTGTTGATTAGGCAGTGTCTTTTGTTGATTAGGCAGTGTCTTTTGTTGATTAAGCAGTGTCTTTGATTAAACAGTGTCTTTTTAAAATTTAAATTAATTTTTTAAATTTTTTTTTTTTTAAATATATTTCCGAAAAATTTTTAAAATGTTTACACTTTAAATTTTCTCATATTTATGGTTTGTTTGGTTTGGAATCCTATAACTATTAAATGTAACATTATCAAATGGTGGTATCGTTACATATGACTTTTGATTTACAATCGGTTTTGACCAAAAACCTTACATGTGTCAGAATTTCAACGTGAAAAGTCTTTTTCAATCAAACATGGTTGATTGGGCGTTTTCCGTTAAATTTATATATTTTGGTTCGAACATAACAAACATTTTTAAAAAAAAAAATAATTTAAGGAAAAATAATTTTTTCCGAGGAAAATTTTAAAATTTTTTTAAATTTTAGGTTTTTGACTATTTATGGTTCCACATGGTTGTATTGTTGCACATGACTTTATGAATTACAATCGATTTTGACCAAAAACCTTATTATGTCAAAATTTCAACATGAAACGTCTTTTTCAATCAAACATGGTTGATTAGACGTTTTTCCGTGGAACATAAGAAAACATTTTTTGAAAAAAAAAATTTAGGGAAAAATAATTGTTTCAGAGAAAAATTTTAAAATTTTTAAAATTTTCTCATATTTATGGTTTGTTTGGTTTGCAATCCTTTAATTATTAATTGTGACATTACCACATGGTGGTATCCTTGCTGGTGTTGTTGTTAGTGTTAGTGTTTTTGATATTATTGTATTGATGTTATTTTTATTGCTATTATTAATACCGTTTTTATTATTATTTTCAGCAACACGACAACGTGCAATGCTGGAAAAGGCTAGTATCGCTAGCGGAGCAACATTGGCACTTTTGTTCGTGTTAATTTTATGCCTAACAACATATTTGCGTTGTCACCAAAAACACAAGCCTAAAAGAGTGTCGATGCCCACACAACATGGAATGGATGTAGTAGATAATGCACAAAAATCTGAAAAACGTCCGTTTGGACCACATCATTACACAACACTTCCTATGAGCTTCAAATTATAAGAAAAATTTTGTATTTTGTCCAGTATTTATTTTATTTGTTTAACTGTATTACAATATTCGTACATAGTTTTTATCTGCTTGAGATTTTTTTTAATAAAAAATTTTCATTTAACATGGGTGCCAACAGCTGACAAGGCGACCTATATTATATCTAGTGCATGTCCGTACCTTTCATATGTGCAGTGTTCCCTTGCAAATGTCCCTGGAAATCGGGGCTGTTGCGTTGAGGTTGTTGCAAAAACCGAGTCACAAATTTCCGAGTTAAAGATGTAAATACAACACCGAATTTACGAAGAAGTTTATTTAACATTTTAATTAATTTACTTAATTATTAACATTAACAAAAACATAAAAAAATAACAAAAGTTACGAATTCATAGATAGGTAGGAAGATAAAAGTGTGCACATACATATTTTAATGTTTTTTGAAGTCTAAAATTTTTGACTGTGTTTTCTTAGATTCCATATTTTTAAGCACAGCCAACTCCTTCAATTTATGAAGAATAAGAATATCTTCCATTAAAATTAAAATTTCGTTTGACCACTGAATGCATATGTTAAAGGATTGAATAGCAGAGTCTGCTTTAATTTTTGGCTCAATTATATATCTCGCCGCAAATTTTAAGCATTCATTGCTAGCGTTGAATAATCCCGGTCTTTCTTTTATCTTTTTGTGTAGTTGGCGCGCCTTTGATTTTAAAATTTCAATCGTCACTGGCACATAAAGATTTCTCTGCTTTAAGAACCAGTCAAACAATGCTTTTTCACACAACACAAACAATTTTTAACAAACTCTTAGAGCTAAACGCTTACCCGATCCATATTTCACATTAACTATAAATTGTTTTAGTGCACTTTCATTTGGTTTTTAATCTTACTTATGGTAGATTTGTGCCCCTTGTATTCTTTACAGAGCGTATTAACCAGTACACTTTTCCGAGTTTTGCTTAAATCTGACTTTTTGCGCTATAAAAAGCTTAACGACGTTTTTATATACACCCATATTAGGAAGAATAAATGCAACCAACGATCGCGAATGACAAATTAAATGTGTACCCAATATACCATCAGCAACCACCCACAAAAGAAATAGCAAAGAAACTGTTGACATATGCAATATGAACATGAACATTCAAGTTATTGTTTTGTAATTCTCTTTTATTTAAGTCTCGTTTTGTCGCTCAACCGATACACAATAAAAATTGTGCTCAAGTACAAAATAAATTCTTTTCTTTGTTTTATTTTATATGGCTTCCTTGTGTTTGTTTGTTTGCTTTACATTTAAATTTTTTTATTTTTTAGATTAAGATATTTTATTTAACATTTAAGTAATATACAATTTTGACTTAAAACTAAACTTATAACTATTATTAATAAGTGTCGGCTCAACAATAGGGGCCCGACGTATTTACATTGTCTTTTTTTTGTATTGCTTATTATTAAACAATATTATTTACTACTTAATCTACTACATGTTTATATTTAAAGTAATTTAATTTTAAACGATAAATTTTAAAATAAAATAAAAATGGGAAAAAATAAAAGGGGGTATAAACAGGGCGATCTTAAGCCTCTGTAATGTTGATTGTTGGCCTTCTCGTAGAAGGAGACGTCTTGATTATTAAGGATGTCGTTGTATCTAGCATCTGTGAATCCTCTGATGTTTATATAGCGGTGGCTTGGCAGCAGACTTGCCGCGTCGTAAAGTCTTGCAGTCGACACAAACTTATAACTGTTTGGCACCCTCCAGAGTCCTGTACAGATCCTAAGTACCTTCCTTTAATATAGGGAGATCTTCTTCATCGTTGTTGGTGAGACGGTGAACCATATGGGATAGCCATATGTTATCACTGGCCTGATGAGCTGCTTGTAGATGAGAAGCCTGGTGTTGTTGGACAGTCCGTTTCGCCTTCTGCTTTACATTTACAGTTTACATTGATATAACTCTAATAGGTTATGGGCCCAGTTGGTGAACAAGCGACATTAAGTTTCTAAATAAAACAAGAACAGTTTATGCAAAAAGTAAGTGCGAGTGAATATAGTTAAAATGGCGGACTCAAATAAAGCGTTTATAACAAAATTGAACAATGAGAACTATTTTATGTGGAAGTACAAAATGGAGCTTCTGATAATGAAAGACAAATTCTGGAGTGTATTAAGCGAAACAAAACTAGAACCAACGGAAGGTAATGCCAATGCGGAAGCAATTAACAATTAGCAAATTCGCTAATGAAAGAAAAATTCTGGAGTGTATTAAGCAAAACAAAACAAGAACCAACGGAGGGTAATGCCAATGCGGAAGCAATTAACAATTGGCAAATTCGCGGCGATCAGCTCGTGCGTGGATTGGTTTGTCAGTCGAAGACAACCAATTGTGCCATATTCGAAGTAAAACCACGGCGAAAGATGCATGGACGGCATTAAAAACATTCCATGAAAAGGACTCAATGACAAATAAAATGAGCATAATTCGTCGTATTTGTGGTTTAAAAATGAATGAAGGTGGAAACGTTGAAGAGCATTTAAATGAGCTCACGAATTTGTTTCCGAATACATGGCAAGTTGGTGTTATTGTAAGCAGTTTACCACGCAGCTACTATAATTTAGTTGTTTCACTCGAGGCACGACCAGAGGCACGCGTCACATTGTCGTTGGTTCAATCAAAATTAATTACTGAGTATCAACGTCGAAAAGATGCCGACGGCAACGAAAATACAGATTCGGCATTGAAACTACGGCGAAATTTACAGACAAAATTAAGTGTTTATTTTGCAAAAGATCGGGCCACGCAAAGGTTGATTGCCGTAAATATAAATTGTGTAAAGAAAAACACACAAAAGGCGAAAGCGCATCGACCAGTAACAAATATAAAGTTGAAGAAAACGACAGTTTTTTATTTGTGGTTTCATCGGAGAAAAGTTGTGACGGATGGATACTCGATTCGGGTGCTACGAAGAACATTTCAAGTAACAAAAGTTTTTTTGTTTTACTCGATCAAGCGGACTGCAAGAGCTTAAACGTCGCAAACGGTGAAAGCGTACATGTCAAGGGAAAAGGCGTTTGTCACATCGAAATGGTCAATGCAAATGGTGAATCAACAGTGGCAACGGTAACAGATGCTTTGTGCGTGCCGAATATCCAAAGAAATTTGCTGTCAGTGAAAAAGTTGCTTGAAAAGGGCTATGCAGTCAATTTCATTCCGAATTCTAAAACGTTTGAAATTAAATTCGGAGACAAACAAGTGGCAGTAGCAGACATGCAATCGAATTTGTTTAAATTGCGTCAGCCGAACAAAGCGTATGCGGTAAGCGAACATAAAGAAAATGCATTCATCACTGGCATCGCATTTTTGGCCATCGTGATACAGATACAATCAAGCAAATGTGTTCGAAAGGACTAGTTGACGGCATGAAAATCATCGATTGCTTCATCAAGGTTAAATGCGAAGTGTGTCTTAAAGGAAAAACAACACGTTTGCCGTTTCCAAAGCAATCATTGACAAAATCTGCAGCTCCACTCGATCTTATACACACTGACGTTTGCGGACCAATGCAAACAGTTTCGCCAAGCGGTAAGCGGTACGTACTCACATTAATAGACGATTTTTCGCGCTATACGGTGATTTATTTGCTAAGAAATAAATCAGAAGTCGACGAGAAAATAAAGGAGTACGTAGCAATGATAAAAAAAAAATTCTCTACGAATCCAAAAGTTATACGGTCGGATCGAGGAGGAGAGTACACCGGAAAGAACGTCGTGGATTTTTTGAAAAGTGAAGGAATTCAAATTCAGTACACAACACCATACACGCCGCAGCAGAATGGTGTTGCTGAGAGAAAAAATTGTACGCTCATAGAGATGGCTCGTTGCATGCTGTTGGATGCAAATTTACCGAAAACCTTTTGGGCAGAAGCGGTGAATACAGCAAATTACATTCAAAACCGTTAGCCATGCAGATCGATCGAAAAGACACCATATGAGTCGTGGAATCAGCGGAAACCAGCTATTAAACATTTTTCAATTTTTGGTGCTAAATGTTACGTTCATGTGCCATCAGAGAAACGACGAAAATTTGATGATACCGGCGCACCGATGATTTTCGTGGGTTATGACAAAAATTCAAAGGGATTCAGATGCTTAGATCCAGACAAAAATAAATTGGTGATCAGTAGAGACGTGCGTTTTACGACAAATTATGCAAATGAAATCAGCGTTGATTTATCATCAAGAGATGCGAATGTCGAATCAAGTATAATCGACGAAATCGATATGGATGAGTCAACTGAAATCAATCAGAGTAGCGGAGACAACAGAGACATTCCGGTTCATGAGACATCGGTGCATCGCATTTCAAAGTGTGAAAATAAAGGTGTGCCACCGCGAAGATTGATCGACGAAACGATATGGTTTATAAAGTCGTTGAGCCGAAAAGTCTATCGGAGGCATTGTCCAGTGAGGACAAACAACAATGGATTCGCGCAATGAAAAATGAAATCGACTCATTGAAGAAAAATGAAACTTGGCAATTGTGCGAAGGACAGAAAAGCGATTGGCTGCAAATGGGATTATAAAGTTAAAACCGATGATGAAGGAAAAATTTATCGACACAAAGCGCGTTTAGTCGCACAGGGTTTCTCGCAAAAATATGGAACTGATTACGATCAAGTGTTTGCCCCTGTTGCTCGACAAACAACATTCCGAACCCTGTTATCGATTGCATCGAAAGAAAAACTCATCGTGCGACATATTGATGCCAAAGCGACATTTTTGAATAGCAAACTGAATGAAACGATCTACATGAAACAGCCGCCGGGATTCGAGGAAAATAGTCAACTCGTTTGTTTGTTGATAAAAAGTCTATACGGTCTAAAACAAGCGGCGAAATCATGGAACGACGCTATTCATCAAGTATTGATCGATGCGAATTTTCAACAAAGCAAAGCAGATCAATGCTTGTACTCACGAAAGAAACACGGCAAATTGTCATTTCTTCTGATTTATGTCGACGATATGATTGTGGCAGCGAAATCAATCAAAACAGTCAACGAAATAAAGGAAATCATCGCATTGAAATTTGAATTGCAAGATTTGGGTAAAATTAAATTTTACCTCGGAATAGAAATCATCAAGGATGCAAAAAACATTTATCATTTGTGTCAATCAAAATGCATTCAAAGTATTGCTGCGGATTTTGGTCTCAGTGATGCGAAAATTTCAAACGTTCCGATGAGCGTGCACTACGATAAATCCGATGCGGATGATCATTTTTTACTGACAAACACAGATTATCAGAAACTCATCGGGTGTTTGCTTTACATATCGGTGAATACACGACCGGACATTTCAGCGAGCGTTTCAATACTAGCGCAACGAGTGCAACAGCCACGTCAACAAGATTGGAACGAATTGAAGCGGGTGTTGAGATATCTAAAGGGCACTGCGAATATAAAATTGGCATTAAGCAGTGATGACCATTCGGGCGAATTTTTCTACGGATATGCCCACGCAAATTGGGCCGAAAATAGAAAGGATCGAAAATCTAACACCGGTTATGGTTTTTTCGTCACCGGTGGAATCGTGAGTTGGGCATGTCGAAAGCAGAATTGCGTCTCATTGTCATCTACAGAAGTAGAGTTCATCACATTATCTGAAGCATGTCAAGAAGCATTTTGGTTGAGGGGTTTGCTGAACGATTTGCAACAGCCGGTTCAAACAGCAACAACAATCGACGGGGATAACCTGCTTGAAGCTCATCGAACAGGAAAAATTGTCGAATCGCACCAAATACGTGGACACGCGCTATCATTTTGTAAAAGATTACGTGCAACGAAAATTCGTATCATGCGTATATTGCTGTTCCGAAGATATGTTGGCCGATTTTTTAACAAAACCATTGCCGGCAAAGCGACATATTATGCTACGCGAGCGATGCGGAATGAATTAAATTAAACAATAAATAGAATGAGGAGGAGTGCTGACATATGCAATATGAACATGAACATTCAAGTTATTGTTTTGTCATTCTCTTTTATTTTAGTCTCGTTTTGTAGCTCAACCGATACACAATAAAAATTGTTCTCAAGTACAAAATAAATTCTTTTCTTTGTTTTTTTTTATACGGCTTGCTTGTGTTTGTTTGTTTGCTTTACATTTACAGTTTACACTGATATAACTGTAAATTACCGGTCCATACCTTTTGCGGAGTATTGTCTAGACACAAAATAACTTGTGAAGAAACTATATGGAAAAGAAACTAAGTAGAAAATTCGTACACAAAGTTGCGTTTAATTCTTCAATGTTGCGTTTACTGAGTCAACAATGATAAGAATTTTGGTGTTGTGAATAATCGAGGAGTTGAGCACATTAAGGGTTGCGTTAACCGAGGTCGTACTGTAATTCGTTCGTATTCCATAATTTATATGAACTATTAGATGTCAGAACTTAGCTGGGAAAAGCTTTACTGTGTGTTTAATGTTTGTTTCTCAACCGTATATGACAGAATATGTTCAGAATGTACAAAATATGAAATTTTAAATTTTTTTAATAACTTGTTGGAGACTCTGACGTCACAAAAATTAAACGTCATTAAAAACGAACAAAAACCAAACATGAACAAAGCGACAAGCATCAATAGCGTCCATCAGACGATGAACTTGTGATTAGATTAGATTAAGATATTTTATTTAACATTTAAGAAATATACAATTTTGACTTAAAACTAAACTTATAACTATTATTAATAAGTGTCGGCTCAACAATAGGGGCCCGACGTATTTACATTGTCTTTTATTCGTATTGCTTATAATTAAACAATATTTTTGACTACTTAATCTACTACATGTTATATATAAAGTAATTTAATTTTAAACAATAAATTCTAAAAATATTAGAGGGGGTATAAAGAGGGTGATCTTCAGCCTCTGTAATGTTGATTGATGGCCTTCTCGTAGAAGGAGACGTCTTGATTATTAAAGATGTCGTCGAATCTAGCATCTGTGAATCCTCTGATGCGCATGTACCAGGGACTTGACTCGATTTCTTCGCTTCTCAGTCCTTGCATCTCAGGACTTGGATGAGTTTCCAATCCGTCGACGAATTTCCTCGCCATTTGAAACAAGTGATCTGTTATTGGCAGCAGACCTGCTGCTTCGTAAAATCTTGCAGTCGACACAAACTTATAGCTGTTTGGCACCCTCCAGAGTCCTGTACAGATCCATAGTACCTTCCTTTCAAATAGGGAGATCTTCTTCATCGTTGTTGGTGAGACGGTGAACCATATCGCTTTTTTCATTGTTTTTTCGATGTGAGAGTTAAAGTTGAGCCTCTCAGTAAAGTTGATTTCCAGGTACTTAGTCTCTGACTTGGTGTTTATTATCGTGTTATCCGGAAGGGTGATATTTAAGGCTCTGCACCTGCTTGCGATTTTTCTTATCCTTGTTTCGGTTGCTGGTATTCGGAAGCAGACGAGTTCCGTTTTGTTCGCGTTAATCTTCAGTCCCCACAGGTAGTACTCCCAAAGATTTCGGAGGTGTTCCTCCATTCTTCGGGCAGCTATCTCAGGAGAGCGGGAAACGGCATAGGTGATGGAGTCACCCGCAAAAAGCATGGTCCTTGTTCCGGCTGCATTGGTGGGTTGATCCGCCGTGAAGATGCTAAATAGGACTGGTCCAAGTCTGGAGCCTTGGGGAACTCCGACTTTAATCCTTTTCCTTGTCGATGGGCTGCCATACACCTGTACAAAAAAGACCCTGTTAAAAAGAAAATGTTTAATTATTTTCACAATATAATTGGAGAAACCAAATCTAATAAGTTTGTACAGTAGGCCGTTGATCCAGACACTATCGAAAGCTTTTTCGATGTCTAGTAAACAGGCTACTGTACTGCTTTTGACGTTTAGTCCTTTAGTGAAGTCACTGTGAAGCTTCATCAGAGGGTGCAGCGTAGAGTGCTTTTCTCGAAAGCCGAACTGAAAGGAAGGAATTAGATTTCTTTCCGAAAAATACTCATTGATCTTTTTACGGATCAAGGATTCCAATATTTTACTGGTACAACACAGTAAAGCTATGGGGCGGTAACCAGTTACGCTAGAGCGGTTATTTTTCTTGGGAACTGGTACTACTTTGACCACTTTCAAGATGTCTGGAAAGTAACCATTGTTTAGGCAATTGTTGAATCGCCATATTCGGCAGCTTTTTAAGTAAAAAATTGGAAATTCCGTCAGTGCCCGATGATTTTTTAGAGTTTCCACTCATAATTAAATCACTTACAACTGCTGTCCCTGTAAACATATCCACGTCAACGGGTGCGGATTGTCTTCACTGAACTGCACTTCAAAATTTCTTGGGGAAGTTGTGTCTTCCACAAGACTTTCAACCTGCTCTACAAAATCTGGAAGATGAGTTGGTGATTGGTCCGTAAAGCTCCTTTCGAAATGACAGGCAAAGGCTTCGGCTTTTTCAAGAGGACTGGATGCTACTTGCTCTCCAAACGAGATACTTTCTGGAATGGAAATACGTTTTCCGATCACAGAATTCAGCTAGCTTTTTAAAAGCATCCGGGCCTGGTATGATGTTCTGAAGTCGTTTGGTCAGTTCATCTTCCTGATAACTTCGCACAGCTTGACGTAGCATGATTACTGTACAACGCAGTTGCGAGAATACAGACTGATATTCGTCATTAACAGTGTTGAGAGTCCTGTTGAAGATCCTCTGAAGGCGTTTCCTTAGCCTTTGCTTGTCAGCATATATTGCCTGAATATTCTCAGGTAGATGTTGAAACCGATCCCTGCTAGAACGAACAGTTTTCTGCCGATCTATGGCTGTGTTCACTGAAGTCTCGAAATTTCTGATATCATCATCAATTTCATTACTCTCCAGATTTCTACATGCCGCTGGAATTTGTAGTCCAGCTTCGACTTCTGATCTAAGCCGGTTCCAGTTTATGTTCGTTAAGTTGATGTGTAGTTCAGCTGTTGGGGTAACTTGCACAATTCGCTGATTCAACCTCACTCGAAGCTCTATGGCCAAATGATCCGAATCACTATCATGTGCAAAACAGGAATAATTCCTTAATTCCGGCAGAATGTTGACGAAATTTGTCGTTGCCAAGAAGAAATCCAGCATGGATGGTGTCCGAGGATATGTCTTCCGGGGCTGTGAAACAACAGCCATGGTATGGTGCTGAGGATTTGAATCCAGCCAATCTGCAATGGCCTTTCCTTGATTGTTGCACACTTCATCTTGCCATCGGGTGTGCCTAGCGTTAAAATCCCCTCCAACCACACAGTATGTGTGCCTTGAGGAGATGCCGCAGACCGTTTGCAGATCCCGTTGAATGTTTTCCCTCGTTGCATTACAGTGATTGTACACTGATATAACCAACAAGGTCTCAACCTCGTTGACTTTGATGCTGACAGCTGTTGCTTCCATGCTACGCAAACCACTGATTTGCACCTTTTCGCCTGCCATAGTGTCCCTTATAAGGACCGCCGTCCCAGAGCAATCACTGCTTTTGTCGACCCGGTGAATGTTGTATCCGTCTGGACTAAATGGGTTTCTCACTGTGAGATTTGTTTCCTGTAAAAGAAGAATGTCAGGTTTATTAGTTTTAATAAATAATTTTAGTGTTATACGCCTAGCTAACGAATAAATAGAGTTCACGTTATGTGAGAATATACTTATCCTGCTTATTGTGAACATAATTCACAAATAAGTCGACCCAAAACGATTGTTTTGGACCTGTCATCAAGACTGCTATAATTAGCAGGCACGACTTCTCTTGCTTTCTGCAGAATTGTGGAAAGGTCTGGTCCAAATAGCCTTTCCGTATCGTCGAAGATGTTAGATTTTTCAGGAGATGGTGCCGGTTTTGGAGCTTGCTTACTTACTGGTTTTTTGCTTGCTTGGATGGTTAGTGGTGGTTTGTTTATTGTTGCTGGCTTGCTAGCAGTCCCCATAGCAGCTATACTAGCAAAGCTGGGCGAACTTATGCTGCTCCATCTTCTTTTGGGCGGTTTTTACTTTTTCCGCCATTTTTTCTTTATATTTATCGATAGTTTGCAGGATGTCCAGATTTTTGGCAATTTGTGCAGAAGACGTTGTCGTCTTTCTTGTTGTCTACATTTCTCGGACATTGGCCAGGTAAGTGTTCATCCTTGCACTTAACGCATCTATATTTCATGCCGCAATTGCTTGCGACATGTCCAAACTTTTGGCAATTTTTGCATTGGGTAATGCCGGCTGGTTTTAGCTTTTCCCAATGCACCAGCTGGTTCATTAGGAGGGTTTTCGAGCAAACTGCTGCCTTATCGCAGTTCTTCTCAAGTTCGACAATGAAATGGTTAAATTTCCTGTCGTTCCTCTGCGATTTGAAGGGTTTGACCTCCACTACAGGGACACCATCTGCTGTCAACGCTTCCTTGACATCCTTAGTGTCAAAGGAGTGGTGAATACCTTTAAGGACCAACAATTCTTTCCTGTCCTCCTTAGCGGTATAGGTGTTGAATTCAGTCTTTCCCGACTGTAGGAAAGACCGAATTCACTGGTGGCCATCTTTGGTTATGGCCGTAACGACCGATTTGCTGCTATTGAAGTTGCGAATTCTGCAACATATATTGGCACTCCTCGTGAACTTTGAGAGTTCAGCGACGTTTAGTCTAAAGCAGACTATTGGCGGCATGGCAAAAGTTTTTGTTGTTGGTCCCGTAGACTGGGGTTTTTTGGTTGCTGGAACGACAGGTGGTGGTGTCTTTTTAGTGACATTTTGTGACTTTTTTGCCTTGGCTATTTTCTCTACAGCAGTGACATTCGGCGGCTTGCTTCCTTCAACAGTAACTACTGCAGGAGATGTTGGTGGTGATGATGGTCTGGATTCAGACAATCTCCTTTTTGCCTTTACTGGCACGGTTATAGGAGAAGACCCCTCTTTGCGATTGTCTTCTTCTGAATTTTCCTTTCCGATGGTACTGGAATCGGACGCTTCAGTATCCGACTCCTCGCCTAAGGTCATATTTTCCTTATATGAGTTTTATAGGGCTGAAAACAAATTTTCTGAAATTAAATAACTATTAATTATAAATATGTGTCTGAAATGAAAAAAGTAATTAGTAAATTTAAATATCTTAAAAAAGTCGCAGGTAGCGAAATGCTCGCTTTTTGGTATGAGGGTTTTTTTCCGTAGCCGGTAGCAGGTAGATGAGCGATCTGGTGCGAGATCTTTATGAAATGTGCTCGTGTTGAGCGCTCGATGCTGACTGACGATGAACTTGTGTGCCGTAACATGTTGTGCTCGCGGGATATTTGATCGTGTGAGGGGCTGTTCGCGAGTTTCGCGAACCTGATCGCTGGATTTCAAAATATTTTTATTTTTTCTCGTTGTTCGATAACATGTTCATCGTCCGAGCACATGTTGTCAGACCGCCATTCATTTTTTCATTTTAAAAAAAATTTCATGGTGTTCAGTTCGTGAAGATTGCGGACAACAATATATTTAATTTTTGGGATTTTTTTTTTTGGTTGTGTCATATATTGGAAGTTTTTTATCATCATCATTTTATCTTTTCTTTTGTTGCGTTTTTTCATCTTGCTATTAAAGATTAGAGAGCTATTAAATTATTAAAACACACAATGTTATGTGTCAAGTGAACACTGAACAGTGAGGTTGAGTTTAATCTAGTGTTACCTTAAAACAAACAAAAACATATATTTTGTGAGTAATAAACGCAAAATTAGTTGCAAACAATTGCATCCCGTACAAATCATCGTGGACAGATTATTAAATTCTCACGATAATATTGTTAAAGTGAAATAAAAGGTAAAGTATTGTAACGAAGTGTTCCTCAAGTGAGTCAATAGCGCCAGCAGAGAGCTATGGGGTAGAAATCTCTAGTTACCAAGTTCATACCCCGGCATTGACTCGGATATTTTTTAATGTTTAATATCATATATAATAACATATTCATTCGGCCCTATGTCTTTATAGTAAAAGAAAAGGCTTGTATTTGTTATAAACAATGGAGAAAAAGGTGTATTCATATAATAATAGCATTATTAATTCAACAATAATCAGTCAATAAATTATTAGAAATTTCCTTTTGGTGTTGAATATAAATATAATTCTCAACAAGCCTTTACTTTTTATTAAAGACATAGGGACCGAAAACGCAGTACAATCAGAGAAATATACTCCAAAAACCTAACTCGGTGTATACACTGAAAGTGGTTAGAATCTCTCAACGTTCTACACAAACAACTTTTTGAAGGGAACAGTAATCTACTGAACCCCATACATACAACGCAGCTCCTGTAATATTTTAGCAAGAGACAAGTAGATTCAATCGCCTTCTCTTCCTAACGTATTACACCCTGGCTGGAAGTCGACAAGCAATACCCGAAGTGCGAAATAAGTAGATTCAATCGCCTTTTCGTCACTGATGGAAATGATGATGATTAGAAATTTCCTTTTGGTGTTGAATATAAATATAATTCTCAACAAGCCTTTACTTTTTATTAAAGACATAGGGACCGAAAACGCAGTACAATCAGAGAAATATACTCCAAAAACCTAACTCGGTGTATACACTGAAAGTGGTTAGAATCTCTCAACGTTCTACACGAACAACTTTTTGAAGGGAACAGTAATCTACTGAACCCCATACATCCTAACGTATTACACCCTGGCTGGAAGTCGACAAGCAATACCCGAAGTGCGAAATAAGTAGATTCAATCGCCTTTTCGTCACTGATGGTATGTTCTGCCGAAACTCCTCGTGGGCTGGCAAGGGATAAGTAGATTCAATCGCTTTTCCTTACTTGCGCCACATTTTGTTGACCGGCATAGGAAGTAAGTAGATTCAATCGCCTCTTCCTCATTTAAAGCTCATTATGGTCAATCGCATATAGCGGGGAATAGGTGACGTCAGTCTGCGTTTCCCCACTATATCCAGTTCTTTTCAGTCGACTGCGAAGTCCGACTGTGGTATAGGGTATTGGATGCGCCAATCTTCGAATACCTTCTATACATAGGTTTAGGTATATATATATATATATATATATTTATGTAGTTATTCTTAGTTTAAGCACTTGAAAAGCATGTAATTTAGTATTAAATCTCAAGAAGAGAAGAAAAGAAAACAAATAATAAAGACAAAAACCAAAATACCAACAAAAAACCGAATTCTTATTTATAAGGAAAACAAAAACAATTTGTAACACCGACGTAGAGGAGAAGAACACTGGGTAAGCCGGCGAGCGTCACCCGAGCAGAAACGTTACAATATAAAAATTTATATTTCTTTGGCAATTTTTGGCTTTGTATGGTACCAGCTGACAGCGAAATTGGCGCTATTATTCAGCTTTCGACTGTGGAACCTAAATTGTGGAACCTAGACCGCTAAGCTTTTATGTCGTTCAAAAGCTTTTCCTCCAATGTCTTAAAAGCTCTCACCAGCATTGCCAACTAAAATAATAAAATCTAAATAAATAAATAATAAAAAATATAAAATAAATTTAATATAAAATGGGAATGGTTAGAACACCTCCGCCAGGAGGAGGAGGAAGTACGAAATCTAAAACCAACCCAAACGCAACAGATCATAAAGTTCTGATATTAGAAAAGGAAAATGTTGATTTACAGAAAAAAATCCAGAAACTAGAGTTACTCTGCAACCAGCTACAAAAAGAAGTATTAAATCTAAAAACTGAAAATAATAAGCTAAAAGAGACTGAAATAAAGTTAGCTGAAAATACCCATCAAAGTGGTAGTGGACTTAAACAGCCTCATACCTACTCAACAGACGAAGATGAGATAATCCAAGAAACTGATTGGACACGGAAAAAAGGAAAAAGAGCTAGCAAGAAGAGAAAAGCTAGAAACTCTCCAGAAACTATCTCTCCAATCACTTCTCGAACACAGAAAGGAGCACCGGTTTCTATACTGCCTACTTTTAAACCTAATAACATAGGCTCTAGCCGATGCAGTTAATAAACTAAAATGGAAAAGTAAGGAGCCGCTAGACATGTTCATGCTGTCATTCAGCCCTGAAGAAAATATAGATAGAATTTATGAAATCAAAAGTATTATGTACAGTAAGGTACAAATAGAGCCATTAAAAAAAAATAAACTCATTCCACAATGTAAAAATTGTCAATCCTATGGACATACTCAAAGATATTGCGGTAAAGATCCGAGATGTGTTAAATGTACAGGTAATCACCACACCAAAGATTGTAAAAAACCAACTAATGAGCCACCAAAGTGCATACACTGCGAACAGGCACACCCAGCCAAATAAAGAGATGTACAGTACCTAAGGAGATACAGAATATAAGGGCTAACAACACTAAAAAGTTAGTTGAAAGACAAACCATTTCGAACGAAAAAGAGCATCACAAAAACAAATTTCATGTTAACACAGAAGAAAGAAAAAAATGACCAAAGTATTGACAAACTAAAAATTAGCACAACATATGCCGAGGCTGCTAGCTCTTCGATTATCACTACCAGTTCCCTAGAGCAACAAGAAGATGATCTGAAACAAACCCTACAGGCCATCCTATTGAAAATTACTAGGATAGAGAATTCAGTTTCCAATCTCGACACAAGAGTAAAACAAACAGAGAGCAACGCTTTTAGCGAGAGCAAAATCAAAGTAACTTAATGACTAAATCACTAAGAATAATGGCATGGAATGCAAATGGACTGTTGCAACATCAAAAAGAGTTACAGGCAGTCCTGGATATAAATAAAATAGACGTTTGTCTCGTTTCCGAAACTCACTTCACCAAAGAATCGTTTATTAAATTCAGATGACATAAAGTCTATCATAACATCCACCCGGACAATTCTGCAGGAAAGCCCACTTACTGGCCGACTGACTCGCAAAAAATCCCCGATCTCATTGACTTCTTCATAGTTAAAAATATCTCAAGAAACTCTTTGCAAATTGAAGAAAGTCATGATTTAAGCTCGGATCACTCACCTATCCTACTGACTATGTGTGAGAGCATTATCCAGAATGTAATTAATCCAGCTCTTACTAGTAAACGCACGGACTGGGTAAGCTTCAAATCAAGTCTTCAAGAGAGGATAGAACCGCGTACACCAATACGATCTAAAGAGCAGCTAGATTCAGAGCTCGATCAATTTATCAGAGTTATCCAAATTTCGGCTTGGGAAAACACTCCTAACATCAAAAAACAATTGAAGCGTAACTACTATCCTCTCGAAATTAGAGAGTTAATTGCCGAAAAGTGGAGAGCGAGAAAGAAATGGCACCAAAGCAGAGCCCCGCAGGATAAAAATAAGTTTAATAAGCTGGTACAGCAAGTTAGACGAACAATTAAGGAACTTAAAGATTCTGAAATTAATTCATTTTTACAAAATCTTAGCAACAATAAAAACACGGAGTACTCGCTCTGGAAAGCCACTAAGAAAATCAAGAGACCAATCATTCACATTCCTCCAATCAAACAACTGGCTGGAAAGTGGGTCAAAAGACCCCCAAAAGGGATCTTCTGAGGGTTCGAGTCAGGAAAAACGCCTACATACTAAACCCACCTAACACACTTCAACCACTCTCCCCGCGGGACTGCCGTTAGGTATTACATCACATTCGTTACAAATCCACACATTGCCGTCCACATGTGCTCAGATCTTAACATATCTTCTAAAATTAATTAATTGGACTTGACAGGCTTCTCCATTCTTTGAAGCGTCTGTTATAAAAAACCGATGATCTGTGTCTTCTTCCAGTTTCGGACAATCTGGGCAGAATGGTGAACTATCGTGTCCAAATCGGTGAAGATATTTACGATAGCCGCCATGTCCTGACAGAAACTGCGTAAGATAGTAAATGCAGTTACCCTGAGATCGGCTTGTCCATACTTCAATTTTCGGGATAAGCTGTAGGTATTTTACATAATCCTTTGATCTCATAGTCTGATTACCAGCCCGTGTACTTATGTATTCCATCTTTTTCCGGCTGGTAATCAAGACTGCTTCCGTTTTCGGCTAATTCCAGACCGGCGGATACTAGCGACTGCTTCGTTCGTGGCTGACTCTATTTCATGTATTGTTTTTGACACGGTAACAACGGCGATATCATCAGCGAATCCAAATATGCTTACCCCTGGTCATTGGTTTCGTACCTCAGCCTTATATTGCTTAAGTAGCTTGAAACTTTATTCCGTAAGTAGTACGGTGCTTCAATTCTAGCGAGTGATCTTCTTATTGAGGACCAATTTGCGGAGTTAAAGGCGTCACTACTGCTCAATATTTCTTTGTGCCCCATCGCCTCTTATCGCTTTCTTTGCAATATTGACCACCGATTTTATGGCGACGACGGGCGAGCGCAATTTTCGAAACCCGAACTGATGATCTGACAGTGCTCCTTTATCATCTGCTATATTAAGCTGTAACGAAGTTGGTTTCTGCACACGAAAAACCAACAACGTCACAAACCGTACGAATAAAATACATACGTACTATATAAACCAAATAATTAGATTTTTCGAAATGCCGACGGCAAAACGCACTTTTGCTACAACATGGAGTGCTATTGCCCATACTAAAAATAAGTCAAATATGCACAATGGTCATACGCCTTCAATATATTTTTCCTTCACAATAGCTTTACGCATAAATTTTTCTTCCCAATGGCTGTAAACATAAACAATTTGTTATGTTCATTTCGCGTATACAGTGTTGTTACCCATATATGATACTAAATCAATAGGCACAGTGACTGTGTACATAAAATAAATAATATTGTTCTTAGCCTTGGTCGGTCCCATGTCATTAGATTTCGTATTAACAAATAATGTGCAGCAGAGATTATTAGTCGGTCACCTGCGGGAGAAAATACAAAATTCCCAACCGGACTCAAGAAAAGAGTATAGACATGGGACGCAAAAACTCAAAGCCAACAGAGAAGACAACACCGAACTATTGCAAATCACTACATTCAATGTTTCTTCGTTGCATGAAAGGCAAGGGAGCGCAATAAGCTGGAACTTTTCCGACCTATCTCACTGCACGCAAGTGAAACATTTAGTAATGCCGAGGCTCTTGCCTGACTTGCTAATTGTCGAACTTTTACCTGCATATAGGGTACGGAGCTTCACTTAGAAACCGCACTCGGCAGCTAAACGCAACGAAGGTTTTAGTGTCTTGCCTGGCCGCTTCCTTCCGAAAATTTCACCTCCTTACCTGACCCCCGAACTCCCTAGTTTTCCTTACCAGTAGTTATGGCAGAAAAACATATTAATATATTAAAATCTCTTGTCACGGTGTTTGTCATCCCACTGCTCCGAAACTGCTCGTTCGATTGTTATGTAATTTTTTATGTATAAAATTAAAATTAGGAAAAAACTGAAAGTGCTGTTATCCATACGATTTTTGTATGAACTCGTGACCATAACACACGATTCGAACGTTGGATTTGCGTAGTTCTTTTTTTGTTTTGTTCGTTATAGTCCTGGGAAACAAAGACAATAGCAAAGGAAAGTCGAAAAATTTGGACAAACAGAAAAAATCGTTTTGTTTCTTATGCTCCTGGTGTCATGTGAACATGAACTTAATACATTAATACTTACCAATACATACTTACCACTGTCAAACATGAACACGCCAATAAAGTCAGTCTCATACTTACCATTGAACCTACAACACGTATTTTCGCTTACTATCATTACATGGTGCCGTAACCTGTTTAATAAAATTATAAAAAATAATATTATAAAACTTAAACGTAAGAAAAAGTGAGAATCCCGGTGAAAGTTGTGCTAAAGAAATATAGAGGGCATCGCATCGGTAAATTTCGTTCGAAAATGTGCCAATAAAATAATAATAAGAAGGTGCAATAGAACGAGAAAAAAATGATTTAAGTGAATTTGAACATAAAGTGCAAAAGAAGAAAGGTTTTTGTGCAAATTGTGCGAAAGAGCATCAAAAAACATATAAAAAAACCGCTCACATGGGACTATGCGAAATTTAAAATATATTGTAAAATAAACATAAAAACACAAAAAATAGAATATTTAAGTGAAACAGAAAACAAAAATACATATGTGATATAGTGGATGATACACGATAAGAAATATATAAAATAAAAACAACCCATAAAAATAAAAAATGTTCATGTAAATTCTCTAATAGAAGATGGGTACATGTTAAAATTGAAGAAAATCGGGCTAATTTTTAAAAAATTTATATGGGCACCCCTCGGGCCACAGGGCCCGTTCACTCCAAAAACTTTACAAAAAATTTTTCCATCGGAGAAAATCGGGTTATTTTTTTAAAAAAAAATTTGGGGCCCAATGACCCTGTGGCCCGGGGTCGCCAAAATTTTTACAAAAAGTGTTTTTCATTGGAGATACATGCATATATAAAATTTGAAGAAAATCGGGTCATTTTTTTTAAAAAATGTTATGGGGTCCCACGAACCCGGGGCCCGGGGTCTCCAAAATTTTTACAAAAAGTGTTGTCTATCAGAGATACACATGTGTATAAAATTTGAAGAAAATCGAGAATAATTGGTAAAATATTTATATGGGAGCCCCCCGACCCCGGGGCCCGAGAGGCCTCAAATTTTAATAGAAAGTGTTGTCTCCGGAAATACACATGTGTGCAATTTCAATAAAATCGGGCTTTGGGAAGTGGGGTAAAAATTGATCGCAAGATTCCACGACAGACGACCGACGACCGACCGACATGCCACGGGCAAGTGAAGTTAACATAGAGAATTTAAAAAATAAAATATCTACAATACACACTCCCACGTGTCGGAGAATTTTTTCCTTCTTTTTCCCGTATGAATGGTTTATTGGTCCTGAAGTGAATAGTTCGGAAATAATACATTTAATTCCAGTAAATAACTATAATATACAGCAAAATGGGATCACTTAAGCCGCCAAAGCCATTATTAAAATATAGTGACAGTGTTATAGCACGTGAGTGGAGTGAATGGATAGACGAATACGAGTGCTATACCATAGCCGCGAAGGTGAACACTGAATCAGCCGATATAAGATTAGCGAATTTCAAAACGGTAATCGGACGTGAAGCAATAAGATTAATAAATAATTTGGGATTAACAGATGAGAAAAAAAAGATTTAGGCGAAATAAAGAAAAAATTAAAAGAACATTTTGTACCAATGCGTAATAAAACATACGAACGATGCAAATTTCACAGGATCCGTCAACAGGAAAGTTAAGCATTTGACGATTTTTTACAAAAAATGCGCGAAGAGGTGCAGAAATGCGAATTCAATAATATCGACGAAATTATCAACGACCAAATCGCGTTAGGAATCCGATGCGAAAATGCACAGAAGATGTTATGGAAAAGCAATTAAAATTTGTCGCGCGGCCGAAAGAGCAAATAAGCAAATTAATGATATAAATGAAGCGGGCTCGTCGGCAAGGGTGAATAGAATCAACAAAGAATTCAAGTGCAAACGGTGCAATACAACGCACGGACCTAAAAGTTGCCCGGCATATAAAAAGAAATGCTTTAAGTGCAGTGGCACAGGACATTTTAGTATCATGTGTAGATCACATAATAATAGAAAAGAAAGTGATTCGAAAAGTGAGTCGAATGATAACAAATCTCACGAGAAGAACAGAGGTCAAAAGAATAAAAAATTTAACGTCATCGAAGGTGATAGTAGTGACAATGTAATAGAATCAACGGGTGACGAGACGGGTTTTAAATTCATTGGTATGATCACCATAGTAAATTCAATAAGTGAAGAAAAGTGGACGGAAAAAGTGCGTGTCGGTAAATACGAGCTTAAAATAAGACTAGACACTGGTGCATTTTGCAATGTAATGTCAAATAAAACGGCAAGAGCGGTCGTCTAAAAAACGCCGACATGCGTCATGAATAAAGTACAGAAATGGAACATACGGTATGATGGTAGTAGCAATACTGAGGGACTTTAGTGAAGACCTATGGCGGTTCTTTTTGCCGTCACAAACGGCCGACCGAATCCGTAACCGTGTACAGACAACTAGAGAAAAAGGGAAGGAATATCTCATGGCCATACAGGCGCTCATGCGATGGCACACCGGTCTGTCGAGTGAGGACAAACTCAGCCGCATTTACGAGAATTTAAGAACTGACTATCGCCATTATATTAAGCGAAGAGAGTTCACAACATTGGCGGAGCTCACACTGCTAATCGAAGACTTCGAATGCCTTATGGGAGAACAACACCCCGCTCGACCTATTTCAGCCGCCGACCGAGCGCCTCCTCTGCGACCAACCCAACCGCACCACCATTCCGACCCAACATAACATATCATAAATCAGTCCTATAACAAACTATGTTCGGAATTTTAACGTAAGATAAGCCGCGTCGCATGAAAGGATCCCTTCGTATCCTTAGACATCTCATTAAATGTGACACGGTACCTTACTGAGGGCTCAGCAAATTTCTTCGATTTTCTGAGAATATAATTTTTTGGACTCCTCACTTGACAGTTTTTATTTATGAGCTGACAGGTATCTGAGAATGAGAATGAGACAACCTCAATATAATTGCTGTATTCCACAAGTATTGACAAGCAATTGCTCACGAAAACTTCTAAAGGCTCAACTATAACGAAATTGAGTGGGATTCACTTAGCTGATGTAAACGACTTATTACGTGTGAACCAGATGGTGTGACCATAATGTGACCTTAAATTACGTGGGGTTAAGCAAAATGTCAATGAAGAGAGACATTCGGTGCGAAAATTTGACAGCTGAGGGAAATTATGCGTATGTTTTTTTATGTCAGAGTAATCGGAGAGATATAGTGGGCGCCGTGGCTCAGTGGGAAAGCGCATGGCTACTGAGCAGGGGTTCGTGGTTAGAATCCCAGTAACACCCAAAAAGTATTTTTCATGGTGTCCCACCTCTCGCGAATGGGTGACAAATGTTCCAAAAGTAAAAACTTGCCTCGGAAAGGTTCTCAATTCGCCGTTCGGATCCGGCCTTAAATTGTAGGTCCCTTCCATTTGTGTCCATATATATACATGCACAACATTTATATGGGCACCCCTCGGGCCACAGGGCCCGTTCACTCCAAAAACTTTACAAAAAAATTTTTCCATCGGAGAAAATCGGGTTATTTTTTTAAAAAAAAATTTGGGGCCCAATGACCCTGTGGCCCGGGGTCGCCAAAATTTTTACAAAAAGTGTTTTTCATTGGAGATACATGCATATATAAAATTTGAAGAAAATCGGGTCATTTTTTTTAAAAAATGTTATGGGGTCCCACGAACCCGGGGCCCGGGGTCTCCAAAATTTTTACAAAAAGTGTTGTCTATCAGAGATACACATGTGTATAAAATTTGAAGAAAATCGAGAATAATTGGTAAAATATTTATATGGGAGCCCCCCGACCCCGGGGCCCGAGAGGCCTCAAATTTTAATAGAAAGTGTTGTCTCCGGAAATACACATGTGTGCAATTTCAATAAAATCGGGCTTTGGGAAGTGGGGTAAAAATTGATCGCAAGATTCCACGACAGACGACCGACGACCGACCGACATGCCACGGGCAAGTGAAGTTAACATAGAGAATTTAAAAAATAAAATATCTACAATACACACTCCCACGTGTCGGAGAATTTTTTCCTTCTTTTTCCCGTATGAATGGTTTATTGGTCCTGAAGTGAATAGTTCGGAAATAATACATTTAATTCCAGTAAATAACTATAATATACAGCAAAATGGGATCACTTAAGCCGCCAAAGCCATTATTAAAATATAGTGACAGTGTTATAGCACGTGAGTGGAGTGAATGGATAGACGAATACGAGTGCTATACCATAGCCGCGAAGGTGAACACTGAATCAGCCGATATAAGATTAGCGAATTTCAAAACGGTAATCGGACGTGAAGCAATAAGATTAATAAATAATTTGGGATTAACAGATGAGAAAAAAAAGATTTAGGCGAAATAAAGAAAAAATTAAAAGAACATTTTGTACCAATGCGTAATAAAACATACGAACGATGCAAATTTCACAGGATCCGTCAACAGGAAAGTTAAGCATTTGACGATTTTTTACAAAAAATGCGCGAAGAGGTGCAGAAATGCGAATTCAATAATATCGACGAAATTATCAACGACCAAATCGCGTTAGGAATCCGATGTGAAAATGCACAGAAGATGTTATGGAAAAGCAATTAAAATTTGTCGCGCGGCCGAAAGAGCACATAAGCAAATTAATGATATAAATGAAGCGGGCTCGTCGGCAAGGGTGAATAGAATCAACAAAGAATTCAAGTGCAAACGGTGCAATACAACGCACGGACCTAAAAGTTGCCCGGCATATAAAAAGAAATGCTTTAAGTGCAGTGGTACAGGACATTTTAGTATCATGTGTAGATCACATAATAATAGAAAAGAAAGTGATTCGAAAAGTGAGTCGAATGATAACAAATCTCACGAGAAGAACAGAGGTCAAAAGAATAAAAAATTTAACGTCATCGAAGGTGATAGTAGTGACAATGTAATAGAATCAACGGGTGACGAGACGGGTTTTAAATTCATTGGTATGATCACCATAGTAAATTCAATAAGTGAAGAAAAGTGGACGGAAAAAGTGCGTGTCGGTAAATACGAGCTTAAAATAAGACTAGACACTGGTGCATTTTGCAATGTAATGTCAAATAAAACGGCAAGAGCAATCGGTGCGGTCGTCTAAAAAACGCCGACATGCGTCATGAATAAAGTACAGAAATGGAACATACGGTATGATGGTAGTAGCAATACTGAGGGACTTTAGTGAAGACCTATGGCGGTTCTTTTTGCCGTCACAAACGGCCGACCGAATCCGTAACCGTGTACAGACAACTAGAGAAAAAGGGAAGGAATATCTCATGGCCATACAGGCGCTCATGCGATGGCACACCGGTCTGTCGAGTGAGGACAAACTAAGCCGCATTTACGAGAATTTAAGAACTGACTATCGCCATTATATTAAGCGAAGAGAGTTCACAACATTGGCGGAGCTCACACTGCTAATCGAAGACTTCGAATGCCTTATGGGAGAACAACACCCCGCTCGACCTATTTCAGCCGCCGACCGAGCGCCTCCTCTGCGACCAACCCAACCGCAGCACCATTCCGACCCAACATAACATATCATAAATCAGTCCTATAACAAACTATGTTCGGAATTTTAACGTAAGATAAGCCGCGTCGCATGAAAGGATCCCTTCGTATCCTTAGACATCTCATTAAATGTGACACGGTACCTTACTGAGGGCTCAGCAAATTTCTTCGATTTTCTGAGAATATAATTTTTTGGACTCCTCACTTGACAGTTTTTATTTATGAGCTGACAGGTATCTGAGAATGAGAATGAGACAACCTCAATATAATTGCTGTATTCCACAAGTATTGACAAGCAATTGCTCACGAAAACTTCTAAAGGCTCAACTATAACTTCTAAAGGCTCAGCTATAACGAAATTGAGTGGGATTTTCTTACATTTTACACACATGTGTATACCCAATAAACAATACTTTTTCGAATTTGGTAGTGATCGGGTCCCGGGTTCGGCCGCAAGGCCCTTATACATTTTTTAAATATTTATACTGGCATCAGATATTCGTCGTCCTTTATGGACTGTGTGCGGTGTGTGCTGCGCAGTCGGCTGCGCTGCATGGTTTTGATGGTGGAGAGAGAGAGAAATGCAAGGAGACATAAATGTTTTATGCTTAATTCAACCTTCTTACTTATTTACTGAATTGTATTTTTATTGATGTCGTTTTTTTTGTTGTCGATATCAACTTACAGATAGAACAACAAGTTTTCACAATATTCTGTCATTTGGCGTTTTCATAAATTAGTTCAGAGCAGTCAAAGAGTTCTCAAGATAAATGTTCGTGTTTCTTATTTGCTCAGAGTATGAGCGTGCTCTAAGTACTCAGAATAAAATGATCTGAGCTTTTTCAATTTTAACATCTGATGTCAAATGTTTGTTTCGATGATTTTCTCCTACAATAAAAAAAAATGGCCCAGGATCGAGGGGCTCCCATATCAATTTCTGCGATTAGAGAATTTAGATGAAAAATTTTAATTTTTATGGGTTGTTTTTTTAACAAATGATATTAGAAGTGATGATAGTGATTCTCAAAGTGGAAATAGTTTTTCAAGTGATACAACGCCGAGTAGAAAGCATGAAATTTGCAATTAAAACTGATTTTGACATTACTCACAAATCTGTTCTACCTCAAGAGTAGGTGCAGAAAAACTGTCCAGAGCAGAGTCATTGAACACAAAGTAGAACAGTCTCAGACAGAAGTTTTTCTCATTGAACACGAAAAACTGTTACTTTTATGCTCTGAACGTTCGGAACAGCACAACAGCACGGAACAGAAACAAAATTATTTTTATTATTAGCTGTATTTTATTTGGAATCCGAATCCTAATTCAAATGTCAAAACCAGCCAAACAGCAGGTTTCCAACAGTGCAATTGTTGTTGTAATTCCCAATTCGAATTCAAATAAAATACAGCTATTATTATTATTCGGAGAGATAATTTAGCTGTCAAAATTCAGAAAACACATGTCTGTTAAAGGAGATCTCCGATCAAAAATCGGGTTTTTTAGGAAAATCGAACATCTTGACAGCCAAAAATCAATCCGCGCTGGATTTTTTGTCAATTCGAGTTTAACATAAGTAGTATTCAAATCCAATAGCAATCAGAAACTGTCTATGAGATTAACGTGGTTACCTCCAAGAAAAGCATTACCACGGTCCTCTTCGGGCGCGGATTCGGTTTTGAAACGCCAATCAAAGCCCATCCACAGTATATTCTATTGCAGATGTATCAGTATAACTGGGTATAAGGGCCCAGCGTTCTCACTGATGGGAGCGAGACCTATCTAAGTCTCTGCCATTCTATGGGTCACGGCACCCGGGTGGTTCAAAAGAAACTCCACGCCTAATTTTGTCTTCCCACTTGGGCATAACGACAGCCACCCCGAAAACTCCGCGAAGGGTCGCTCCATCTGCCGGGGACGGACATTCATCCGTGGGCTCCCCGACACCCGTGGTACCAGAAAATCTCCGCTGGGATTTCGTAGCAACCACGTGGAAGCCAACGGCCAGAAGCTGGACTAGCAACCAGCAGCCAGAAACCACGCAGCCACTACTCCTGTTGAGTTCCTCACAACTCGGGAGTGGTGGCCCATAGTCAGTCAGTTTTACGTCCCTAGGTCGTTCAATTCCGTCCAAGTTGTCCATCTGTCCTTTAGTTCGTAATTAGTCAGTCAGTCTGTCAACGCTGACACCCGCAACACCGAGCTGCCTAGCTCTTCGCCGCCCAAACACCAATCTTGCATACCCATTCAAACATTCAACTTGTTCACTGCAGCTTAAAGCTGATCCGAATTCAAACACACCCATGAGTTCATCACTTAATATCTCCGCGTGAACCCCTGAACAACGATCCTTGGACCGCGTTTCTCGGTCACCGAAACGTCCAGGCCTACCTCGCCGAACTTCTTGTTGCCAACAATCTTCTGTCGTTCGGCATTACTATATACGTACGTATAACGGCCCCACCGTTCCTCAAGGGTTTCACGTCATGAACCCTGACCTTAAGTTCAGGGCCCACTTCCGTGAACACCTTCTTTACCACGTCTTTGGCCGTGGCTCCTGCGTCCCTGCTCTTCACGACCAGGGACCAGGTCTCCACCGGTTTCGGCCCGGCAGCTGGCGTGGTTAGAATCCCAGTAACACCCAAAAAGTATTTTTCATGGTGTCCCACCTCTCGCGAATGGGTGACAAATGTTCCAAAAGTAAAAACTTGCCTCGGAAAGGTTCTCAATTCGCCGTTCGGATCCGGCCTTAAATTGTAGGTCCCTTCCATTTGTGTCCATATATATACATGCACAACACAAATGGTCGCGAGAAGCTAGGCATTGGACCCCAACGATCTGTCGCGCCGAATATTATTAATTTTTTTCAATGAGAAAAAAGGCAGAACAGAACAGCACAAATTTGTGAATAATGTCAAATCAAGTTAGAACAGAAAATTACAGCCATATGTCAAACATAACTTCATTTTCTATTTGCGGATAGTTTATTTAAGTTTTGACTGAGGTGTAAGAGCAATCGTGAAATATAAATTAAAAAAGAATGAAGCTCGACTTTTTTAAATTCTCTATATTAACTTCACTTGCCCGTGGGTCGTCGGTCGGTCGTCTGTCGTGGATTCTTGCGATCAATTTTTAACCCACTTCCCATGGCCCGATTTTATTGAAATTTTGCACACATGTGTATTTCCGGAGACAACACTTTCTATTAAATTTTGAGGCCCCTCGGGCTACGGGGTCGGGGGGCTCCCAAACAAAATTTTTAAAAAATTTACCCGATTTTCTTCAAATTTTACACACATGTGTATACCCAATAAACAATACTTTTTCGAAAATTTGGTAGTGATCGGGTCCCGGGTTCGGCCGCAAGGCCCTTATACATTTTTTAAATATTTATACTGGCATCAGATATTCGTCGCCCTTTATGGACTGTGTGCGGTGTGTGCTGCGCAGTCGGCTGCGCTGCATGGTTTTGATGGTGGAGAGAGAGAGAGAAATGCAAGGAGACATAAATGTTTTATGCTTAATTCAACCTTCTTACTTATTTACTGAATTGTATTTTTATTGATGTCGTTTTTTTTGTTGTCGATATCAACTTACAGATAGAACAACAAGTTTTCACAATATTCTGTCATTTGGCGTTTTCATAAATTAGTTCAGAGCAGTCAAAGAGTTCTCAAGATAAATGTTCGTGTTTCTTATTTGCTCAGAGTATGAGCGTGCTCTAAGTACTCAGAATAAAATGATCTGAGCTTTTTCAATTTTAACATCTGATGTCAAATGTTTGTTTCGATGATTTTCTCCTACAATAAAAAAAAAATGGCCCAGGATCGAGGGGCTCCCATATCAATTTCTGCGATTAGACAACTTTTCAAATAAAAAAAAAGGTTTTCCCGACTCACTTGCGGAACAGCTGGAGCTCCGGATGGAGGCACCACGTGCGAGATCTTGGGACGGCCAGGTATGTCCCAGTGGGAACCACGGCCACGTCTATCCGCAGCGGCTAGCTCCTCGTACACCTTCAGTGCACCCTGCAGGTGTTCATTGGCAGCAACCAGGGCACAAATCCTGTCTTCGTACCTGCCAACGACACCCAAAATCTGCTGTGCAATCTTGTCAATCCCTTGCAACTCTGCAGAAATTGTCCTGATACCGAACGGATCGCCAAGCCTTCCCTTTGACATCTTCTTGTTGCCACTTCCCCGCAACAGGTCTATAAAAAAAAAAATTACGCACACAGTCGAACTTGTTTGATGAAATTATTTTCGTCAATCAAAATTGACCAACAATTTTTTCCGTGTATGATCCCCTTTAAAAAAACGACGGACCAAACTGTTGTCAGATGTGACAATTTCTCAAATCAAAAAACAATTTTTCCCGACTCACTCGCATTTGTTTAAATACCAGTGACACACGCACAAATGGAATTTTTTCTTCATACAATTTTTCCCCACAATTAACAATCGGCCGGCCCACAAACTAATGTAAAGTTACAAAATTAATTTGTACCGCAAAATGTTAGCGCACGCACACGAACTAGTGTGAACTATAGGCACACACACGAACTAGTGCTTTCCTATGTCGCACACACGACCTAGTGTAGTAGCTATCAGTAATAATACAATTTAGGCACTTAATTTTCCGTGTTTATACCTGTCATCCAGGGATTTTTCACAAAAGTTTTTTTATCAAAAATATATATATATTTTTAAATATATTCACCTTTTCCAATAATTTTTGCTGTACAACACGGAGCAAAATTAGGCACAACGTACTCTGCGAATCATTCCGCCGCATATGCCAATGACCAACGATGTAACATATCCGCATCAGTCATCACCCGTCCGTCCGCCGGCGACAAACTTATACAACCGACAGACCTGCTGCTTGACTTGCGGCCAGCAAGGCCACGTACGTTGCCGTTAGAACCCTCAACTGTTCTGTTCGGACTGCGGAACACATGGCACGCAAAGCCACCACTGCCAGTGCGCGCAGGGAAACACCAACGGGCCGTCCAATTACATGAGGCATTAGACGTTCCCGACACTACCGCCCAGAGCCACGACTCATACACAATACCAATTAAGTTTAATAATCGCCAGTATAATGCGATCATCGACACCGGCGCAGGAAGATCCTGTATTGGAAAAAGCATACAGAATATCTACAGAAAAATCAAAATACCAGCTCGACCCAACTCTATAACATTTTCTTTGGCTGATAAATCTACTGTCACCGTTGGGGAGAATGGAAATTTACACAGGAGTTTGTGTATATTCCTCAGCTAATGGACGAATTTCATATTGGAACATATTTTTTCTTGAAATTCGGATTTACCATTTCGCGTGGAAACCAGATTATAGAGGCTCGGGAAATACCAGACCCTCCGATCATCCGAAGTCTCAACCAGCGAATGGAAAAATTATTGGCAATAGAACTACGAATGTTTGAAAATCTCACCGGACCAACGAGTTTAATGGAACATGACATCCGACTGAAGCATTACCGATCATTTAAACAAAGGTACATGCCGAGGAACCCCGCCATGCAAACTATTATTAATAAAGAAATAGACCAACTCCTTGCCGAAGGAAAAATCGAAGCTTCCAATAGCCCTTACAGTTCACCGATTGGGCTAGTCAAAAAGAAACAAGGCACTTGGATATTATGTTTTGCTTACCGAAAATTTAATGAGCTATCCATCAAAGATGCATACCCTCAACCGCAGATCAACCATATTTTGGACAAACTGAAAGGAGCTAAGTACATTTCGACGATCGACCTGAAGCATGGATATTGGAAAATACCGCTAAAACCAACCAGTACACCATATTCCGCATTCACCGTACCAGGCCGAAGACTCTTTCAATGGAGAGTGATGCCTTTTGGACTACATTCTGCCCCCGCCACTTTTCAGCGACTACTCGACCAGATCATTAGTCATGAGTTGGAACCATATGCTTTCGCGTATTTAGACGACATCATCGTCATCGAAGAGACATTTACCGAACATATGTCCAATACCGAAGTTTTCAGACGGCTAAAAGCAGCAAATCTAAAAATAAACCCCGGAAATGTGAATTTGGGAAATCCGAAATGCGCTACCTTGGTCATATGGTCAACCAGGATGGAATACATGATGATGATGATGATGATGATGATGATAAATGGGGTGTTGTAGCAATTCGACCCATATGGATCTATTGCGCTCCCACCTGACTAGTGCTATAGAGCCAGTGCATGCCCGTTCCTATAGCACCCCGTCCATACCAATGCTTCTTAAGAATCCAATAATATGGAGCGGGTTCAGTGAAAGCCGCACAGACTCCGAGATTGCGTGGGTTCCCAAGTGGTCTCTTCTCTGACGGATAATTGCTCCGCACTCGTTTAGTAGATGCCATGGGGTCTCCTCCGCTTCCCCACAGAATCTGCAGCTACCATCCTCTTCTATTTTTAACTTCTTTAGGTGCCCCTTCAGTTTGCAATGTCCTGTTAGGAAACACGTAATGATTCTTACATTACTTCTACTTTGTCCCAATACTAGGCAGGACCTCTTTGGGTTGTAAGTCCCCAACATTTCCTTTGCTTGCCGTAGGCCTGGGAGATTCTCCCATCTTTCGGAAGCGGCTGCCTTACCCATACTGCGTACTTCTTCCCGCATTTTACTGTACCCTATGCTACAGAAGGGTTCTGGCCCTACAAGAGTCCTGTCTTTAAGAGAACGAACTTAGGGAATTGGTCTGAAGGATTTTAGATGGGTGGGATCTTTTTACCCCACCTTCGGTATAAATACCACCCTTGCCCTTCTCCAGCTTGCGGTATATACCCAAGTGCTAGACTACTTCTAAATATTCTCACCAGATGTGGAATAGGTTGTCTAATCCGACCTGCATAACTGCAGGGATTATCCCGTCTACACCTGCCGATTTATAGGGATGGAAGCTTTTGATTGCCCATCGGATTATTTGCTCTGTGCAAATGCCCGAGGCTTTCTTCCAGTCCTCCCTGCTTGCTCTTAGGTGCTTCGCGCCCATCCCGAGTTCGTTACTGGTCACTGTGCTTCCAGGGACGTGTGTTCTAAAGAGAAGGAGGGTTCTTTGCTCCTCGTTTTCTGTGAACTTTCCGTTCTAGTCTAACAGTGATGCCTTTATACTTTTAGCATCTTTTGCCATAGCTTTAAACAGTCTGGCAGACGCTGTAGTATTAGCTACCTCCTCGCAGAAGTTGCGGAAACTGCTGCGTTTGGCTCTTCTCACCTCTGTGTTGTACTTTGTGAGAGCTTCTCTGTATTGTTGGCAGATGCTTCTCCTCTTGGCAGATTTAAAGAGTTTCCTCACTTGACTTCGGAGGTCTGACAGCTTTTCGCTCCACCAAGGAGCTTCATTGTTCCCTTTGGGAGCGCTTACCGGGCAATTCGACTCGTATGCATCAGAGATTGCCCTATTCACTTCATCAGCTGCACATCTCCCCAAACCCTAGTTACAAAAGTTGGTACCCTGCCTACATTGTATATATATATAGGTTTTCCCTCACCAGAAACTCTAAAAGGTACTCACCCCTTTTATTTGTGTCGGTGCTCCCCCACTCTTCATTGTGTGCATTAACATCACATCCAGTCAGTAGAGGTTTACTGTGCCTTCGGCAGTGATTGACCAGTTTTTAAACCTCCGGGGGCGGAATTTCTTCTCTGTCCCCGGCAAAGTAGGCCGATGCTATCACTATATCCCGGTTGTTGCCGTCTATATTAAACTGGCACTGGACTGCTACTAGGTTCCGGGTTATGAATTCTGAAAGATTAATATGGTTAATACTCTTTCTTATGATGACGCAGGTCCGAGGGGCCTCATGGCCCAAGTCGTAAATTGCCTTTGCATCTCTGGTAGACAGACCTCGGATCTGTCCCGTGTAGCACCAGGCTTCTTGGACCAGCACAAGCCCTAGGTGTTGACGGGTGAACATTCTCATTGCCACTGCGGCTGACCCTTTGGCTGGTGGATGTTCACCTGGGCTATTTTGTGCTGGCTAATTTTCCTATAGACATGGATGGGGCGATTTCCCCTCTCCCGCTTCTAACTCGAAGTGCTGGATATCCTCCAGCAACTCGTCTTCCTCAAGGAGTCGGGCCTCCTCCAACTCCTCAAGTTAGATGCTCTGTTGGGAAGGGCAGCGAGGTCCTACATAGTGGAGACTTTATTTGCCCCCTCTTCTCCTTCCGCACCTATCACCCCTCCCTGTGAACCCTCTGAGGATGACGCGGGAGGGTCTTTGTGCCCCTTCTCCGCCCTCGGGCCCTTTTCCTCCTGAGGTCACTCACCGATATTTTGCCGTAACGGTATCTCAGTGAGTGGCCCGCGGATTTTTATCGACTCTTGGCTGCTGCGGGAGATGGTAGCCTAGGGGCCCCCCAACCAAGTCTGGGTTTTACGCAGGGTTCGTTGTAAAGCATCCACCAGATCCGCTGTATTTGAAGCGGGCATGCCCTGCACCGTTTTAAGAATATTTTTATTAACTTTCTCCATAGAAATCCCACGAGTAATGAGGAACTGTAGTCCTCCAGCCCAGAGCCTCTTTCACTGGAGGGCCTGTTTACACATGGAGGGCGGCAGTTATCCACGGGCTCCGTTTGAGATAGCACGGTTACCCCTGGCTACCAACAATTCCACTGGGCACGGGTCGCAATACACCACTGGATTAGAGGTTTCTCCCGTAGTAATGCCCCACACCATATCCAGTAAATAAATATATGATGCAGTTAGACCCCACCATGGGCTTGTGACCGGCTACGGCGGAAATATGGAATACATACCGACACTACTAAAATAAGAGCTGTTCAGTCGCTAATGGTTCCTCGTAACACTAAAGAGCTCCGACGAATAATAGGAATTGCCTCTTGGAATACGATTCATGCCGAACTTTTCCAATATAACAGCACCGCTCACCAAGTTGTTAAGAAAAAAACAGAAATGGACATGGGAAAATGATCGAGAAGAGGCATTCCGAACGTTAAAACAAAAATTAACCGAAGCACCGATTCTCACCTGCCCCGATATTTTCCGACCTTTTTTTACTTCAGACCGATGGCAGTGCCGATGGACTTGGAGCCGTGTTTTCACAAACAATCGATAACGAAGAACGAGTAATCGTGTACGCCAGCCGAACTCTTACCGAAGTGGAACGTAACTACTCAGTCACCGAAAGGGAATGTCCAGCCGTAGTATGGGGCATACGCAAAATGTGACCATACCTCGAAGGTTATCATTTTATTGTCCATTGCGATCACCAGTCACTGAAATGGTTACACAGCATCGAGAACCCCTACGGAAGACTAGCGCGTTGGGCAATCGAACTCAAACAATTCGATTATGAAATATGGTATAGAAAAGCCTCATCGAACACTGTCGCCGACGTCCTGTCCAGACATCTTACCGACTACACCGATGAAACTTATACTACCGATCACCGATACCTGCCCCTGGTATGACTAAAAGATGAAGGCAACAAAAGGTAAACCAGTAGACAACTCCGACTACCAGATCATGAACGGAACACTGTACCGGCACATATTTACCACGACCCGCTACACCGAAGCCAGTAATACCGCGTGGAAGGTCTGTATTCCAAAACCATTACGTCAACAGGTTCTGCACTAAAATCATGCAGACGTAACTGCAGGCCATATGGGAATCGCCAAAACGTTTGCCAGAATCGCAACAAATTATTATTGGCCAGGAATGTTTCGTGACACCGCGAAATTTATCCGGAGATGCCGACGGGAGATGCCCATGGGAGATAGCCAGTTCTGATTTTATTGGACCACTACCGCGTTCCACAAAAGGGAACACTATGATACTCGTATTCCATGATAAATTCTCAAAATGGACAGAGTTCATGGACCTTCGAGATGCACAAAAACGCTACTATGACTTGCGACGCCGTCCGTGGGCCATGAAGAGATGGTATATTACCATCACCGGCCACTCTCTTCAGCCTCCCAGCAATTCGCTCCAAACTAGCACCCAGATATGTAGGCCCATACCGAGTAAAGAAAAAACTCTCACCAGTGATATTCATACTGGAAGGAGACAAGCAGAAAACAATCACCGCACATGTTAAAGACTGCCGAAAATTACCAGATACACCACCCACCAGCACCACTAACAACCGCGGTACCACGCAAATAAAATAAGTAGCAACGAAGATGTCAGAGCAACAAGACGAATCGAATAAGCTCGCAAAATTTACTGACACCGATCCAGCACCTGGGACCCATCGACGTACCATGCCACGTCCCGTGCTGGCACCACCTCCTAGGACCACTACCACACCACAACTCGTCCGAAGGCAAGCGTGGAAAAACGTGGACCACTGACCAGCAAAGAGCTGCTGCGACTTTGCCAGATCGCGCCCACAACGGCACCGCAGCCATGCCAATTCCGCTGTGTCCCACCAAAACCCCAACCTTGATCTAACCTCCCAAAACCAGCCGGAAGACCCCTGAACAAACCGAAACTCCCAAAACACCTGACCCCACAACTCCACCAATAACTAATAAAAACGATTTAGCCAACCCCGTCGCCGCTCCATACCAGGCCAAGAAACCGGAACCAATACCACTAATCAGCTTCGTAGTCATCAACCGAAATGGAGAGGACCACGAAGAGGCCTTCAAGGAAGTTACTCTCACCGCACCCCGAGGAACCCACAAGGGACCCCGCCACTTCCAGTTTCGCGGACCTAGAGGGAAAATATAAGGATAAAGAAACCACGACGGCACTCTGACCCTAAAACAAAGAATGCTGACATCACCGTCAAGTATGAATGAAAAAAAATTAGGATAGACAGATATACAAATACACATTGAATATAAATGGAAAATTATTTGAAATGAGATAAAAATTAAAATGGAAAAAAATAAATAAATGAAAATAACTTTGGAAAGAAAATTTTTTAATGTAAATACAAATTCGAATATAAAATATAGTTTTAGAATAAGAGAATATTAGTAATAATATGGTGTTTTGTAATGTAAATAAAGAATAAATAAGATATATTAATATCATATAACAAAATCTTTTTAAGTACATAAAATAAGGAATAATTTTGAAATGTAAAAAAACAATTTAAATAGAAAAGAGAGAAAAAAACCCTGTATATAGAACTTCTGGAATAAAAGAAAAAAAAACACATATAAATAGATATTTTTTAGATTTAATATATTTTGGTGTAAATTATGTGGTTGGTGAATGACACAACTGAAATAAAGGTGATCCCATAAAAGAAAAAAAAGGGGAGTGATCACACCAACCAAAAGAGAAAAAATATATTATAATAACCAAACCGATTTGTAAAAATTCATAAAGTCTCCAGAAATAAGTTATAAAAATACAAAATTGTTACCAGTCAGAGAAAAACCCCTAGAAAATAAGATATTTTTATAATATGTAAATAGAGATGTAGACCAGAAAACTCCACCAGATCCAAACCTACACTCCCATTTATTTTTCCCACCCCGAAGTAAGAGGGGTATGTAACGAAGTTGGTTTCCGCACACGAAAAACCAACAACGTCACAATTCGTACAAAAAAATACATACGTACATATAAACCAAATAACTCGATTTTTCGCAATGCCGACGTCAAAACGAACTTTTGCTACAACATGCAGTGCTATTGCCCATACTTAAAACTAAGTCAAATATGCACAATGGCCATACGCCTTCAATATATTTTTTCTTCACAATAGCTTTACGCATAAATTATTCTTCCCAATGGCTGTAAACATAAACAATTTATTGATTTGGTATCATATCAATAGGCACAGTGACTGTACATAAAACAAATAATACTGTTCTTAGCCTTGGACGGTCCCATTAACAAATAATGTGCGGCAGAGATTATTAGTCGGTATAGACATAGGACGCAAAAACTCAAAGCCAACAGAGAAGACAACACCGAACTAGTGCAATACACTACATATAGTGCCTCTCCGTTTGGAAGAAATTGACCACATAGTTCATTGCATGAAAGGCAAAGGAACGCAATATTGCTAAACTAAACTGCACGCAAGTGAAACAATTAGTAATGCCGAGGCTCTTGCCTGACTTGCTAATTGTCGCACTTCTACCTGCATATATGGTACGGAGCTTCACTCCGAAACCGCACACGGCAGCTAATCGCAACGAAGGTTGTAGTGTCGGGGTCTTGCCTGGTAGCTTCCTTCCGAACATTTCACCTCCTTACCTGACCCCCGAACACCCTATTTTTCCTTACCAGTATTTATGGCATAAGCAAAATATTAGGTGTTAACATACCAACATAAGATACACATTTATATAATAAATAAAAATACCAAAAAGAATATATACTTTTAATAATTTGTAACTAAAAAGACGGAGCAGAACCCTAGGTATACGGCGAGCGTCACCCGAGCCGTCGAGAAAGAACGTCATATATGATCCGCTCTAGTATCTTTCCCATTGTATCGAGTAGGCATATAGCGCGGTAAGACGATGTTTCGCCCGGTGATTTGTTTCCTTTTGGCAGCCATACTAAATGTTGCAGTTTCCAAGGTTAAGGGAAGACTCCTTCTTCTAGACACTGTTGCATGCATGCCATGAACATGTCCGGTCTATTTTGGATGGCCGCTTTCAATGTTTTATTAGGTATGCCATCGGGTCCGGAAGCCTTATTGTCACGTATTCTTTTACATGCGTTGACGAGTTCAAATCTTTTCTCTTTTTATGTTGCATAAAGTATATGATCCTTTGGTAAATAGGTGCTCTACTATAGACCGAAGCATTGTTGGGCATGGTATTTGTGGGGACTTACAGCCATAACTATTTTGTATGCTGTGCCCCAAGGATTTAAGTCCGCCTCGTCACATAGTTCTTTAAAGCATTTTGACTTGCTTTCCATTTCGCATGCATTTTTAAAATTTCGTCTCGCCAGTCTTAGCATATCAAGCCGTTCTTAAAAATCGGTTCCCCTTCTTGAACGCTGAACTCTGCGTCATGCTTGTAGGCAGATAGCACTCAGTGCTTTTATCTGCTCGTTCCACCAATAGCAACGTACCCCTCTCTTGCTTGGTATTCTTCTAGGCATAGCTGCGTCGCACGCTGTGGTAATTGTACGAGCAAGTTGTTGCGACAGGATCTCAGCTGTTCAACTTTCAATTAGGATGCTTGTGTTTATGGCCTCCTGAAACATTTCTTTATCAAAGAGCTTATCTTTCCATTTAGAACCCCCTAATTTTGGGCGTTGAACGGGGTTTGTTTCTTTGATTTCAATTATAATCGCCTGGTGGTCGCTGTGCGTTTATACTTCGTTGACTCGCTATTTTATGTTTCGCAGGAGGGAGCTGCTAACAAAGGTAATATCGATGATCGATCCCATTCCTGCTTTGCGATACGTATTTACGCGACCGTTATTTGCTAAGCCTATCTCTAGTGCTGCAAAAGATTCTAGCAGATAACGTCCTCTATCATTCGTAAGTCTGCTTCCCCAGTCTGTTGCCCAGGCATTAAAATTTCCCCCTATAACCACTGGAGCTCTTTCGTGAGCATCGGGCGTTAAGCTTTTTAACATTGCTCCGTACTCTCTCGCCGTCCAGATAGGTCTTGCATAACAACTGTAAAAATTGATGTCATTTATTTTTGCTCGTACGAAGCCCTCCGCCTGTTATCAAGAGATTTGTACGGCTCACTGATTAACATAATGTCCGCTCTCTCGTCTTTTGCTGTTTTATCAGGATATCCTGCGCTATCTCACAGTGATTTAGACTTATCTGAATAAGCTTCATACTCTTCTGGCAGTGATAGGTCTCCTAAGAACCGGCTCGCTACGTGCTTCGCTTCTTTTGGGTGTTCCCTTCCACAGAACATGCAGGAAGGATCCTTGACGCAATTTTTTGCTATGTGGCCTTCTTGCCCACTTCTCTTGCAAAGCTTGAAGCGATCTTCTCCGTTTTTACACTGTTTGGCAAAGTGCCAAAATACCAAGCATTTGAAGCACTTTTTGAGGAGTGCCCGTTCGCGGATGCGACAGACGACCCAGCCAATTTTAATTTTTCTTTTCTCAAGAAGCTTCTTTGCTTCCTCTTCAGGAAAACTAATTGTCGTTATGGTACCATACGCTTTTCGCAAGGCCAGGAATTCAGCCGGTAAAATGTTTTCTACCTCATTCATTCTTTTCCAATTAGCTCCATTTTTGGGTCTGCTTTTACGCTACGCAGAATCTACGCATAGGACATTTCACCATTCGCTTGTATAACAATAGCGCCGGGTCTCGTCTTTCTGACTTTTTTTGTTGTTTGCCTGGTGGCAGTCTCCTTGCTAATGACGTTGGTTTTGACCTTTTTTCCTTTGGCAACAACCCTTGTCCATTCGCCTTCCCGGTTTTCGGTGCATTTCCGTTTTTCTTCTCGGGGATTTTAACGGTAGTCGCTGTAACCTTTTCTGTGGGTTTTGTAACGACTCTTGTTTTTGATGCCTTTTTGCATTTGGCGGCTCGAGCATAGCTTTTAGCCAGGGGGAGGTTTTTGATAGCTCATAAAGCTTTTTTATGCTATCATCACGATTTGATTGATGGATAGACCGCCTTTTTCCATCTTCCAGCATATCTACCAATTCTCTGATTTGCTCGCCTAACTTGAGGAAATCAGACTTCTGATAATCTTGAACTCCTTTGAAAGGCGTTCACTTCGACCACTTCTTCTACTTCTCCTCCTAATTTACAGGAATTCATTGTAATATGGGTCCCATATCTTTTCGATTCTTCGCAGCTCGCTTTGCACATTCATTATGAATCCACACCCTTCTGTCCACTTATTCTCAGATCTCAGCATTTCTTCTAAAAGTACCTGTGGACTTGGCAGGTTTCTTCTATATTCTCTGAAGCCTCTGCAATGGAAAATCGCACGCTCCGTGTCCAGGTCCGGAAAATCTTGGCAAAAAGGTGAGCTAACGTGTCCAAATCGATAAAGACATTTTCGATAGCCACCATGGCCAAACAGAAACTGCGTAAATTGGTAATTGTAGTTACCATGCGATCGGTTTGTCCAAATCTCAATGTTCGGGATCAGTTTGTAGGTCCATCTTCCTTTCAAACTTATGACCCACCGGACTTGACATACAGCCATTGAGGTGGCCTTTTCTTTCTCTTTGATCATTTTGATTGATCGTTGGTCCGTGATAATGCTGACTGCATCTGAAAAGCCCTTTTGCTCGAGTAGGCCACGTGTATTTTAAAATGGATCCTATTGTCAAGCATTACTCCTAGGTATTTCACAAAATACTTTGATCTAACAGTCTGGTTACCAACTCGTATATTTATTTATTCTATATTTTTCCGGTTGATAATCAAGACTGCTTCCGTTTTAGGGTCGGCTTATTCTAGACCGACGGATACTAGCCATTCTTTGATTTGGCCAACAGCTTCGTTCGTGGCTGACTCTATTCCATAGATTGTCTTTGACACTGTGATAACGGCGATGTCGTCAGCGAATCCAAATATTTGTACGCCTGGTGGTAATGCTAGTCTTAGAACTCCATCGTACATAATATTCCATAGAAGGGGACCCAGCACCGATCCTTGTGGGACTCCTGCGGAGACGTTATAGTACTTTGTACCCTCATTGGTTTCGTACCTCAACCTTCTATAGCTTAAGTAGCTTGATACTATCTTCCTTATATAGTACGGTGCATCCATTCTAGCGAGTGATCTTCTTATTAAGGACCATTTTGCACAGTTAAAGGCGTTTTTTATGTTCAGTGTCACTACTGCACAATATTGCTTTGTGCCCCACCACCATCTTTCTCCTTCAATAGCTTTCTTTGCTATATTGACCACCGCCTTTATGGCGTCGACGGTCGAGCACGATTTTCAAAACCCGAACTGATGATTTGGTAGTGCTCCTTTATTATCCGTTATATTAAGCTATCTTTCCCATTGTGTCTAGTAGGCATTTTGGGCGGTACGACGATGGTTTGCCCGGTGGTTTGTTTCCCTTTGGCAGCAATACTAAATGTTGCAGTTTCCAAGGTTTAGGGAAGAATCCTTCAACTAGACACTGTTGCATGCATGCAATGAACGTGTCCGGCCTGCTTCGGATGGCCGCTTTCAATGATTTATTAGGAGTGCCATCGGGTCGAGGAGCTTTCTTGTCTCGTATTCTTTACCTTGCGTTCACGAGTTCATCAACTGTTAGCCTTGGAATACTTTCTATGCTAATTTCTCTTATTATGTTGCACATAGTATATGCTCCTTTCGGAAATAGGTGTTCTACGATGGACCTAAGCATTGTTGGGCATGATATTTGTGTTGACCTAAAGCCTTTTAGCTTTGCCATTACTATTTTGTATGCTGTGCCCCAGGGGTTGATGTCCGCCTCGTCACATAGTCGTTTGAAGCACTTCAACTTACTTTCTTTAATTGCATTTTTTAAATATCGTCTAGCTAATCTTAGCATATCAAGCCGTTTTTGAATGTCTGATCCACTCCTTGATCGCTGCACTCTGCGTCTGGCTTGTAAGCAGATAGCTCTCAGTGCTTGTATCTGCTCATTCAAATAATAGCTGTACACCTCTTTTGCTAGGTTTTCTCGTGGGCATAGCTGCGTCGCATACTCTAGTGATTGTACTGGTAAGTTGTTGCGACAGGATGCCCGATGTTCCGCGTTTGATTAGGAAGCTTGAGTTGATGACTTCCTCAAACATTTCTTTATCAAGGAACTTGTCTTTCCATTTAGGTCCCCTAATTTAGGGCGTTACACGGATATTTTTTTTTAATGTCAATTACAATTGCCTGGTGGTCGCTGTGCTTATAGTCTTCGCTGACGCGCCATTTTATCATCCGCAGGAGGGAACTGCAAGCGAAGGTAATATCGATGATCGATCCCACTTCTGCTTAGCGATACGTATTTGCTCGTCCCGTATTAGCTTTGCATATATTTAATGAGGCGAAAGATTCTAGCAGATAATGTCCTCTGTTTTTAGTAAATCTGCTGCCATATGCTTTTCTAAGCGATATAAAGTTTGACGGTGTGACGCCTTCGACTCCGGCTTGGACTTCGATTGATTCACAAATGTCTTGTTTTGTGGTGATCTCCTCGATGCCTTCAGCTCGATGCAAGTGCGTTGGGTGATGGTTCTTACGTTTGCCTATTCGCCTAACGCCTCACTTATGACGCTTTTAAATTCCGCTATCTTGTCACTTGTCTCCTTCAGTTGAATTAAGAGGTCCCCTTTTTGTGTCTTTTTGATCCTAGATACTGCTTCTAGTTATGTATCTGCCTTCACGTTGCACAATATCTTCGCCCTTCGCTTATATGACTATGGCGTCAGGTCCATTGTCCGTTGTTTTAGCGACGGATTTTGTCCATTCACCTTCTCCAGTTTTTTTTAGCATTTTTAATACCCTTTTTCTGGGTTTTTACTTCAGTGGCTATTATTTTTTCCATAGGTTTACATGACGACTGATAGCAGACAATATAGCACAGTCTAACAATTCGCTCGTAAGCTCACCAACAAGAAACACCACATCAACTACCCTGTTAAGGCAATAGATGGCTCTTTGATCTTTATGGAGGAACAACAATTAACCCGCTGGACAGAGCATTTTAAGAATGTTTTGAATTGTACTTCGCCAGGCATGTCCATCAACCCACATATGCAACCTAATAGGCTACTTAACATCAGCGTCGCTAGTCCCTCGTTGGATGAGATAAGGACAACAATTCGTTCACTGCAATCAGGTAAAGCAGCAGGCAACGACAATATCTACGCAGAACTCTTCCAAGCCGACGTCGAGTTAACTACGCTTACATTGCATGCGATATATCAAGATATCTGGGAATCTGAATCCATTCCATCGTCGTTAAAAGAATTCCTAATAGTCAAACTCCCCAAGAAAGGTGATTTGAGCAATTGCGAAAACTGGAGAGGAATAACCCTGCTAAACACTATAAACAAAGTGATCTCATCTTTAATAGCTAGGCGCTTACAGAATGCGTTAGAGCCAATCTTGAGAAATTAACAAGCAGAATTTCGCCCAAACCGTTCTTGTACTGATCAAATTAACACCCTGCGTATAATCATTCAACAATCAGTTGAGTATCGCTCTCCTCTGTATATGGTTTTTGTAGATTTTAAACGCGTTTTGATAGCGTAGGCCAAAACATGATGTGGCAGATTTTGTCTAGTTATGGTGTTCCGGAAAAAATCATCAACATCATTAAGGAGCTGTACCGCGACTCAACATGCCGCGTAATTCATAACGGTCATCTTGGCTCACCTTTCAACATATATTTAGGAGTCAAGCAAGGCTGCACCCTCTCACCACTGCTTTTCACAATTGTTATCGACTGGGTGATGAAAATAGTAACCCGTACTCCATCGGGTTTGCCATGGAATGTCTTTCACCGCCTTGAAGACCTAGACTATGCCGATGATATCTGTCTCCTATCACAATCGCTAGGTGACATGGAGCGCAAATTAAACTCACTAGAACTCCACGCTAACAAAGTGGGTTTAAAAATTAACGTCTCAACAACAAAACTACTTCGCGTTGGAACATGTGATCTCTCGATTGACGGACATCAGATAGAGGAAGTCGATAAGTTTTGTTATTTGGGCAGCTGGATGTCCAAAAATGGTGGTGCTGACTCGGATGTGAGCTCTCGTGTAAACAAGGCGCGACACTCCTATAGCATGCTAAATAATATCTGGAACTCTTCGCAAATCTCCCGGAATCTAAAGCTAATGATCTTCAGTTCTAACGTTTTCTCAGTACTCTTGTATGGCTGCGAAACGTGGAAAGTCACAGAGTCAATTGTGATGCATCTCCAAGTTTTCGTCAACAAGTGCTTAAGGAGGATACTGAGAGTAAGATGGCCGGACATTATCACCAATCAAGACTTGCGGAGAGTAATATAGCAGGAAGCAATCGCGCTCACCATCAGACGACGAAAATGGAGCTGGATTGGTCACACTCTGAGAAAGCCAGCGGACGACATTACGAAACTAGCGCTCCACAAGGAAGCCGTCGAGTTGGCCGTCCTAGCAAGACATGGAAAAAGACAATAGAAGAGGAAGCAAGATCCCAGGGGACCGAGTGGCGTCTCTTGAAACCTCAGGCGTTAAATCGAGTTCGTTGGCGGACGTTTGTAGAAGCCCTATGCTCTCCCGCGAAGTAAAGGAAAGAAAGAAAGAAGACATGACGACTGGCGTTGCTCTTGCCTTCCCTTTGGATTCGGCGTTTCACTGTGGATAGGCTGCTTCCTTTTTTGCTCCATTGAAGCTTTGAGCCAGGGAGAGGTTTGAGATGAGGTGTGATTTACCATCTTCTCCTTAGTCTTCTTTTTGTTAACGTAGATAGCCGATAACTCATAGAGGTTTTAATGCTATCAATCGCATCCCGCATGGCATGATGAATGGAACGTCCTTTTCCATCTTCCAACATTTCTACCAGTCGCTTGATCTGCTCTCCTAATTTATGAAAGTCGGATTTGCTGGGGCTGGCTTCCTTTGTCACCTTTCTTGTTTCCGGTGATCCGCGCCTTTGTGACGTTTATGCCACTAGCGATCTCACCATCTTCGAACTCCTTTTAAAAGAATTCACATTCTCCTATCCTGCAACTCCTTCTACTTCTCCTCCTACTCCTCCTCATAAATTCTGGGAATTCACTGTTAGACAGGAATTTTTCATCTGTACCTACACTTACAGCTTACTTAATAGCGACGAAACATTGAACGTACTTTGAGTCCTTCCAGGGTTTTAACAGGACGGGGCACGCGCTGGTAGCATTAGCCTGAAAGCCATTTCAGCAAGGTTTCATTCTCGCCTACTCAGGCAACAGAATACCACAGGCGTTAGCACACAAGTCAACAAATTAAACTGTTGCTCTCAGTATGCCATAATTAAGACCTTACTGGGCTCAGTCTTAATGCATTCGTTGAATGCCGCGTTCCCACGTTGCCCGCGGCCTTTCCTCCGGGCAAGTTGGGAGTTATACCGCTCATACTAGGTCGTCAGAGCCTCGGCAAGCAGGTTTTTCCATGCAAGAGAGGTTGACAGTGACTTAATCTCCGCCGTAACCCTGGTTTGGGCCCTTTTTTTTAAGTGAAACTTTTTTTCGGGGGGCAACAAGTTTCACAGCGTTACACTGTTATTGCTCTGTTGTGCACATTGGTTACACTGTTATTCTCTTTTGTTAATTTTATGCCTCGTTTTCTATAGTTATATTTGATATGTATGTTTATAACTACAAATATAGAATGTTATATAAATACATATATTACTACTACCACAGCTCCTATGGAAATTCTGGGATCTGGGACCAATAGGGTCTGGAATTTCGGGAACCAAGCCTTTTTTCAAGAGATTCGTATGAAACTCAGAATGTAGGACTAATATGTGACTATAAGATTTGTTCTTATGGTAATTCTGGGACCTGGCCAATGGGGTCTGGAATTTTGGGAAAAAAGCCATTATCAGCGTTGCCCAAATTTTTGGGGGTTTTTGGGGTTGATGGTCTTTCGGGGGTTTTTTGAGATCTTCTGGGTGGTCTTTTGACGGTCCTTTGCAATTCTTTTGAAGGTGGCCGCAACTTTTAAGATTCATGCGTTAAAAATTCAGATAATGTGAGTAATTAGGTACGTGTGGTGGAAGCTGGTAGAAGAGGAGAGTGCTTTGTCTTTTAAGAGTCTTTTGAGGGTATTTTGGGGGTCTGTATGAAATGTATACCAAATTCAACAGACTGCTGGGCTGATAGAAAAAGAGCAGGGTTTTGAGCGTGACAACGGTTACAAACATTTACTGACAATGCACTGTTTATTTTTTATTTTTTTCATTTAATTTTATTTCATTTTTATGTATGTACATTTAACTTAAATTAAAGTTTTCCAGTTTATGTTGTTATAAAATAATTTCCGAGTTTAAACTTTTTAATTCAATTCAATTAGTAATGTAATGTGAGTTGAGCAGAGAACCAACCAACAGAGACTATACTACACTACTACTTCTCTAGAGAGGGTTTTAGTTTACGGGCTCACATGGTATATAGTGACGTTTAGACGGCATACGAGTATATTTCAGAGGGTGCAGCTTTATTGGCCAAAAACAATTGGGGTATAATACTAAATTATTATATTGCACGGTAATTTCAATATAAACTTTGCCAAGCCAAAATCACATGTATCTTAAATGACTGAATATCATACACATGTGAAAATACAGAGTCGGGCAATTCATTCCACAACATTTTTGAGCGGCTAAAGAAGAAATGTTTGAATTAATCGGTACGTCCAAAGATAGGTCTAAAACTGTTTTCGTTATTATTGTTACGAAATTCAGGCTTTCGAGTTCGTAAAGGATTTTGCAATTAAAGCACAACACAAGTTAATTAAATTGTAATAAAGTTGGCCTAACTGGTGTGTAATATGCAGGGTATAACTTTTACTGCTATATATATGTATAAGCTTTATGCTTTCTAAATTAAAAAGGATAACAAGAGATCCTGGCAAGCAGCGAAGATTATTTGAGCAGAGTTTAGGACTCGCATTAGTTGCGCCTAGTCCTATCTTCTATTGCTTTATTTGCAAGAAGCAAAAGCAGAAGATCGCAGAGAATTAAAAATGCCGATGAGTTTGATTGATAAATTAATTCTGTTTCTTTTATTCAAATAGCTGGCCCTTTTATACTTAAATTCTAACATAGATTCTTATGGTCAAGATAGGAAGTAACAAAGAGTTTGTATTAAAACAAAGTAACACAATTGCTCTACATTTGATTTCGGTGCGCTTGACCTACTTTGTAGAGGTAGAGGTAGAATAGCGTCATAAACTATTGATTATAATTGCCTAGGTGACATTTATTAGTGAGTCACCCTAATGGTGAACTCTCTGTTCATATAATGCTTGTGCGAGCTGTGTAGTGATATTTGTATTGTACAATGCAACAATTTTATTGTTTAATACTTTGTATCTTACGACTATTCTTAGACTATGTAGTGATGACTGTATGGTATTGGCATTGAAATGTTTTGTTGTTAATTGGTAGGGTGCATGTATCGATGTGACGCATGCGTTGGTACACTACAAAATTAAAAAAAACAATTTTAATGAACAACAATAAAATTAACACAAGTTCACATTTTATATTGGTGATTACTTTTAACAGTACACAAAAACACTTATGATACTAGTACTTCACAATAACTCTCTTAGGAGATAGCACTATTACTTTACAAGAACTTTTACAACTTCACTGGTTAAAATCCAATTAACTAATCATCTTACTTCGGCCTAACGCCTCTATTTATACTCAATCATAAGCTTCCGGAAATTCTAATATTGTAGACAGAAATATCCAGAAAATTGTACCCTTATTCCCTTATTTACAACTAACGACACTTATATGTAATGAGTCACCTTCTAAAAATAGATTTCATGTTCAATCATGTTCTTTACAAAAACCGGGCAAACTGCATAAACCGGTTTGACTACTTGTTTGACAAGTACATAATGATTCAAACTTGCAGGCGGTTACATTTCAAATAATCTAATAGTCTTAGCCTAAAAGTAGGCTTCATATTTTTAGTATGCAGTATTTTCTTTATTCTAATTTTTGTATTTATCTAGGATTCGAACCAACTACTCTACTTTATTTACATTGCGATTTATCTTAGGATTATAATTCTAATATATGCGCTACTAACTACTTTTCGTAACATTACCCCCACCTTAATTCTGTTCGGGACGAACAGATTCTGCACTCCTTCTGTTGTTGTACCTCGTCAATCTGTCAATGTGAACAACTTTCATTTTACATCTGGGGCTTTGTTGAATCCGATATACGACATCATTAATCCTCTTAATGATCTTATAAGGTCCTTCCCAACTCTGCTGTAGTTTCGGAGATTTACCTTTTCTTTTCTTGGGATTGTAAAGCCAGACCAAGTCTCCTTCCTGACATCCACCACAGTTTGCTCGCAGGTCATATCGCGTTTTCATCCGGTTGCTGGCATCTACTATGTTATTCCTTACTGCAGCATGAACAGCGGTCATCCTCTGCCTTAGATCACTAACGTAGTTCTCCTTTGTTGTCGGCTCTACTGGAGGTGATCCAAATGGTGCTCCAACATTGTACTGTTGCATTTTTCCTCTAGTTTTTGGTTGCGGTCCTTTGCTTGCTGCGCACATGTCACACGTTCGACACCAGTCTTCCACATCTCTACGGCAATTGACCCAATAGAAGCGATTCCTTACTTTATCTAGCGTCTTATTAACGCCTAAATGCGCTCCTGATGTACCACTATGTAATTCTTGCAGGACTTTTTTGACTCGATTCGTTGGAAGCACAATCTGTGATTTTGTGCTACGACCATCAGCCGATTCCCATTGCCTTACCAGTAGTCCATCTTCCCAGTAACTTTTTACTGTAGGACTTGATGTTGCAATCTCATGCCACTCCGGTCTTTCACCTTGCTCCATCTATTGAAATATTGGAGCAATTGAGTCATCGCGCACTGGTTCCTCCCTTACCTGCTCCTTTGTCCAAGGATCTTCAACCTGTAGTCTTATTTGTGCAACTACTTCAAAGCACTTCTTGTTTTCTTGCCTTGTACAGTGTTTGCATTGGGGTGCACAAGGTCTTCTGGATAACCCGTCGGCATTATTGTGCAGCATTCCTTTTCGATGCTCTGTTCTGAATGAATATGCCTGGAATCGTTCAATCCATCTGGCCACTTCACCATCAGGTTCCCTGAACTGCATTAACCACTTGAGTGCTGCATGGTCAGTTCGAAGAAGAAATTCTTGACCATATAGGTACTTGTGGAAGTGTTTGACGCTATCGACAACAGCTAGCAATTCCCTTCGCGTCACGCAGTAGTTCTTCTCTGGCTTAGAAAGCGAACGGATGTAGTACGCTATTACACGCTCCTTTCCTTCTTGTTTCTGCAATAGAACCGCTCCTATTCCCGCATTGCTCGCATCAGTGTCCAGAATAAAGAGTCTCCTGCTTGTGGATATGCCAGAATTGGAGAACTGCACAGCTTTCCCTTCAGCAACTCAAATGATTTTTGGTGCTCACTCGACCATTGGAACTTTTGGTTCTTCTCAGGAAGGCGATGAAGGCTTCGTGCAACATCTGAAAAGTTAGGCACAAACCGTCGATAGTATGAGCATAGCCCCAGAAAACTTCACAGCTCATATAAATTCTTTGGTCCGGCCATTCGTTAACAGCTTCCAACTTCTTGGGATCCGTGCGTACTCCTTGACTGGATAAAATGTGGCCCAAATAATTCACTTCATTTTTGAAAAGGCTACATTTCGGCGGACTCAACTTTAATTCTGATGCTTTAATGGTTTCCAGAACTTGCCGAAGATTGTTCACGTGCCGTTGAATGTACGAACAAAAACAATGATGTCATCCAAATAGACCAGACAAGTCTTGCAGCTAAGGCCTCGCAAAACTTGTTCCATCAACCGCTCGAACGTTGCAGGAGCGTTGCATAAACCAAACGGAATTACAGAAAATTGATACAGGCCGTTTCCCGCAGTAAATGCTGTCTTCTCCTTGTCGTTGTCATGAATTGCTCCTGCCAGTATCCGCTTTTCAGATCCAATGAACTGAAGATTCTGGCTCCCGATAAGGTGTCCAACGTGTCGTCTATACGTGGAAATGGATAACTATCCTTCTTGGTGACATCGTTCAGTTTCCGATAGTCCACACAAAATCTCGTTGAACCATCTTTCTTTTGAACAAGTAACACAGGTGAGCTCCATGGGCTTTTGGACTTCTCTATGATTCCATCATGTTCCATCTTCTTAACCAGCGTCTCTGCTTCTTGTTGCTTAGCAAGTGGTAGTCGTCTTGGCGCCTGTCGAATTGGAGTCGTATTTCTTGTTTACATAGCGAAAGAATTATCTGCTTCCTTTCCAGATCTAGTGGCGTATTCTTTACCTTTATAGGCTGACAGTTTGCGATACAGCTTAATCCCTGCGTCTTGCCAATGACTGTTCCTTCTCCTATTACCTTCGGTGATGTTCATTATTACGTTCATTATTCTCACTGGTATCTTGGGCTGGAGTTTCACTAGAGTTCTTCCGCATATCAATCCGGTCTTATTGAAATTGGTTGCTCCACTATTCCTACTGTACTGTCCCCAAGATCACCGTTCACCTTGCCATAGATGATTTTCTCGCACATCGGTGGTATCTCCACTTTTTCTTCAGTAATGACTCTTAGCCCACCACTCTGGTTGTCATTTATTTGAAGAGGTACTTCCACATTACGCCATATTAACATGTGGTTCTTTAGATCAAGGGACATCTCGTGCTCTGTCATGAAATCCAAGCCCAGTATGCATTCATCCGTAATGCTGACAACAATAAACCGATGAGAAAACTGTATTCCTCCAAACATGACACTACAGGAGCACTCTCCTTTAATTGCTGCAACTTCACCCGTCGCTGTCCTCAAATTATAACGAAATACTTTTTCCACTTGCCCTTTGGACACCACTTTAGTATTTACAACTGATCTGGAAGCTCCTGTGTCCAAGGTAAACGTACATGGTTTTCCTTCTAACACACCACTAACAACCAAGCTGTTGCTGTCCTTTCCAAGTTTGGCAATGTTCACCGTGATCCTGGGGCTCTATCCCATCTTCACCAGCCTACGCCCCGTAAAGCTGGTGTAACTTAGTTTTCCTGGTCTGCAGCTACGAGGTTAGCTGGCTGCTGCACCTCATTTATCTGTGATGCGCCTAACTGCCGTACATTTTCGGGCCTCTTGACACGACTCAATGGTTGCATTGTAGTTTGAACTGGTCTTGGTTCCTTGCAGTCACGGATAAAATGTCCAGGCTTCTGACATCTAAAACATTTTGGACGGGAACTATATGTTGGGTATCTGTCGTTCTGAGGGCTTCCAAATTTTGATTTTCGGATTTCAGTAGTCCATCTTCCCAGTAACTTTTTACTGTAGGACTTGATGTTGCAATCTCGTGCCACTCCGGTCTTTCACCTTGCTCCATCTATTGAAATATTGGAGCAATTGAGTCATCGCGCACTGGTTCCTCCCTTACCTGCTCCTTTGTCCAAGGATCTTCAACCTGTAGTCTTATTTGTGCAACTACTTCAGAGCACTTCTTGTTTTCTTGCCTTGTACAGTGTTTGCATTGGGGTGCACAAGGTCTTCTGGATAACCCGTCGGCATTATTGTGCAGCATTCCTTTTCGATGCTCTGTTCTGAATGAATATGCCTGGAATCGTTCAATCCATCTGGCCACTTGACCATCAGGTTCCCTGAACTGCATTAACCACTTGAGTGCTGCATGGTCAGTTCGAAGAAGAAATTCTTGACCATATAGGTACTTGTGGAAGTGTTTGACGCTATCGACAACAGCTAGCAATTCCCTTCGCGTCACGCAGTAGTTCTTCTCTGGCTTAGAAAGCGAACGGATGTAGTACGCTATTACACGCTCCTTTCCTTCTTGTTTCTGCAATAGAACCGCTCCTATTACCGCATTGCTCGCATTAGTGTCCAGAATAAAGAGGTCTCCTGCTTGTGGATATGCCAGAATTGGAGAACTGCACAGCTTTCCCTTCAGCAACTCAAATGATTTTTGGTGCTCACTCGACCATTGGAACTTTTGGTTCTTCGCAGGAAGGCGATGAAGGCTTCGTGCAACATCTGAAAAGTTAGGCACAAACCGTCGATAGTATGAGCATAGCCCCAGAAAACTTCACTGCTCATGTAAATTCTTTGGTACCGGCCATTCGTTAACAGCTCCAACTTCTTGGGATCCGTGCGTACTCCTTGACTGGATAAAATGTGGCCCAAATAATTCACTTCATTTTTGAAAAGGCTACATTTCGGCGGACTCAACTTTAATTCTGATGCTTTAATGGTTTCCAGAACTTGCCGAAGATTGTTCACGTGCCGTTGAATGTACGAACAAAAACAATGATGTCATCCAAATAGACCAGACAAGTCTTGCAGCTAAGGCCTCGCAAAACTTGTTCCATCAACCGCTCGAACGTTGCAGGAGCGTTGCATAAACCAAACGGAATTACAGAAAATTGATACAGGCCGTTTCCCGCAGTAAATGCTGTCTTCTCCTTGTCGTTGTCATGAATTGCTCCTGCCAGTAACCGCTTTTCAGATCCAATGAACTGAAGATTCTGGCTCCCGATAAGGTGTCCAACGTGTCGTCTATACGTGGAAATGGATAACTATCCTTCTTGGTGACATCGTTCAGTTTCCGATAGTCCACACAAAATCTCGTTGAACCATCTTTCTTTTGAACAAGTAACACAGGTGAGCTCCATGGGCTTTTGGACTTCTCTATGATTCCATCATGTTCCATCTTCTTAACCAGCGTCTCTGCTTCTTGTTGCTTAGCAAGTGGTAGTCGTCTTGGCGCCTGTCGAATTGGAGTCGTATTTCTTGTTTACATAGCGAAAGAATTATCTGCTTCCTTTCCAGATCTAGTGGCGTATTCTTTACCTTTATAGGCTGACAGTTTGCGATACAGCTTAATCCCTGCGTCTTGCCAATGACTGTTCCTTCTCCTATTACCTTCGGTGATGTTCATTATTACGTTCATTATTCTCACTGGTATCTTGGGCTGGAGTTTCACTAGAGTTCTTCCGCATATCAATCCGGTCTTATTGAAATTGGTTGCTCCACTATTCCTACTGTACTGTCCCCAAGATCACCGTTCACCTTGCCATAGATGATTTTCTCGCACATCGGTGGTATCTCCACTTTTTCTTCAGTAATGACTCTTAGCCCACCACTCTGGTTGTCATTTATTTGAAGAGGTACTTCCACATTACGCCATATTAACATGTGGTTCTTTAGATCAAGGGACATCTCGTGCTCTGTCATGAAATCCAAGCCCAGTATGCATTCATCCGTAATGCTGACAACAATAAACCGATGAGAAAACTGTATTCCTCCAAACATGACACTACAGGAGCACTCTCCTTTAATTGCTGCAACTTCACCCGTCGCTGTCCTCAAATTATAACGAAATACTTTTTCCACTTGCCCTTTGGACACCACTTTAGTATTTACAACTGATCTGGAAGCTCCTGTGTCCAAGGTAAACGTACATGGTTTTCCTTCTAACACACCACTAACAACCAAGCTGTTGCTGTCCTTTCCAAGTTTGGCAATGTTCACCGTGATCCTGGGGCTCTATCCCATCTTCACCAGCCTACGCCCCGTAAAGCTGGTGTAACTTAGTTTTCCTGGTCTGCAGCTACGAGGTTAGCTGGCTGCTGCACCTCATTTATCTGTGATGCGCCTAACTGCCGTACATTTTCGGGCCTCTTGACACGACTCAATGGTTGCATTGTAGTTTGAACTGGTCTTGGTTCCTTGCAGTCACGGATAAAATGTCCAGGCTTCTGACATCTAAAACATTTTGGACGGGAACTATATGTTGGGTATCTGTCGTTCTGAGGGCTTCCAAATTTTGATTTTCGGATTTCAGTAGTCCATCTTCCCAGTAACTTTTTACTGTAGGACTTGATGTTGCAATCTCGTGCCACTCCGGTCTTTCACCTTGCTCCATCTATTGAAATATTGGAGCAATTGAGTCATCGCGCACTGGTTCCTCCCTTACCTGCTCCTTTGTCCAAGGATCTTCAACCTGTAGTCTTATTTGTGCAACTACTTCAGAGCACTTCTTGTTTTCTTGCCTTGTACAGTGTTTGCATTGGGGTGCACAAGGTCTTCTGGATAACCCGTCGGCATTATTGTGCAGCATTCCTTTTCGATGCTCTGTTCTGAATGAATATGCCTGGAATCGTTCAATCCATCTGGCCACTTGACCATCAGGTTCCCTGAACTGCATTAACCACTTGAGTGCTGCATGGTCAGTTCGAAGAAGAAATTCTTGACCATATAGGTACTTGTGGAAGTGTTTGACGCTATCGACAACAGCTAGCAATTCCCTTCGCGTCACGCAGTAGTTCTTCTCTGGCTTAGAAAGCGAACGGATGTAGTACGCTATTACACGCTCCTTTCCTTCTTGTTTCTGCAATAGAACCGCTCCTATTACCGCATTGCTCGCATTAGTGTCCAGAATAAAGAGGTCTCCTGCTTGTGGATATGCCAGAATTGGAGAACTGCACAGCTTTCCCTTCAGCAACTCAAATGATTTTTGGTGCTCACTCGACCATTGGAACTTTTGGTTCTTCGCAGGAAGGCGATGAAGGCTTCGTGCAACATCTGAAAAGTTAGGCACAAACCGTCGATAGTATGAGCATAGCCCCAGAAAACTTCACTGCTCATGTAAATTCTTTGGTACCGGCCATTCGTTAACAGCTCCAACTTCTTGGGATCCGTGCGTACTCCTTGACTGGATAAAATGTGGCCCAAATAATTCACTTCATTTTTGAAAAGGCTACATTTCGGCGGACTCAACTTTAATTCTGATGCTTTAATGGTTTCCAGAACTTGCCGAAGATTGTTCACGTGCCGTTGAATGTACGAACAAAAACAATGATGTCATCCAAATAGACCAGACAAGTCTTGCAGCTAAGGCCTCGCAAAACTTGTTCCATCAACCGCTCGAACGTTGCAGGAGCGTTGCATAAACCAAACGGAATTACAGAAAATTGATACAGGCCGTTTCCCGCAGTAAATGCTGTCTTCTCCTTGTCGTTGTCATGAATTGCTCCTGCCAGTAACCGCTTTTCAGATCCAATGAACTGAAGATTCTGGCTCCCGATAAGGTGTCCAACGTGTCGTCTATACGTGGAAATGGATAACTATCCTTCTTGGTGACATCGTTCAGTTTCCGATAGTCCACACAAAATCTCGTTGAACCATCTTTCTTTTGAACAAGTAACACAGGTGAGCTCCATGGGCTTTTGGACTTCTCTATGATTCCATCATGTTCCATCTTCTTAACCAGCGTCTCTGCTTCTTGTTGCTTAGCAAGTGGTAGTCGTCTTGGCGCCTGTCGAATTGGAGTCGTATTTCTTGTTTACATAGCGAAAGAATTATCTGCTTCCTTTCCAGATCTAGTGGCGTATTCTTTACCTTTATAGGCTGACAGTTTGCGATACAGCTTAATCCCTGCGTCTTGCCAATGACTGTTCCTTCTCCTATTACCTTCGGTGATGTTCATTATTACGTTCATTATTCTCACTGGTATATTGGGCTGGAGTTTCACTAGAGTTCTTCCGCATATCAATCCGGTCTTATTGAAATTGGTTGCTCCACTATTCCTACTGTACTGTCCCCAAGATCACCGTTCACCTTGCCATAGATGATTTTCTCGCACATCGGTGGTATCTCCACTTTTTCTTCAGTAATGACTCTTAGCCCACCACTCTGGTTGTCATTTATTTGAAGAGGTACTTCCACATTACGCCATATTAACATGTGGTTCTTTAGATCAAGGGACATCTCGTGCTCTGTCATGAAATCCAAGCCCAGTATGCATTCATCCGTAATGCTGACAACAATAAACCGATGAGAAAACTGTATTCCTCCAAACATGACACTACAGGAGCACTCTCCTTTAATTGCTGCAACTTCACCCGTCGCTGTCCTCAAATTATAACGAAATACTTTTTCCACTTGCCCTTTGGACACCACTTTAGTATTTACAACTGATCTGGAAGCTCCTGTGTCCAAGGTAAACGTACATGGTTTTCCTTCTAACACACCACTAACAACCAAGCTGTTGCTGTCCTTTCCAAGTTTGGCAATGTTCACCGTGATCCTGGGGCTCTATCCCATCTTCACCAGCCTACGCCCCGTAAAGCTGGTGTAACTTAGTTTTCCTGGTCTGCAGCTACGAGGTTAGCTGGCTGCTGCACCTCATTTATCTGTGATGCGCCTAACTGCCGTACATTTTCGGGCCTCTTGACACGACTCAATGGTTGCATTGTAGTTTGAACTGGTCTTGGTTCCTTGCAGTCACGGATAAAATGTCCAGGCTTCTGACATCTAAAACATTTTGGACGGGAACTATATGTTGGGTATCTGTCGTTCTGAGGGCTTCCAAATTTTGATTTTCGGATTTCAGTAGTCCATCTTCCCAGTAACTTTTTACTGTAGGACTTGATGTTGCAATCTCGTGCCACTCCGGTCTTTCACCTTGCTCCATCTATTGAAATATTGGAGCAATTGAGTCATCGCGCACTGGTTCCTCCCTTACCTGCTCCTTTGTCCAAGGATCTTCAACCTGTAGTCTTATTTGTGCAACTACTTCAGAGCACTTCTTGTTTTCTTGCCTTGTACAGTGTTTGCATTGGGGTGCACAAGGTCTTCTGGATAACCCGTCGGTATTATTGTGCAGCATTCCTTTTCGATGCTCTGTTCTGAATGAATATGCCTGGAATCGTTCAATCCATCTGGCCACTTGACCATCAGGTTCCCTGAACTGCATTAACCACTTGAGTGCTGCATGGTCAGTTCGAAGAAGAAATTCTTGACCATATAGGTACTTGTGGAAGTGTTTGACGCTATCGACAACAGCTAGCAATTCCCTTCGCGTCACGCAGTAGTTCTTCTCTGGCTTAGAAAGCGAACGGATGTAGTACGCTATTACACGCTCCTTTCCTTCTTGTTTCTGCAATAGAACCGCTCCTATTACCGCATTGCTCGCATTAGTGTCCAGAATAAAGAGGTCTCCTGCTTGTGGATATGCCAGAATTGGAGAACTGCACAGCTTTCCCTTCAGCAACTCAAATGATTTTTGGTGCTCACTCGACCATTGGAACTTTTGGTTCTTCGCAGGAAGGCGATGAAGGCTTCGTGCAACATCTGAAAAGTTAGGCACAAACCGTCGATAGTATGAGCATAGCCCCAGAAAACTTCACTGCTCATGTAAATTCTTTGGTACCGGCCATTCGTTAACAGCTCCAACTTCTTGGGATCCGTGCGTACTCCTTGACTGGATAAAATGTGGCCCAAATAATTCACTTCATTTTTGAAAAGGCTACATTTCGGCGGACTCAACTTTAATTCTGATGCTTTAATGGTTTCCAGAACTTGCCGAAGATTGTTCACGTGCCGTTGAATGTACGAACAAAAACAATGATGTCATCCAAATAGACCAGACAAGTCTTGCAGCTAAGGCCTCGCAAAACTTGTTCCATCAACCGCTCGAACGTTGCAGGAGCGTTGCATAAACCAAACGGAATTACAGAAAATTGATACAGGCCGTTTCCCGCAGTAAATGCTGTCTTCTCCTTGTCGTTGTCATGAATTGCTCCTGCCAGTAACCGCTTTTCAGATCCAATGAACTGAAGATTCTGGCTCCCGATAAGGTGTCCAACGTGTCGTCTATACGTGGAAATGGATAACTATCCTTCTTGGTGACATCGTTCAGTTTCCGATAGTCCACACAAAATCTCGTTGAACCATCTTTCTTTTGAACAAGTAACACAGGTGAGCTCCATGGGCTTTTGGACTTCTCTATGATTCCATCATGTTCCATCTTCTTAACCAGCGTCTCTGCTTCTTGTTGCTTAGCAAGTGGTAGTCGTCTTGGCGCCTGTCGAATTGGAGTCGTATTTCTTGTTTACATAGCGAAAGAATTATCTGCTTCCTTTCCAGATCTAGTGGCGTATTCTTTACCTTTATAGGCTGACAGTTTGCGATACAGCTTAATCCCTGCGTCTTGCCAATGACTGTTCCTTCTCCTATTACCTTCGGTGATGTTCATTATTACGTTCATTATTCTCACTGGTATCTTGGGCTGGAGTTTCACTAGAGTTCTTCCGCATATCAATCCGGTCTTATTGAAATTGGTTGCTCCACTATTCCTACTGTACTGTCCCCAAGATCACCGTTCACCTTGCCATAGATGATTTTCTCGCACATCGGTGGTATCTCCACTTTTTCTTCAGTAATGACTCTTAGCCCACCACTCTGGTTGTCATTTATTTGAAGAGGTACTTCCACATTACGCCATATTAACATGTGGTTCTTTAGATCAAGGGACATCTCGTGCTCTGTCATGAAATCCAAGCCCAGTATGCATTCATCCGTAATGCTGACAACAATAAACCGATGAGAAAACTGTATTCCTCCAAACATGACACTACAGGAGCACTCTCCTTTAATTGCTGCAACTTCACCCGTCGCTGTCCTCAAATTATAACGAAATACTTTTTCCACTTGCCCTTTGGACACCACTTTAGTATTTACAACTGATCTGGAAGCTCCTGTGTCCAAGGTAAACGTACATGGTTTTCCTTCTAACACACCACTAACAACCAAGCTGTTGCTGTCCTTTCCAAGTTTGGCAATGTTCACCGTGATCCTGGGGCTCTATCCCATCTTCACCAGCCTACGCCCCGTAAAGCTGGTGTAACTTAGTTTTCCTGGTCTGCAGCTACGAGGTTAGCTGGCTGCTGCACCTCATTTATCTGTGATGCGCCTAACTGCCGTACATTTTCGGGCCTCTTGACACGACTCAATGGTTGCATTGTAGTTTGAACTGGTCTTGGTTCCTTGCAGTCACGGATAAAATGTCCAGGCTTCTGACATCTAAAACATTTTGGACGGGAACTATATGTTGGGTATCTGTCGTTCTGAGGGCTTCCAAATTTTGATTTTCGGATTTCAGTAGTCCATCTTCCCAGTAACTTTTTACTGTAGGACTTGATGTTGCAATCTCGTGCCACTCCGGTCTTTCACCTTGCTCCATCTATTGAAATATTGGAGCAATTGAGTCATCGCGCACTGGTTCCTCCCTTACCTGCTCCTTTGTCCAAGGATCTTCAACCTGTAGTCTTATTTGTGCAACTACTTCAGAGCACTTCTTGTTTTCTTGCCTTGTACAGTGTTTGCATTGGGGTGCACAAGGTCTTCTGGATAACCCGTCGGCATTATTGTGCAGCATTCCTTTTCGATGCTCTGTTCTGAATGAATATGCCTGGAATCGTTCAATCCATCTGGCCACTTGACCATCAGGTTCCCTGAACTGCATTAACCACTTGAGTGCTGCATGGTCAGTTCGAAGAAGAAATTCTTGACCATATAGGTACTTGTGGAAGTGTTTGACGCTATCGACAACAGCTAGCAATTCCCTTCGCGTCACGCAGTAGTTCTTCTCTGGCTTAGAAAGCGAACGGATGTAGTACGCTATTACACGCTCCTTTCCTTCTTGTTTCTGCAATAGAACCGCTCCTATTACCGCATTGCTCGCATTAGTGTCCAGAATAAAGAGGTCTCCTGCTTGTGGATATGCCAGAATTGGAGAACTGCACAGCTTTCCCTTCAGCAACTCAAATGATTTTTGGTGCTCACTCGACCATTGGAACTTTTGGTTCTTCGCAGGAAGGCGATGAAGGCTTCGTGCAACATCTGAAAAGTTAGGCACAAACCGTCGATAGTATGAGCATAGCCCCAGAAAACTTCACTGCTCATGTAAATTCTTTGGTACCGGCCATTCGTTAACAGCTCCAACTTCTTGGGATCCGTGCGTACTCCTTGACTGGATAAAATGTGGCCCAAATAATTCACTTCATTTTTGAAAAGGCTACATTTCGGCGGACTCAACTTTAATTCTGATGCTTTAATGGTTTCCAGAACTTGCCGAAGATTGTTCACGTGCCGTTGAATGTACGAACAAAAACAATGATGTCATCCAAATAGACCAGACAAGTCTTGCAGCTAAGGCCTCGCAAAACTTGTTCCATCAACCGCTCGAACGTTGCAGGAGCGTTGCATAAACCAAACGGAATTACAGAAAATTGATACAGGCCGTTTCCCGCAGTAAATGCTGTCTTCTCCTTGTCGTTGTCATGAATTGCTCCTGCCAGTATCCGCTTTTCAGATCCAATGAACTGAAGATTCTGGCTCCCGATAAGGTGTCCAACGTGTCGTCTATACGTGGAAATGGATAACTATCCTTCTTGGTGACATCGTTCAGTTTCCGATAGTCCACACAAAATCTCGTTGAACCATCTTTCTTTTGAACAAGTAACACAGGTGAGCTCCATGGGCTTTTGGACTTCTCTATGATTCCATCATGTTCCATCTTCTTAACCAGCGTCTCTGCTTCTTGTTGCTTAGCAAGTGGTAGTCGTCTTGGCGCCTGTCGAATTGGAGTCGTATTTCTTGTTTACATAGCGAAAGAATTATCTGCTTCCTTTCCAGATCTAGTGGCGTATTCTTTACCTTTATAGGCTGACAGTTTGCGATACAGCTTAATCCCTGCGTCTTGCCAATGACTGTTCCTTCTCCTATTACCTTCGGTGATGTTCATTATTACGTTCATTATTCTCACTGGTATCTTGGGCTGGAGTTTCACTAGAGTTCTTCCGCATATCAATCCGGTCTTATTGAAATTGGTTGCTCCACTATTCCTACTGTACTGTCCCCAAGATCACCGTTCACCTTGCCATAGATGATTTTCTCGCACATCGGTGGTATCTCCACTTTTTCTTCAGTAATGACTCTTAGCCCACCACTCTGGTTGTCATTTATTTGAAGAGGTACTTCCACATTACGCCATATTAACATGTGGTTCTTTAGATCAAGGGACATCTCGTGCTCTGTCATGAAATCCAAGCCCAGTATGCATTCATCCGTAATGCTGACAACAATAAACCGATGAGAAAACTGTATTCCTCCAAACATGACACTACAGGAGCACTCTCCTTTAATTGCTGCAACTTCACCCGTCGCTGTCCTCAAATTATAACGAAATACTTTTTCCACTTGCCCTTTGGACACCACTTTAGTATTTACAACTGATCTGGAAGCTCCTGGTCCAAGGTAAACGTACATGGTTTTCCTTCTAACACACCACTAACAACCAAGCTGTTGCTGTCCTTTCCAAGTTTGGCAATGTTCACCGTGATCCTGGGGCTCTATCCCCTCTTCACCAGCCTACGCCCCGTAAAGCTGGTGTAACTTAGTTTTCCTGGTCTGCAGCTACGAGGTTAGCTGGCTGCTGCACCTCATTTATCTGTGATGCGCCTAACTGCCGTACATTTTCGGGCCTCTTGACACGACTCAATGGTTGCATTGTAGTTTGAACTGGTCTTGGTTCCTTGCAGTCACGGATAAAATGTCCAGGCTTCTGACATCTAAAACATTTTGGACGGGAACTATATGTTGGGTATCTGTCGTTCTGAGGGCTTCCAGTTTTTGATTTTCGGATTTCGTCTTTAATTTTATTTGTGTGAGTTCTCTGTTTCCAGCTTGCGCAATCTAACCAACTCAGTAGACAAACTGGCTCTAGCTGCTTCGTATTTCAAAGCCATTGCTAACACTTCATTCATCGACTTTCCTCCGGCTGTTGTCCTAACTAATCATCTTACTTCGGCTTAACGCCTCTATTTATACTCAATCATAAGCTTCCAGAAACTTCTAATATTGTGGACAGAAATATCCAGAAAACTGTACCCTTATTCCCTTATTTACAACTAACGACACTTATATGTAATGTACCTTATAGTACCTTCTAAAAATAGATTTCATGTTCAATCATGTTCTTTACAAAAACCGGGCAAACCGCATAAACCGGTTTGACTACTTGTTTGACCAGTACACAATGATTCAAACTTGCAGGTGGTTACATTTCAAATAATCTAATAGTATTAGCCTAAAAGAATGCTTCATATTTTTAGTATGCAGTATTTTCTAAATATTAATTTTAGTATTTATTCTTGGTACATTGCGATTTATCTAGGATTCGAACCAACTACTCTACTTTATTTACATTGTGATTTATCTTAGGATTATAATTCTAATATATGCGCTACTATATCATCATCACATCACATTATATATAAATTATTTATAAGCGAATTTTAATGTTCATAACCACTATCTGTGAAGTGGCTGCATATTGCATATTGGATATTGCATATCACTGCCCAAACAGAGTAATGCAGCTTTTGGTTTCAACTCATAAAAAATTTGAGTAGATTTAAATTAAATTTGAAGAGAAAAGAAGTGAGCAGCACTAACTAATGCAACGAAATGGTATGATAAGAATTGACGCTTTGAAACATGCAGGCCAATTATTCGCCATTAAATTTCTTTTGCATGGTTCCCTCCCTTCTGTAATTGATCGAAGAGTTATTTACTCTAGTTACTCTAAACATGAGTTAATATAAGATAAGCGAAAAGAAAAGGAAATAGTTGCAAGAAGCTTGCAGGTTTTCATTATTATATGCCTCTGTTTTTGTAACTTATAGTAGTATTTTTTTTCTGTAACGCCAAACACGAGAGCACTGTATCACTTTATGCAATGGTGATAGAACGAGCAGAGCAGAGCACCGATAGAAAATGAACAGAGACTATACTATCACTACGGCACCGGTAATGAATTAAGTAGCTGCGCAGCTTGTGCTGCACAAAAAAATGGCAGGCAGTCTGTATACATGAAATTGCGGCTATATTTTAAACCGACTTACAGTCTGCTTGTAGGGCGACAATTTGACGTTTACATTCTGCTATTTGCATTCAATTTAAAGTGGCTGCGTAAACTGCGCCGTCGATTTTTCTTTACTGCATTGGCTGAAAAGTGAATTTTTGATTGCAGCCTACCTTACCACAGGTGAGGGGAAGTCGTAAACCGTATAAGATCTATAATGCGTATTTAAACCAATCACAACTGGGGAGATAAAATCTCTGCCCCCCATAAGTGAAATAATAATAACTCACAATCGCTTACCACGGGTGGGGGGAAGCTGTAAGTTATGTCTGGACTAATGTTATTGCAAGTAATTTTCTGCTAGCGATAGCTCTCCTAAAGACTGGGCATTTGTTGCTGCCCGCTACATGCTTCACATCTTCTGAGTGTTCCTTTCTACAGAACATACACGAAGGCTCCTTTGCACAGACTTAGCTATGTGGCCCTCATCCCCACATCTTCTACACAATTTGGACCGATCTTCTCCGTTTTTACACTGCTTGGCAATGTGCCAGGCAGTCCAGGCATTTGAAGCAATATCTGCGCATAGGATATTTCGCCCTTCGCTTCTATGACTATGGCGTCAGGTCTTGCCTTTCTTATAATTTGCTTTTGTTTTATGGTGGCCTTCTTAGCAGTTGCGTCTGGCTTTACTTTATTTTTTGTTTTAGCGACGGATTTTGTCCATTCACCTTCTCCAGTTTTTTTAGCTTTTTTAATACCCTTTTTCTGGGTTTTTACTTCAGTCGTTATTATTTTTTCCATAGGTTTACATGACGACTGGCGTTGCTCTTGCCTCCGCTTTGGATTCGGCGTTTCGCTGTGGATAGGCTGCTTCCTTATTTACTCCATTGTAGCTTTGAGCCAGGGAGAGGTTTGAGATGAGGTGTGATTTACCATCTTCTCCTTAGTCTTCTTGTTGTTAACGTAGATAGCCAATAACTCATAGGGGTTTTAATGCTTTCAATCGCATCCCGCATGGCTTGATGAATGGAACGTCTTTTTCCATCTTCCAACATTTCTACCAGTCCCTCGATCTGCTCTCCTAATTTATGAAAGCCGGATTTGCTGGGGCTGGCTTCCTTTGTCACCTTTCTTGTTTCCGGTGATCCGCGCCTTTGTGACGTTTATGCCACTGGCGATCTCGCCATCTTCGAACTCCTTTTAATAGAATTCACATTCTCCTATCCTACAACTCCTTCTACTTCTCCTCGTACTCCTCCTCATAAATTCTGGGAATTCATTGTTAGACAGGAATTTTTCATCTGTACCTACACCACTAACTTAATAGCGACGAAACATTGAACGTACTTTGAGTCCTGCCATGGTTTTAACAGGACGCGGGCGCTGGTAGCATAAGCCTGAAAGACATTTCTGCAAGATTTGACTCTTGCCTACTCAGGTAACAGAATACCACAGGCGTCAGCCCACAAGTCGACAAATTAAAATGTTGCTTCCAGTTTGCCGTTGGTCGCGGCTTTTCCTCCGGGCGGGTTGGGTGTTGTTCCGCTCCTACTCGGTCGTCAGAGCCTCGGCAACTCAGAGCAAAGAAGATCATTTGCCCAGGTACCTAGTGAAAGGCTCGGGTTCAACCAAACATATGGGCTCCGAAAATAACAAAATTATGGAAAGCATTATGAACAGCATTGCAGCTCTTACAAAGCGGCTAGATGATTAAAGTAATCTGAACAACCTGAAATCTGAATCTGAAAGATCAATTGAAGAAAATACAACTCCCATAACGCAATCTAACAAAAAAAGTTAAGTAAGAACACAACTTTTAAAATATCAACCAAGAATGCGAATGGGATTATGCAACATATTCCAGAAATAGAAATATTTTTAAATTAGAAAAAATCGACATTTCTTAATATCTGAAAGCCATTTAATTAAATATTCGTTTGTTAAAATACGGGGTTATAACTTATATCACCCCATTCATACAGCGGAAAGAGCAAGAGGTGGTTCGGCATTGCTAATAAAAGAAAATATTAAACACCATTTAGAATCAAATATAGAAGAAGAAACAATGCAAGTCACTACTGTAAGGATTCAAATTAAACTGTCTCTGCAATATATTTTCCTCCCCGGCATAACTTGAAAAGATAGGACTACCTTAAACTATTTAAATCGCTTGGACGTGATTTTATTATTGGAGGTGACTTTAATGCGAAAAACACCTATTGGGGATCTAGACTTACGACGTCAAAGGGTAAAGAGTTGCTTTAAGCAGGGCAGACATCAAAATGTGAATTTTACTCTGGTGGTTCCCAACATACTGGCCCAGTGACGGAACGAAGATAATCTGACCTAATAGACTTTTATGTAGTAAGAGGTATATCCCAGAACTACATTCACATTGAAAACAGTACTTCTCTAGCATCGGATCATTCCCCGGTTATTATGACAGTCAGGAATTCAAAGGGAGAGTGCACCCAGATTAACAAATTCAAAAACAAACTGGGATCTCTTTCGTGAAGTAATGGAAAGAAAAATCAAACTTCAGGTACCGATAAGAAATTCTCACCAGTTGGAAGATGAATTAGAAGAACTCAATGAAACAATTCATTATGCTGCTTTGGCAAGTACCCCCATTATACAAAATAAGAAGAAGCTTAACATATCCTACCCAATGAAAGTTAGAGAGTTGGTAAGAGAAAAACGACGGGCACGTCAAACCTGGCAAATAACCAGAACACCGGAGAACAAAACAATTCTTAACAATTTAGGTAACAGTCTCAAATCTCTTCTTAAAGAAGTTAAAAATGCATCAATCAACAGATATCTAGTTAGCCTAACCGATGAAAAAAATTTTGATTATTCGCTGTGGAAGGCAACTCAAAAGACCCAAAATACAAATTCCTCCACTTAAAAAGGAAGATGGAAAATCTAAACTGTTTGAAGAGTATCTCGAGAATACCTTCCAACCACTACCAAGACAAACGGCCAATGAAACTATAATGCCAATCAACAAGCTTGATGGTTTTGATATACGCCCAGTAACTCTCAAAGAATTAAAAGAAGAAGTAAAATGCAATATGAATGAATGTTAAAAAAGCCCCAGGGTATGACTTGATTACTTGCCAAATAATTAATAATTAAGGATTTCGTAAGCTATTACACATAATCAATGCAAGCTTTCGGTTAAAATATGTTCGTGGCAATCGTGATGGCAAAACCTGGTAAACCACCTAACGATAAAAAATCACACAGGCCAATTTTATTGCTGCCAATTATGTCAAAACGTTTTGAAAAATTATTATTAAAAAGACTTAAGTCTTAATTAAGTCGATAATTGAGGAACGACAACTAATTCCTCCACATCAATTTGGATTCAGAGAAAATTACTCGTCATTTGAACAGGTGCATAGAATCACCAACATTATTGAAAGAACGCTAGAACGTAAAAAAGTATGCTCCAGCATATTTCTGGACGTCGCCCAAGCATTCGATAAAGTTTGGCATAGTTGACTGGAATTCAAGCTGCATAGAAATCTGCCGAGGCAATTCTATGCCATACTAAAATCTAATTTATCCAATAGACATTTTCGAGTGAAATATGAGGATGAATACTCCGAACTAAGGAAAATCTCTGCCGGTGTCCCGCAGGGGAGTGTCTTAGGACCAATCCTGTATTTATTATATACAAGGGATATTCCAACAACAAATAAAGGAACCATAGCCACTTTTGCAGATTACACAGTAATCATGGCGATTGGAAGTAATGTCGCTGATGCAACAGGTAAACTCCAGAAGATTACCAATGCGGTTTATAGCTGGACTAAGCGCTGGAGAATCAAGCTCAATGAGACGAAATCCACGCATATTAACTTTACATATCAAAAGGCTTTTCATCTACCAATAGAAATGAACTCACGACCGGTCCCATATGGAAACAAAGCTAAATATCTCGGCATGACCCTCGATGCCAAGCTCAAGTGGAGAGAGCATGCCAAAAAGAAAAAAGAAGAACTTAACATTAAGTTCAAACAAATGTATTGGCTCATAGGTAGAAGCTCTGAGCTTAAAATTCACAGAAAGCTACTGCTATATCGGCAAATACTGAAACCGATATGAACTTACGGTTTTCCACTCTGGGGATGTACTAAGCAAACAAACGCCAAAATGATACAGACGTTTCAAAACAAGTTTCTTCGTAGCATCGTAAATGCTCCGTGGTACACAAGAAATGAAGAACAGCTACTTACAGATGGAATACACCAAATATCAAATAAAAAAGAATGCCGCCAAACACAAAATAAGGCTCCAGGAACACGGAAACCCCTATATTTGCCATATGATAGATAACCCTGTCGTTGAAAGAAGACTCCAAAGAACGAGGCCACTTGACCTTGTAAACATACCACATTAAAATTAGTATTTTAAATAGGTTCAATTAATTATGGGACTAACCATTGGGTTTCACCCCAAAAAATTAGAGTTGTATAATAAATTTGAAAAAATTTGAAAGATAAATTGCTAGATGAGCACAGTTTCATGCAAGAGAGGTTGACAGTGACTTAATCTCCGCCGTAACCCTGGCTAGGGCCCCTCACATGCTACTATCACCCGGGGCAGGTGAACCAAGTTTTGTTGACGTGATTTCCGGACTATGGCCCGTGGGGTTGTCAGACCCAACACATCAAGTTGCCCTTGCGGATATGGCGCAAGCCGAAAAATTTCATCAATACATTCTCACGTCTATTGGGGAGAAGAATACTAAGACTTGCGATAAAATTTAAATCGTTTACGAACAAATATGTGAGTCATATGTAATTTACCGTGGGGAGTTGCTCGATGTAGCAGACAAGGTGAAGGAAGCGACATACGGGAGCCAAAGGCCGTAGCTTCAGTTGGTTCAAATGTAGCTGACCAAATTAGAAGTGGTGATATAAAATCTCTGCCCCCTACGAGCAAAATGACAATAGTTTGCGACACTTACCACGGGTGGGGGGAAGTCGTAAACCGTATAAGATCTATAATGCGTAGTTAAACCAAATCACAACTGGGTAGATAAAATCTCTGCCCCCTATAAGTGAAATAATAATAACTCACAACCCCTTACCACGGGTGGGGGGAAGCTGTAAGTTATGTCTGGACTAATGTCATTGCAAGTAAAATATAAATATCCAAATAAGGACTGTAGAGGTAAAAATTTTGTATGTGAAAAAGCTAAATGTAGAATTGCAACCGCTTACCACGAGTGGGGGAGAAGTTGCAACTCGTATACAAGCTAGAAAACGTAGCTGACCAAATCAGAAATGGAGAGATAAAATCTTTGTTTATTTTACGACCCCTTACCACGGGTGGGGGGTAGTCGTAAACTGTATAAGAACTGTAATGCGTTGCTAAACCAAATCACAACAGGAGAGATAAAATATTGCCCCCTATAAGTGAAATAATAATAGTTTGCAACCCCTTAACGGGTGGGGGGAAGCTGCAAACTGTATAAAACGTTTCTTGGTTGGGGGGAAGCTATATGCTATGATAATAGACTCACAATCCCTTAACGCATGTGGGGGAAGCTGTGAACTATATGTACATGGTAAAATAAAAATAAGAATGATATGACTAACCAGATGTGCACCCTGCGACGGTTCACGAACGACTCCCTGTTGATCGATCAGCAGCCTCCTTTTATACTTAACCTAAGGGTTCATTTTGGGGATCTGCATTGCGATTGATCGGGTAACTACTGACTGCTCAAAACTTGGTTTGAGCCAGTAGCGCAACAATCAAGTTCGTGATGTAGTGCTTGCTCTACCTCCTAGTGGTGGTCCGGGCAACTATGTGTATAAATCTACTGGAAACGGAGGGATTCGTTGGACTCTTACATCTCAACTCAAACATCTGGACTACGCCGACGACGTTTGTTTACTATCACACAGAATTATGGAGCTGCACCAAATAACAACAAATGTGGAAAGGGAGGCCAATGTTGCGGGTTTGAAGATTAATACTACCAAAACCAATATCATCAACCTCGGTTAACTCAAGTTAACATTTCTGGACAGCCGGTAGAGAGAGTAGAGAGTTTCCAATATCTTGGGAGTATTGTCTCGACCGAAGGTGGAACCGAACAGGACATTGTCAACCGAATCGGCAAAGCAAAATCAGTGTTTGGAATGATGTCCATGATATGGCGAAGCAATGCGATCAGCTTAAACTCCAAGCTGCGACTGTGCTATTGTATTGGTGCAGCACTTGGAAGGTGACCGCTACTATCACAAAAAGATAGTAAATAGGTGCCTACGGAACATCTTAAGGGTTTTGTGGCCTAACCGTATCTCTAACGAACATATTTACCAGAGAACGGGTCAGGAAGCAATAGGCAAAACCATCCAACGACGGTTAATAATCTGCTTAAACTGTTTAGCCTACAATCACAAAACAGAACAGTACCCTAGCAGTTAACGATGCTACTATTGTCAGCAGCCACATCACTCTCTGTTGCATGCGGCAACGAACCTACCTCAATAAGACATCCAATCCCATCAGCCATCCAATTCATACATCCAACCACAAAGAACTTCCATATCTAAAAATTTCATTCCACCACGGGTTGCTCAATCACAACGCAGAACAGTTCTAATCTCAACCATCAATCCAGATGCTCCAAACTTCCAGACTCCCAGCGGAGATCAAGATTCCGCAAAGGCTTATGTAGTACAAATATATGCAAACAAGTCCAGCATAACAACACAGCACAGGCATGCAAATAAATCCAGCGTAGCAATGTAGCACATGCATGCAAATAAATCCAGTGTAGCGACACAGCCAACGCAGTATGTACGAAATAACGGAGGTAACAAAATGCCAGATAGAAAAAATCCAAAAGATATGCAATGCATAGCAAAAGCAAAAACACCAACAACATGAGCGAGCTGCAAAACTGCAAAGTCCATCAAGAGGCAAATCTTATAAAAGGAGAAACACAGGAAGAATTGTTTTCTTTCCTGCGAGATCAGTGACATGGTTCACACGGATGCCATCGGCAACAACAGTACACATATAGTAACACTGGAACACCAACTGCAATTAGGAGAAGTGAACACCCCAGGCCGGAAGGATAAAAATAAACCCTGTAATATCCAACACCAAACTTGGTAACGAAGTCGACGACGTAGGAATTTTGGCGACGGGATACGACGTTGATCAGCGCTAGTATCAGGTTAGTCCAGTATTTTCAGTGTGTTAGCTAAAAACCCCTTTCTTGGTTTCGAGACACTGCCGGATCTTACAGGACTCCATCTTGAAATCTTGAAAGGGTGAGATTTTCCCTTGTTAAGTGTAGAGACCCTGCGGCTTCAGGACTCTGGTGGTCCTTGCAGGACTCTATTCTGAAGTTCGATCTCTTTTAGGGCCTAGTTTTCATCCAGGAGAGAGTGAGCAGTGGAAGACCTGCTGCTTCGACTGATCCCAGTTTGAATCTCCTTTCTTGGTTTCCAGACTCTGTCGGGCCTTGGAGGACACCCGGAAGATCTTGATAGGGTGAGATTTCCCTTGTTATGTGTAGAGACCCTTCAGCTTCAGGACTCTGTTGGGCCTTACTGGACTCCATCCTGAAGTTCGATATCTTTCATGGTCAAGCTCTCCATTTAGTAGAGGGTGAGCAGTGAGAGTCAAACGCAAATGGTTCCAAATAAACGTACGTCCTAATACCCTGCACTCACCGATGAAGTGAGAAAGTGGTCAGTGAAATATGTCGGCGGGGAGTAACCGCTGTCTTTTGTTGAACGGGATGAGAAGCTTGCTGATGTCTACGACTTGGACAAGGACTTCTTGCCCCAAACAATGCCCGAGCTTCTACGTGAACGTGCTCTGGTTTGGTACAGGAACAACAACCAACAGTGGCAGGGATGGAACGATTTCAAATATGATTTCATGAAATTCTTCCTCCCGAACCTTTATTAAGTACGGCTAGAAGAGGACATTCGAGAACGGTACCAAAAGCCTCGCGAGTGCTTCAAAGATTATTTTCTCGCTTTGCAAACTGTAATGCGTGGCGCTAACTACGCTGAAGACCAACGGCTTGATCGCATATACGATAACGCACTGCACGAGTACTAGTTGTACATACTTCGCAGAGATTTCCACCACCTGGAGGAGCTGATTGAACTGGCTGAAGACTTCGAGTGGATTCGAGTAAACAAAGACCCAGTTTCAGCCAAACCAAGACGCAGTCCACAGCCATTACAATGTGGAATTACCGAGTTTCTCATTGACTCACGAACAGCATTCCGACGATATGGCCAAAAGGGGCATATGTACAGAGGTCGCAGGAATAAGTCGCTATTGTTTTGTTAGGAATGTGGCCGAAGAAATACTTGCACCAAAGAATGCTGCAGAATAAACGCGAGAAACGCAAGAGTGGACCGGAAGGACCGGAGCAAATCCGGATCGCGGGTACCGATGCCATCGAGGAGAGTAGAAGTCCTCAAAGAAGACGCGAGCCGGGAGTGCGCACATGTAACCCTCAACAGCGGCAACACAGAGCTTTGCCGGTGATAATTTCATCCAAAAGCGGGGACAGTTACTGACAAGATCACGACTCACAAAAGTAATTGTTCGTAAGCGTTGACGTCGCAGTATAATTGGGAACCGCATGCTGTCAAGTCAAGTCAAGTCAAGTCAAGTCAAGTCAAGTCAAGTCAAGTCAAGTCAAGTCAAGTCAAGTCAAGTCAAGTCAAGTCAAGTCAAGTCAAGTCAAGTCAAGTCAAGTCAAGTCAAGTCAAGTCAAGTCAAGTCAAGTCAAGTCAAGTCAAGTCAAGTCAAGTCAAGTCAAGTCAAGTCAAGTCAAGTCAAGTCAAGTCAAGTCAAGTCAAGTCAAGTCAAGTCAAGACGAGTAAAGTCAATCCGAGTCAAGCCGACTCAAGTCGAGTCAACTTAAATTAAGTCGACTCAAGTCGAGTCAACTTAAATTAAGTCAACTCAAGTCAAGTCATGAGGAACACAAATGATAATAACCCAAGCAACGAAAACGGACCTGGCCACAACCGCACGATAACAACCCAAGGAAAGAATACGTACATGGCAAAAAAAAAGCATGAAAACACGGACATGGCCACAAAAACAAGGTTAACAAACCGCAGAAACGAACACAGACACAGCAATAGCGACAAATCCGAAAACGGAAAGCGCAAGGCAACCTAGAGATGCAGAGAAGAACACTCAAGAGAGGGGGATCTCGAGGGCATCAGGAGTTTTTCCGTTAAATTAATATGTTTTGAATCGAACATAAGAAAATTTTTTTTGAAAAAAAATAACTTAAGGAAAAATAATTTTTTAAAATTTTAAGTTTTTCTCATATTTGTGGTTCATTGATTATTTGACATTATTGATTTATTTGATATTATTGACAAATTATATGCAGAATGCTTGTAGGGGTGGTGGTGTGCCTTCCAAAAGTCGGATGATTCATTACCTTGATGATTAGACACACATGAAATGCGGACTGCTTGGAGATGTGATGGTGCCCTCCAAAAATCGGATGATTCATTTACTTGATGATTCGATACATGGAATGCAGATTGCTTGAAGACAAAATTGTTCTAGTTCCGAATATATAAAACGTTAAAATTGCCTACAATTTAGGAACGGTAAATTATATAATGTGATATTACCACATGGTGGTATTGCTGCGTATGACTTTTTGATTAATGTTTTGGGTCGAACATAGGAAAAAAAATTTAATTTAAGGAAAAATAATTTTTTAGGCTTGAATAGCAGAGTCTGCTTTAATTTTTGCTGGATTTTCCAAACTCTCTGTTTCGCTATGCTCGCTGTTCTTCCTCCCCGTACCGACATGCTAAAATTCAAGCTCATCTATGTTTTCAGAAATGCATTTGTTGACGTCTTCGTTGGATGAACATTCAGTGGGAGTAAGTTGTTGGCGTAAATTGCAAATGCTTTCAATATTTTCGCAATGTTTGACGGCTCGTCGATATTTGATGCTACTCAACGGAAGTTCAACTTCTTCTTCCTATTCACTGTTCCGTGACATAATTACGCTCCAACACTTCGCAGCGGTGTTAGGTTGCAGCTTATTCCATGCGTTAGCAAACAAACCAATGGCATCGCGCAAATTAATCATCTTTATCTTTGTTTCTATATTAGATCCAACAGGATGTGCCAATAAACTATTTTTATAAAACAGTTTTGTTAAATTGATCACATTTTGATCCATTGGTTACAAAATAGCAGTGCAGTTAGATGGAAAGCACGTGGCGATCATCAATCTCATCGTCACTCACCATTTCGCCGGTCTTGGGATGACAAGGAGCCTTATCTATAAGCAACATTGCCTTCTTTCCAAACCTTTCCATCTAAGATGTTTTCTTACCTGGTAAAGCTACAAAAAAATTTGTACGAACAAAACTTTTTTCTAGAAAATGTAGGTTATACCTCGGGAACAAAAGTTCTGTGAAACCAATCTTCGAAAAACATGTTGGTTATCCAAGCATTTTTATTAGCTCTATAAACTACGGGCTTTTCGACAAAATTTTAAAAGCTCTCGGATTGACTGATTTCCCGATAACAAACAATTTAATCTTCTAAGTACCCGAAGCGTTTGTGTAAGAAAGAAAGGTTATTCTTGCCTTGCTTGCTTTACGGGCTGGAGCTGATGTTTTTTTTAAAGCTTACGAGCGTTTTGTTATGCGTAAGCTTAAAAAATAAGCCGGATTGGTCTGCGTTGTAAATTTACTCATTTGACAAACAGAGCTCTTAAATTTTTTTTTAAATTTATTAAAAACGAATCAACCAGCTTTGGTTTGCTCGATAATTTCTCGCCACGAATTTTAAGCATGCGAACACCGTGCCTTTTTTTAATGTTTGCAAACCCACCGTCGCTAGCGTTGAATAATCCCGGTCTTTCTTTCATCTTTTTGTGTAGTTGGAGAGCCTTTGATTTAAAAATTGCAATCGTCACTGGCACATTAACATTTCTTTGCTTTAAGAACCAGTGAAACAATGCTTTTTCCATCTGAGGATATTCACTAACTCTTAGAGCTACACGCTTTCCTGGTCCAGATTCCGCATTAACTATAAATTGTTTTATGCACATTCATTTTGTTTTTAATCCTACTTATGGTGGATTTTTGCACCTTGTATTCTTTACAGAGCGTATTAACCAGTACACTTTCCCAGAGTTTTGCTTAAATCTGACTTTTTGCGCTATAAAAAGCTTAACGACGTTTTTTGTTACACCCATATTAGGAAGAATAAATGCAACCACCGATCGCGAATGACAAATTAAATGTGTACCCAATATACCATCAGCAACCACCCACAAAAGCAATAACAAAGAAACATTCCAGACACGATACCAATTACTGTAAATTACCGGTCCATACCTACAGCTTTGAATAATATTGTCTAGACATAAAATAATTTGTGAAGAAAATATATGGAAAAGAAACTAAGTAGGATATTAGTACACAAAGTTGCGTTTAATGAGTCATTTTTTTCTACAATGTTGCGTTTACTGAGTCAACAATGATAAGAATTTTGGTGTTGCAATAATTGAGGAGTTGAGCACATCAAGAGTTGCGTTAACCGAGTTCGTATTCCATAATTTATGTGAACTATTAACATGATGTCACGATTTCTGAACTTAGCTGGGATAAGCTTTGCTGTGTGTTTAATGTTTGTTTCTCAACCGTTTATGACAGAATATGTTCCGAATGTACAAAATATGAAATTTTAAACTTTTTAATAACTTGTTGAAGACTCTGACGTCACGAACATTAAACGTCACCAAAAACGAACAAAGCGACAAGCGACAATAAAACAAAATACCAAAACATGTTCCACACATCAAAGTTTCAAAAGTATTACATATGTGTATACCATTATTCTTTCTTTTGTTCAATTTAAAAGAAATAACTTTGAAATAAAGTTTAGTTGGCTTTATAACGTATTACGAACAAGTGTTCTTTTTTTCTACGTCCGCAAACTGAAATTACAGTTTGCTTTCTAGTGGTTTGCTTAGTTTTCAGTTTTAAGAAAATTTACAATTCCATTCAGAACTTTCCGATTTGGCTGTGCCAAAGGATGGGAATCTTCCCAGATACTAATAGAACCCTCCAGGGATATTAATATGCACGATTCGTAACCCTGAGTGTTCGAGTCAGGAATTAAGGCTACGTGCTAAACCCACCTAACACACTTCAACCACTCTCCCCGCGGGACTGCCGGTAGGTATTACATCGCGGCGCTGGTTAGCAGATTAATTTATGCCACTGCTAATCGCCTTATTTTTTTGATTCTTCGCAGCTCTTTTTGCACATTCGTTACAAATTCACACACTGCCGTCCACATGTGCTCAGATCTTAACATATCTTCTAGAATTAAGTGTGGACTTGACAGGTTACTTCTCCATTCTCTGAAGCGTCTGCAATGAAAAACCGCATGATCCATGTCTTCTTCAAGTTTTGGAAAATCTTGGCAGAAAGGTGAACTATCGTGTCCAAATCGGTGAAGATATTTACGATAGTCGCCATGTCCTGACAGAAACTAAGAAATTATAGACCCTGAGCATTTCATCTGCAAGGATATCTACTGGAACCATTCCTGCTATAACCAGAGCTGCATCATCCGATATCGTTCGGAAACCGCTGATCGTCCTTAGTGCACTAAGTTTGTATATAGACGATATGTGCCTTCTTATTTCCTTATTCGCCAGTGTCTCCGCACAAACTGGAGCTGCGTAAAGGAGGACTGAGCTTACTACTCTGGAGATTAGGATCCTTCTTAAATATCCTGGTCCTCCGACGTCTGGCAGTATCCGAGATATGCCTGAATCTGAGACGTCTTTCTGCTAGAGTAGTCCACGTGTATTTTGAAACGGAGCCTACCGTCATTCATTACTCCTAGGTATTTGACAGAATCCTTTGATCTGATGGTCTGATTACCAACCCGTATACTTATGTATTCCATCTTTTTCCGGCTGGTAATCAAGACTGCTTCCGTTTTGTGTTCGGCTAATTCCAGACCGGCGGATACTAGCCAGTCCTTGATTTGGACGACTGCTTCGTTCGTGGCTGACTCTATTTCATGTATTGTTTTTGACACGGTAACAACGGCGATATCATCAGCGAATCCAAATATGTTTACCCCTGGTCATTGGTTTCGTACCTCAGCCTTATATTGCTTAAGAAGTTTGATACTATCTTACGTAAGTAGTACGGTGCTTCATTTCTAACGAGTTATCTTCTTTTTGAGGACCAAAGGCGTTGTAACGTTGCTTGCTGCGGTTACGCTCGTAGAAACGAACAAGGTTCGTTAAATAAATGTGTTACAAATTAAAAGTTTTGTTGTTTTAAAGTTTTTACATAATTTTCTATTTACTGTAGTAGACATCTACTACTATACAATTTTATGATGTACAAATTATACTTAAAACAGTGATTTTTCTTGTACTTATATAATCATATAACCAACTATTCATGGACGAGGAGGTGGATATCATATAGGGGGGAAGGGGTCTCGGTTATGCCGAAACCCTATGTATTTTGTCCCCGTCGTTCGTTAAAAGTTGGTAAGTGTCTAATGAGAAACGGTGTTGACCAGCACGCTACTCAGTCGGACGTCGTAGAGCGACGAGGAGTTCGGAAAATGCCGCATAAATGACGGTGTTATCAAGCACGTCACTCAGTAGCTACTTGAGAAAGAAAGCGAACAAAACGGAGGGGATCCGTAGTGTTTTCAATTATGTTCGACTGAGGATGGTGTTATCGAGCATATACTCAGTCGGAAATCAAAATAAAAAAAAACAGCCCATAAAAATTAAAATTTTTCATCTAAATTCTCTAATCGAAGAAATTGATATGGGAGCCCCTCGATCCTGGGTCATTTTTTTATTGTAGGAGAAAATCATCGAAAGAGACATTTGACATCAGATGTTAAAATTGAAAAAGCTCAGATCATTTTATTCTGAGCACTTAGAGCACGCTCATACTCTGAGCAAATTGGAAACACGAGCCTTTTTCTTGAGAACTCTTTGACTGCTCTGAACTAATTTATGAAAACGCCAAATGACAGAATATTGTATATTATATATTATCTGTACGTTGATATCGACAACAAAAAACGACATCAATAAAAATACAATTCAATAAATAAGTAAGTAAGTTGAATTAAGCATAAAACATTTATGTCTCGTTTCATTTGCCGGGTTCATTTGTGCGTGATTTCTCTCTCTCTCTCCACCACCAAAACCATGCCGACTGCGCACCACACACCGCACACAATCTTTAAAGTACGACGGATATTTAAAAAATGTATAAGGGCCTTGCGGCCGAACCCGGGGCCCGATCACTACCAAATTTTAGAAAAAGTATTGTTTATTGGGTATACACATCTGTACAAAATTTTAGGAAAATCGGGTTTTAGGAAGTGCGTTAAAAATTGATAATTAAAAAAAAAAATTTGTATGGGAGCCCGACCACAGGGCCCGATCGCTTCAAAAAATTTACAAAAAGTTTTGTCCATCGGAGATACACATGCGTATAAAATTTGAAGAAAATCGGGAGCTTTTTTCGTAAAATTTGTATGGGTGCCCCCCCCGACCCAGGGGCCCGATCACTTCCAAGTTTTTACAGAAAGTGTTGTCCATCAAAGATACACATGCGTATAAAATTTGAAGAAAATCGGGTAATTTTTTTTAAATTTTTGTAAGGGAGCCCCCCGACCCCGCAGCCCGAGGGGCCTCAAAATTTAATAGAAAGTGTTGTTTCCGCAAATACACATTTGTGCAAAATTTCAATAAAATCGGGCTATGGGAAGTGGGTTAAAAATTGATCGCAAGATTTGGTGTGCCAGCCAGCCACCCGGCCGGCCGCCACGGGCAAGTGAAGTTAATAAAGAGAATTTAATTTCTCTCTATACATTGAATATTTCTTACACATACGGTTCGTCTATAGGCAGGTATTTATATTTCTTAATTTATATGTTTATGCTAATACTAAACGGTTAATACTTATCAATAATTGTACCTGGTTAGACTGGTCACCAAAAAAATTTTTTTTGTTTGTTTGTTCGGGATAAGCTTTATTGTTGGTGCCTTCGGTGTCGCTTCAAGTTTACAGAAAGGATTTTTACATTCCGTCTAGAGGGTTGTTTGGAGATGTTCTGGCTGAAAAACTCGACATGGTGGCACGGTCCAACCTGGTTAAAAGGAGACGAACCAAAGTGGGGTGCACAAAAAGAATTTGAATATGACATGCAGAAACTATATCCTACACCAATTCATAGATGCCAATGGAATACACTTCACGGCGGAGTAAAACTAATCTGAATCACATCCGGAGAAAATTTTGGATCATCCGAGGAGCCAACACCGTCAAGGCCGTCGTAAGTCAATGCGTAAAATGTTTTCGATTTAAGGCCAAGGTATCAAGCCAACTTATGGGAAAACTTCCGGAAGCAAGGGTCAAGTTCTCGCGACCAGTTACACATTGTGGAGTACGCAGGCCCAATCAACATAAGATGCTCACAGCTTCGAGGTGTAAGGTCGCATAAGGCTTACATAGACTCTCTTTCTTTGCATGTCAACCCAGGCTGTGCACATTGAATTCACTTGTGATCTAACAACGGATGGATTTATGGCAGCATTACAACGAATGATCAGCAGGAGAGGTGCCGTACATCATCTATGCAGTGATAATGGAACAAATTTTGTTGGAGCAAAAAACCTTATTGATGCACTACAAATGAAGGTTGTCAATCAAGTAGCATTTCATCCCACCTGGAGCTCCTCACTTTGGTGGACTCTGGGAAGCCGGAGTAAAATCAGTAAAGTATCACTTAAATCGGATCATAGGAGAGCAGAAGCTAACGTACGAAGAAATGAATACTATTCTAGTGCAAATTGAAGGATGTCTGAACTCAAGACCACTGTGTCCATTAACAAACAACATCGAAGATCTTGATGCACTTACACCAGGTCACTTCATCATTGGATCCCCACTGGTAGAACCACAGCATGATCTCATATTGGATCTTACTGGAACTAGTGTAAAAAGATGGAGACTAATTCAAAAACTCAAACAAGATGTCTGCAAACGTTGGTACGAGGAGTATATAAACAAAACTCAACAACGATACAAGTGGAATAACCCAGGAAGAATCTCAAGAGATAAAAAGCATAAGGCAATCATCCCGTCATCACCCCTATCTACCGCGCTTGTGGTACTGTCGCTGATTGCAGTCGCCATGCCGATATCAGCAAGGTACACAATCACCAATCCTGACGTTGGAGTGTTTGTGGAGTTAATTGGAACAGCCAAAATTCAACGAGGAATACTACGAACAAGCGTTCGATTCCCAATGATAGATATCATACGTGATCAAATCAAACATAAATAAGACTACAGATCAAATGCCTCAACTGTGTAATAAGGCCAAATCGGTGACAAAAGAAAGTCAATGCGACGAATTGCGTCATCACATGAATCAAGAAGCAAAATGTGTTCTCAATTGTCAACAGACTCCAATTAACACATCTGCGGAGACAAAAACGAGGACTACCAGGAACGGTTCTTAATTCATTGTTTGGAGTCAATGATGAGGTGTTCCATGACATCGAAGATCTGGAGAGCAATAAAAAGGAACTAATTAAAAGTGCAAACACAAATATTATGCTGTCTACAATTTCCAATATCAATGAGACCGAGATTATAATCTCTAAGAAAATCAACAGCTTAACAAAAAACTGAATGCCGGCCTAAGTGAAATCAATAAAATGGAGTCTTGGTAGTCACTGACGAAAATAAGATCAATATCCATGTAACGAACGCCTATCTAATCGCTCTCAGCTACATGCAAGAAATCGAAGCAAAATACAACAAGCTATTGAACGCCTATCTTCAGCGTAGTCATATGTTTGAATTTTTACCTCACAGAACATTGGAAGAAATAATAGTCAAGTGTGAGAAGAAGTTGGGCCCAGAAATTAAGGTACTCCCTGATCCAATGGAAAAACTGGACATGGCTATTACATCAACGGAAATTGTAGTAACAGGATATCTAATGATAAGCGATGCTGATGAATATGACCTGATCAAGCCTAATGCGGTTCCTGAGAAGATAGAGGAGCAGACATTTCGCGAGGTATATATACAGCAAACAATACTAGGAATCAACTACAACGTAGAAATATACTTTGAATTACCACTGGATGATATAAAAAGGGCACCAACACTCAACAAAACAATATTCATTCTCAGCCCATTTATATTCCACAGCATTGAAAATTGCATTGTGCAGCAACTATATAAAAACTGTCGTTTAAGCGATGTTCAACCATAGAATTAAGGTTAACACACACCATGTGGAAAGAATTATGGACCCACAATTCATGGATATTTGTTACACCAGAGCAAACCACAGTATTCGTAACCTGTGGATTCAAGCGTGAAGAAAACGCCAATAATGATGCATCTCAGCAAATCGATCGTTATTATAAATACATCATTTTCAACCCAGATCGCAGTTTATTACACAAATGAAACTGTCATCCCATTAATTAAGGATCTGATGGAGGTGTTAAAGGTCAATGATCGGGATGCAACCGAGGTACTCAACCGACTACATGACTACAATTGGAACACCATAAAAAGGCACCAACATTGGACAACTGGCTTCTGTGCTACCATTGCGGGCGCAATAATCATCATTTGTCTACTGGCATACGGAAATGGGCAATGGGCAGCTCGGGAAGCATTAACTGTATCGGTTCGTTGAAAATTTTTCTAGCTTCACCCTGGGTAGGTAGTTTGTAAGCTAGATGAGCTAGTTGAGTTATTTATTATTACTACAAGATAGATGAGTTTACACCAGATAAATTAGTTACAGGCATTTTTTCAAATATTTCATTATATTATATTTTATTATATTGTATATGTTTTAGGAAGCTGTCAGGCACTCGAGGACTCCGTCCACAAAAAGACATGCCGGGCAGCTCGAGCAGCTTTTAAGGGATCTGTAAGGCACTCTAGGACTCCTTCCGCAAAAAATATGCCGGGCAGCTCAAAAAGTGCTTTAATTAATTGTAATTTTTTATTATGTTGTATTTTATTATATTATATATGTTTTAGGGAGTTGTCAGGCACTCAAGGACTCCATCCACAAAAAGACATGTCGGGGCACCTCGAGAAGCTTTTTAGGGAGCTGTCAGGCACTCGAGGACTCCGTTCACAAAAAGACATGCCGGTCAGCTCGAAAAGCTTTTTAGGGAGCTGTTAGCCACTCGAGGACTCCGTCCACAAAAAGACATGCCGAGCAGCTCTGACAGTCATGACAGAAATCGACGACGCAAAGTAATCTCTGAATGATGTACATGCGCTGCAGACTCTCCTGAAAACAGTTAACCTGCCTGGGGACAGGCGCTATGTGCACATTGGGAAAAGATGCTGACACTTAGTAATCATAAATGTTGTAGATGTGCTACAGACTCTCCTAAAAACAGTTAACCTGCCTGGGGACAGGCGCATATACACATTTGGAAAAGATGCTCATAGCAGGAACGCAGGTTTAGATAAGATAATATATAAGCAGATGAGCTAGATGAGTTAGATGAGCTAGTTAAGTTAATTTCTATTACCAGACAGATGAGCTTAGATAAGATAGACAAGTTATAGACATCAATTTCGGGTTTATTTTAATTTAATATCGGGTCGGAAATTTAATTTAATATCGCGTCGGAAATTTAATTTAATTTAATGGTATGTGCGAACCTTCGGACAATACGGTTGTCCTTCCGCAGTTCGCGTGTACATTTTTATAATTTTACAATTTGCTTGCTCGGTCGGTAGTTTTCGCTCACATCGTCGGTTGGCAACGTGGGCGTTGTTTAAAGGACTGTTGCTTATCGGTATAGGCGGTGTAAAACAAAACGCACAAAAACGCACTAACGTCACCATTCAGTCTCGACAAACCAGTTATTCAAGAGTGATTGAAGTTTTTGTCATGGACACAATCATCCAGAAGCAACCTAACCACACAATAAACCCAGTCAACTGGACCGTACCACTCGGGGTCACCAAAACGCTGTTGTTACCCGCTTTTTTCTTACAAAGAAGAAGAAAGTTCACTCACTTTTCTTTTAAACATCCAAGACAATATTTGCAATTTAATATTGATGTAAGTCTACATATATATATATATATATATATATAGTTGTTTATAATAATAATATTGATTAATTACGACAAGTTCAAGCACGACCGGGCCGGTTGACGAATAAAAAGCAACTCCCTTTATTTTGCTCAAAAAAATTAATTTAGACAACCGTCAACACAGAACGGTGGAATGTGCTGACGGTCGTGGGAAAGCCTGCACGGTCACACGACATGAAACCCACAATAAAGTAAAATCATAGCAAGGTAAGTAGTGATCTCAGCTTACCTGCGGATTTCATGCCATGTGATCCAGAACTTTGTGCTTGAGGTGCAATGTACAATTTAGGTAAGTAATTTGACTATAACAATAACATCATGTAAATATAATGATGTGTACAAAGAATGTGTGCTTGATATGCACAATATACGGTACAAAGTAGTATTACATAATGTTTATTATAAAAATACAAAATTTTCCGATTATCTACGTATTACGAGTATTATGATAATTACGAGTATATGATAATTGCAATCAGAGTAATACTCGCAATACGCAAACAATCAGGCAATTTTGTCTAGGCGTATCGTGGGACGTCGTGACATCGTGGGACTTTTTCCGGCTCGTAGGATATTCGGTAAGGTTAGTTCTCTATTATTACTATTAAATATTATTAATTTATATATTATCATTATTATTTATTATTATTACTATTAATTTCTATTTTATTATATTATTAT